>JACEFO010001826.1:0-40106 GCA_015342445.1 Digitaria exilis | reverse complement strand
CGGCGACACGCATCCAGGCGCAGATGCGGAGGTGTGGGCGGCGGTGGCGCCTCCCTCTCCAGCATAGAGTTGGCTGGCGGGCCGTCGTCCAGCAGCCTCCTCTAAACGCGGTAGCGCGGCACGACACAGATCCATGAGCTCCGGAGGCGGAGGCGTCCCGACGACGACGACATAGGACCAAAGCGGCAGGGCGGCGGCTGGCACGACCGACCGGCGGCGCGTGTGCCCTGGCTGGGCTCGGCGGGCCCAGATGGGCTCCGTAGGCCCCATCTAGGGTTTGGGTTTTTTTATTTTCTTAAACCGATTAACAGAGGCGGAGACAGGTTAACCGCCTCCGATAATCGTTTGATTAACAGAAGACCCCCACGTCGGAGGCAGGACGCGAAAACCGTCTTCCAAAAATGCTTTATTGACCGCCTCCAAAAATTTATTCTGTAGTAGTGGACCGGACTCAATCCTGGCTCGCTGGGAATGATAGATGTAATAAGAAAATCTATGATGATGTAATAAGAAAATCTATGATGAGTATAATAAGAGATCCATATTCATTTCGGACCCTAAAACTAATTTACTCATGATAGATGCATTAAGAGACCTGGATTGATTCCACCTCTTGACTAATGATTGATTCTAACTCTTTTGGTGCACCTATCATGAGTAAATTTGGTTTTCTAACTGCAATGAATTCGGGTCTCTTATTATACTCATCATAGTTGTTTTTTGTTACATTATCATTGCCGGCCCGGATTGAATCTGGTCTAACCGAACAAGGCCCTTTTCACATGGCAAGAGTTTGAGATCTCTATACAAGTATGATATGATGGTGCTGAATTCCGATGTTACAATATAAATAAGTGGACAAATTAGAGTCCATGTAAAGAATTTTGTGAAGATTGTTATCTAAAGTTGCCGCGTCTAGCAGGTTTATTGCTCTAGCAATCAGGTCGGAATGATAAACCTGCAATTCCAAAATTCTTCCACTAATACCTTTAAACTCTCAAAAGCAGTAAACCGTACTTTGCTACAAAACCCGTCATTACCAATTTGCATATTCCAGGGGCCGTCTAAATCATTATCATACATAGAACATGAATGAACACAAACATAACAAAGTGTTTTATTTCAGTTTGTAGTGCCTAAATCAAGCAAAAAAAAGCTGGCGAAGCAAGCAACAAAACTCGATTTCAAATGCCAAAACCCCATTTGATATCCAGCCATTTTGATTGACTGGCTGATGCGTTAGATGTCTTTTAAGCAACAGGTTAACTTTGGAAAATGCATGTGCCATGGAGCACGCAGTCCGTACTTCAGTTTAAGTGGATCTAACAAGTATATACTTGTTCAATAAGACATACTGTTTTAAAGTCCATTTCCATATAGTTATTGACAAAATCTAATATTTTTATAAGTGAAGGCTACTATTGGCTTTTGATCATGCCATCCAGATTAAGAAAAAGATCATGACTGATAGCAGATTCTGACTAGACAATATATATATGTCACTCTACCTTAAAATCAACGAGGAACACCACTATGTGGTGAATGGAGACAAAGTACGAAGCACATAGAAAGATACCAATGCAGTATGGAAGAATATGTTGATCTGGTACAGTCAAAAAGAAATGAGCTGATCAAAACATCACACGTAGAATGGAGTATTCAAATGTCAACTAGTATTTCGTTTAGTTCATGTTGGCTTTATTTAATCCATATGCTAAAAGTAAACTTAGAGAAAAAAGCTTAATTAATTTGACGTACTTGATGGAGACTAGAAAATACGTATGAGATGCACGGTATTATAGTGCTAGGCTGAGACCTCACTAATAATCAACATGAGAATAATACCACATTATGATATAAGACACTCATGAATCGATACGAATCGTAAGTGGGAACGAGTCTTCTCAACTGGGATAGAGTATCGCAAGCAGCTTAAGCTGCTCAATGGAAGTACTTCTCATACTTGTCAACAAGTATAATATATTCTTGTTTTTTTTATCAATGGATCGACTTCAGCTTCTATATGGTAAAAATAATATTTTAGATTAAGGATATTCACAAGCGAATGTCTACGACCAAGAAGAAATAAATACAGCCATTATAGCCAGAAAATACAAGAGTACTTATACTCTATGCATATATATGGTAAAAATAATAAGAAATAAATCCAGCCTATATCTGGTAAAAATAATAAGAGGTCTCTTTTCTTGTGAACCAATAAAACTTTGTACACTTATGCACACAGAAAGTAAGCTTAGTCAGATTAATTAGCCTTGTAAACTTTATAGGCAGAATTTAACGTAACGCACTTTTGTAAGCCATAAAATTTTCTCCTGTACAAATAAAGCCAAACCTATTGAGTCAAATTCAAACCTGATTGCCGTCTATTGGAATTTCAGTGAAATGCATGCTTTATTTGCTTGAAATCGATTAATCAGGCAACAAAATGCACCACTATCCCAAATATTGCATGGCTTTAAGATACAAACAAATGTTGAGGTGGTAAAAACTAACAAGTAGCGTACACATAAATACATTTATGTTGAAATCAAGAGTGACAAAGTATATATCTCTTATATTTTGCATTTAGCAGGATGAACCAGTTTGGCACAAAAATAGAAATGTACTAGTTGGCAACTGGTACATTTTGTTATTTATGCCAACTTAGTTAATCCATGCTAAATGTAAAATACTAACAATTTATTCATCCCATGTAATAGTGACTTATATTCACTGATTTACCAAAAGTCAGCGGTATTACATGTAATAAGGATTTTTTTAGTCTACATTAAGAGCCGCAATAAGATATATGATGTTTCTTTCAAAGCTTACTTTTAGCTTTGGAAAAATTGAAGACATCATGAATCAAACAAAACACTAGCTAGTTGAAATTTGTATAGCCAATGTGATGTTTCAGCCAGCACATTTTTATTAAGTGCAGATCGACCAAACTGCATTCTGCATTGTATCCGGCTTCTTGATTCTTTGTTTCCGTTCGTTTCCTCACCAAATGTTTCTATTTGATTCAGATAAAAAATATTGTTGCCATTTGCTATTTCTTACTATTACAATAATGCTCAACCAGGCAAGTAGCCTTCATCACTTAATAGAGGTAAACATGCATTTAATATATATATATCCTGTCAACAATCATAAAGAATGGCGGTCAGTTCTTAAACCATACGATTACAAAAAAAAAACGATCTTTGATCCCACACATTGTAGACAGGCCAAATAAAGATCCTGTATTAGTATCGACTCTAAGAAACAATGCATTGGGGGAACTTAAGAAAGGTTTCCTCAAAAAGATGTTTCTCACCGATGCTAGTTCATTTCAGAGAGATTCTAAATTTGAAAGCATTGGTAGATACAAATAGTCTCAACTCTGTTTTCACAGAGAAATATTTCAATTGAGAATATGGTTATTAAATGTTTATGAGATTCTAGAATATGTATTCCTACGGTCCTACCAAATGGGCCCTATATGACTAACTAGAGAGCTTTGATTCTCAAACATGGCTATACATTGTTCAGTATTTGAAATGTATTTACTGGCCATTTTTGTTTGGGGGCAGGGCATATTCCATCCTACAACTGTGTCATCTATCCTTGTTCGCCCCCTTTGTCTTCATTTGTGATGGTTTCCTTTTGTAGTTCGTCATCGTAAAAGGTATATGTTGCCTTTTTCTTTTTGATTTGAATGACAGAAGCAAGCAATAAGTAGATTTTGTCAACATGTACGTTTTTATGAGCTTCAACTAGTATATATAATAAAACGCTTGAATCGACCTTACCTAGGTTATTTGGCTAATAGATTGACAACCAAATGTATAAATATAGTGTTCTTTATTCAAATGGCAATGTTTTGTATTTATTTAACTATATTTTAATTCCCTAGAGTAAGTACTAATAATAGCACCAAGCATATGTCATGCTTAAGTTTTGCAACGGTTGTAAGGAATTCAACACCCATGCAGTGTCACCAATAACGTGTGTACGAAATAGGTATACAGAAAATGTCTTGTTTGTGTGAGGCTCTGATCAACCTACTGCGATTTTGTGTACAGGATTCTATTAGCCGGTCATGAACACTAATTCAGTAGCCTAGATTTCGTGACGTCACGAAAGCCAATAGACGTACCACACCCTATTCTCTCTGGCCAAAACAATGATACTCAACTCTTTACAAGTTGTAATTGATGAATTGGTTGCCTTTTTGTCTAACAACAAATATAACGGGTGTTAGGTGTCTTGTTTGCGTGAGCAACCTACGTACTCCAATTTTTTTGTGTGTTAAATATCAACTAGATGTTTGAAACCTTTTAGATCACTGTCCTGTAGCTGGTAAACTCAAGTACTCAACCAAGAAATAATAAGTCCCTCTTGAGCACAGCAGCAATGCAACCTAGGAAAACAAATAGCATGCACATATAGTAGACACCTAGAGCTCAGCCATCTATATATAGCACCCACCATACATACCAAACGAAACATGAACTAGCTAGGCATCTCCAACATTTTTGCTTGATTGCCTAGCGCCCCTCAACAAACTTCTGTGCGGCCAGCATGGGAAGCGCTCCGGCCACCGTCCATGAGATCCGACGTACCCTACGGGCAGATGGCCCAGCAACCGTGCTCGCCATCGGCACGGCGAACCCTACCACCTGCATACCTCAGGATGAGTACACTGACTATTACTTCCGTCTGACCAAGAGCGAGCACCTCACCGAGCTCAAAGACAAGCTCAGAAGAATATGTAAGCGGATCATCAAATAAAGCCTATATATGCCAAAATTCCTTTCACTGATTGATTTGCTCCTCACTTCATAAGGTTGCACAGAATATGCACATATATAATATGTCTGTTTCAGAATATAACTACATTTAATTTTTGTTATAAGTCAAACATTCTTAACTTTGACCAATAAGATTTCTAAAAAATAAATTATTTCATGTAAAAAGTCACATGTTATAATATAATTGGTTTCA
Organism: Digitaria exilis; assembly: GCA_015342445.1. Lineage (NCBI taxonomy): Eukaryota > Viridiplantae > Streptophyta > Magnoliopsida > Poales > Poaceae > Digitaria > Digitaria exilis. The sequence goes on along the minus strand of JACEFO010001826.1, from coordinate 35,117 downwards.
TGATGAATCTATAAACATAATTCTTGTATTGTTAATCTTTATTTTTTTTATAATTTCTAGTCAACGTTAACAATGATTTACTTTGGAAAACCCCATAAAAGTAGCTATATTCTAGAACAGACGTAGCACATTTGAGACACCTAACGTTAATTCCTATCTTGAACGCGTAAAATAATAATGTCCCAGGCAAGAGATCAGGCATGGAGAAGCGCTTCTTCCACCACGACGAGGCACTCCTCAGCGCGAACCCCGACTTCGCCGACCGCACGCTGCCATCCCTCGACGCCCGCGTCGAGATCGCCTCCGCGGCCGTCCCGGAGCTCGCCGCGGCCGCCGCGTCCAAGGCCATCGCCGAGTGGGGTCGCCCCGCCACCGACATCACCCACCTCGTCTTCTCCACCTACTCCGGCGCACGCGCACCAAGCGCCGACCTCCGCCTCGCGTCCCTCCTCGGCCTCCGCGCCTCCGTGTCCCGCACCGTCCTCAGCCTCCACGGCTGCTACGGCGGCGCCAGGTCGCTCCAGCTCGCCAAGGAGATCGCCGAGAACAACCGCGGCGCGCGCGTCCTCGTGGCGTGCTCCGACCTCACGCTCATCGGATTCTACGGGCCCGAGGCTGGCTGCCTCGACACCATCGTCGGCCAGGGCCTGTTCGGCGATGGCGCCGGCGCCGTCATCGTCGGCGCCGACCCTGTGGGTCCCACCGAACGCGCCATCTTCGAGATGGTGCACGCCACGCAGGCAACCGTACCTGGAACAGAGGACGCGATCACGATGCAGCTCATGAAAGGTGGCCTGGACTTCCACATTTCCGACCAGGTGCCCAAGTTGCTCGGGGCCAGCATCGAGCGCTGCCTGCTCGACGCGTTCGGGTCGCTTGGCATGAGTGGCGTCAAGTGGAACGAGCTTTTCTGGGCGCTGCACCCGGGCGGCCGTGCAATCTTGGACCGGATCGAGGGTGTTCTTGGGGCTGGAAGACGGGAAGCTCGCGGCGAGCCGGCAGGTTCTCAGAGATTATGGGAACATGAGCGGCGTGACCGTGATCTTCGTGCTCGATGAGGTGCGTAAGCGCAGGGCGGCTCAGGGAGGGGGCGGGCCTGAGTGGGGTGTGATGATGGCGTTCGGACCAGGAGTGACGATCGAGACGATGGTGCTGCACGCGCTGCAAAGCAATGAAACCTGACTACTGTTTCATACGTCTAGCTTCGTCTGCACGTGGTGACTGAATGGATGTGATGTTCTTGTATTTCTCATATGCTTTATTTATGTTTCTGAATTTTTCTTTTGGCATGGTTCAAGTTAAGGGCGGGCTACCAGGGAGAAAACCGGAAGTATCTCCCAGCTGTTGTGGCCACAAAACTGTGGGTGTTCATGTGCAATAATTAAAGGATCCATGTGTAACAGGATCCAAAACGTTACCAGCAAAATGATTGTTTCCTGAATTTCCAGAGCTCCCTTTCGATCGTGTAATAATGTTATGCTGCCGCATTAGCAATAATTAGTTGTTCATATGTACGCCCATGCACATCAATTCGCTGGTACATCGATCAATTCTAGACGATGGACGCTCTTCATCTTTCGCTTGTTTTGTTTAATTAATTACCATAAAAGAAGGAGTGCAACCAAGCCACAGTGATATGTTTGTTGGCATAATGAAGTAACAAAACAGCATCCCTTTTTTTTCATCTCAAATATAGTTCATTCAACATATGTCCACATGATGAATAAAGAAAGTGTCCAATTCTTCAATTTGAAGAGCGGGACCCTTATATATATCTCCTTTCATAAGATATTCCCGGGCCTTGCTGATACATTGCACTAATGTTGTAATAACCAACCACCAAACGACATTCGAGGCTTTCCAAAATAGTATATAAAAATAATTTCCAAAATTTCACAGCCATGGAGGTCTAGGCTTCAATGACTTTGCACATTTTGTGAAGGATCAAAATACTCAAATGATCCTCAATTATATTTGTCCAGTAGTGCTATCTAATAAGAGCCATGAATTTTTGGAATGCACATATAATCCACAGACATTAAATGCACATGAAGTTCCAATCTCTAATTGCCACATAGTACTTTGCCTAGGTTCATCCTTGTCTGGCAATCTTGATGAGGCTTGACACAAAGGTAGCTTGTACTTTTCTACTATCGCAAATGTAATTAGTCCATAAGAATATTGACATAGTATTTTTCATGCTATTTCAACTAACGATATTTATAATAAAATATATCAGCAAAGCTATATATGAAATTAAAATATAATAATGTTAATTGTTGTGTTGTCAACCTCTTTAAAGTATTAGATATTATAGTCAAAGGTAAAAATAGACTTAAGGAAAACCTGGATGGTCTTATATTTTAGATTAGTGGAAAGTGTGTATTAGGAATATTTAGTTGTAAATCGGCAGAACAAATTTAAGGCACGTTAGTGTATATTTATATCTTACTGTCTCAAGATTATATCTTACTGTCTCAAGATTTAGTTGTATATTTATCTCTTAGTGAAAGTGTGTATTAGGAAGATTTAGTTGACTTTTGACTTGTCATTGATTTTTAAAATTGAGCAAGAGCTGAAGTGACGGTTATAATTTATTCCTATTTATTAGGGCCGGGCTCATACATGTAAAATCTGTAAATGGTCTCCAGGCCAGTACGCATAAAGTCAACTGTATTAGTATACCTCATAAGCTCAGAAATGCCAATGTTATATGCCTATATCATTTTGTTATGCATATTATTTAGACATGGATTGATCAAAGTCGCGTCATGAATAAAATCAAAGTACTAGTCGCAATTAGATGATAAGTCGTCAGAGGTTATTTATGGATATACACGCCATTAAATCAGGTAGTAGTCATGATCTTTGAGATATCAGATATGCATACACTCAAAATAGCTAATCAAAGTACTAGTCGGGCAATTAGATGATAAGTCGTCTGAGGTTATTTATGGACATAAACGCCATTAAATGAGGTAGTGGTCATGATCTTTGAGATATCAGATAATGCATAAACTCAAAATAATACTTGTTAACATTGTGCTTTAATTACTAGGTGACAAGTTACGATGGATGTTAATAATGCCAAGTAGTGTCTTCGATCATAGGTTCGCAAAGTCACGTAATATTACTAATCATATAAAGATTCTTGGCTTCACCATGAAGGACAACAGCTTATATGGTTATCTTTTAGTTAAAGTTTTAGTGTTGATGAAACAGCATGAAATTCAAATTGAAAATTAACAACCATTTTTTAATTTCATATTTACTCTTGACTATATCTTACATGACATACTCCATTTATTTTCATCAATTTATCAACTCTGTGTGTCAGTTTCAGGAAAAAAAAACTAGTTGCTTCGTTTGTGTTTAATTGTGGCCCTTTTGTTGATCAAAGGCTAGCAAGCTATAATTTATTAATCAAAGGCTAGCAAGATATATAAATTATCGATCTCAACAAAGAAAAGCAACAGAAAAACATGGACACACGACAAAACTAGAAGAGAAAAGATACATACTGAATAATTAAGCAAGGGTACGCAAAGCACATAAGAAACCATGCAAGATAAGTTTGATCCTTCAAGGTTGACAAATTATGCCAGAATTCAGGAGAGGAATCACGCTATAAAAAATAAGATAAAACGACCCCCAGATGTGGGGTGGCTGGATGCTAACGCCTACGCTTCTACAGTAGCCTGCTGCAAAGCGTGACCGCTGACCCTCAACGACGGCAAACTGCATTTATGTTATGTTACTATTATACATTGACCGCGTCAGATACTCAGATCCCTTCGCCACCGCATCCGCAAATGGACCCGGTCTAGGGGAGCTCTGGCTCTCTGCTGCGTACCATATAAACCAACGACGCCCGTGCCTTTCATCACCAAGCCAACTGCGACAGAAGCATCGTCTCCGTGTCCGTGATCGCTGGTGGTAGCACTATCAAGTAGTAGCACAGAAGGCAGCAGCAACAGAAACAGCCATGGGAAGCGCTCCGGCCAACGTCCGTGAGTTCTGGCGAACGCAGCGCGCCGACGGCCCCGCGGCCGTGCTCGCCATCGGCACGTCCAACCCGACCAACTGCGTGCTCCAGGACGAGTTCCCGGACTTCTACTTCCGTGCCACCAAGAGCGAGCACCTCGTCGGCCTCAAGGAGAAGTTCAAGAGAATTTGTAAGCAAGCAACATGCTTTTATCATTTTTACTACCTCTGTGTTCGTGTTCTGTGGTCGTCGTGGCAAAACCTAAACGTTGGACGCGTCGATCGATCACAGGCCAGAAACTGGGGCGTGGAGAAGCGTTACCTGCACCACACGGAGGAGCTGCTTCGGCGCGCACCCGGAGTTCCTCGACCACCACTCGCCGTCGCTGGACGCGCGGCTGGACATCGTCAAGACCGCCGTGCCGGAGCTCGCCGCGGAGGCCTCCAGGAAGGCGATCGCCGAGTGGGGCCGCCCGGCCACCGACATCACCCACCTCGTCGTCACCACCAACTCCGGCGCGCACATCCCGGGCGTCGACTTCCAGCTGGTCCCTCTCCTCGGCCTCCGCCCCACCGTGCGCCGCACCATGCTCTAACCTCAACGGCTGCTTCGCCGGCGCCGCCGCGCTGCGCGTCGCCAAGGACCTCGCCGAGAACAACCGCGGCGCGCGCGTGCTCGTCGTCTGCGCCGAGCTCACCGTCCTCCTCTTCGCCAGGCCCGAGGAAGGGTGCTTCCAGACGCTCATCAACCAGGGCCTCTTCGGAGACGGCGCTGGAGCCGTCATCGTCGGCGCCGCCGCCGACGACGACCCCGCCATGGCCGCCGGCGAGCGGCCGCTGTTCGAGATCGTGTCCGCCGCGCAGGCCATCGTACCGGAGTCCGAGAGCTTCATTGAGATGCACCTCACGAGAGGCGGCTACGACGGCAACATCTCCGTCCGGGAGGTCCCCGTGCTCATCGGCGACAACATCGAGCGCTGCCTCATGGACGCGTTCGAGCCGCTCGGCGACATCGTCGGCGCCGGATGGAAATGGAACGACATGTTCTGGGACGTGCACCCCGGCTCGTCGGCGATCCTGGACAAGGTCGACGACGTGCTCCAGCTCAAGCCGGAGAAGCTGGCGGCGAGTCGACGCGTCCTGAGCGAGTACGGGAACATGTTCGGCGTCACGGTGATCTTCGTGCTCGACGAGCTACGGCGAAGGATGGAGAAGGGGGAGGAGGTGGGGGAGCCTGAGTGGGGGCTCATGGTGGCGTTCGGACCTGGGCTCACCGTTGAGACCATGGTGCTGCGCCGGTGCGTGGAACAGGGCACAGGTGGTGCCTCGGAAGAGGAGGAGAAAACTGACTGGGGCCTGAGGGGGAGGATGCGTGGCTGCAACAAGTTCGTGTTGGATTTGGATCACGTTTCCATGCATGTTGGTATTGCTTGATCAACAATTTGGTTCGGCGGCTATGCCTGTAAAATATTGTGCAAAGACGACTTTGCTTTTTATTGACTGCTTGCTGTGTAATAAATTCTGAGTTGGATAACGTATTGCAATTGTTTTTTTTTGTTGACTTTGGTATTGTCTGTGCCCACCTACATTCACAAAGCAACAACTAAACTAGATGTACGTCCCAGGAGCTAGCAGGAGGCTCCGGCCGCCAGGTCGCCTAGAAAACTTTGCTAGCAGCATGGATCACTGCGCGAAGAAATGCCCAGCGGCAGATAGATAGACCAACGCTAGCCACCGAAACGAAAGGAGCGGCACGAGGGCGGCAGGCCGCAGGCGCGGGGGGGGGGGGGGGCATGCCAAGAGACGTCGTCGTGGGCCGCTGGGCAGGGGCATGCGCGAGCGATCCGCGGTAGTGACTAGTGAGGTTGAAGATAAACATGATTGCTGAGTTGATGGGCTTGCTGGGCCTTTTCAGGCAGTGCGCTAATTGTTGTAGGTGGGGTTTTTAAGGTGTTGTGTGTAAAATTTACAAGACACATGAATTAGTTTTTTTTTGTTTTTTATAAACTTAATATCAAATTAAAAAATAGATCAGGTTCTTCCCTGTCGGTTGCAAGTTAGGACTTGTTTAGTTCAAAAAGTTGATGCTAAGTTGGTGAAAGTTGGTCATTGGATGCTAACCAGCCAGGTGATGACTGATGGGTGGATGCCCGCGGCGGACATGGTTGCGTTGGGCGTTGGGATCGCTCCAAACGGTGGCTCGGACATGTTAGCAAGCGCTGTTCGTGCGATGCACTATCTCTACTTCCCTTTCTTGGGAGCAATTGAAGCCTCCGTCTTGAACAGGGCATAGTGGGATCTGTCCTCCACAGTAGAGAGAGAGAGACATGCCAAATTCCACGGTTGTTATGATCCCATTTTAGATTACTACTGTAGCATATACTGATGATCGATGATTCAACGTATTATTGAAATGGACAGGCACACATCCCCCCATACTCTTGTTATTGTTGCTAAGCACGTTTATAAGCACCTTTTGCATGGTGGATTTGCTTTTAACACAGGATTTATGTGACTGTATACCCTACTGTACCGACCCCACTGTGGTCGCCTGAACACACACAGACACTCAGCGGGAAACTGGATTATTCCACCTCTTGTGCGTGCTGGAGGCCTGGAGATGGGTCACACACGTACATGATGACTTGATGACCACACAGATGAAAAAGCGGGCACATCTCACGGATGCCAGATTGCTTATGTGATTGTGTCCGATGAAAGCGCAGCAATTCGATCGATCAGCACTCAAAAGTCCCAATGGTGAACAAGCAGGCCTGTCGATTTTTCATATCACCATGCCGAGGGTTATATGCTCTTCAAGTTCACAACAAACAAACCATGCCGCATGCCTGTGCATCACAGGTTCAGCTGGCGTGGCCAATTAGCCATCCGCATCTGCTCAGCAGCTCAACTTGCGCTGGTCGCGGCCTGGACGGAATTCGGATCGGCAGGTCGATCGATCGCTGGACCATCCCCCTTGATAAGCGCATGTACAACTATTATATTTTGTTCGGTTTCCGAAGCTGCGTGCACATCCGTGCAGTCGTAGTTTTACCCGGCCCACTTGTCCCCTCGGTGAGTGAATTGAGCGAAATACAGGCGTTGTAATTGTTTGTACCTCCGTGAGTGAATTACGTCACGTCCGGAACGGAGAATCCTAGGACGGATCGATGGCGACGCTCGACCGAACGATGGAGGTGACGGACCGTGACACCCGGCAGCAGGAAGCATTTTGTCCAAAGCGCAAGAGCCAACCTCGACCAGAGACACTCTGGTCTACCCGGGTCATGTCTTGTCGGGCCTGAGGAGCACTCCGTCTTTGCCTCCTTGGTGCCGAGGATCACTCCTCGCCGCCGGGCACCGGTGAGGAGCGCAGGGGTGGTGATCGTGCTCCGTGCGCCTCCGCAGATCATCTGCGCAAATTGGCATGCTAAATTTTTTATCATGTCAAACACAAGATATGCCTAGCAGCCAGCACCCATGGTAAGTCATTTACCTTCTAAGCAATCCTTTTGTTTATCTTTTTGTGAGAGATATAGTGTTACAAGAAAATATTGTTCCACTAACCTTTTAGATGAGCAATTTTTTATTTCAACTTGCAATATGATCAACTGGTTAAAAAAAAGTATTAGCACTTTTGGATTTGGCAATGTAAAGATATGTTTAGGAATTGTTCATGGCCTCCCATTGGGTACTGTTGTAACAAAACCTGATCACAGCCAGTTGTCTCAACAAATTTTGTACAAAGCATATGGTTGTGGACACAACATGATCATATTTATCCGTACATGGCTATGTTTTTCAATTCCATTTGTTTGTACAACAACTAAATATAATTGATTTTATTAGCTTAATAATTTTTTAATGCCAATAGCTGAAGTTTTGTATATTAACCTAACCAACTTGCTTGAGACTAGAACCTGAGCGATAGCTCAGTGGATGGGTTCGGTGGTTACGAACCCATCGGTCCTGGGTTCGAGTTTTGAGCGACCTAGGATTTCCTACCTTTGGGGTATTTCCCCAGTTGTATTTCTATAGGTTATGGAAAACGTGTGGCGGCACAATGGGACTACGACGTGCCCGTCGTCTATGAAGTTACGGCTTTGGTGATCTCCAGAAGGACACGAGATGTGTATAAGTTGTAGTTCTAGGGTGTGCGTGGGTGTGGTGTGAGTGTGTTGAATAGAGTTCAGATACTACAGCTTGTATACTTAGGAGTCCAGACTAAAAAAAACTTGCTTAAGACTGAAAGGCTATATATATTTTATTGTTGAATAGCTAAAACACGAAACTATCAAGGTTTATACATTAGAGTTGGTGAGGTTGACACCATGCTCTCCGTGGCGGTTAATTTCATGAAATATGCTTTTTTTAATTAAATGTCAGCTTATGTCAGTATTCAATTCCAGTATTATTATCTTGAATATGTTTTCATACGGAGCTGACAGGTGAGCTAGTATTTTTATTGTTTTTCTTATTAATTAACATGAATATGTTTTTCTTATTAGGGTAATGGTCGTCGCCCCCGTCGTCCTGCCCGTCGTCCTGCTGCTGCCCACGTCCGAGTCCTCCTACCCGCCCCATCCCCTCCCTACGTCTTCCGAGTCCTGCCCTCCCACGTCTTCACGGTCGCTTGTGTGGAGAAGAACAACAAGTACATCGTGCGGCCAGATCGACGAGTAGCTCAAGACTGAGCTATCAATAGCTGCTAGCTTGCTAGCCATGGGCGAGGTGGAGCGTCCGATTCGACATGGACGACGACGAGCGGGTCGTCGCCGATGGCGTCGACCGAGGCGGACGGGACGTAGGGGAGGCGGCCGCGGACTGCTGCTTGCCATGGGCGTGAGACGGGGACGCGCGGAGCCGAGGCCGAGGCATCGGGCACTCGGCGTTGCCGCGTTGGTGTCCGCTGCCGGCAGCAGGTGCTCTTTCGTGAAGGCGTACGGACAAAACTGGACAAGGCCTATGGTTGCAGAAGTATAAGGCTGTACCATTTTGGCCTGTTCCCTTTTTGTTTTTTTTCCGAGATCAGGGTGTGCTAAAATTTCAGATTACTCTGATCCCAAGATGAAATGCATATATAGTGCCAGTCATATTACGTGTCATGATCAGGCAGCGTACTGCATACATTTTCTAACTCACAACGTACTACGCTAGAGACCAATCTACGTGTACACCTAGCATATAGTGACGGAATTATATTTACCAAGAGGCATTTAAATTATAGTGTAATAACGTATAATCATATGGCATTTACCAGTAGCAACACACATGCATGTTAGCTAGTATATACTATATGTAAACTTCCCAATGGTATATAATTCTTTTATTATCAAATATAAGTACCATTAGTTCTTCGTTAAATGTATTATTATAATATATCTATTTGGTGCCATAATTTATTTATGTTCTCCTCCGTAATTTTAGTCAAAACAAAATGCTTTGACTGTAAAAAAAGCTTAAAATGACTTATAGTTTGAAATGGAGAAAATAGTACTATCCTAATATTGAACATGAAACACATCAAAACAAAGGAACTAATAAAATAAGCATAGGAAATTAATTTAACATTGCATCCACATATGGACTTATTACAAATTTAACACAAATAACAATACATTCTTACGGATGGTTTGTAGCTCGACCAACACAACACTTATTAGGTATTGGGTAGGTAATATTTTCGGTGGACTGTACTCCGAGGGTCTATTCCTCACCTGAGTGATTTGAAGGTCTTTCTCAGTCGGTTTTTTAGACCATTGGATTTTAAATCAGCGGCACAGATCTCCTCTTTTCTCTACTCCCTCTTTCTCTTGCTTCCTTATCCTTTTTCTTCTTCTTCATCACCCACCTCCACTCCAATCCAATATCCTCTCCCTTCTTTATAAGAGGAGAAGGTAAGATGAAGAGAGAAAAAGAATCTAAGCCATCAATTTCTTAATCTAGTGGCCCAAAATCTGGCTGAGTAAACCCTTCAAATCACTTCACTTGCTGTTTGCGTTGCTAATTTCTGTCCAGGCTGTCGGGAGCATGCAGCACCATGGTCTCGATTGTGATTCCTGGCCCGAACGCCATCATCACTCCCCATTCCGGTAGTGCCTCCCCTTCCTTCTTGACTGCCCGACGGCGGCGCAGCTCGTCGAGCACGAAGATCACCGTCGTGCCGCTCATGTTGCCAAACTCGCTCAGCACGTGCCGGCTCGCCGCCAGCTTCCCGTCGTCCAGCCCGAGCACTTCTTCGATGTGGTCCAGGATCGCACGGCCGCCAGGGTGGATGGCCCAGAAAAGGTCGTTCCATTTGGCCCTGACGCCAAGCGCATCGAACGCGTCGATGAGGCAGCGTTCAACGTTGCACCCCAGCAGCCTTGGCACCTTGTTGGAGATGTGGTATTCCATGCCACCTTTGTTGATCTCCATGGAGATGTCATCCTCGGTATCCGGTATCGTGGTCTGCGAGGCCAAGGCCATCTCGAACAGTGGGCGCTCCACGTTGCTGATGGGGTCGGCGCCGATGATGACTGCGCCGGAGCCATCGCCGAAGAGAGCCTGGCCAAGGATGTTGTCCGGGCAGCCTCCTTCCGGGCCGTAGAAGGCGATGAGAGAGATCTCGGAGCACGCCACGAGGACGCGCGCGCCGCGGTTGTTCTCGGCGAGCTCCTTGGCGAGCTGGAGCGACCTGCCGCCGCCGTAGCAGCCGTGGAGGTTGAGCATGGTGCGGGACACCGTGGGGCTGAGGCCCAGGAGCGACGCGAGGCGCCGGTCGCCGCTCGGGGCGCGTGCGCCGGAGTAAGTGCTGAAGATGAGGTGGGTTATTTCGGTGGCCGGGCGGCCCCAATCGGCGATGGCTTTGGCTGCAGCGGACGCAGCGAGCTCCGGGACGGCGGCGGAGGCGATGTCAACGCGGGCGTCGAGGGATGGTGACTTGCGATCGGTGAAGTCCGGGTGGGCGGCGAGGAGCTCCTCGTTGAGGTGCATGTACCGCTGCCTGATGCCAGACTTCTTGCCTGAAATAATGGTGGTACGTAGCTCCTCATTATGGCCTGAAAGAATCAGGGACTAAACAGAAGGAAAATCAAAAGCTCTATGGCATGGATATGCTTACAGATCCTGGTGAGCTTGGCCTTGAGGTCGGTGAGGTGCTCGCTGTTGGTGACACGGAAGTAGTAGTCGGGGTAGTCATCCTGGGCCATGCACGTCGGCGGGTTCGCCGTGCCGATGCCGAGGACGGCGGCCGGCCCATCCGCGCGCTGTGCACGCCTGATCTCACCGACGGTCGCTGGAGCGCTGCCCATGGACGTTGATGACACTAGGTCGCTAGATCTCTCGCTCCTGGACTCTAGGTTGTGAAAGCACGTAAGATCTGTTATGACTATGGAAGTTTGTGTCTACGTGTTTTCTCAAGAAGCTGAAGATGCGTTCTATTTATACCTGTAGTGCGTGCTGTCTGACAGAGTCGTGCTGGCGGATGAGGACTCGGACCTGCCAACCATGCATAAGGAGTTTGACTATCGGAAACTCGTGTGCCTGAATCTTTGCGTGCCCGAGCATAAGTGCACGGCAATGAACACGGAAAACAGAGTCTTTGTTGTGTGCCGGATACCAAACACACGGCAAAGTTCACGTTTGCCGTGTGTCTAACGACCAACACAAACAACTATTCAAAATAGGGAAGGATGGTCGGCTGATGACGATAACCTTTGTTGATTTTGTGCCTAGAGTGGGCACACGACAAAACCACTAAGTTTGCCGTGTGCCTTACGACCAACACATAGCAACGATTCATCCATAGGTAACGATCGTGCGGCAAGCACTGCCCGTTAGCCCATTAGGATTTAGCACATCATACTCTCTTGTTTTTCAAACTTATTGTAAGTATACAGGATTGTTTTAGCTTTTTCACTTGTCGATTTTGACAAAGTCTACCGAGAAATATTAAATAAATATCAAGATGTATGTCAAACTAGATCTTGTTTAGATATTTGTGTATTTTTATATAAATTCAGTAAAAACTATTGAAATTTGATCTTAGAACAAAACTAAAGAGACTTATTACAATTTTGGACAGAAAGAATATTACTAAGAGGATATTTGGGTAAAATTAATTATATTTTATCGTTTGGAGCCGAGATTTCAACAGCAGGACCGCCTTGTTCTCATTCTGATATATCGAAAAATAGTGCAATTTTCTGATCTTCATAGTAGGCACTTGGACTGATTTTTTTTCCATTTTGGTACTGTTCCAAAAAATAAAATTGACGCTTGGACCTTTGGGCGACATAAACTCATCTTTGGACCCTATGGGTCAATGCTGAGGTAACACGGCTCGGCGTTGTGAGTCATGGTGCCGAACTACCGACCTTCAGAGTCCAAAGATGAGTTTAAGTCGCCTAGGGGGTTTGAGTGTGTATATTTTGTGAAAAGGGAAAATTACAAAAAAAAAAAGGCACTTGGACGTAGACGAAGACATACTCCAACTAACTTTTTATGTTCGCACATTGTGCATACTCCAAGTATTAAAATATTTGTTGTTGTTGTCTTTTTATCATGACCTTTGACTGCTCATCTTAGTCAAAAAATTATGTAGATATCATTAATTTTGTTTGTAACTTACGTTATTATCAACAATATTTTAAGCATGGCTTATCTTTTCGTATACATGCAATAACTTTTTCGATACGGAGGGAGTATATCTCAAAATGTTTGATCTGCGTGTTTATCCAGGCCGTGTTTTCAAAAAAAATCATACGCTTACGAGAGTCAAAACTCGGAAAGTCAATATTTCCAATGCTCAAATAAACAAACATCCCCCACTGGATTTTTCAGTCGCCGAATCAAGTGAATTATGATGGCTCAACATCCTCCATTCCTGCATAAGATGTTCAATAAATACTTTTAGGTCACTTGGTTAATTTATTTTCAATCTAACTTTTGAAAAGGAATACTCTCTCCGTTCCAAATTATAATTTGTTTCACGTTTTTACCCTAATAAGTTTGGCCGCTCGTCTTATTCAAAACATTTATGCAAACATAGTTAGTTTTTTTTGTATTTTTGAAGAACTTTTATTAATAAAGCAAGTCATAATAAAAAAAACATGATATTTTGCACATGTTTTTGAATAAGACGAGTGGTCAAACTTACGGTGAAAAGGTCAAAAGATTTATAATTTGAAATGGATGGAGTATGAATTAGTTCCTTTGGATGTATTTCAGGTAAGATAGATTAGTTGCATCTGTTGCTATATATAGCTGGCATAGTGTTTTGGGTCCATGATTGATAACATTTTCCAGCATATTACTTAGGGTTGAACCGCAACGCTCCCGACTTGGCTTATAATTTTGATTGATTTATTATAATTTAGTCACACATAAAATGATTTGATCTATAAAAAAGTTAGAACAACAAATAATTTGAAACAGATGGAGATAAACTATCATCGAAGCACGGGTCTATGTTGTGCTTATAAAACTTTTGCTTTTTTGCTGAAGTCTAAGTAAGCGTGTATATGGGTAACCGAAATAATCATTGCAGAGGTAATGTTGCTCTCCGTAAAATATTAGATAGTATAATACGTTCACGGGCACGTGAAAAGTTATATTAAAAGTCATAATCAGTGGTTGAGATCATTCATCCTCATCTCAAAGGTTAATTCCCACACCCTCCCCATGATAATAGATCGGTGGGATTTGGACCTCTAAACTCTATTTTTCCGTCCCTTCAAAATTTTCATCCTATGAAACAACCAAAATAGTTCTGAACTCTTACCTCTCAACTCGTGCTCCCCTGTGCATCAATTATTATCCGTAACCAAACACAACATAGTGTAGGGTTATTATTTGATGGATATTATATTCCAGTTCATCCATGGTTGATCATATTAACATTTTGCATATATTTCACAAAGATTGAAGATGGTACTGAATTCACCATAAAACCAAACGCTTCATATAATTTTTTTTATAGATATCACGTGGTCTAAATGTCGTAGGGATACGGAATGTCAATATCCAATGGTTTTTTAGTAAATGTAAGCAACTCACTTTGGTATCATCGAAGAAACGCGGGTCTTTTTTTTTATGCTTCTACCGCCCGTGCAGGCGTCCACCCCCCCCCCCCCCTCCTTTGTGTCAACTCCTTTGGATACATGGTTACGTTCACCTGTTCAAGCCATTCTCGAACAGGAAAGGTAGCAAGTGGCATCCGTGGTATAAGATTAGTACGTCCGTGGTATATGATTAGTAGGCAGTTAGACACTAGACGAGCCGAACGCACGTCGCAGTCACCGGAGAGTTACTTTCTGTTGGCATGTTACTTTCTATTGGCACATCTGGCCATAGTGTTATACTGTTATTAGCCGTTGTCGAAGCTATAGTTGGGAATATGTTCCGCTGCCAGCATCAAGCCATCAACACATGTCACAGTGGTGGTGGTTGTGGTGCAACCCTCGATTGTTTCCTGTCGGTGCAAGTAGGGATAGGATCTAAAGCACAGAACAAGCCATGTTGAAAAAATAGACCGCATCCCCGCAATTGGTGGACCGAATAATTTTGGAAAAAAGGCCATGAAGGAGAACAAACGTGACTATATGTTAACTAGAAAAAGTCTATAAAAAATACATCTCAAATATACCATGTTATTAATAAAAATACATCTCAAATATGATTAATTGGTAAGCAAAATAATTAGATAAGACACATGTCAAATATTATCAAGAAATGCCAAAGTAAAAAAATATAAATAGTGTTAAAAGAAGCCACCATATTTATCGAGAGGGTTCATAAAAGAGAAAAACTTAGATTGTTTTATCTAGCGGTCTAGATAATTCAAAAAATACATATCAATTATAACTCATAAATAACTAATCTATCTATTATATTATTACTTGAAGAAAAATGAGCCGCCACGTTCGCCGAGAGGACCAAGAAATTCCCACGTTAATCAGAAAAAAGAGAAGGATTTGGGCCATTGGATTATATGAAGATCTAACGGTCTAGACTAATTAACTCAAAGAGTCCATATGAAATCTAAGTACATAAATTTGGAAATAAAAAATAAAAGATATAATAATTGGATTTTGGTCGGACTTGAGTCCATATACGTACATGCAAAAGTTGAATGCCTAACCAATGTTTGAATCGAACTCTTATCGTTTTGGTCTTTAAGACTTTAAGCTTGATGTATTACTACAACACATAAGCTTGATCCTAACTCAGAGTCCATCTGAAATACGATATGTAAGTACATAAATTTGGAATTATTATATAAAAAAATAAAATATATAATCATTGGATTTTGGTCCAACGTGTCATTGAGTCCATATACATACATGAGATGTGGAAAAGTTGGAATTAAATAAATGACTAAAAAATGTATGTTTCGCTCCCAACCAACAACTAAAATTTAGATAGGTGGTAGCATAGTAAGAGCAACTCCAAGAGACTAGCTAAACCTACATGGATAGATAAAAAAACAAAAGAGAAAAAAAAAATCAGCATCCAACAGAGTAGCTATATATCGTCGTCATCTCGCTATCTCGATAGCAATACCGGCCCGTCGCTCGCTTTCTTTGCTTATCGGCTCCGACTCGGCATCTGGCTTTCCGCGCGCGATCCTACTCTCCCGGCTCCCGTCCACGCGCTCCCACGGCCTCGGCCTCGCTGTCCCGCCGTTGCTTTTCCCGTTTTCCGGCTCCTGCCCACACAATCCCATGGCCTCGGCCTCACCGTCCCACAGAGCGGAGCACACAGCGCCGCCTGCCAACAGCCGCACGAAGCGGCGCTGGATGCTTGCCGGTGGCCGCCAAGCCGCTGCCGGTGCTGAGCAGGTAGCCTCCGTAACACCTTGCTTCCTAATCAAGGCCAGCCAATCTCAAGCTCACGGCCAGGCAAGATGGCAGAACATGCAGATCAGGAAACGGCCGGAGTCAAAAGCGATCACGAGCTGACGGCGTCGATGCGATCGGCAGCGGCGGCGTGGATGCGATCACGAGCGGCGGCGTCAACGTGTTCATGACCGGCGGCGTGGACGCCTGGCGGTAGCCCGTCCGATCTATCTCGGGGAGAAAAAGGATAGGTGAGAGACTGAGGAGTAGTCTGTTTGAATTATGGATATCGAGATTAACAACAGCTGTTGGCTTCCTAACTATTTTTTTTATCTATTTTCTACATTATATAGAATGATAAAAGCCTATATTTACCTAATAGAATAGCTACTCTTTTGGATATCCTCTAAGACTCCAGCTGAAGTTTTAGCTGGGATCAAAACAAGTCATCGGCAAAAAATTTAGCAGCCAAAGTTTAGTTGGGTGGACCCAAACAGAACCTGCTTGAGAGAGCATATGAGCATAGTGATGAATGCTTTATATTGCCGGTTATTTATTAACCACACGCACAGCATACTAGGAAGAAGTACAATAGCTGTAACTGAATACAATATGGGAGCATATATGCATGGAGCTATAGCAACGGAAGTTTAAGATAAAGAAAAGGGATTATTACTTCTGGTGGTACGCATTAAACCATTCATCTGGATTTTTTTTAACTTTAATTAGTTTCATGATTATATTACTTTTATAAAAAAACAAGATATATGTTTGCGTAAAAGGTATTCACTTTTCCCATGAATTCAAATTCCAAAAAAATAAACTATAGATTATGACATGAAAAAAAATATTATAGACGATATTTTGGTCTAGGTCATAGTAACAAACAATTAAAATTGGATGACAGAAAAAATATTTGTGTATATCTATTAAATTATTACAATAAAGTTAAAAATAAGCAACCACATAATTACCCAGAAAACAATAAATAATATACACTATCTATTACATTAGTATAAAACAGCTAAACAAGTCATCTCAAATATGACTAAGAAATAAATATGTAATATATATATATAATATATATATATATATAATATTTGCATATAATATGTATATGAATCAGGAAGCAATGCATAAATTACAGTCTGGAGTAACTTAAAGAGTACATATTGAATATGAATATAAAAAAAAGAGTTGTAAGGAAAAAAATTGTTCTCTTTTATATAAAAATACATTTGAGCTCAATATGAATTTGAAACCAAACAATTGTTCTCTTTTTACATGAAAATACATCTTTCTATGTACCATACGTGATGTTAACTGTTGCCAAATAAGATGAACAAGCATGATGCGTTGATGCCCCTTGACGAGCCAACAAATAATAGCATATTTATACCAGGAAGAAAATAGTCGTCTTTAATCAATATGATGTGGGAATTGCTTGCATAAAAACCATGGTGTGCGAAGCTAAAGGCCTCCGAGCCAAGATTGTGAGCTATTAATATGTGTTGTACGTTGGACAATTGGTCAACCTTTGGTTAGACGAAAAAGGCTAAGGACAATATTTAGTTAATAAACAACTTATGATACATCCTTCAAATTATCACGCAAATTTGAAAATATAAAGTAATATGCAAAACATACCTTTGTGATAATCAAAAGGTATAGATTAATCCAAACAGTAGCGAGCACAACTGATAAAAAGTTTAATTTGAAATTAATATAATATTTTAGTAATAATATTATTAAAATTAGATGAAAAAACCTAAATGTTGTTATAAAAAAACTAGCTACCCGCGCTATTTGCGAGGGCCATCCTGCTAGTTGTATATACTAAAAATCAACATCAACAACAAGTTTGCAATAAGTTACCAACTCTAAATTTATTACACAAAACAGTCAAACAACAAGCAAAGTCTTATTCAAACAGGCATGGAAGAACACAAATGTTGACCACGCGAAGTGCATGGACGCCAGATCAAAATCTAACACAAACTGGTCGTCGCAAAGCATCCTCAAGCCCCAGTCAGCTTCTCCTCTGCCATGGCACTTGTGCCCTGCGCCACGCACCGGCACAGCACCATCGTCTCGACGGTGAGCCCGGGACCGAACGCCACCATGACCCCCCACTCAGGCGCCCCGACCTCCTCCCCCTTCTCCATCCGTCGCCGTAGCTCGTCGAGCACGAAGATCACCGTGACGCCCATCATGTTCCCGTACTCGCTCAGGACGCGTCTACTCGCCGCCAGCTTCTCGTGCTTGAGCTGGAGCACGGCCTCGACCTTGTCCAGGATCGCCAACGATCCCGGGTGCACGTCCCAGAACAGGTCGTTCCATTCGGCGGCGCCACCGATGATGTCGCCGAGCGGCTCCAACGCGTCCAACAGGCAGCGCTCGATGTTGTCGCCGATGAGCACGGGGATCTGCCTGACGGAGATGTTGCCACCGTAGCCGCTTTTCGTGAGGTGCATGGTGATGAAGTCCTCGGACTCCGGTATGATGGCCTGCGCGGTGGACACGATCTCGAACAGAGGGCGCTCTGCGGCGGTGTTGGTCGTCGTCGGGTCGGCGCCGACGATGACGGCTCCCGCGCCGTCGCCGAACAGGCCCTGTTTGACGAGCATCTGGAAGCACTCCTCCTCGGGCCTGGTGACGAGCAGGACGTTGATCTCGGCGCACACGACGAGCACGCGCGCGCCGCGGTTGTTCTCGGCGAGGTCCTTGGCGAGGCGAAGCGCGCCGGCGCCGGCGAAGCAGCCATTGAGGTAGAGCATGGAGCGACGCACGGTGGGGCGGAGGCCCAGGAGAGGAACCAGCTGGAAGTCGACGCCCGGGATGTGCGCGCCGGAGTTGGTGGTGACGACGAGGTGGGTGATGTCGGTGGCCGGGCGGCCCCACTCGGCGATGGCCTTCCTGGAGGCTGCCGCGGCGAGCTCCGGCACCGCGGTCTTGACAATGTCCAGCCGCGCGTCCAGCGACGGCGAGTTGGGGTCGAGGAACTCCGGGTGCGCGCTCAACAGCTCCTCCGTGTAGTGCAGGTGGCGCTTCGCCACGCCCAATCTCTGACCTGTGATCGATGCGTGCTACGGTTAGAACATGTATCTAAATTATCCACTTTTGTTATTATAAAAAATAATTTAAAATAATCCTATAATCTTCATACAATTTTTGGACCTATGCCATTATAAAAACAATATCAAATAACCTCTATATTTACATATAAGTTATCAAATTATGGCAATATTAAAAGTTAAAATAACCATTATATCTGAATCTCAATTATATAACTACAACAAAATCTTAAAGTGCACCAATATAAAATATATAATTTGAAACTGTTATTACTTTTGTAATGTTTATATAAAAGTACTACCCATAATATGTGTCATCATGCATCCATGCTTGAGTGAAGATAAAAAATAAAAAATACTAATTTTATGTTTACATAGTGCAAACAATGGCTCAATCAATACATATCAAACACGTATGGAGGTGTGATGCAAAATGAAAAAATGGTAACTAAATCTAATACAATCATATAATGATAATAAATATGTATTTTTGAAGCATTGTTTTAGAACATATAAGAGATGAATGATAAACTTATATAAATAAATGTAATCATTAGCCATTTCTAATTGGCAGGAGCACAAGTTGACAGGCCGTACAAACTCTCTTGAACTTCTCTTTGAGGCTGACGAGATGCTCGCACTTGGTGGCGCGGAAGAAGAGGTCCGGGAACTCGTCCTGGAGCACGCAGTTGGCCGGGTTGGCCGTGCCGATGGCGAGCACGGCCGCGGGGCCGTCGCCGCGCTGCGTGCGCCAGATCTCGCGGGTAACGTTGGCCGGAGCGCTTCCCATGGCTGCTGCCTTGTGAGCGAGCTACTACCACTACTACTTTGGGCCTTTAATTGGCTACTTGCAACTTGCTAGTGCTAACACCAGCGGTCACGGAGATTATGCTGCGGTCGCTGGTGGCTTAGTGATGAAAGGCACGGGCCGGGCGCTGTTGATTTATAGTAGTATGGTACGCAGCAGAGATTAGAGATGCAGGGGCAGCACGGCGTCCAGGAACTCTCCTGGACCGGATCCATTTTTTACGGATGGGCGGCGAAGGAATCTGACACCTTCAATGTATAATAACATTACAAAAGTTATAGAGTGGATTTTTAGTGGATCATAAAAATTTATAGAACCAAAAAAATATAATCTAAAAATACTTAATAAAAAATCAATGAAACTTGTTACGGTACTCCGAAGTAACTGTGGGCTGTCGATCATGGTGGTTATAACAAAGTATTACCTACGAAGAGTAGACTGATTGTACTCCGTAAGTAGACAGCTAAATATGCCTACGGTGCCGCACGTTCCTACGATGCCCACGCCCGCGACCAGACGAACCATCACGCTGCGTTCACGTCTAGCACCGGCACCCTCGCCGTCATCTTCTTCGACCTCCATGCTACCCATCACTTCTCCCGCGTTGCCTGCGGGCACCGAGGCCTGTCATCTCCCTAAGCTAAAACTCCCGCATCCAATCCCTCCTCACCACACCAGCTTGCCCCTTGGTCCACCCTTGCCGAGCTCCGGACCGCCTTAGAGCATCTCCAGTGGAGTCCTCAAATGGGCCTCTATCCCTTGATTTAGTCTCCTATTGAAAGAAATCTTTCCAGTAGGTCCTCTAAATGAGCCCCCAATTATGGGGAGGCCACCAAATTTTGGTCCAAAGCCTCTAGATTTGGAGGCCCTCCAAATTTAGTCACCCCACTAAAGTTTGAAGCCCCTAAACTATTTTTTATTGCCCCCTAAAAACAATATAGAGGCTTAAATTTGGTCTCCCCATTGAAGTTGCTCTTAGGGAGATCGGTGAGCACCTAGGTGGGGAAGAGACCGACGACTGCCTAGGCGGGAGAACAGATCATAGGTGTGTCCGCGCCTACGCATATGGACAGTTCCGAGAATACGAGAATAAAAAAAGAGAATACATATATTTTTCTATTTTATTTATTCCTTTTAATTATTAATTTTATTAAAATCAACTACTGTTATTTATCTGAACACTTAGGGTGTGTTTAGATTGGAAAAGATTCCCCGAAAAAACACTGTAGACCCGAAAAAACACTGTAGATGAATAGTGTTCTGTGAGTGAGAGGGTGGGATGAATAGGAAAAAGTTAGATGAATAGTGTTTTTTGGGGGAAAATTTTTGAAACTAAACGCACCCTTAGTCAAAGTTAAGAAGTTTGATTTTTTAAAAAAAACTTAGCCATTTGGAATGTAGGAAGTAATACGCAGCAACTGAGACATGAAGGGCAGCACGGCGGCCAGGAACTCCCCTGGACCGGTGGATCATTTTTTACGGATGCGGCGGCGAAGGGATCTGAGAGCAAGTATAGTATAAGTAATGCCTAGTTAGCTGGCTAAATAGATGTCCATGGTGCATTCGCTTTCTTTTAAACTTTGGCTTTGTTTCCGTGCGCCCATTGGTCGCTCTTTCTGAAAAGTCACAGCAGCACATTAATTGACCGTGGAGCCCTCCCACCACCGCTCATCAGCTCTGCTCAGCTGGAGCCCGAGACGCCAGCCAGCAGGCGATTCTATTAGGGTGTGTTTAGATTGGGAAAGATTCCCAAAAAAAACACTGTAGACCCAAAAATGCACTGTAGATGAATAGTGTTCTGTGAGTAAAAAGGGTGGGATAAATAGGGAAAAGTTGGACGAATAGTGTTTTTTTGGGAGAAAAATTCTGAATCTAAACGCACCCTTAGTCTTGCTCTGATGCGGCGGCGAAGGGACATAACATAAATGTTTTGCCATGGCCCACCCTCAGGTCAACGGCCACGTTTTGCATTGTTTTGTGGGCGACCTCCTCCTGGCCTTCTTCCTGGGCGGACGTGGCTTACGAGCACGTGTACCCATACCTCAAAGTCCATCTCCTATTCGCTCGAATCTTTTGCCATGGCCCATGGGCATATGCATGCATGAGCGCTATGCGTGCGCGCGCTCACGTGAACACGTCCACGTACGTGTTCGGAGCAGCTCGGGACGGCAACGACCAACGATAGCCCGGGGCAGCTCTGGACTAAATTAAGCCCCCAGAGCCGCTTGATCAGGCTTCACCTCGTTGGCTTCCGAGCCCTTTTCAAGCTTTTGGGCAGGGTTACAACCTTGAGCAATGGCGGCGCCCGGTTGTTAGCAACGACGATCGAACCCCGGCCGGCAACACCGAAAGCAGCACGATGGCGACGGCACCTTGGTTGCGCCACGACCACGCTTAGCGTCGGAGACGCAGCTGTTCCCTTGAAGTACGCCTGGAGCTCGGCGTCGTACACACAGGGACTCGGGGCCACTCGGATTTGCACACGAGGCGGCTCGGTGGTTAACAGATGCTTGGTGCAGGCGGCCGGGTTGCTATCCGTCTCCTACTCAACGACCATACCCTTTAAAGTTGTACTAGTAAGGAGCCAGTTCTCCCCATGGTGCTTCGGGTCGCCGCTACTCCATGGTCGTTGTTCGGTCATCATGATGGCAGCGCCTACCATGCTGCAAATGTTTTTCACCGTGTCCTCACTACAATCCCATCGCTTTTGTTTATCGACCTGGCCTCAGCGGTATGATTTCAGAAGTTGTATTTGGTGGACCTTTGGTAAAAGCCTAGCTGGACATTTACGCCGACAACGGCTGCGTCTTTGGATGTAGGTCACCTTGTTGGAGGCGTTGTTGTGGCCATCAAATCTAGTTTTTGCCGAGTGAAGACTTGGTCTGCTCCCGCAGGAGTTGGGACCAGATGAATGATGACAGTGTTGTTTACTTGGCGTTGCATCCTCCCTGGAGACATCGTCTTGCAGGACCTTCTCGCTCTACCTCTATTAGCTTCTAATTGTTAGGTATGCGGTGGAGTGCGGCTGTTCTTGGTGCCTTTATCTCTTGCATGTGTCCGTTTTCTTAGGTCATATATGGTGTGTTGGTTTGTAGCCTCTTTTCTGCTGTCATATCTGTGTTGTTTGATGATGATCGTGTCTCATATAACTCTACACTTTGGAGTCTCTCCTAAAGTAACTCTCTTCTTAATGGAACGTCGTCTTAAAAAAGAAACTATGCTTGTCTGGTCCTGGGTGATCTAGGTTTGAATGAAATGTTTATACCAAAGTCAACGCCAACAACAGGTTTGCAATTAGTTATTATCCGACATCCCGACTCTGAATTTATTACACAAGTACTCCCTCCGTCCTAAATTGTAAGTCATTCCAAAATTCTTGGAGAGTCAAACTATCTTAAATTTGACCAAATTTATATAACAAAGTACTAAGATTTATGATACCAAATAAATACCACTAGCTTCTTGATTAAGTATATTTTTAGATTATATATACTTGGTTCCATAAATTTTTGTGATTCGCTCTATAATTTTGGTCAAACATGAAAAGAGTTTGACTCTCCAAGAATTTTGGAATGACTTACAATTTGAGACGGAGGGAGTAGTCAAGTAGAAAGCAAAGTCGTTTTTAAATAGAATAAACAGGCGTGGACGAACGAAAATGTTGACCAAGCACATGCATGGAAGGCAGATCCAAATTCAACACAAACTTGTCACGTGGAGCCACTCAGCCACGCATCCTCAACCCCAGAGGTTTATCCTCTGCCGGGGCACCTGTGCCCTGCGCCACGCACCGGCGCAGCACCATAGTCTCGACGGTGAGCCCGGGTCCGCACGCCACCATGAGCCCCCACTCAGGCGCCCCCTCCTCCTCCCCCTTCTCCATCCGGCGCCGTACCTCGTCGAGCACGAACATCACCGTGACGCCCAACATGTTCCCGTACTCGCTCAGGACGCGTCTACTCGCCGCCAGCTTCTCGGGCTCGAGCTGGAGCACGGCGCTGACCTGGTTCATGATCACCGACGTGCCCGGGTGCATAACCCAGAACAGGTCGTTCCACGTGGCGCCGCCGATGCCGAGCGGCTCCAACGCGTCCAAGAGGCAGCGCTCGATGTTGTCGCCGATGAGCACGTGGATCTGGCCGGTGGAGATGTCGCCGCCGTAGCCGCTTTTGGTGATCTGCATCGTGATGATGTTCTCGGACTCCGGTATGATGGCCTGCGCGGCGGAAAAGATCTCGAACAGCGGGCGCTCGCCGGCGGTCATGGCGGGGTCGTCGGCGGCGCCGACGATGACGGCTCCCGCACCGTCGCCGAAGACGCCCTGGTGGACGAGCGAATGGAAGGACCCCTCCTCGGGCTTGGTGACGAGCAGGACGTTGATCTCGGCGCAGACGACGAGCACGCGAGCGCCGCGGTTGTTCTCGGCGAGGTCCTTGGCGACGCGCAGCGCGCCGGCGCCGGCGAAGCAGCCATTGAGGTAGAGCATGGTGCGGCGCACGGTGGGGCGGAGGCCCAGGAGAGGAACCAGCTGGAAGTCGACGCCCGGGATGTGCGCGCCGGAGTTGGTGGTGACGACGAGGTGGGTGATGTCGGTGGCCGGGCGGCCCCACTCGGCGATGGCCCTCCTGGAGGCCTCCGCGGCAAGCTCCGGCACGGCCGTCTTGACGATGTCCAGCCGTGCGTCCAGCGACGGCGAGTGGGGGTCGATGAACTCCGGGTGCGCTCCAAGCAGCTCCTCCGTGCAGTGCAGGTAGCGCTTCGACACGCCCATTTTCTGGCCTGTGATCGAGACTTGTGCTAAG
Organism: Digitaria exilis; assembly: GCA_015342445.1. Classification (NCBI taxonomy): domain Eukaryota; kingdom Viridiplantae; phylum Streptophyta; class Magnoliopsida; order Poales; family Poaceae; genus Digitaria; species Digitaria exilis. Next base: position 10,630 of record JACEFO010001826.1, on the reverse strand, counting down.
TTTATGGTTTGGCACGAAACAGAATTTGGTAAAATGATACCAAAGCATGGTGTTTTCTTACAAAGTGTCTTGAACTTCTCCTTGAGGTCGACGAGGTGCTCGCTCTTGGTGATGCGGAAGTGGAGGTCCGGGAACTCGTCCTGGAGTACGCAGTTCGCCGGGTTGGCGGTGCCGATGGCGAGCACGGCCGCGGGGCCGTCGGCGCGCGGCGTGCGCCAGAGCTCTCGTACGTTGGCCGGGGCGCTTCCCATGGCTGCTGCCTTGTGAGTTACTACTACTCTGGCTACTTGCTAAGGCTACCACCAGCGGTCACGGAGACAATGCTGCTGTCGAAGCCTCGAATGTGGCTGACTTTATGGAGGAAGGACTATCCAGCAGCTGAGAGATGAAGGGCAGCACGACGGCCAGGAATTCTCCTGGACGGGATCCATTTTTTACTATACCGATGCGGCGGCGAAGGGATCTGATGGCGGCGAAGGGATCTGATGGCGGCGAAGGGCCCTGATGCGTTCGATGAAACTTTGTTATTATGGCCTGTCAGGTCACGTTTTGCAGCAGTATATACTGTAGCGCGCGTAACGGCCGGTCACGTTTGCCTCCGTGCCAGTGCCACCCCACATCTCTTTTTCGCCTGATTCCCTCTCCTGAGTCATGCCATTATTAGGCAAGATTTGAAAGGAACAAACTTAGCATTGTTATACAGCCCACAGACGGCATGCTGTTCTTGCAGGCCACGTGCACTATTGACCGAGCGCTCGTTTACCCACCCGGGGCACCCACTTGTGTCCGCTGCCTCCACCGCCAGTGCGGTGTCGCCGGCACGGGAGCACCTTAGGTTTGGGAGTTGAGGTCTCGCGACCGGGGAGGGAATGGTTCACCGGAGGTAGATCGTCGGGGAGGGAGAGGGGGAAGCCGGTCCGATGGTGGTTGTGGTGGGTGGGCGACGAGGCAAGGCTGCATCACCCACCGCAGGCGGTGTAGCCCGGCCCGGTGGGCGGTGCCAGGGCGGGACGCTGCTGATGGATTAGGAAGGACGGCGAAGAAGGCGGGGGGTGGTGGTGGCGACGGCGAGGCGGCGCTAGCGCAGCCGGCCGTGGGCAGTAGGAGGATGGGGTGGGGTGATTAGCAGCGTCTTTCAATCCAACAAGGCAAACCCGATCACCCCTCTGCCTCCACGTACTGCCTGAGCACCGGCTGCACCCTGCTTCCATATTGTACCACATCCGGCTCAAGCTGTAGCCCGTAGCCCGCAAACAGCTAGCATATTGCCACTGTCGTGGCCGCTATCGCTGTAGCTGAGGCCACCGTCGTAATCGGCAAGCTAAGTCACACTCGAGTAACTATTAAGGCCATGTTTAAATGGTGTTAAAGTTTAACACCCAACTTTTAGAAACTTTGGTACACAAAAGATCCAAAGTCCAAACACCCCTGCTGAAGGGGTGTGTTAAACTTTTCAACAAATTTTATGTGTGGCGTTCAAAATGTAATCCTATATATGCCCCTCAATGGCATTGTAAAATTTTCCATCCCCTCTATGTCATTGCCATCAAATAACACTAACGGTGCAATGACATAGGGGATGAAAAATTAGAACTAATGGCATTTAGGGGATGGAAAAATTGCCACCCGTTGGTGGTTTTTTACAGCAATGGCATAGAGGGGATGTGTTAATTATCAAATACATAAGAGATGAGTTACATTTTCCAATGGCATACAAGAAATTTGCTCTAAACTTTAACAACCTTGAAATCTTTAGCTGGTTATACGGTGCTAACACTTGATTTAATTTGCTAAAAGGTAGCTAGAATGAGGAAAATATCTTAGTACCCCTTATTTATTGCTTAAAGGTTGGGCGGGAAAGGGGGAGGGAAAGGCAAAGTGAAATGAATGAGGAGCAAGGAAGTCTTTTTTTTCCAAGTAGGGTGTTAAACTTTAATATAGATCCAAACAAGTGGCTGTTAAACTTTAACACCTTATTTTTCAAGTGACTAAACTTTAACACCTTGCTAAAGTTTAACAGAAGGGATCCAAATAGGACCTAAACCGTATACCAATTACCAAACTTATTGCTAAAACCGTATACCAATGACTTAAAAGGAAATATGTTTGCACACCCTGAACTATAAAACCGTATACCAGTTCCCAAACTTATTGCTAAATTAAGCAGGTTAGTTTTCCTCCCATTTTTACCATTATGGTTTTGAGTTGACCACATATATCATTTCTTTCTGTAAAACTTTTTCTATAACTTCTTCGATCAACCTCTCTCATCCCTATAGTGATCTGCTATCTCCCCACACGCTCAACACCGGCGACCCCAACCTCGTCCCACGTTAGTAGACCAGTGTTCATACCTCACGTTGGCTGCCCGAATGAAGCTCCACTCAGTGTTGACGTCCCAGCGACCCAGCCTCGCCTCTGACTGGCCGCTCTCAGCCCTCCGTCTAGCCAGCGCGGTGGCTTAATGGTTGTAGTTATACATGAGCGCAACACCGTACCCTTTGCCCTGCCTTGCCCCGCGTAGGGGGCCTGTGGACGCACTCTCCTGCTAGGCCGCTACTCGACATATCAAACGGTGAAGCAGTGAAGGCCTCGCTCGTGGCTGCTACCCAGAGCTGTCCCTTCTACGGTTCTACCCCACATGGCATCCACTCGTGGTAGAAGCTTGGCTCCGTCTCCTCCTCGCAGCTCAGCGGCGGCGGTCATGCACCGTCCCACCTCGCCTGTAACCGACGGCACCTCTATGACCTTGTCACCCAACTACCCAAGCGTTAAGCATCACGCAAAAGCTCAGCCACATAACCATACAAGCCATATGTCCGTCCGTAGCAATCTTAGCTCAAATTCACACGGTAATTAAAAGCCAACTTGGGAGGAAATATAACTGGTTTTAAAAAGTTCAGGGACCAAAACCAAACTTTGTGATAGCTGAGGAAGCAGGATATATTTTTTTCGGACTCACTATGGTTCCTTCTTGGGCCTGATGGGCTCCTCAACTATCACTAACATAACTGAATCTTAGTGTATGTCTTGCCATGGTCTCCCCATGAGCTACAATGCCACCAGAACCAAAATAGCTACCACTACTGCCTAAATCAACACGTACACATCCAAAGTATGTTTTCTTTTTAAAAAACAGTCGTGAAATAATTTAAAAATATTACCTATTGAAAAGTTTCCTTGATAGTTTCAGCAAAACGTTTCTTCAAAAGTTAAGAGAAAAGTTTTATAGAAATGATTAAAATAAAGATTTGTTGAAATGTTTTTTGTTTAGTCCTTTATTTCAAATTTGTATATTTTTTATTTTTGCTAAACTCTAAGTAAGTGTGTGTATACAGAGAGCCGAAATAATCATTGCAGAGGTAATGTTGTTCACCTTAAAATATTATAAACCAAAATACGTCCAGAGAATGGATAACTCACAAAAATTAGAATTATTTGAGCAAGAATCAAAAGTAGGAGGAGATCCACTAAATTTTTTTGAACCTTACCATTGTCAATCTTTGAAGTGCAATTTGTTTTTGGGATTATTGTGTTTTTACCCTTACTGTGAAGTGCAATTGTGATTTTTCTCTTACTTTTTGAACTTTGTGAATTTGTCCCTATTATTCACAAGTTGTTGTGAATTTGTCCCTGATCATTGTGAATTTGCCTTGTTTTGACTGTTGACTGGGGGCAAAATCACACTGATTTGTAACAATTAAGGGCAATTCCACAAAGTTAAAAAATAAGGGCAAAATCACAATTACAAATCAAAAGTAGGGGTAAAAACACAATAGCTCCTTCCTTGTAGGGTGGGCTTGGCAACAGATAGAAAGGGGTTTAATTTAGGAAATAACGGTGGGAGTCGATCAAAGAAACTTATTTGAAAGTTTGATATTTTAGTCTCAATCCCATGTTTTCTGTGAAGTGAATTGAGAGAGCAAGTTTAAGGGGAATTCATATCCTTTGTTTGGTGTGTAGGTTTGAACGCGGAAAGTTTATTAGAAATCGTAATGAAATTAATTCTCACTCCTCCCCATGGTTAGAGATTGCCAGGACTTGGACCTCTAAACTCCATTTTTTTTCGTGCCATGAGAACTTCCATTCCTGTGAAACAACCAAGAGAATTCTAGACTCTTATCTCTCAACTCCCATTATTCCCTAACATCAAATGCCCCTAATAAAAAAAACACACCGTAGCGTAGGGTTATCATTTAATGATTATTCCAGACATCCATGATTGATCATAATATCCCTTTGCATATATTTAATAAAGATTGAATAGGAAAAAAATTCACTGTAAAACCAACTATCACAATATCTAATTCTTCATATTAAAATAATATTTTTATAGATATTGCGGAATGTCAAGTATCCAATGGTTTTTTTTCAGTAAATGTTATGATAAGTAAACAACTAGCGATTATTAACTTTGGAATCATCGAAGCACGGGACGCAGGTCTTGTTTGTGCAATTCTTTGGATTCATGGTGCACCGGTTAAGTCATTTCCCAACAGCATCGGTGGCAAGTGGCGTGTCCATGGTATAAGATCAGTAGGCAGTTTGGCACTATCCAAGCCAAACGAACGTCGCAGTCAACGAAATGCTCACAGTATAAATTGAGCACGCCTCCACCTTCTCCAAACCACCAAACGCAAGCATCTCTCGCATACATCCATCTTACTAGCTAGCCCTAACAAGCACCAAGCAGCCCAGGAGCTCGCAGGTTAACTGCCCCTTTGGCCCCTTTAGCGCCGTCGATCGAGCACGTCCATGGGCAGCGCTCCGGCCACCGTCGGCGAGATCAGGCGTGCACAGCGCGCAGATGGGCCGGCCGCCGTTCTCGGCATCGGCACAGCCAACCCTCCGACGTGCATCGCCCAGGACGACTACCCCGACTACTACTTCCGCGTCACCAACGGCGAGCACCTCACCGACCTCAAGGCCAAGCTCACCAGGATCTGTAAGCATATCCATGCCATGGACACTCTCTTGTTTTTCCTTCCATTTTATCCCAGATTCTTTCAGGTTATAATGACTTAATGAGCCATGTATACACCATTTGTCCATTTCAGGTAAGAAGTCTGGCATCAGGCAGCGCTACATGCACCTCAACGAGGACCTCCTCGCCGCCACCCGGACTTCACCGACCGCAAGTCACCATCCCTCGACGCCCGCGTGGACATCGCCTCCGCCGCCGTCCCGGAGCTCGCTGCGTCCGCTGCAGCCAAAGCCATCGCCGATTGGGCCGCCCGGCCACCGAAATAACCCACCTAATCTTCAGCACTTACTCCGGCGCACGCGCCCCGAGTGGCGACCGGCGCCTCGCGTCGCTCCTGGGCCTTCAGCCCCACGGTGTCCCGCACCATGCTCAACCTCCACGGCTGCTATGGCGGTGGCAGGTCGCTCCAGCTCGCCCAAGGAGCTCGCCGAGAACAACCGCGGCGCCCGTGTCCTCGTGGCGTGCTCCGAGATCACTCTCATCGCCTTCTACGGGCCGGAAGGTGGCTGCCCGGACAACATCCTTGGCCAGGCGCTCTTCGGCGATGGCTCCGGCGCCGTCATCATCGGCGCCCGACCCCGTCAGCAACGTGGAGCGCCCACTGTTCGAGATGGCCTTCGCCTCGCCAGACCACGATACCGGGAACCGAGGATGACATCTCCATGGAGATCAACAAAGGTGGCATGGAATACCACATCTCCAACAAGGTGCCAAGGCTGCTGGGGTGCAACGTTGAGCGCTGCCTCATCGACGCGTTCGATGCGCTTGGCGTCAGGGCCAAATGGAACGACCTTTTCTGGGCCATCCACCCTGGTGGCCGTGCGATCCTGGACCACATCGAAGAAGTGCTCGGGCTGGACGACGGGAAGCTGGCGGCGAGCCGGCACGTGCTGAGCGAGTTTGGCAACATGAGCGGCACGACGGTGATCTTCGTGCTCGATGAGCTGCGCCGCCGTAGGGTGGTCAAGAAGGAAGGGGAGGCGCTACCGGAATGGGGAGTGATGATGGCGTTCGGGCCAGGAATCACAATCGAGACTTTGGGTGCTGCACGCTCCCGATAGCCTCGACGGAAATTAGCAACGCAAACATCAAGAGAAGTGCAACTTATATGGAATATAGCCCAATAAAAAACATTAGCTAAAGTCTTATGTTGGTCCAGCAAGAAACCATCCCTGAGAATATAATGTTATCTATGTTAAATTTGTAATAAGTCCACATATGGATTGAATGCTAATTTAATATCTTCCGTTTATTTTATTAGTTCCTTTTGTGTTTGATTGTCAATATTAAGGTACATCATGGCCTCATGGGTGCATATATGTCGTGTATGACTGTTAGACTGTATATCATCCTTAGTCACATAGAAACTAAAATGATAGATCTTACAAGATTAATTTGTACTCCCTCCATTTCGTTTTGACATATTTAAATATATAGGTTTTTAGTATGTTTGTAGTGTATATCTAAGTACAAACTAAAGAACTACGTATCTAAATATGCCGAAAAGGAGTTATAGTTTGGAATGGATGGAATACAAGGCTGCTTTCTATTTTATGGAATTTTGATATTTTTTTTTCAATGGAGAAGACTGAAAAGCTGTGCCAAATGGGTCTTAGTCGTGTATTGGGTTATTCTATAAGATTGAGTTAGTTCTTCTGTGTATTCAGATAATGAAATGTTCTGTTTGTTTGATCAGTGGTCTCAGTTTTTTTTCTCAAGATTATACTGTCGTTAAATATTTCTAGCACAGATAGTAGATGCACAAAGTCTAACAAAGTGCCAGGATGATCAAGACCAGAACATACACCATACTACACTCATAATATGTACAGCGTGTACATAAGTTTTTTTTTTTTTGCGGGTGATGTACATAAGGTATTTGAAGATACAGCTCAAGGATATGCACAAAATCATGAGCGGTAGGGTACATATGATCTGCAGCTTCAGGTCAGAGAGATTTGTACTTTTCAATGAGATGTGATGCGTGTAAGCGAGAGGTTGGAGTGATGGTGCACCCCAGGTTACGGAGGTAGGAATCCTCTGCAGTTGGGCACACAGGGACCAATGTCACTTTTAGTTTGATAAAAGAGAGACAGATTGAAAAAGAACAAGCAGAATCATGAAAGAACGAAGATGAATGGAAGCACGATTCCAACAACTAACAATCGATGCATCTGATAACCAAAATTGAGAACAATGGCAACAAGATTGAACAAAATTTCTGAGAAAGCTAACCTGCTTGGCTGTGGGTTCTGACGAACCCCATGGAATTCTCTATCCTCTGTTTTTGGAAATGTTCCTGAAATAAAACCTATAAAAGTCACGAAAAGGCCTCCCAAAGGACAGATATAAACCACTCCACTTGCGTAATGTTAAGGATGCAAGATATGATATTGCGATGGCTTAGAATCTTGCCTGGTCTTTCTCTCGTTAAATGATTCCTCTTCTCAACAGGAATCTGTTCCCACTTGATAACCTGCATTTCCCATTATGCGGTTATTTATTTATTTACTAATGAAACACCAAGTTGTAATACCAAAAATATAAAACTCACATGTTGCGCATAACCAAATGCTTCATCGCCCACTTAGGAATGTCTTCAGCTTTCGCAAGACATCCTGGATAAGAACTTGACATCAGTGTTTTCCCTGGTTAAGCTCTCCAATACAAGAGAACTTTTGTGTAAACAAAATGTAAACATGATTAACTACATAAACCTTTACTATTACTGAAGATGACAAAAAAAAGTGCCAGCAAGAAAACAACAATGACAAGAACTAGAACAGATTAACTGATAGGAGAATCAATAAGTCAGGTGATATCTCAAGATGGGAAAGAGGATGAGAGGTGACCTTGCGCTTGTATCCTTTACCCGTAGGCGTTCATCAATCACAAAGCTAATCTGAAAAGTCAAGCATACATCCAACATGAAATAGCCACACAGGGACACTCGCATGGCAAAGCTTCAGAGTTTCAATGCCACAAGCTTGGAAACGACCAAAAAAGAATTTGCAATCGCAAAACTGCAATAATAGAACTATGGAAGGCATCACAGAATTCTAGCCTGCTGATAGCTAACATCATTCAGTTCTCCTCCAGATGTTCATGTACAATGAAGAATCCAGTATTATCAAGCAATCTCTTTGGATTTTGAAATGCCTGCTTCTTTCCCCATTGATGAAATTGTGTGAGACTACTGATCTATCTCAATGTCAAACCTAAAAATAGATTAATGATCAAATGTAGCCAGGGAACAATGTAAACAGTAAACCAAATAATGTAGCAAAGAAAAGCTCTGTATGAATGAGAATTTGTTATTCAGGAACTGAAATATTATGCAAAGGTTTATCTTTTCACGATCAGAGAACTCTAACTACCCACAAGCAAAGTTAAAATGAAATATTCAGATCACATAAAGATGTTACCCATTTACCTTCTCAAGAAATCATTAGAAAGGCATGCCTGAGCAATTCTGTGTAAGGTGGAGTTTTCGTTCTGTCCTATAGGCTTTCCAATTGATGTATCCCCTTCAGGGTCATCAGGAGGAAAATCCCCCAAACGTTGCTCCGGAATTTTCCAAGAGTCTCCTCACCCTGCAAGTTACAAAAGACAAAACTGTGAAGAATTATGTACAATTAAGATATTATATGAGTATGATTGCTACTGAAAGAAGCAACAAATTGCTTATATTGGAATTCTTAGCAGTAAGGAACAGACAATAATTTGAACTCAGGAAAGTCCTTCAGCTAGGGATGGCAAGCGGGTCAACTCAACCCATTCAATCATCCTAGTTCTGGGAACTTACCACTTTGCTGATAAGGTAGTTAGGTGGAAAAAGAGTGCAGTGAGCTTTCAAAATTTATTTAGGTCGACCCACTTGCATAGTTGCAGTCTTACTGTAGCCATCAATAAAACGATGTCACTCAAAACAAAGGATTAGATGTATTAAAACCAGATCCCAATATATTGCTCACCTGCACCTCTAGAAGGTGAATAGGAATTTCCTGAGGAACGTGAAGGTTGCAGAAGCTGTATACCAGTAGTGTAAGTCAGAAAAAAAATGTACTTCTCAAAGAGCATGAATAACACAAAAATAGCCTGCCTGACAATTAGAGTCAACTGTAACATGCAAGATGTACAACTTTTTTCCGAGCTCGTGTCATCGCGACATAGAATAAACGCCTCTCCGCCTGTAATTTTTGAACAAGTCACCAAGTATATACATTAAGGACACATATGAGGAAATTATAATTGTTCAAACAAACCTCCAGTGTGCTTCAGTTCTTTCAACAGTGCCATTGTACTCATGGCAACAAGGAATTTCCGAGTCGTTTGCCTGTGTAAAGACAAGGAGACACATAAAAATACCTTCTTCGAAAAAATTGTATAGTTTACTAGTAATTATATCAGTAGCATAAACATACATTATTATGAAAGCCATAAATCAGTGCTTATTTATAGAACTCACATTGACCTCAATGATTTTTCCATGTGTCACTAATTATGAGTTTAACTTCTCGTTCTGTTGGTAGTGACATGTCGCCTGTACATGTGATAGTTTGCAGCAGTTTTGTACAGTGGTAGTGACATGTACCACGACATGCCAAACTCAATTAGACTTAAGCTTAGCACCCTAATAGCTGCTAGACCGTCTAGGTGACCACCTCGCCTGCCTGCCTAATACTATATACGCCACAAAGTATTTGTAATTGTACATAAGCTCCACCTGGAGAGTGGAGAAAATACCTGCACAATGAACACAACATCCCACTTCAAACTTTTGACTGCATATTGAAAAGGAAAGATCATCATGTATCATAGTGTAAAGGATTACCAAATGGCACAGTAAAACAATACTTCGATATAAACAGATAAAGAACCTGATGAATAGTTGTTAATGTGATCGAATTCTTATTTTCCTCCTTTCGGGATCGAAAATTTTCAGTTTCCCTGAAAGATATATAATCAATAAAAGCTTGAAGTGTAGAAGCGCAGCCTTTCTCCTCTGTCTTGCTTTTCTCCATTGAGCTAGAAAAATGTGTTGATAAGAAGTCAGACACATCATCCATTAAAAACTGAAGAACCTGCAGTGATCCAACAAAAACACATGTCACCTTTTGTATATACTACATCCAGAATGACATGAATAATTATTCCAACCTAAGTTTTTTCTGAAGGATAAATGAATAAAACAAGTGCATCAATGGCATTTGAACTTACTGATCTGATATCGCTATCTTCATTCAACAATTTTCCATTGTCAACATCAACAACTGCACGTTTTTCAAGGAGATATTTCTGCCAAAGAAATGGAACAAAACTTTATTAAAGATGGAACAAAAAAAACGGGTGCAAATATTTAAAAGAGATTAGCAGTGGTAAGCTAAAATTGCCCAATGTTTGGTTTGACAAGAAGACAAGCAACATTGAGCACCTCATGATACTCAGGCTGCACAAAATTTTGAAACAACATTGCAACATGTAGAAAACAATGTTTGCAATGAAATTTTCAAATCTCCAAAATCCACATAGGAGGAAGGACCGAACATCTTTGTTGCTGAGGGGAATTAAATCCATGGTCTCAGATGCCCAAGACAATATATTCCATCACTAGGCTACACCTACACGGGTCTCCCCACTGGTATA
>JACEFO010001824.1:0-34307 GCA_015342445.1 Digitaria exilis | reverse complement strand
ATCCTTTTCAATAAGTATACTTTGTTTGACATGTTTGAAACGTCTAGGTTCAAATTGCATATACCCTGGTGATCTGATCCCATTTACAAGAAGAACCCTATTTTTGGTGATTGAACAGGCATGCAGCTATCAATTCAAGGCAGGTTTGTTTAATCTTTTTTGATTCCCTAGTCCTTAGCAACCATACCTGGCCAGTAGGGCTGGGACTTTTCTTTCTTTTTCTGAGTAGGCTATCCATTGACAGTAAGCTACCTCAACTTGCTTGAACTACAAGGCTGTATATCACATTGTATTGCAAAACAACAAGTACTCATGTCATGTGCAAAAATTTATATGTTTTCTTCAGTTTTTTTGTGGGGTAAATTTCATTCTTCAAATCTCAAAACATTGGAACGGTTAGTAGTTAGCGAAGTGGCTATCTGCACCCTTATTTTATTGTGGAACCCTGTGCTTTGTGTAAAGTTGTTTCTTACTTAACCTATTCATTTTATTTCTTTCTAGTTCTGTGCTCGGATACTTGGCTGCTGTTCTCTTTGTACTCTGACTGTCTGACATCTACTGTTAATGCATATTGCCCCTTTATAATCACAGTCTATTCATGGCACTGAAAGGGGGGAGACAGCTGCCATGTTACTTTCACCAAGTTCCCGATCTTCCCGGTGCGGGATTCAGTGGTGATTCTACTCGGCACAGTGGTAGCCAGTTCACTATGTTCTCACAGCTCCATTGCAAGCATTTCTGCCTTCTGATCGGCAACAATGGCATTAGATATCAACAGGGGTACTAATTTTCATTGTTTGTTAACAGATTTCTTCAGACATTAGAGTGCCTTTAAAAGCCTTGACATGGAATTTTGTAGGATTCTTATAACAAAGCTGAAGGAGCTATTGTCATTGTCCCTAAATGAATGGGGCAACAACTTTAGTTGCATCATCTTCACTTCACCCTGTTTGGGTTGAAGTTTTAGGCGATCCAATCCTGAGACGGCTACTTCTCAGGTAAGCTTGTGAAAACCTTGTTACTAATTCCTAGTCATTCTCAACATATGTTTAAAGTGTGGTGCTTTTTGTCTGGGCTACCTCTCTATATGAACATCACTAACCGTGGCTCTCTTGGAAGTGGTTTCCTGTGAAGTCATTACTCTACATTCTGCAGGAATGCAATATCTTGAGCTGATTATCTGAAAATTGACTGATTTTCATTTCCAGCCTGTTGTATAGATGATGCCTTTGATACACATTTGATGATATAACAATGTATTTTATTGGATGAAAGCTCAATTTTGATTGTTTTTGCAGGTTCTATTCTTCTGCGAGCAACACATTCCCTGTTCAAACCAACAAGTGGCAAGGCAGAATTCCTCCCAACCTGTATGCCTCCTCTGCCCGACTCAGTTGACGCACAGAGCATGCTCTCCCAAAGCTGTGTGATGCGACTCGCATCACACTTTGGTTGCTGCCCAGTCAGTTCGCGTTTGCCTGAGATTACCACATGGCCTGATGGTGATGCTGAGGAGGCCGGTGTCTCTGTGGTCGGCTCATCTGCCAGCGGCCACAAAGGGATATGCCTGAAACGGCCAGCGATTCAGATGTGTCATATTCGTCGACATCTTTTTGATGGTCGATTAGGCAGCAGCAGCAGGTGATCTCTGTTCTGTACCTAGTCGTTGCTGTGTCGGGCGTGCTTTTCTTCCTCGTCTTATGCTATGTTCTAGACTTCTAGTCATCTCCAGATGTGCATCCAGGTTGTAGGTACTGGTGCCCCTTCGTGCTTTGATATCACACTCAGACATCAACCTGAAGTAGGACTGGGTTTTCTTTTATCTTTTTTTTTGTTTCTACTGAAATTCGTTGGGCACTGGAAGATGCTGTTAATTTCTTACTGAGTTTGAAAAACATGGAGGGGCTTTGGGAAGATTGGAATTATGCATTGATTTGAATATAAGTCCACTATTTCACTGGGAAAAAATCTATATCACCACCCCCAACACTATTGAGCTTGGACTACATAACCCTCCAACCTATGAAATGTCTATATTATCACCCCCTGAACTTCTCAAAAACAAGTCTCCCAAAAAAAAACATAGTAAATCACAGAAAATAATAAAATAGAGAATCCCAATTGTGTTGACTCCAAATGAGTAGATATACACATTGAACGTGTAAATATTGGTTTGCTTTAGTATATTTTTTTTTATATACGCTTTAAATCTATACTTTTTCTCCATAGTTTGTAAGCCCACCATGCGCATCCACTCGCCTATTCGTTGGGACATCCTACATTCCTAATCACCAGTGATCTCATTTCTAAGCCCGGCAATGAGGGGGAAACAACATCCGAGAGCCCAAAGTTCCACATCCAATTTCGCCTGAGAGGCAATTTCCCTGAGAAAAAACATCCGTGCAAGTTGGCACTGCCACGGTATGGCATGTATATAGCCTAGTGCGTAACAGTGCCGTCCTAGCCCTGGTATGGCTGGGCGTATGGCCGTCCATTTGGCCATCTATACATGGATGGACAATAGTTTCAGATTTCCAGGCAATCCAGCAATTGAAAATTAGGAAATGAGCGAAATCTAAACGCTCCTTGGCCGCAATCTTCTATGTTCTTCCTGGCTGGCGCCGCCGCACCGCACTGTGTGGTGGCGGACAGCCGGCCAATCCAGGACGCTCCTCTACGGCTGCACCGACATCGCCTTCGCCCCGCACGGCGCCTACTGGCGCGGCGCGCGCAAGATGGCCGTGCGCCACCTCCTGTGCCCATCCATGGTGCGGGCCCACCGCGCCGTCAGAGAACAAGAGGTGGCCGCGCTGCTCCGGAGGTGGGAGCACCAATGCCACACGACGGCGGCCACGGCGTCGTGCGCCTGAGCGAGCTCCTGAGCGCCTTCGCCAAGGACGTGGCCGGCCGGATCGTGCTCGGGCGACTGCGCGTTGCTGCTGAGGACGACGACGGGTGGCGCGCCAAGGTGGACGCGCTGCTCGCCACGTTCCACGTCGGCGACTACGTCCCGTGCCTGTCGTGGGTGAGCGCCGTCGACGGCACGGACGCCAAGGTGAGGAAGGCGTTCAAGAGGATATATCGCATCCTTGAGGAGATCGTGGGTGACGCCGACAGGCAGGTAGTGGAGGCAGGCGCCCTCGACAACGATGCTGCCTTCGTGCATTTGTTGCTCTCGCTGCAGAAGGGAGAATCGGCCGGGCTGACGGAGTGGCGCCTCAGCAGAGACAACGTGAAGGCACTGCTGGAGGACCTGTTCGGAGCCGGGACGGAGGCGACGATCATCGTCCTGGGAATGGGCCATGGCCGAGCTGCTCCGCGACAAGGGCGCCATGCAGAGGCTGCAGCACGAGGTGAGGCGAGCCGCCGCCGACAACGAAAGCTCCCTGCAGATCACGGAGCAGGACTTGCCGGGCATGGAGTACCTGAGGGCCGTGATAAAGGAGACGATGCGGCTGCACACGCCGGGGCCCCTGCTGCTCCCGCGCGAGGCCATGAGAGCCACGCGAATCCAAGGCCATCACGACGCCCCAGCAGGCGCCATGGTGATCGTCAACGCGTGGGCCCATCGCCAGGGACCCGGAGGCTTGGGAGGCGCCGGAGGAGTTCCGGCCGGAGAGGTTCGTCGGCAGCGCGGTGGACTTCCGCGGCCACCACACTTCCAGCTGATACCGTTCGGCGCCGGCCGCCGGATGTGCCCGGGAGTCCGTGGTGGAGCTCGCGCTCGCGAACCTCGTCGTCGTCCGGTTCGAGTGGGCGCTGCCGGAGGCGGAGCCGGAGCTCGACATGGAGGAGGCGCGCCCGGGTGCACGTCGCGGAGGAGCGCTCCCCTCCGTGCTATCGCGACACGGAGCTGCCCAGCCGAAGCAAATTCGATGTAGATTGGGAGCAGATGTACGGTGTGTGGTACATGTGATGCAATGCTACTCTTTCAAAAAAAACCTCAAATGATAGGGGACACGATGCGTTAGATGTGAAAGAGAGCAGCACATAGCCGATGTTGGATGGACCGAGAATTTGAAATGGCCATGGCAATTCCAGCCAAAGCAAACTTTGAAAATTCGAAAGAACGCACCCTGAAATTATTTTGTGTTGGTCGACAAACCATAGCACGGTGGTTTACCAGGACTTAATCTTCCATGTTTTGTTACCTGCCTTTGTGTGTTTATCTGTCATCTAATCTGCTGGAGTCCCTGTCCTTGTTCTGAATACAAGGATAAGATTGTTTGGCAGATTTATGTTAAATTTTTGCTTGAGACTGGCAACTGTTGTTCTGATAGCTATTTGCTGGGATGTCTCCTCTTTTTTTTCCCTCCAACTCGGGATGTCTCCTCTAGGTTGCCCGGATTCTGAGCTTGGTGCCTCAGCTTCACCGGTCTTGTCTTCAGACTGTAGCTGCACCTTGGATTCTTCAGAAGATTTTGAGTTTTTGTTGGACTTATTAATTGCTTGGGAATCAACTGGTGTCCTCAGTTAAGTTTGGAGGCTCTTTTGTGTTCTCGCCTAGTTGCTGAACTCCAGAGGCTTGTTTTCCAGAATGACCAAAAGTTTCCAGCATATTCGGTTGTTCTTCAGATAGTTTCTGAGGCCTCCATGTCTTCTGGCTCACCAGTTAGAGTGTCATTGCCCTAGTGATTCAACAGTAGCTTGGTCAGTTCGTTGTTGGCTCAACAATTGTTCACTTGATTCATAATTCCCTTAGGTCACGAAGGTTGTTTCTGGAGTTTCTCAAATGTTGTTGGCATGCTAGACCTGTTCAATCAGCTTCTTTTCTGTCATCAATAAATGTTCCATTTGCTGAATAATCTATGCATACTGGTGGCCAATTTGCATACTGAAGAATTCTAAACTAGTAAACTGCATTATATTGGAAGTCGTTGATGACCTAAAATGTTTCACCAAGTTCAGCAAGGTGCATTAACATTCCAGACCAACAAGAAGCTGATTCCACGGTGGGGTGAACCTTTGTTTAGAAGGGAGTGCCCCACCTGGTTCAGTACATTTTTGAGCACCTGAAGTTCTGCAAAGCTTGTTACATGTGCTTCAGTTGAGGGGTAATCTTGGCGAGTCAAGGGTTCTAAGGAAACAGTAGGTACATTCTGGGTGGACGGAGAACCTTGCAGAGCCCGAATAGTTGGTGTCTGAGTTGCGCAAGGTTGTACCTATTGGTTCTGTACAAACCTTGTGGCCGGCATGCTTCTGCTGCATGGTTCTGTAAACTTTGCTACTCCAATGATGACTTACTCCACGCAACAGGACTGTAATGTCCTTAATTGTTGTCTACTGCTTTCCCTACACCAGGACCAGCACCCTCCATGCCACTGAAACATGATGCATTGTCGTCTGCGATGTATTCTTCATCCGGTATATGTGCTGTTCGGACGAAAATAACCGGGAAAAACTCGGTCTGTTGTTATCATGGGGGTAGTCAGGTTTTTGATCTTGCGGAAAAGCTTTTCATCCTCAAGCTTTATATTATCAATAATCTCTGGCATTTTGTAGACTGCTACTTCTTGGAGGTGTTCCAAGTCATTCAAGGCCTTAAGGGTCTTTAAGCTCTCACAATCATACATGCCTAAGATGGAAAGCATTGGCATCACCCCTCTGCCTATGACCAACTTCTGTAAGGTAGACACTTCCTTAAGCTTCAGGTTTGTGAGGCTCGGAAATCCGTCATGGAACGACATTGTTGTCTCACTGTATGAAATATCTAAGAGCTCCATTTCAGCAAGGCATGGCAGTAGAGCAAGTTTGTCCACAAACTGCTGTGACAGTTCTGATTTATGCAAATGGAGAACGGTTAGGTTTGGTAGGACATAGCGGTCACCCAGCAAATCATTTGTTCCTTCTAGGTTACCATGCAGGATCAGGACCTGGAGACGGCGCATGCTTGTTGCAGTGAACATGTTAGATGGAAGGACTTCACCAGATAAATTTAGGTATACAAGATATTCCAATTTCCTCAGAGCATCTGAAAGTGCAGTAGTATGGGGCGCAGAAATGCTGGACAGAGACAGTGATCGGAGATAGATCATATTGTTCAAGGGGCACTTCTTCTCACCCCACAAATCAGAAGGTACCACACCATTGAGTGTCATCAAATTATTCAAGGGAACTGAACAATTAGGCAAAAGCATTTTCTCAGCAAGCACATGTCGTAGAGCTTCGATTTCCCAAAATTCATCTACAATTTTCCCCACATTTGTTCTCCTTACGTCCAATGTCTGGAGATTGTCAAGCTTAGACATGGAAGAGGGGAGCTCCTCCAAGTTGCTGTTCCTAATACCAAGATATCTCAAGTGGATTATGCTTCCAATCTCATCTGGCAGCTTTTGCATCTTAAGACCATTCAGATCAATGACACGGAGGAATCTGGAGCCCCGTAAGAAGTGTAGTCCATGTATTGTGTTTGAGCCAACATTTTCTGAAATGCTACATGCTCTTGAGCACAACTCCGCAAGGTTGCCCATAAAGACTGAGGTTGCAGCTCTCCAAAGCTTGAGCTACTGCGTTGGTCTTCTGCAAAATCGCAAAGAAGAGAGCGCAGCTTGGGGAACACATTAGGAACGTTGACATATGCATCCACATAGTTTTGTATGGCAAGGCGCCGAACTGCATTTGGATTTTGTAACATTAGCATGATGGTGGATTTCAAGGAAACAAGATTCCTGTGCTTCAGACTCCATAAAGGCATGGAGCAGATTGTGGATGGATACCAGCTTGATGCATCCTCCTGCATCCTTCTCCATGACCTGGACTAACCCTCTCGAGACCAGCTCTTTTAGATAGTCAAACCCAACATCCTCCAGAGTTTCTGCCTTCTTTGGCACTACAAAACCCTCAGCAATCCACAGACGCACCAAACGATCTGGGTAAAGAATAACATTTTCTGACACAGATGCAAAGTAGAGGAAGCATGACTTAAGGTAGTGTGGCAAGTCGTCAAAAGCCAATGACCATATGCTTCTAACAGGTTTTGGCTGTCCATTGGACTCAAGTTGTTCAAAGATATTGTCCCACTCCATGGGCATCACCTTTGATCGTAATACTCCTGCAATCACGGCAATGGCCAGAGGTAGACCTGTTGATATATTGTGAACCTTTTCATAATAACCCTTACTCCAAAAAGTTTGCGGAGGTGCTTTTCCACCAAAAACTCGTTGACAAAACAACTGCTCTCCGTGTTTCATGTCAAAATAAGGAAGTTCAATGGGAGCTGTTTGTGGGTCAATGTGATTGATTTCCTTCACATTGAGATGGGTGGTGAGTAAGATCCGACTGCCATTGGTATCTGGCAGCACATCGAACAATGAGTTCCAGTCACTAATGCTAATTAAACCATCAAGAACAACTAAGTACGTCCGGTTCTGAAGGTTCTGTGTAAGCATGAGTTCCTTGTTGGTGATTTCACCATCACCAGAAACTTCTGGAACCTGTGAGCTGACCTGTGTGTACATAGTCTCTACATAGTCACTGAACCTGATATGTGGTGGAAGACATACCCATGCATGCACCTCAAAGTGTTTCATGATATCTGGGTCGTTGTACAGTTTTTTTGCTAGTGTGGTCTTTCCAATGCCACGCTCCCCCAAAAGTGAGATGACAGCCCGGTGAGAAATGTTTCCCTCTTTGTTCATGATGCGGTTCTTGAGAGTCTCAAATTCATATTGTCTGGAGCCCATAACATATTTATCCTCATACCTGCGTCAGGTTTAAGTCAGCACTACTTTATTTCAATATTGAAATTATGAGCTTACAACCATATGGTTTCCTTGCAATGTCCGTTGCATAGAACAAAAAAAAAAGACTAGAAGAGTCACATATTATGAATTTCTGAAGGGCACTTTGCTACGGTACAACGAAAAGTTCATAACTCTGTAAAATTCAATAAGAAATTTGGTTTTAGGCCTCACTTGCCAAGTTTGTATCCATTTTTAGGGCTTTACCAATGTATCTATTGATTATTATAAGATCATACTCCCTCCATTCTCTTTTGGTAGTCTTATTTCACCTTGACACAATGACCAACCTTGATCATCAAAAGTGGTAAAACCTAATTACTAAACTAGGGCAGAACATATACTTTCACAGTTTGGTGACCCTGAACTCGATTATCAAGATTTGTACTCATTGAAATGAAATGCCAAACATTTTGACACTAGAACTAGCAGATAGTAGGACCATCACCGAAGAATGTTTTCTCATTCATAAGAAATGGGAACATAAGATCATTTGCAAATTTATTTACATTTACCAGTGAGGTGCGCACACATACACACACACACAGAACAAAAAAGGAACATGGGGAAAAGTAAAAAGGGAACATTGAACACTTTAAAATGAGAAGGAACTGTGTACCACACCAGTAAGATAGGAATGCAGGGTAATAGTGAAAGACGTCAAACCAAGTATAGAAAAAATATAAACAAATGAAAGCCAGATAACGATGTACCATTCTGGATCAACTTCAACTGACGACGAACTCCAAATTTCAGAAGGAGAACTTTCAATTTGATATGTTTCCTTGTTCTGATTAAGTTCATCGATCCTTCATTGATCTTCGATATCTGATTTGAAAGCCCCATGACGTACAAAAATCTGCATAACATAGACATATTAATTCGCGAACCATCAGCAATTCAGCATAGAGCATGGCTACCATTGGCACCCAACACTCAGCTGCGGAATGCGAGTTGTACTCACGATTCGCTAACCAATGCAAGCACAAATACGAGATGAACAATTATTGTACACACGAGTCCACGACTAGGCAGGACCAAAATCCCGCTCTGACGAATGACGATTCGCACTTTCCCCTAGGCATCAGCAGGTAGGGCTTAGCGGAATTCACCTGCGTGACGAGAGGCCCTGACGAGGCAGACGGCCGTCCCGGTGCAAGCCCCAGAACCAGCAGCTCGCCCCGGCGGCGACGGAGGTGGAAGGCCTCGACGCGGAGGTGGAACTCATCGACGGCGTCCTCGACCTCGAAAGCGACCTCCCTGGTCTCGTGCAGCCAGAGCAGGAGCAGCTCGCTGGCGCCGGTCGCGGCGCTGGCGGTCGGCCCCGCGGACGAGCGCCTGCAGGTAGGCCAGCTTCCGGCGCAGCGCCCCGGATCTCGTCGTCTACGCGAAGGCAGCCGCCGTCGCCTCCGCCGCCGCCAACTCGCCCAGCTTCGCCACCACCCCCGTCACCCCGCGTCCCGCCATGGCACCCGCCTTCTCTGACGCTGCCTGTCAGTCCGTCCGCGTGTGCGCGCCAGCGCAATAAAGGATTTTGGTAACGGGTTGGTGGACAATGGACATGATGACGTCTGGTTGGTGGACTGTGGTGAGCGGTGGGCCAAAGTCCCCACGGGCAACAGAAGAGATTCTAGCGAGATTCAACCGTTGGCCGGAAAAAGTCTACATCACCCCTGAACCATAGAGGGTCGACTACATCACCCCCGAACTATGAAAGGTCTACATACCCTCTGAACTTTTTAAAACCGGGCAAAATACCCCTAAGGCGATTTTGGCCGGCGGTTTTGCTACATATACAACCTGTTTTGTCTTTTTTCTTTTTTATTATTTTGGTTTAATCTTTGAAAAATCATAGTAAATCACAGAAAGATCATAAAATGGAAATCTAATTTTATTGGACTCCACATGAGTAAATCTAATGCAGTGAACATATAATATGGTATGCTTCAATGTATTTTTTTGTGTAGCTTTAAATCTATACTTTTCTATAATTAATTCATAGCTGTAAAAAATTGTACTAAAGCATAGCATATTATATATTCACTGTGTAGGTCTACTCATGTGGAGTCCAAACAAAATTAAATTTTCATTTTATGATTTTTCTGTATTTATTATGATTTTTCAAAGATTAAACCAAAATAACAAAAAAAGAAAAAAAGACAAAGCCTCTTTAGGGGTATTTTGCCCGGTTTTGAAAAGTTCAGGGGGTGATGTAGACCTTTTCATAGTTCAGGGTTATGTAGTCGACCCCCATAGTTCGAGGGGTGATGTAGACTTTTTCCCTTTCCTTTGGTATGTCTTTTACTGAAATGAAACCAAAGCCTTCAAAATTCGCAACTGGAAAAAAAAACAAGGTAAGCTTGTGCCTTCCAATGGATTAAGGCCCTATTTGTTTCTACCCCAACTTAAATAACCTAGATTATAGTTTCTCAAAAAAAAATAACTAGATTATAATCTATAAGCTATAGATTCGGTTCAAAAAAAATCTATAAGCTAGAGAAGGGGATATTAATGGATTATAATAATCTATCTTGGGAATTGCCATAACCCATTTGCTTCAGCTTATAAATTATTAGATAAATTATATAATCTATAGCCTGAAACAAAACAGGACCAAGGCACATGGCTGGATCAATTATTGGTCCCAGGCTCCCAGCACTATGCCGCAGTAAACTGCAATCAAAGCCTCCCATGTTTTGGTTTCGAACTACAAACTAGATAAGCAGGTTTGTTCGTGTGCAGTTCACGGCTTTGACCGGACGACTGATCAGCTACAACTACAAGGATAAAAATGGACAGCTACAGAAACACTACACATTGAGAGAAGCACTGTGATTATTGGACCGTTGAAAACAGAAATGCTGGCAGAAAAGAATACACCCTTGCATTCCCATTGTTTCAAAAATCATGGGTAAAATGTACATTGACAAGCAAAACACAAATAACATACATGTAGAGTACTGTGGCATCAACCCATTGATGGCAGCAGAGTTGACCTTATTAGATTGTAGCGGATAAGCAAAGAGAATAAGAAAATCTAAAACAGATGTATTAAAAAACACTTGCTCTTGCTTGGCCTTATTCACTAGTGCATTCCGACACAATGTGTTGGTCAAGGAACCTAAACACAGGAGTTTACTGGGACTTAATCTTCCATGTCGCCAGGCTGGTCGGATCGGTTGAGTCCTCCAATCTGCTGGAGTCCCTGTCCTTGTTCTGAATACCGGGTAAGTTTGTTTGGACAGATTTATCTGAAGCTTCTGCCTGAGATTGGCTACTGTTGTTTCTGATAGCTATTTTCTGGAAGGCCTCCTTCTCTAGGTTGCCCAGTTTCTGCACTTGGTGACTCAGTTTCACCGATCTTGTCTTCAGAATTTAGCTGCACCTTGGTTTCTTCAGAAAGCCTTGAGCGTTCCTTGGATTTGCTAATTGCTTGGACATCACCTGGTGCGTCTTCAGTTGAGTTGGGAGCATCTTTTGTATTCTTGCCTAGCAGCTGAACTCCTGAGGCTTCTTTTCCTGAATGATCTAAAGTTTGCACTTGAGATATTCTGTTGATCTTCTGATTGGTATTGTTTGAGGCCTCCATGTCTTCTGGCTCACCCATTTCAGTGCCATGTGCTTTAGTTTTGTTTAGCTTGGTTGCCGTTGCCCTCAAGTGATTGAACTGCTTGGTCAGTTTGTTGTTGGTTCTCTGGTTCATCACTTGATTCCATGCTTCCCATAGGCCATGAAGGTTGTTCTGGGGGTTCCTCAAATGTTGTCGTTATGTTAGACCTTACTGTTCTACCAGTTTCTTTGTCGTCATCTTTAAATCTAGTGTCGAACTGTTCGATTTGCTGTTGCTTCTTGGAATTTTCATCCGATGATGCTCCTTTGAAGTTCTTATGGGAGTCCATCCATTTGGAGTCTGCACTCTCAGATTGGCCCCACTACTTGACTCGTCGAGAGCCCATCATTTGGTGTTTTAGATTTGAAAACTTGAGCTGTAGTGGGTTTCTCATCACTTGAAAAATCAAGTGAGGCGTCTTTTGAAGGCTGAACTGAATTTGTACCTACAATTTGAATGCAGTGATTGCATTAGTGGTCAGGACATGAAAACTTGACCAAAAATTATGAACTAGTGCATCATCCTTTGCTATCGCACAATCTACTAATTTTGATGGACGTAAGTATTATAAATTCATAATTTTTTCCCATAGCAGATAATCATTTTTTTTACTTTGTTCTCCCTTAATTATTAAATATCCTTTCTCCCTCATTTATTAAATATCCTTTCTCCCTCATTTATTAAAATATCCTAACACACTAATCATATACATAAATGTACTTATATTTATCCAGTTTTGATGGACTTTAGTTAGTATTATTATATGTATTTTTTATTCATATTCATAGTTTTGTTTTCTCCTTGTATCACCCCTCTATTTGTGTTTGACATGTGTTTAATTGAACCCTTAGTTTGATATATGTGTTTAACATGGAAATATCATCGCTTCTTCCATACATGTATACATGGTCTATTATGGTGACACCCCATGCATGTATAACTTAATTTATTTCTATATCATCAATTAGTAACAATAGGCAATTTAGAATTGTATGTTGTGCACTTCATAAATTTTTTATGGTGATAGATTAGTTTAATTTGGTGCTGTCACTCTTGTATTAGGATCATTCAGGAGTGGAGTAGTAGTATGGGTGATGGCTAGAGTAGTGGTATATGTAGCTAGTAGTAGTTGAGGAGTACAACTACATATAGCTTTTCGCTTCTGCATTGCAAGCATCTCTGAATAGATAGAGCAGAAAAGGGAGCCTGCAGCCTCATCCAGTTGAGCTGGCGCCATACATGGTGTCTCCCTGTTCTCTCTTCTTGTCCCTCTCGGTGTTGAGTGCGTGTGTGTGTGGCACGCGTGCGCTGTGCTCAAAGGTGGTTGCCAGAGTTGATTGGCCGGCCAACCAGTTTGGCAGGTCTAGGCCTGTAGATAGTGCAATATATGGATATAGTTACCTGATGGGGGAATATATCTGTTCAGCAACCGATACATGACCAGGTGTACTACCAGGCGTGATACCACGAGCATCTGGAGCCATTTTCAAGGACTGAACAGAGGCATCAGTAGATATATCTCCAGTGTCTTTGGAGTCTCTAGCCATGTGAGGTGCTGGTGCTTGAAGTCGCAGATGTTAATTCTTCCCCTTGAACTGATAAAGGTCTTCTGTCTTGTTCAATGCTACCAGTAGAGTGAATGTCACCATGGGTAGGTGTAGTATCAAGCACATCTGATGTTGGAGCCTCTCTTGCGTCTGGTGTCTCTTGTTGACCAATGATAGTTGGATGTTTCTTGATTTGTTCAGCAGCGGGAACAACAATTTGTTCTTTCCTTGGTTTACCAGAGGTAGGCTGTTCTGCAGAATGAGGTAGTTCTTGATCTAAAATGGAGGAAGATATGTCAGCAGTGGCACGGTTATTTTTCTCTGCAGAATGTAATTGGCATTTTTTCCCTCATATTAAAAGAGAAACTAATTACCTGATGGGGCAAATTTCTTTTCAAAAGGACCTACTTCACCTGGTCCATAAGCAGATCCGACACGAGAACCTTGTTTTCCATTTGAATACAATGGAGTAATTGACTCAATGGCCTGTTGATTATCAGGACTGACTTCCTGAACTTCTTTGGCAAGATTGGTAGCTGAGATCGGAGAAACTTTTGTGTCTGGTGGAGATGTCATTTCTTCTTGACCAGGGATTGCTAGCGATGCGTATTCTTGATTTGGAACAGATGGTTCTCCTGAATCATCAGTGCGGCGGTTATCAGGAGTTCCCTCCTGGATTTTCTCTATAGCACCCTGGGTATCTGAGGCTGGAATTACGATTTTACTTGGTGCAGATGGCTTGGCTTGTTGCCGAAATATCGTTTGTGGCGCATTAGTATAATCAGCTGCAGAAACATTACTGTCTGCCTTTTTTGGTTCAAACAGGGGAAAGAGGTTCTGCAACACTGGCTGATCCTTTCACTAAATCTAAAATTGCATAAAGCAAACTGTAAGTTTCGAGGAATTTTCCATAATGCAAATCGTCTTCTAGAAATTATTTTTTAAGACAAAACTTAAAGATAAATCAATTACCTGATGGAGCAGAGTTCTGTTTAGAATATGCTACTTCAGCTGGTAAGGTGCCAGCAAGCTGGGGATCCATTGGTTCAGCTATGGGCGCCATCACTTCTTGATCGGTTCTTGGGAATGGAGTTTTAGCTGTGTCTCGAGCAGATGCTATGGCTTGTTCATGAGTTATTATCTCCGTGGGTTGACCAGGTGCAGTAACGACAGCGTTGTCTTCTGTTGGCTCAGTAGAGAAAGGGGGTTGTATAGATTGAGAAGAATCTTGAGCTGAGATTTTATGGATAACCTTATTAGCAGCAATACCATGCATTTTTCCACAATCTTACTATTACTAGGCTCCCTTTAAAGCCTCCACAGGAAGCCACTTAGGATCCTAGGTGGACCCTCTAAACAAATAGAGAAATCATAGGATTTCTCACAAAAATCAGAACCATCCGGTCATCGATCCAGCAACTCTAATATTAATAGTCATAGGATCTGTTTTCTTTTCTAATAAATTACCCACCTCTGCCATTATGAAAACAGGCTCCTAGATATGTATCTAAATTACCCACCTCTGCCTTTATAAAAATGATCTGAATTAACCCCCTATTCTTCATGTAAATTACCCACCTATGCCACTATAAAATAATGCCAAATAACCCCCCTAATTTGCATATAAATTATCCAATTATATCATTATTAAAAGTTAAGGTAAATCCTAAATCTGAATATAAAATATATAATATATAATTTCCATCATAAATTACTATTTCTAACATTGTCAATACGTTATTTATGTTATTATTTATACAAAAATACTACCCATGATGTTATTGTTTAATAGATGAAAGATAGCTTGAAATAGACAATTATAATTATTAGCTATAAACGTTATTCTTAAATTAATTCTAATTAGCCCCTGCGGGAGCACAGGTTGATAGGCTAGTGTGAAGCTAAACCAAAAAAACACACATACTGAATAATTCTAAAGTACATTGTTTTTGAAGTCATGGCTGATCTAAAATGATTCAGAAAGGAGCATCAACAGTCCCTACCAATGAGAAACTAATTACATGGTGAAGTGAATTTACCTGGTTCAGTACCGTGTGGAAGACCTGAAGGTGCTGCTGATCTTGTCCTAGGTGCCATGACTTGATCAATTGAGGATCGCCTTGGTGGTGACTCGGATTTTTTAAGGGATCATCCTGAGTGGGTGCAGAACCTCGTAGAGATTGGGTAGTTGGTGCTTGAGTTGTTACAGGAGGTTGTGCCTCTTCATTCTGTATAGAACTTGTGGGTGACACATCACCACTGGTAAGTGTTGAGTCAAGCTCAGTGGCTGAAGTTTGTGCTTGGCTTGACAGAAGTCTTGTCTCCTTATCAACAACAGTACTGCCCACTTCAGGAGTAGATCTGTCTAAGTCAGAAGGAACATTATGAGTGGTTTGTTCAGGAAGCACAGCATGAGAGGGTTGCTGATCTTTCTGTAAAGCTTCTCTTGCATCTGATGATGCTGCCTTGACTTGATGTTCAACAGCTCTTTCTGGACCTTGTAGTACATTTGGTTGATCACCTGCAGCAGCATTTGCCTCTTGTTTCCTTGGTTCAACAGAAAGCGGCGGTTCCAAATTCTGTGGTGGTTCTTGATCTGAAATAAAGGGAATTAATCTCAGAATATGGTCAGAACTATTTCTCTTGGCAAAGGAAGAAGGTGAACTTTTAGTTAATTCCAAAGAGAAATAACGACATTGTTACCAGATACAGGAACTTTCTTCTCAGCCGGGGTGGCTTTGCCTTGTGGGATACCATGCTGGGCGTCTGGAACAGATCGTAGATCCACTGTATATTCCATAGAAGCTTTCCGCGGTGACTGGACTGAATCTGTACATGTAATTTCAGGACAGTGAGAAGAGTCTATGGCCCAGATATGTGTTTTTAAATCATTCAATGAGAGCAGTGAGTCTCACATCACTACTTAGGAACTAGAACAATGAGTCTGTTAGACGATGACTTCTATAGTTAACATGATTTCAAAAATAATTTTATTCACAACTTGAATGCTAAAAAGAATATACATATGGCAGAATTATATACTATTTTAGCTATACCAGAACTTCTTGAGTGATTTAAAATGGTTAGGCAAGGCAAATAAATTGTCCATACCAATGAATAACATATTACATGCACGGAATTAATTTTTTATAATTAGAGATTTTGTTACATGTTACAGTACCTAGGGGAGCAACTGAAGGTACAGATGCACTCATTATCGGTGCCAATGCTTGATCAGATGAGAGGTGTCCTGGGGACTTGTCCTGTAGATCCTGTGTTTCTGGTAAAGAACTCGCTGCTCGCGCATCACCACTGCTAAGACGAGCATCACCACCGACTGGTGTTGAATCAGGTCTAGTCTTTGAAGTTTCTGCTTGGCTAGATCCAAATGTTGTCTCCTTAATGACAACATCACTGTGCACTTCAGGGGTAGGTCCATGGGGTGGCTCAGAAACATGTGTATAAGGAGAAACTTGTCCCTGTCCTGGATGTTTCTCATCAATGTGATCATCATAAGTGCTTTTCTTAGTTTCCCTTGAAGCATAAGGAGTACCTGAGAACAGAGTTTTTTCTTTGTCTGGAGCGGGTGTCATATCATTTTGATTGACTACTTTTCCAAGTGTGCTGGTTTGATTTGTTGCAGCAATGAAAGTCTCTTCTTTTGTTGGCTCAGTAGAGAAAGCTGGCTGTGCAGAACGGGCACGATCTTGACCTGAAATTTACGAGAAACCTTATTAATGACAGGTTGTTAGTATGGGCATGGCTATTGGAATGTGCACCAATAGTCAATACTCCATATTGTGAAAAGAACACATTACCTGACAGAGCAAACTTTTGTTCATCAACTGCTACTTGATCTGGTGTAGCACCATGTTGTGTGTCCGGAGATGATACTGGGATTGCTGCAGATGGCTTGCTTTCTCGAGCAACAGGGCGTGGTTTAGAAGAGTTTGCCTCACCCGAGTTATCAGCAGGTTCATCTTCCTGAAGTGTCCCTGAAGGATGCTGGGTATAATAGGATGGTGCAGATAATTTGACTTGTTCCCCTGGAATTATTTGGGAATCCTTGGCTTGATCAAGTGCAGCAACAATAGCATCTCCATTTGTTGCCTCCATAGTGGAATTTAGTTGTGTGGAAGGAGCTAAATTTCCGATTTCTTTGCTCCTTGCCTCAGAAGAGGAAGGAGGCTGTGATGTATAAGAAGAATCTTGGCCTGAAATTTGGCAAATGAACTTATAAGTGGAAAACTAATGGTTTTTAAGGACATTCCTGTTTCGCCTAGTTAGCTATGTCCTACTAGAATGTGCATCATTTTTTCAAACTTGAATGAACTTCATCACTTGACGGAGCAAAATGTTGTTCACGGGCTACTGCATTTTGTACACTGCCAAGTTGTATGCCTGGAACTGATGCTGGGACTGCTTTAGAGGGTTCACCTTCTCGAACTGCAGAGGGTGGTCTCAAAGGCTTATCTTTGCCTGAGTCTTCACCAGGTACATTTTCCTGAACCTTCCCTGAAGGACGTTGGGTGAACAATAGGTCTTGCTGACTGGGAGTTGTTTGGAAGTCCTTGGCTTGATCAGGTACAACAACAATAGCATCGCCTTTGCTTGGATTGGTAGAGGAAATTAGTTGTGCTGAAGGAGTTGAATCTCTAATCTCCATGTTCCTTGGACCAAGAGAGAGGGCTGGTTCTGCAGGATGAACTGAATCTCGACCTGAATAATTGATATAAATAGTGAGTTTTGTAGGTCTAGGCCTGTAGATAGTGCACTATATGGCTATAGTTACCTGATGTGGAAGATATCTGTTCAGCCACCACTACATCACCAGGTCTACTACCAAGAGCATCTGGAGTTGATGGTTTCGACTGAACATTTCCCAAGGCATCAGTATATATATCTTCAGTGCCTAGGGAGTCTTTAGCCACACGACGTGGTTGTTCTTGAGTTGCAGATGCTGGTTCTTCCCCTTGAACTGATAACGATCTTCTGTCTGGTTCAATTCTACTGGTAGGGTGAACATCGCCATGGGTAGGGGTAGTGCCAAGCACATCTTCTGATGTTAGAACCTCTCTTGTATGCGGTGCATCTTGTTGGCCAATGATAGTTGGCTGTTTCTTGATTTGATCAGTGGCTGGAACAACAGTTTGTTGTTTCCTTGGTTTACCGGAGGTAGGTTGTTCTGCAGAATGAGGTGAACCTTGATCTAAAACAGGCAGTGAATATTAGCAGCGGCAGGATATATTTTTCTGCAGAATGTAATTGACAAAAGTTTTTCTCTCATGTTAAAAAAATAAACAAATTACCTGATGGGGCAACTTTATTTTCAGCAGGACCTACTTCACCTGCTCCAAAAGTACATTCGACGTGAGAACCTTGTTTTCCACTTGAAAACAATGGAGTAATGGACTGGATAGCCTGTTTATCATCAGGAATTACTTCCTAAATTTCTACTGAGGCAAGTTGGGTACCTGAGGTTGGGAAAACTGTTACACCTGGTGGAGATGTCATTTCTTCTTGACCA
This sequence comes from Digitaria exilis, assembly GCA_015342445.1. Taxonomy (NCBI): domain Eukaryota; kingdom Viridiplantae; phylum Streptophyta; class Magnoliopsida; order Poales; family Poaceae; genus Digitaria; species Digitaria exilis. The sequence goes on along the minus strand of JACEFO010001824.1, from coordinate 15,884 downwards.
TGGATTGCTTTTGATGCATGTGAAACCTGTTCTTGACTTGGAACAAGTGGTTTTCCTGAATCTCCAGTGCGGTTATCAGGAGTAACCTCCTGGATTTTCCCTATAACACCCTGGGTATCTGAGGCTGGAATTCCTATTGTGCTTGGTGCAGATTGTCTGGCTTGTTGCCGGAAAATCATTTGCGGTGAATTAGAATAATCAGTTGCAGAAACATTACTGTCTTCATTTATTGGTTCAACAGAGGAAAGAGGCTGTGCAGCACGACCTGATCCTTTGTCTAAATTGCATAAAGCAAACCGTTAGTTTTGAGGAAATTTTCACGATGCAATTATTCTCTATGCCAAGTAGTAATTGTTTTTTAGACAACAAAATCAGTTACCTGATGGGGTGTATTTCTGTTCAGAATGGGCTACTTCAGCTGGTAAGGTGCCTGCACGTTGGGGATCCATTGATGTTCGTCCAGCTATAGGAGCTGTTGCCTCTTGATCAGTTACAGTTGGTTTTGTCAATTCAGTTATTCCCAAGTCACCAGTATGTACATATTGTGATGAATTAGAGACATCAGGAGTCTCAACAGCTTGCTGTGCTTGAATAGATGCAGGAGACTGTCCCTGCTTGGCAGACTTATCATCAATAGTGCCATCATCAGCAATGGCAGCTTCTGGGAGCGACGGTGCAGTATGTCCGACATCAGATGTACCTGCTCCTATTGGTGCAGGTGAACGGAGAGTTTCTTCTTGACTCGTCGGTCTTGACTTTGGAACATTGTTAGAAGACATGGCCACCTCAGCATCGCCAGAATCAATACTTAGACCATGTAATGGAGCAGATGCATGTTGCCATTGATCAATGGCGAGTGATGTGCTAGATGAATCTCCATCAGGGACTTCTCTTTGAAATGATTTAGAGAGAGGTTGAACTTGGGATGCTGCTTCTTTTCTTGGTGGAGATGGAGCCGTTTTCTCATCATCGGCAATGTCTTTTTTATATGGCTCTGCTGCACTGTGATCATCACGAATATCTGCTCTAGCAGGTGCAGAAGCACTTAATTTCTCATTGTAAGTGTATGGCACACCAGAAGATCCTTGATGCTCTTGTGTAGAAGTATCTACTTCCTCACCAGATTGGATGATTTGAGCTTCCTCTTGGCTCTCTTGTGCAGCCAGAGGCCCCTTCTGGTAAACAGGGAACGTCCTGTCCGTTGTACTGTAGTCCTGAGAATCGGTAGGCTGTGTCTTGGGTATTGTGGATTCACTTTCCTGGAACATCTTCCTGAGGCGCTCTGTTGAGAATGATTTTTCTTCAGTCTCGATGGTTTCATCATCTTTTGCATCTTTCCAGTCCTTCCTTCGTTCAGCAGTTGGCATTGTAGATTCACCTTTGGTTAGTTGATAATCTTCACCAGTCGGAGCATCCTGAGCTGCTGCTACCTGTCTTGATGGATGAATTGCTTTCTGACGGTCTGATGATTGCTCTCCAGATATGCCTGTCTCTCTTTCCACCATTTTTTGTTGTTTAGGAATAGTTTCTCTACTTGGCATGATTTTGTACTTGTCTTCTTCAATTTGTGTTTGCCTTGACGGAGTAATAGCAGGTTGCCGAGTGTATGAAGGTTTAATGGCACTAGAAGGTGTAGAGTCAGCAATCTTAGTTTCCTTGAAGGTATCTTTGGCCACATCATGAGTTGACAAATTGACATCATAAACATCTCCATGGACTGTGGCTGAATCATCTCTAGCTTTAGTTGCTTCTGAAATTTGACCATCAGGCATGCTTACAAGCTCTAAATCACCAATTTCATGACCTTTGGGAGTTGCTCTTTTAGCAGGTTCTGAAACAGGATGAGCATCTGGACTTGATGTTTGCTTTTGCATTGGTTTTCCACCTCTTTCATCAATAATTGACTGCTTGGCAAACCTGTCATCAGTAGTGGCACGGTCATCCACAGATGCTCCTGGGAATGATGGTGAACCACGTTGAACACCAGATGTTTCTGCTTCTATTGGAAAAGGTGGTTCCACTCTTTGCTCACCAGATTCTTGCTGTCTCGTTGGTGTTGCCTTCTGATCAACAGTAGACATTGCCACTTCATCATCACCAGAACTAGTAGTCACATCATGTAATGGAGCAGATGTAAGTCGCCATTCATCTATGGTAGATGGTTTGCTCGACAAATCTCTATGGAGAGATGCATCATGTGATGGTTCTGAGGGAGGTTGAACTTGGGAAGTTAGTTCTCTGCTCAAAAGAGGTGGTGCCAGTTTCTGCTTATCAGGAGTGTAATCTCTATATGGCTCTTTTGCACTTGCTGGTCCTGAAGCATTTAATTTATCATCAAAAGTACTTGGAGCATCAGAAGGATGCTGGATCTCTTGTGCCACCAGAGGCTTCTGCTGGTAAATAGGGGGCGTCTTCTCAACAGAGACCTGAGAATCAGTGGGGTGTTTCTTGGGTGTCGTAGATTCACTCTTCTTGCTTGTCTCCCTAAGCTGCTCTATTGAGAATGGTTTTTCTCCAGTAATGGTGGCTTCAGTTTCTATTGCATCATTTCCCTCTGACGATAAGGAACCCAAACCATTCCAATCGCCAACTGATAATCTGGATTGTTTAAGCCCATCTTGAACATCTGGTTGAGGTTTTGTTGAAATGTCCTTCCTCTGGCCAGCAGTTGGTGTTTGAGATTCTCCAGTGGTGCGCTGGTCATATTGAGCACCCAAAGATTGTGCTTTGGATAACGCTGATCCAGGGCTTTTAGCTTCTTCATAGGTGCCTCTAGATTTCTTGGAAGGGTCATGAATATCTGGAGACTGTGTTGTATCACCAGTTGCACCAAGAGCACTTTCAGCTGGTGCCTGTCTTGATGGAGGAATTGTTTTCAGACGATCTGAAAGTTGCTCGTCAGCTGTACCTACCCTTCTTTCCACCATTTTTTGTTGATCAGGAACAGTTTCTCTACTTTTCGCCCCTTTGTCCCTGGTATCTTCTACATGCCTTGGAGTAGGAGCAGGTCGTTGGGTGTACATAGGCTTTGCACTAGATGGTGTAAAGTGAGCAACCTCTGTTTCTTTGAAGGTATCTTTAGCCACATCATGAATTGGCAAATTGGAATCATGAACATCGTCCTGGAGTGTGCCTTGATCATGTCTAGTTTTTGCAGCCTCTGGTGTTTGTCCATCAGGTATACTCACTAGCTCTGAATCACCAATTTTATGACCACCAGAAGTTTCTATCCTGGTATGTGCTGGAGAAGAATCTGGACTGGATGTTTGCATTTTTGTTAATTCTTCAACTCTTTCATCGATTGACTGCTTAGCAAACTTATCATCAGTAGTGGCATGATGAGCTGTGAAAGCTCCTGGGAATGATGGTGAAGCACTTCGAATAGCAGATGTTTCTTCCTCTGATGGTACATGTGGTTCCGCTCTTTGCTCACCAGACTTTTTTGCCATCTGATTGCCACCCTCAGCACTAGGAATTGCTTGTTGACTCATCGGTGTTAGCTTCTGATCAATGGTAACCATGCCAATCTCATCATCACCAGAACTAGAAGTTGCATCGTTTAATGGCACAGATGCACGCTGCCATTGTTCAATGGTAGATGGTTTGGTAGATAAACGTCCATTGGAAGCTTTATCTTGTAATGATCCAGAGCCCTGGGGTTCTCTTTGGATCATCTCCTTATGCCTCTCAGTTGATATTGATTTTTCCTTACTCGTGGCGGGTTGAGCATCTTTTGCATCTCTTTCCTGTGATGATAATGAACCCAAGCCTTTCTGATCAATAGCTGATAATTTTGATTGCTGAAATGAATCTTGAGCATCTGGCTGGAGTCGTCTTGAGACATCCTTCCTTCTGTCATCAGTTGGTGTTCTAGATTCTTCAATGGTGTGTTGAGCATCTTGTACACCCAAAGATTGTGCTCGGGGTAACGTAGAGTCAGGATCTTTTGTTTCTTCAAAGGCACCCCTCGATTTCGTGGTAGTGTCAAGAATATCTGGAAACTGAGTTGTCTCACTTGTTGCACTCTGGACATCTTTTGCTGCTGCCCGACTTGATTGAGGAATAGCTTGCAGCAGCTCTGAAGACTGCTCTTCGGGTGTAGTAGTCTGCCTTTCTCCACGTGTGTCTTGAGCGTCTCTTGCCACTATTTTCTGTTGTTCAGGAATGGTTACTCTGCTATGTCTGCCTTTGCCACTATCTTCAACTTCTGATTGCCTCGGAAGAGGAAGAGCAGTTCTCTTTGTGTACAAAGGTTTTTCACTTGCTGTAGAGTCAGCAAGTTTAGTTTCTTCAAAGATATCTTTACCACCATCAGGTGCAATTTGCCGTGATGCAGAAGCAGTATCAGCAACTTGCATGTCTTCTTCATCATCAGAATATCTCCTTTGGAATGATGTATTTGTCATAGAGGAATTCTCAACCTCTTGTCTTCGTGGAGAAATAGGTGCTCTCCGGACATTTAAAGGCTGCTCGGTTGATACTACTTCATCAGCAGTATATAATTCTTTAGAGGTTCCATTATCATCTTGGGATGCTTTCTTCTTAGGTGTTGAAGCAGTCCCCCTTGGTTGTTTGCTGGCATCCTTAACAATTTGATATCTTGCTTTGGACGGATGAGTCGAACTTTGATATTTTGTTTGGGATGGTGGAGCCACACTACGATCATCTTGGTGTACTTCTGGATCTTGTAAAGTAGATGCAGCCTGCCAAGTGTCTGATTGTTGATCCCTAAGCAGTGAGGGGCCACCAGATTTTTTTCTTTGAAGGTGTCTTCATCATCTTGACCAATCGTTTGCTTTGGCTGAAGAGGAACGTCCCTAGACGTTCCAGTGGTGTCTTTGACATTATCATGTTTTTCTTGGATTGCTGGAGTTGCACTGTAATGATCTTTAGTTGATTCTTGCTTCCATGAAGGAGCAGCTCTATGAAAATACAAAGGTTGCACTTGGGATGATGAAGAGTCAGAAGATTTTGTTTCTTCAGCAGTATCTTCAGTGTCTTTGTCAGCCATTTGCCATGGAGTAGAAATTTGGTCTTTAGATTGCTTGGAGGTATCTTGGGTTCCAGGATATCTCTTTTGAAATGGTGCAGTAGTGTAGCGAGCACCATCTAAATCTTGCCTTGGGAGAGAAGATCGAGAAGCATCTGGATAACTCTTGCTGGATATAGTGGAATCTGCATCCTTTGATTCACCAAACGCGCCTGTAGCATCTTGAGCTAACCTTTGCCTTGGTACAGAAGCAGGGTCTCTAGGTTGCTTGTTGATATCTTGACCACCTGGATACTCAGCTTGGGATGGAATTCTGCCTCGAGCATATTTCGCTGCTGCTTGCCTTGATGGAGCTGCATCATGGTCTTGTACAGAAGGGAGCCGTAATGCACTTCTCTGATCAGAAGATGGCTTATCCTCAACAATTTCTTGACTTCTCTGGTCAGTAAAAGGTCTTCCAGTTGTATTTTCTTGTCTTTGAACTAGTTCCATGCTCATTGGCTCTCCAGGAACAGGATATGATGTTGATTGTTCTGAATCTTGTGATGTGTACTGCTTCAAATCTTTGCTTGGTTTTCCTTGTTGAGTAGATATCAGATGATCAGCATCTTGCTTTATGTCATCTAATCCAGTTGTAGCAATATGCCACTTCTCAGCCTGCAGCCTATCATGAACATCAGTTGTATGGAGCTTGCTAGAAGAAGTATCTGTAGGTTCAAGTTTTGGTGGAGTACGACCAGAATATGGAACTGATTCTTTGCACTGAGAATCAATACCAGTGGCAATGCTGTCACTCTCGTAGAAATCAGATGCACTGGGTTGGTTAGGCACTTCTTTGGCTGAAAATGAAGTGGGTTTAGTATAACCAGAGGCAATGTTGTAGCCAGAGGATGCATCTGGCGTTTCCAAAGTTCTTTGTGGAGTAGGTTTGATATATGGTTTGTCCTCATCACTATGGCTTGGGTAGTAATCAAACACATCAAAATTCTTTGAAACATCCTTTGATGACTTTGGCTTGTGACTAGTATGGAGATCCTTCATAGTGGATTCAGAGATTGAGGTATCTATAGAGCTGGACTTGGGAGCATCAGCTACTGGAGGTTTCTTGGCAGTGGTAGGGGAGGCATCATCTTTAATGCTTTGGACAGGAATAGGATGTTTATCTTTAATGCTTTGGACAGGAATAGGATGTTTTGTAGAAGTAGTAGGAATACTTTGAACTGAGGTTAGTGGTGTTTTGTCAGGGGCATTAAATATTGTAGTTTCCTTGCTCAAGGCATCTGAAGTTTTATCAGCAGTAGGAATGCTTTCGCTAGAGGAAACCACTGCTTCATTGGTAAAACTATCAGTAGGAAGGGAATGAACTATGGAAGACGATGACATAGTATCAGCAGGAGGAACCAGTATTGTGCGAGGTTCTGTGCTGATATGCTTTCTAGAGTCTATCCGAATTGGGTGTCTGGAGGTCCTAGGGTGCTCTTTCTGTTGTTGCTGCTTCTTCAGTTCCTCTTGTTTGTTCTGCTCCTCCACCCTCTTCATATCCATCAGTACTTGCTGCCAAGACTTCCGAGTAGAAATCTCCTCCCACCACCTGCTCACATTTTTCCTCGAGTCATACAGGTAGACAAACTTTTCAGATGCTGTGATGTAATGTGAGTTTGGCAGGTGAACAAGGTCAGCAAGGGTGAACTTGTTTCCAGCAAGGAATCTGCTATCGCTGAGCCTTTGTTCATAGACTTCCAGAACTTCTTCAAGCTTTCTTGTATGCAAGTCGATATCATCACCATCTTCTTCATCCAAGGGAAAGGCCAAATGACAGTACAAAGCACGGCTTGGGGGGTTGAAAGCATGCTCCTCGTTGTGAAGCCATTGCTCAACCGAAGCCCTCTCCAAGGCATCCTTCCCAAGGAGGAATGGATATCCTTGATGTTCATATTTTTCTGCTATGTAGCGGCAGATTCCTCTGGACTCTGAAAACAGAAGGCAGAAGAATCAATTTTAAGTGAAGTCGTCATTTATAATGTTGATCAAGGCTGATCTTCAGTAACAAAATAGTACAATTTAACTTCGTATCACTCAAAGAGTGTACTGCAACTCCTAAGACTTAAAAAGGTTTGAATTATTGAGCAGTTGAAATTAAAGTTTAATCTAGTATAAGCTAATAAGAACTTTGCTAGTACTAGCAGTTCATATTGATTTCATTCCCTCCCATCTATTTATCTGTGTACAAAAAATGCCTGTTCCAAAATCCAATGTAATGTTGTATTAACTGCACTCCCAGCTGGAGAATACTTATAAAAGTTTTCATTGATGCCCTAGGATCCCAAAGAGTTTCATTTAAGAAAAGAAAACCCATAATGCTAATCTACATCTATCCATAACTCCAAACACTAAGAGAAATACCCTAGTGTCCATGTTAATCCGAAGATGACGATAGATTATTGCATTTATTATGACAATGAAATGACGTCATATTAATTCTAGCAAATGTAGTTCACATCACAATTTTACAGTTATACACTTTTGTCTGCTCATATTTCTCTTCTAATTCTACTGCATTTCAGATAAGAGAAAAGATTACCTACTTGAATCAATTTTAGGGCTATGTTAATGCAAATCCGCCAGTTGTTCTACATACATAAAAATGTATTAGGCTATTATCGCTCAGTTGCTATCCAAATTCTACAAGCATATGTCCAAAGCTGAAATATTTAGAGAAAGAATTGAACGATCCAGCTATATTTTATATAGCTTATTGCTTATATGACTGTATGCTCAAGTTCATATACAACTACGCCCATCCATTGTTCGGAGGATGACCTGGTGGTAGTGCAAACCCATTTTCCATGTGAAATTCAGAGCTTCCCCTGCAAGTATCTCGGTCTCCCTCTCTCCATCAAGAAGTTGACTCGAAATGTGCTTCAGGAGATAGTCAACAGAGTTGCAGATATGCTCCCAGGCTGGAAAGCAGATTTACTGAATAGGGCAGGGAGAGCCATTTTGGTTCAGCATGTTCTCACATCAATGATTATATATCTTGCTACTGCATTGGAATTACCTCCGTGGTTCTTAAAGGCCATTGACAAGATACGAAGGAACTTCCTGTGGCGAGGAAGAAAGGAGGCTAAGGGTGGACATTGTCTGATAGCTTGGCCAAGAGTTGGTAGGCCAAAAGAACTTGGAGGTCTGGGCATACTGGACTTACAGCGCTTCAGCTGGGCCTTAAGAGTGCGATGGCTTTGGCTTGGCAAAACGGAGCCAGGAAGACCATGGAGCGCGCTCCCAGTCCCAGTTCATAGCAATGCCAAGGCACTGTTTGATATAGCTATACATTCGATCATTGGTAATGGGGCGAATACAAATTTTGGACGGATAAGTGGTTGGATGGCTGCTCCATAGCAGATCTAGCACCAAATCTATTCGCATGTGTTACAAAGAGAAGTGCAAAGAAGAGGACTGTTCAGGAGGCCCTAACAGATGCTAGATGGCGGTTGGACATCCAGGGACACCGCTCGGTGGTTGTTTTGTCTGAATATCTTTCTATTGGGGATATTGTGCAGGAGGTGGTGTTACAACCTGATGTGGAAGATATCCATTTATGGAGACTTGATGCGTCAGGGCATTTCTCCACCAAGTCAGCTTATGAGGCCTTTTTTAATGGGTCGACTTCCTTCCAACCTAGTGCTCTGATTTGGGGATCATGGGCTCCGAGGAAGTGCAAATTTTTCCTATGGCTGGTTGGGCACAACCATTGTTGGACAGCTGATAGACTTGGCCGTAGGGGCCTCCCTCATCCGGAGCGCTGTCCTCTATGTGATCAGGAGGACGAGACGATCAACCATCTCCTAGCATGCTGTGTTTTCGCCCGACAGTTCTGGCATGGGATTCTCTCCCTTTTCGGCCTGCAGGAAATCACCCCCCTAGCAGGTGAACTGGATTTCTTTACTTGGTGGCAACAGGCTAGTGACAGACTGCCCTCTGCCCTCCAACAAGGTTCCAACACCTTGGTCGCTCTAGGGGCTTGGTGCATTTGGAAGACAAGAAACAATAGGGTGTTTAACAACGTGGAACCAAGAGTCAATGGGACCCTGATCCTTGCTCAGGAGGAGGCGGAATTCTGGATGCTTACTGGGGCTAAAGGGCTTAGCGCCCTGATCGCTATTAGGCTCCCCAGCTAGCTGCTGGAGTAAGCTTAGCGGGTCATGGTGGAGTGAGTTTGGTGTTGGTTGGTGTCGCTGTGTATAGATGTGTGTGTTTTTGTGTGTGTGTGTGGGTGTGTGGTGTTGGGCTATTTTGGCCATATCTCTCCTTCTATTAATACAATGATACGAAGTTCTCCTGCATATTCGAGAAAAAAAATATATATATAATCTGATTGTATGCCCTCTAGGATTTGCAGCCATATGTTATACATTAAATGGAAATATAATGAGGACTCCTGATTACTGAGGAGTGTTCACAGCAAAGGAACATTTAGTAAAGCTTGCATGGATCCAATTTTTGCAACAAATCATTTTAGTAAAAAATTATGGACATAAATCACCAAGTGCTTAATGTACTGGCCAATTTGCCAGTTGCCACTAGCATGCATGATTTTAGAGAACTGATCGGTATTCACTTTGAACAAGCAGGAATAGTAGCTAGATTCTTCAGATGCCAATATACATATCAAAATGAAAGGATATATGATATGGTGAAAAAAATCCTATACTTTTTTATAGTAAGAAAGCTCTAAGAAAAATAAATGTCAGTAAGTTAAGAGTTTGGTTGAAATTTTATCGTGTCCTAGCGAAAATTATATGCAACCTATCTCCTTGTTGTTGTAGCAAGTTTGACTTGAATATGAGCAGCAGTCAAAATTATAAACTTTAATGAATGAAGGTACAATGTGGAATGGTAAGTGACTTCAACAAAAATGAAGTATTACCTTCTAGAAATTTAGGACCATCATAGAATGGAACTGGAGCATGTGACGATGCCTGCAGAGTGCAAAGGAAGGAAATGCAATAACAAGATTAACTGCTTAAATCTTCAAAACAGTTTCTTCCTGATGGAAAAAAAAAAAGGTCGTAGAAATGGAGAATCCGCGTACCTGCAGTCTGAGTAGGCTCTTGTAAGAGGCTGTGTGAGTCTCAAACTTGATGTCCTTCTCGTAGAGGCATGCAAGCACCCTTGAGACATCAGGTAAGATAATAGATTTCTCATGATACACCTGCACGATAGCTGCTCCAGTACCAAGCCCTACCATGATGCCATGAACATAGGTTACCAGTGTTGAAATGGTATGAAATCAAATGTATAGCTCCCTCGTTCTCAGATATAGTAGGTTCCCTGCCTCTCTCATCAAGCAAAGCGAAGATGCTTGAAGTGGGAACCAAGAAAGGAAACCAATAGGGCAAGAGAACAGACCAAACTGAGATAGATAAAGAAGGAAACAAAGAGAAAAGTAAAAGCTAAAGCAAACAAAATCTGAGTGGACAGAAGTTAACTTTTAAGCTGTGGTATGATATTATGTTCTCTTCTGATTTCTGAACATGTTCTGTAGCATCAAATTTTACCCCAAACATAATGGTCAAAGTTGCAGTTTCTTTCTGGGAGTAAAAAAAAAATCTGGCAAGCCAAAGGAGTTTAATGAAGTACACATAAAATGAGAATGAGGTTGCTTTTGCTTCGGAAAGATGCTGATTTTCTTCTTAAAATTTTATAACATAAAATGAGAGCACATTTTGACTCCTAAAACATCAAATGACAAAGTATTAAATACAAACTCTGACTATCTCACAAGATTATAATCAAATATCATGCGTTGCATCTTGCATCATCATGTACACAAGAAATTTATCTGAAACTTCTGCAGTGTGTACACGACTCAGAAGTAAGGTGTTAAGAAGTGAAGTAAAATTCTGGCATCATACATGATAAGCAATGCCACTGGAAGACCGAAGACGGGTGAAAAGAGCTAAAGGCGCTGAGGTCTCAGCTGCATAGCCACTTTATTCATTCCTTGGACCTTTCATCAGAGGGAAAGAACGGTTACAGGAGCAGAAAAGTAATACTAATAATGTAAATTTAGCATCAAGAGTATACCTTTTAGACCACAACAGATCCAACAGGGTGGATGATTGTCTTTTCATGTCCATACAAGAAAATATTAAGCACCTCCATTCTCAAAGAAGCGAAGGGATAAAATATAGGCACAGAGAGCTGGCAAGTTTTACTCATCTTTGTTCAGAGTTGTGCATGCATCCTGGGCATCCTGCCTTGTTCAGAAAGTAGACTAATAGTAAAGAACAACATAACATGAACAGTACAACTAATAGCATGTCCAGAATGAATGCAGTGTGCTAAATCTGTAGACAGCTTAGCACGAAGATCAAAACATTCCTCAGAAAGTAAAAAAAAAAAGATGGTCAAATTAAATGGACATTGGAAGAATCATAGCGCACACATAATTTGGTCCATTAATTTAGCTATGAAAGGATTAAAAGTTTACAACCAGCTAGAAAAAAAAAGACAATACTAGAATTTTGTTCCTATATTACACGTATGGGCATTTGCATGATCGCCCTAACTTGATTTACTCATTGCGAATATTATCTCCTTTTTTTTTAAACTGTGCACCATTGCCTCTTCTTTGAGCAAGTCAATGCAGCCTTGCCCCTACTTTATGGCAAAAGGAAATTTACCACAATAGCTGATGGGCGTGGCTGCAGCTTACAAATGGCCACTTTAGTCAACTGAAGCAGGTCTAAATCATAGTATACTGATGTTGGGGCATGTGATAACAACGAGCTGGTTCTGATTATTCTCAGAACCTCAGACCCATCCGATTGATTGAAGAATTTACCTCTCCTCCATTTCAGTGTCTCCTCCCTCCAGAATAGTATTTTCCTCATTGTGCTTTCCCTCATGTTCACTCAACCTGTCCATGCAGAAGATAAAATCACAATCCTTGTAAGTTACCTGACCGTAGATATCTATCTAGCAGAAACCTACCATGCAGATTCCGCTATTTTCTGAAGAGTTTCTAAATATTCCATTGAAGTCTATTCCTTTGAGCAGGGTCTTGCAGCCAACATTCCTCAGAAACTCTACTCTATCTTTTTTTTTTTTTGAAAAAAATCATCAGAAACTTAGCAAGCTTTGCATGAGTATTGTTTACTTCTGTAAAGGCCATAGTCCCTGCAGAGGAGGTTCACTATGTTAGAAAGCTCAATGGAGTACAGTGCCAGAGTGTACAAGGATCAGCGCTGAAATTGCAAAATCACACATAGACAAACATTCATGTTTCCTGGACCACGAAGGGAACAAGCCATGTCATGTCCCACCAGGAGATCTCCACCAAACCCCCAAAGCAGAACTCAAAGCACCTTTGCCCATGGAACCAGTAAGAATAAAGCCAATCCATCCCAAAAGACAAAACGAAAACGGTGACCTCAAACTTCCACAGTTCGACACCACCGCATTGCCACACATACAAGTTTGGGATGAGGTTCCCCAGGAAGTGCCGAAGCGCTAGAGGAGAGCAGTAGCGGTAACTATCAGCAGAGCGGCTGTCTAGACCGAACAGCAGAGTATATACCTCGCTGTCGGCGTTTTCGCTGGGGCGCATGCGAGGGCCACCACGCCCGTGCACCCCGAGCGCCAGTGGACGAGACCGCGGCGGCGGTCACGCAGCGGGCCTGCGCGTCCCGAAGTCGCAATCAAAATGGGCCACATTGTGCAGCGGAGCGAGAAGCGGAGCCCGAGGCTCGGCGGGCGACAAGTGGTCCGAGCATCTCCCTGATGCCCTCGCGGCGGCTAAGGGGTAGCACGAAGGCGGGAGGAGACTGGAGAGCTCGCTGGCGGTGAGGAATCGTGACCTGAGCAAGGGACACGCGAACCGGAGCGGCGGAGTAGATGATAGATCGTGTGTCGCGGAGGACGGAGAGGGGCAAGGAGGCACCGGAGACTCGCTTGGATGGACGCGACGAGGCATGAAGGGAACCGATGGAGGCGGAGAAGGTGTGAAGTAGCCTGCGGCTGATTTCGGCGACGGCGACGGCAACGGCGGGCGAGACAGGGCGTCAGGGCGAGGAGTGGAGACGGTAGGGGATCCCGACAGGTGGGTCCGGGCTACTCAAACCCAGCGGAGCCGGACTAGAGAGCTGATTGGGCTTGGGCCGTATGATCTGCTTCACTCGGAGTTCGGACTTCCGAGACACTGGGCCGTGGATTGCTGCAACTGCGAGCTTTGATTCCCCACTTCCCTCTAGAACAAAGTGAAGCGTCGAAATTTGATCTGAAATTCAAACCACACAACTCTCAGAAGTGTAAAACGAATCGCATTTGCTGCTAGAGTTGCACGTGATAAGTAGAATGGACAATGTCGAGCTGTGATATCATATCAGCTTCTTTTCTTTTCTTTTCTTTTTTGAGAGAGAGAGAGGGAGAGAGGTCTCGTATCAGCTGAGCCTGGCACTTTATTCGTTGCGTGATGCTTGGTCCTTCCAAAAGAGAGCCAGAAAAGCACTGCTGATAGTGCAAGCACAGCATAAGAACTCAGAAGCCTACCTGCGAGTCCTAAGTCCCATACTAGTATCTATCGAAGAGTGTCAATGCATGATTATTCAATGTCTTTCCCCTGAACAATAACCCAAGAATTTGGTTCCCACAGGGCCTCAGGGGAGTTCATGCAGGCAGCAGGTCAGGTCCCCTCAAGTCAAACGTAAGCTTCCCGCAACATCTCGGACACCACCACCACATGGACCATGGAGCGTGTCCAGAAAAGAATCGGCCGGCACGTAAATAAAACTGAAGATGGAATCTTAAAAGAATCATGCACGGCCCGGAGATCTGCTTATTGTTTAATCTACAGCAAGACTTACACCCTGTTAGAGATATCAGACTGGTAATATACAGTCCACAGGTATCCTCTCCTATGTTACACCGTGTAATGCTACCCAGGAGTAACAAGGAGAGAGGCGGTAAACGATCACTGCAGCTTAAAATTGCCACTTCAGCCAAACTGCAGCATGGCGCTGGTGTGAGAAGACCTGGCGCTGATTGTAGCTCAGATCCTTTAAAATGGACTGAAACCATGTACATTTCAACAGCGCCTCAATGGCCCCGCCCCCGCAGAGCTGAAAATAAACCTCCCAGTATTTTGTCCTTGTGCTTCCCTTCATGCTCATCACCGACCTGTAACATTGATTGACAACAGCATAAACTCCTGTTCAAACAGGTAAGATACAATGAAGTCTTTTACACCACACAAACCTCCTCTGCTATTCTCTGGAGAGTTTCTAATATTTCAGAGAAGTCTGGTCTTTCAGCAGGGTCCTGCTGCCAGCATTTCTGAAGAAGCTCGGAAAGCTTTGCATGTGCATGTTTCGGAATTGTTAGGCCGTAATCCCTGTGAATGAACATAGTATATTGTTAGAAGAGAAGGATTCAATACTGCAGCTCTACTATCCTTGGGTAAAGTTTTAGATTCGGGGCTAAAAGAAAGACCCTGGTGTAAGAGTCTAATTGCCATTACACGATCATTCTATGTATTCACTAGTATTCGACGCCAAACCCTACGAAAATCTGTTCTTAATTATTGATGTGACCAAACATCTGCATATTTTCATGGAACAGATGTGAACCATAAGTGACAATTTTATCATGGTAATATCGTGGTCAAAAGGACAAACTGAATGGGTTCCAGTATTCCACTTAGAAACAAGGAATTTGAACAAATTAAGACACCACAAAAAAACAAGCAGAAAATTTTTACCTTCTGATACCACACCAACAGCTGCCTTGTAGTCGGAGTCCAGTAACTCATAAGGAATCTACAAGCAATGACAATTGATATTCATTCAGAGGATACAGGCTAAGCACAATGAACCAGTAAACACAGAGATCCAATTCTCGTACCTTCCCTGTGAGTAGTTCCCACAAGAAAAATTCCAAAACTAAAAACATCAGCCTTGTGGTCATAAGGTTTGTGCTCTATGACCTGCAAACATGCAAGATTTTTGTTAGGCAATATATCAGTTATGCACAATGTAAGTAAATCTTTAAGCTTTTTTCTTTGAGTTAATTGATGTATAAGCTTGTGATTATTTGGGAAGGCATACTTGTATTTCGGTTTCCGTATAACATACTATTGAAAATGTCAACATGAATTTGTCATGGGAAATACAGAGAACATAAACGAAGGAAGCTATCAGCAGTACAACAGCACACAAGCCCTCAAAACTTTTCCCTTTGCAGTTATCTTACTGCATACATCTCTAGTTGTATGCCCAGACCACAAAAGTTCCAAGTTCTCACTGGAGGTCAAGCAAGGAATTCACACCTCAGATATAAGGAATAGATTGATTTCATTCACATCTTAAGCACGAACATGGAGAAGACATTAGGATGTGTGGGTGTTCCGTGGCCACATTTCTCAATATGAAACATTGACAATGGTAAATGAAGGGCAAGGTTAATAACAAATAGTTACCGGCTCTGGGGCCATCCACCGGTAAGTACAGTTTCTGCCAGTCTAACTCCAGACTGAGCTTTCACACGTGCAACACCAAAAATCAGCAACTTTAACAGTCTGCAGAAGGAAAAAAAATTGAAGCTAGGACAATTTATGAGTCCTGAATTGGGTACAGTAGAAACCATTATGGCATGATCAGCATGTAGCCGTTTATGGCAAAGGGAAACCTGGTGTAGTCTTGAATTTTGCATGTCCAAACATACACAAGGTAACGGATTAGATGTTTAAGATTACTTACACCCATTTCATCCATCAGAAGATTGGCAGTTTTCAAATCGCGTGAATTTAATATTATTCTGGTGTAAGGTTAATCATGGCCTTTTGAACACATCCATTGCAACTCCACTAGCAGGAAGTTGAAAACACTTTATGTTT
>JACEFO010001823.1:600000-1113977 GCA_015342445.1 Digitaria exilis | reverse complement strand
TCTCTCTTTCCACCATTTTTTGTTGTTTAGGAATAGTTCTCTACTTGGCCATGATTTTTGTACTTGTCCTTCTTCAATTTGTGTTTGCCTTGACGAGTAATTAGCAGGTTGCCGAGTGTATGAAGGTTTAATGGCACTAGAAGGTGTAGAGTCAGCCAATCTTAGTTTCCTTGAAGGTATCTTTCGGCCACATCATGAGTTGACAAAATTTTGACATCATAAAACATCTCCATGACTGTGCTGAATCATCTTCTAGCTTTAGTTGCTTCTGAAATTTGACCATCAGGGAGCTTACAAGCTCTAAATCACCAATTTCATGACCTTTGGGAGTTGCTCTTTTAGCAGGTTCTGAAACAGGATGAGAGCATCTGGACTTGATGTTTGCTTTGCATTGGTTTTCCACGCTCTTCATCAATAATTGACTGCTTGGCAAACCTGTCATCAGTAGTGGCACGTCGGTCATCCACAGATGCTCCTGGGGAATGATGGTGAACCACGTGAACACCAGATGTTTCTGCTCTATGGAAAAAGGTGGTTCCACTCTTTGCTCACGGCAGATTCTTGCTGTCTCGTTGGTGTTGCCTTCTGATCAACAGTAGACATTGCCACTTCATCATCACCAGAACTAGTAGTCACATCATGTAATGGAGCAGATGTAAGTCGCCATTCATCTATGGTAGATGGTTTGCTCGACAAATCTCTATGGGAGAGATGCATCATGTGATGGTTCTGAGGGAGGCTTGAACTTGGGAAGTTAGTTTCTCTGCTCAAAAGAGGTGGTGCCCAGTTTCTGCTTATCAGAGTGTAATCTCTATATGGCTCTTTTGCACTTGCTGGTCCTGAAGCATTTAATTTTATCATCAAAAGTACTTGGAGCATCAGAAGGATGCTGGATCTCTTGTGCCACCAGAGGCTTCTGCTGGTAAATAGGGGGCGTCTTCTCAACAGAGACCTGAGAATCAGTGGGGTGTTTCTTGGGTGTCGTAGATTCACTCTTCTTGCTTGTTCTCCCTAAGCTTGCTCTATTGAGAATGGTTTTTTCTCCAGTAATGGTGGCTTCAGTTTCTATTGCATCATTTCCCTCTGACGATAAGGAACCCAACCATTCCAATCGCCAACTGATAATCTGGATTGTTAAGCCCATCCTTGAACATCTGGTTGAGGTTTTGTTGAAATGTCCTTCCTCTGGCCCAGCAGTTGGTGTTTGAGATTCTCCAGTGGTGCGCTGGTCATATGAGCACCCAAAGATTGTGCTTTGGATAACGCTGATCCAGGCTTTTAGCTTCTTCATAGGTGCCTCTAGATTTCTTGGAAGGTCATGAATATCTGGAGACTGTGTTGTATCACCAGTTGCACCAAGAGCACTTTCAGCTGGTGCCTGTCTTGATGGAGGAATTGTTTTCAGACGATCTGAAAGTTGCTCGTCAGCATGTACCTACCCTTCTTCTCCACCATTTTTTGTTGATCAGAACAGTTTCTCTACTTTTCGCCCCTTTGTCCCTGGTACTTCTACATGCCTTGGAGTAGGAGCAGGTCGTTGGGTGTACATAGGCTTTGCACTAGATGGTGTAAGTGAGCAAACCTCTGTTTCTTTGAAGGTATCTTTAGCCCACATCATGAATTGGCAAATGGAATCATGAACATCGTCCTGGAGTGTGCCTTGATCATGTCTAGTTTTTGCAGCCCTCTGGTGTTTGTCCATCAGGTATACTCACTAGCTTCTGAATCACCAATTTTATGACCACCAGAAGTTTCTATCCTGGTATGTGCTGGAGAAGAATCTGGACTGGATGTTTTGCATTTTTGTTAATTCTTCAACTCTTTCATCGATTGACTGCTTAGCAAACTTATCATCAGTATGGCATGATGAGCTGTGAAAGCTCCTGGGAATGATGGTGAAGCACTTCGAATAGCAGATGTTTCTTCCTCTGATGGTACATGTGGTTCCGCTCTTTGCTCACCAGACTTTTTTGCCATCTGATTGCCACCTCAGCACTAGGAATTGCTTGTTGACTCATCGGTGTTAGCTTCTGATCAATGGTAACCATGCCAATCTCATCTCACCAGAACTAGAAGTTGCATCGTTTAATGGCACAGATGCACGCTGCCATTGTTCAATGGTAGATGGTTTGGTAGATAAACGTCCATTGGAAGCTTATCTTGTAATGATCCAGAGCCCTGGGGTTCTCTTTGGATCATCTCTTATGCCTCTCAGTTGATATTGATTTTTCCTTACTCGTGGCGGGTTGAGCATCTTTTGCATCTTTCCTGTGATGATAATGAACCCAAGCCTTTCTGATCAATAGCTGATAATTTTGATTGCTGAAATGAATCTTGAGCATCTGGGCTGGGAGTCGTCTTGAGACATCCTTCCTTCTGTCATCAGTTGGTGTTCTAGATTCTTCAATGGTGTGTTGAGCATCTTGTACACCCAAAGATTGTGCTCGGGGGTAACGTAGAGTCAGGATCTTTTGTTCTTCAAAGGCACCCCTCGATTTCGTGGTAGTGTCAAGAATATCTGGAACTGAGTTGTCTCACTTGTTGCACTCTGGACATCTTTGCTGCTGCCCGACTTGATTGAGGAATAGCTTGCAGCAGCTCTGAAGACTGCTCTTCGGGTGTAGTAGTCTGCCTTTCTCCACGTGTGTCTTGAGCGTCTCTTGCACTATTTCTGTTGTTCAGGAATGGTTACTCTGCTATGTCTGCCTTTGCCACTATCTTCAACTTCTGATTGCCTCGGAAGAGGAAGAGCAGTTCTCTTTGTGTACAAAGGTTTTTCACTTGCTGTAGAGTCAGCAAGTTTAGTTTCTTCAAAGATATCTTTACCACCATCAGGTGCAATTTGCCGTGATGCAGAAGCAGTATCAGCAACTTGCATGTCTTCTTCATCATCAGAATATCTCCTTTGGAATGATGTATTTGTCATAGAGGAATTCTCAACCTCTTGTCTTCGTGGAGAAATAGGTGCTCTCCGGACATTTAAAGGCTGCTCGGTTGATACTACTTCATCAGCAGTATATAATTCTTTAGAGGTTCCATTATCATCTTGGGATGCTTTCTTCTTAGGTGTTGAAGCAGTCCCCCTTGGTTGTTTGCTGGCATCCTTAACAATTTGATATCTTGCTTTGGACGGATGAGTCGAACTTTGATATTTGTTTGGGATGGTGGAGCCACACTACGATCATCTTGGTGTACTTCTGGATCTTGTAAAGTAGATGCAGCCTGCCAAGTGTCTGATTGTTGATCCCTAAGCAGTGAGGGGCCACCAGATTTTTTTTCTTTGAAGGTGTCTTCATCATCTTGACCAATCGTTTGCTTTGGCTGAAGAGGAACGTCCCTAGACGTTCCAGTGGTGTCTTTGACATTATCATGTTTTTCTTGGATTGCTGGAGTTGCACTGTAATGATCTTTAGTTGATTCTTGCTTCCATGAAGGAGCAGCTCTATGAAAATACAAAGGTTGCACTTGGGATGATGAAGAGTCAGAAGATTTTGTTTCTTCAGCAGTATCTTCAGTGTCTTTGTCAGCCATTTGCCATGGAGTAGAAATTTGGTCTTTAGATTGCTTGGAGGTATCTTGGGTTCCAGGATATCTCTTTTGAAATGGTGCAGTAGTGTAGCGAGCACCATCTAAATCTTGCCTTGGGAGAGAAGATCGAGAAGCATCTGGATAACTCTTGCTGGATATAGTGGAATCTGCATCCTTTGATTCACCAAACGCGCCTGTAGCATCTTGAGCTAACCTTTGCCTTGGTACAGAAGCAGGGTCTCTAGGTTGCTTGTTGATATCTTGACCACCTGGATACTCAGCTTGGGATGGAATTCTGCCTCGAGCATATTTCGCTGCTGCTTGCCTTGATGGAGCTGCATCATGGTCTTGTACAGAAGGGAGCCGTAATGCACTTCTCTGATCAGAAGATGGCTTATCCTCAACAATTTCTTGACTTCTCTGGTCAGTAAAAGGTCTTCCAGTTGTATTTTCTTGTCTTTGAACTAGTTCCATGCTCATTGGCTCTCCAGGAACAGGATATGATGTTGATTGTTCTGAATCTTGTGATGTGTACTGCTTCAAATCTTTGCTTGGTTTTCCTTGTTGAGTAGATATCAGATGATCAGCATCTTGCTTTATGTCATCTAATCCAGTTGTAGCAATATGCCACTTCTCAGCCTGCAGCCTATCATGAACATCAGTTGTATGGAGCTTGCTAGAAGAAGTATCTGTAGGTTCAAGTTTTGGTGGAGTACGACCAGAATATGGAACTGATTCTTTGCACTGAGAATCAATACCAGTGGCAATGCTGTCACTCTCGTAGAAATCAGATGCACTGGGTTGGTTAGGCACTTCTTTGGCTGAAAATGAAGTGGGTTTAGTATAACCAGAGGCAATGTTGTAGCCAGAGGATGCATCTGGCGTTTCCAAAGTTCTTTGTGGAGTAGGTTTGATATATGGTTTGTCCTCATCACTATGGCTTGGGTAGTAATCAAACACATCAAAATTCTTTGAAACATCCTTTGATGACTTTGGCTTGTGACTAGTATGGAGATCCTTCATAGTGGATTCAGAGATTGAGGTATCTATAGAGCTGGACTTGGGAGCATCAGCTACTGGAGGTTTCTTGGCAGTGGTAGGGGAGGCATCATCTTTAATGCTTTGGACAGGAATAGGATGTTTATCTTTAATGCTTTGGACAGGAATAGGATGTTTTGTAGAAGTAGTAGGAATACTTTGAACTGAGGTTAGTGGTGTTTTGTCAGGGGCATTAAATATTGTAGTTTCCTTGCTCAAGGCATCTGAAGTTTTATCAGCAGTAGGAATGCTTTCGCTAGAGGAAACCACTGCTTCATTGGTAAAACTATCAGTAGGAAGGGAATGAACTATGGAAGACGATGACATAGTATCAGCAGGAGGAACCAGTATTGTGCGAGGTTCTGTGCTGATATGCTTTCTAGAGTCTATCCGAATTGGGTGTCTGGAGGTCCTAGGGTGCTCTTTCTGTTGTTGCTGCTTCTTCAGTTCCTCTTGTTTGTTCTGCTCCTCCACCCTCTTCATATCCATCAGTACTTGCTGCCAAGACTTCCGAGTAGAAATCTCCTCCCACCACCTGCTCACATTTTTCCTCGAGTCATACAGGTAGACAAACTTTTCAGATGCTGTGATGTAATGTGAGTTTGGCAGGTGAACAAGGTCAGCAAGGGTGAACTTGTTTCCAGCAAGGAATCTGCTATCGCTGAGCCTTTGTTCATAGACTTCCAGAACTTCTTCAAGCTTTCTTGTATGCAAGTCGATATCATCACCATCTTCTTCATCCAAGGGAAAGGCCAAATGACAGTACAAAGCACGGCTTGGGGGGTTGAAAGCATGCTCCTCGTTGTGAAGCCATTGCTCAACCGAAGCCCTCTCCAAGGCATCCTTCCCAAGGAGGAATGGATATCCTTGATGTTCATATTTTTCTGCTATGTAGCGGCAGATTCCTCTGGACTCTGAAAACAGAAGGCAGAAGAATCAATTTTAAGTGAAGTCGTCATTTATAATGTTGATCAAGGCTGATCTTCAGTAACAAAATAGTACAATTTAACTTCGTATCACTCAAAGAGTGTACTGCAACTCCTAAGACTTAAAAAGGTTTGAATTATTGAGCAGTTGAAATTAAAGTTTAATCTAGTATAAGCTAATAAGAACTTTGCTAGTACTAGCAGTTCATATTGATTTCATTCCCTCCCATCTATTTATCTGTGTACAAAAAATGCCTGTTCCAAAATCCAATGTAATGTTGTATTAACTGCACTCCCAGCTGGAGAATACTTATAAAAGTTTTCATTGATGCCCTAGGATCCCAAAGAGTTTCATTTAAGAAAAGAAAACCCATAATGCTAATCTACATCTATCCATAACTCCAAACACTAAGAGAAATACCCTAGTGTCCATGTTAATCCGAAGATGACGATAGATTATTGCATTTATTATGACAATGAAATGACGTCATATTAATTCTAGCAAATGTAGTTCACATCACAATTTTACAGTTATACACTTTTGTCTGCTCATATTTCTCTTCTAATTCTACTGCATTTCAGATAAGAGAAAAGATTACCTACTTGAATCAATTTTAGGGCTATGTTAATGCAAATCCGCCAGTTGTTCTACATACATAAAAATGTATTAGGCTATTATCGCTCAGTTGCTATCCAAATTCTACAAGCATATGTCCAAAGCTGAAATATTTAGAGAAAGAATTGAACGATCCAGCTATATTTTATATAGCTTATTGCTTATATGACTGTATGCTCAAGTTCATATACAACTACGCCCATCCATTGTTCGGAGGATGACCTGGTGGTAGTGCAAACCCATTTTCCATGTGAAATTCAGAGCTTCCCCTGCAAGTATCTCGGTCTCCCTCTCTCCATCAAGAAGTTGACTCGAAATGTGCTTCAGGAGATAGTCAACAGAGTTGCAGATATGCTCCCAGGCTGGAAAGCAGATTTACTGAATAGGGCAGGGAGAGCCATTTTGGTTCAGCATGTTCTCACATCAATGATTATATATCTTGCTACTGCATTGGAATTACCTCCGTGGTTCTTAAAGGCCATTGACAAGATACGAAGGAACTTCCTGTGGCGAGGAAGAAAGGAGGCTAAGGGTGGACATTGTCTGATAGCTTGGCCAAGAGTTGGTAGGCCAAAAGAACTTGGAGGTCTGGGCATACTGGACTTACAGCGCTTCAGCTGGGCCTTAAGAGTGCGATGGCTTTGGCTTGGCAAAACGGAGCCAGGAAGACCATGGAGCGCGCTCCCAGTCCCAGTTCATAGCAATGCCAAGGCACTGTTTGATATAGCTATACATTCGATCATTGGTAATGGGGCGAATACAAAATTTTGGACGGATAAGTGGTTGGATGGCTGCTCCATAGCAGATCTAGCACCAAATCTATTCGCATGTGTTACAAAGAGAAGTGCAAAGAAGAGGACTGTTCAGGAGGCCCTAACAGATGCTAGATGGCGGTTGGACATCCAGGGACACCGCTCGGTGGTTGTTTTGTCTGAATATCTTTCTATTGGGGATATTGTGCAGGAGGTGGTGTTACAACCTGATGTGGAAGATATCCATTTATGGAGACTTGATGCGTCAGGGCATTTCTCCACCAAGTCAGCTTATGAGGCCTTTTTTAATGGGTCGACTTCCTTCCAACCTAGTGCTCTGATTTGGGGATCATGGGCTCCGAGGAAGTGCAAATTTTTCCTATGGCTGGTTGGGCACAACCATTGTTGGACAGCTGATAGACTTGGCCGTAGGGGCCTCCCTCATCCGGAGCGCTGTCCTCTATGTGATCAGGAGGACGAGACGATCAACCATCTCCTAGCATGCTGTGTTTTCGCCCGACAGTTCTGGCATGGGATTCTCTCCCTTTTCGGCCTGCAGGAAATCACCCCCCTAGCAGGTGAACTGGATTTCTTTACTTGGTGGCAACAGGCTAGTGACAGACTGCCCTCTGCCCTCCAACAAGGTTCCAACACCTTGGTCGCTCTAGGGGCTTGGTGCATTTGGAAGACAAGAAACAATAGGGTGTTTAACAACGTGGAACCAAGAGTCAATGGGACCCTGATCCTTGCTCAGGAGGAGGCGGAATTCTGGATGCTTACTGGGGCTAAAGGGCTTAGCGCCCTGATCGCTATTAGGCTCCCCAGCTAGCTGCTGGAGTAAGCTTAGCGGGTCATGGTGGAGTGAGTTTGGTGTTGGTTGGTGTCGCTGTGTATAGATGTGTGTGTTTTTGTGTGTGTGTGTGGGTGTGTGGTGTTGGGCTATTTTGGCCATATCTCTCCTTCTATTAATACAATGATACGAAGTTCTCCTGCATATTCGAGAAAAAAAATATATATATAATCTGATTGTATGCCCTCTAGGATTTGCAGCCATATGTTATACATTAAATGGAAATATAATGAGGACTCCTGATTACTGAGGAGTGTTCACAGCAAAGGAACATTTAGTAAAGCTTGCATGGATCCAATTTTTGCAACAAATCATTTTAGTAAAAAAATTATGGACATAAATCACCAAAGTGCTTAATGTACTGGCCAATTTGCCAGTTGCCACTAGCATGCATGATTTTAGAGAACTGATCGGTATTCACTTTGAACAAGCAGGAATAGTAGCTAGATTCTTCAGATGCCAATATACATATCAAAATGAAAGGATATATGATATGGTGAAAAAAATCCTATACTTTTTTATAGTAAGAAAGCTCTAAGAAAAATAAATGTCAGTAAGTTAAGAGTTTGGTTGAAATTTTATCGTGTCCTAGCGAAAATTATATGCAACCTATCTCCTTGTTGTTGTAGCAAGTTTGACTTGAATATGAGCAGCAGTCAAAATTATAAACTTTAATGAATGAAGGTACAATGTGGAATGGTAAGTGACTTCAACAAAAAATGAAGTATTACCTTCTAGAAATTTAGGACCATCATAGAATGGAACTGGAGCATGTGACGATGCCTGCAGAGTGCAAAGGAAGGAAATGCAATAACAAGATTAACTGCTTAAATCTTCAAAACAGTTTCTTCCTGATGGAAAAAAAAAAAGGTCGTAGAAATGGAGAATCCGCGTACCTGCAGTCTGAGTAGGCTCTTGTAAGAGGCTGTGTGAGTCTCAAACTTGATGTCCTTCTCGTAGAGGCATGCAAGCACCCTTGAGACATCAGGTAAGATAATAGATTTCTCATGATACACCTGCACGATAGCTGCTCCAGTACCAAGCCCTACCATGATGCCATGAACATAGGTTACCAGTGTTGAAATGGTATGAAATCAAATGTATAGCTCCCTCGTTCTCAGATATAGTAGGTTCCCTGCCTCTCTCATCAAGCAAAGCGAAGATGCTTGAAGTGGGAACCAAGAAAGGAAACCAATAGGGCAAGAGAACAGACCAAACTGAGATAGATAAAGAAGGAAACAAAGAGAAAAGTAAAAGCTAAAGCAAACAAAATCTGAGTGGACAGAAGTTAACTTTTAAGCTGTGGTATGATATTATGTTCTCTTCTGATTTCTGAACATGTTCTGTAGCATCAAATTTTACCCCAAACATAATGGTCAAAGTTGCAGTTTCTTTCTGGGAGTAAAAAAAAAAATCTGGCAAGCCAAAGGAGTTTAATGAAGTACACATAAAATGAGAATGAGGTTGCTTTTGCTTCGGAAAGATGCTGATTTTCTTCTTAAAATTTTATAACATAAAATGAGAGCACATTTTGACTCCTAAAACATCAAATGACAAAGTATTAAATACAAACTCTGACTATCTCACAAGATTATAATCAAATATCATGCGTTGCATCTTGCATCATCATGTACACAAGAAATTTATCTGAAACTTCTGCAGTGTGTACACGACTCAGAAGTAAGGTGTTAAGAAGTGAAGTAAAATTCTGGCATCATACATGATAAGCAATGCCACTGGAAGACCGAAGACGGGTGAAAAGAGCTAAAGGCGCTGAGGTCTCAGCTGCATAGCCACTTTATTCATTCCTTGGACCTTTCATCAGAGGGAAAGAACGGTTACAGGAGCAGAAAAGTAATACTAATAATGTAAATTTAGCATCAAGAGTATACCTTTTAGACCACAACAGATCCAACAGGGTGGATGATTGTCTTTTCATGTCCATACAAGAAAATATTAAGCACCTCCATTCTCAAAGAAGCGAAGGGATAAAATATAGGCACAAGAGAGCTGGCAAGTTTTACTCATCTTTGTTCAGAGTTGTGCATGCATCCTGGCATCCTGCCTTGTTCAGAAAGTAGACTAATAGTAAAGAACAACATAACATGAACAGTACAACTAATAGCATGTCCAGAATGAATGCAGTGTGCTAAATCTGTAGACAGCTTAGCACGAAGATCAAAACATTCCTCAGAAAGTAAAAAAAAAAAGATGGTCAAAATTAAATGGACATTGGAAGAATCATAGCGCACACATAATTTGGTCCATTAATTTAGCTATGAAAGGATTAAAAGTTTACAACCAGCTAGAAAAAAGAAGACAATACTAGAATTTTGTTCCTATATTACACGTATGGGCATTTGCATGATCGCCCTAACTTGATTTACTCATTGCGAATATTATCTCCTTTTTTTTTAAACTGTGCACCATTGCCTCTTCTTTGAGCAAGTCAATGCAGCCTTGCCCCTACTTTATGGCAAAAGGAAATTTACCACAATAGCTGATGGGCGTGGCTGCAGCTTACAAATGGCCACTTTAGTCAACTGAAGCAGGTCTAAATCATAGTATACTGATGTTGGGGCATGTGATAACAACGAGCTGGTTCTGATTATTCTCAGAACCTCAGACCCATCCGATTGATTGAAGAATTTACCTCTCCTCCATTTCAGTGTCTCCTCCCTCCAGAATAGTATTTTCCTCATTGTGCTTTCCCTCATGTTCACTCAACCTGTCCATGCAGAAGATAAAATCACAATCCTTGTAAGTTACCTGACCGTAGATATCTAATCTAGCAGAAACCTACCATGCAGATCCGCTATTTTCTGAAGAGTTTCTAAATATTCCATTGAAGTCTATTCCTTTGAGCAGGGTCTTGCAGCCAACATTCCTCAGAAACTCTACTCTATCTTTTTTTTTTTTTTGAAAAAAATCATCAGAAACTTAGCAAGCTTTGCATGAGTATTGTTTACTTCTGTAAAGGCCATAGTCCCTGCAGAGGAGGTTCACTATGTTAGAAAGCTCAATGGAGTACAGTGCCAGAGTGTACAAGGATCAGCGCTGAAATTGCAAAATCACACATAGACAAACATTCATGTTTCCTGGACCACGAAGGGAACAAGCCATGTCATGTCCCACCAGGAGATCTCCACCAAACCCCCAAAGCAGAACTCAAAGCACCTTTGCCCATGGAACCAGTAAGAATAAAGCCAATCCATCCCAAAAGACAAAACGAAAACGGTGACTCAAACTTCCACAGTTCGACACCACCGCATTGCCACACATACAAGTTTGGGATGAGGTTCCCCAGGAAGTGCCGAAGCGCTAGAGGAGAGCAGTAGCGGTAACTATCAGCAGAGCGGCTGTCTAGACCGAACAGCAGAGTATATACCTCGCTTGTCGGCGTTTTCGCTGGGGCGCATGCGAGGGCCACCACGCCCGTGCACCCCGAGCGCCAGTGGACGAGACCGCGGCGGCGGTCACGCAGCGGGCCTGCGCGTCCCGAAGTCGCAATCAAAATGGGCACATTGTGCAGCGGAGCGAGAAGCGGAGCCCGAGGCTCGGCGGGCGACAAGTGGTCCGAGCATCTCCCTGATGCCCTCGCGGCGGCTAAGGGGTAGCACGAAGGCGGGAGGAGACTGGAGAGCTCGCTGGCGGTGAGGAATCGTGACCTGAGCAAGGGACACGCGAACCGGAGCGGCGGAGTAGATGATAGATCGTGTGTCGCGGAGGACGGAGAGGGGCAAGGAGGCACCGGAGACTCGCTTGGATGGACGCGACGAGGCATGAAGGGAACCGATGGAGGCGGAGAAGGTGTGAAGTAGCCTGCGGCTGATTTCGGCGACGGCGACGGCAACGGCGGCGAGACAGGGCGTCAGGGCGAGGAGTGGAGACGGTAGGGGATCCCGACAGGTGGGTCCGGGCTACTCAAACCCAGCGGAGCCGGACTAGAGAGCTGATTGGGCTTGGGCCGTATGATCTGCTTCACTCGGAGTTCGGACTTCCGAGACACTGGGCCGTGGATTGCTGCAACTGCGAGCTTTGATTCCCCACTTCCCTCTAGAACAAAGTGAAGCGTCGAAATTTGATCTGAAATTCAAACCACACAACTCTCAGAAGTGTAAACGAATCGCATTTGCTGCTAGAGTTGCACGTGATAAGTAGAATGGACAATGTCGAGCTGTGATATCATATCAGCTTCTTTTCTTTTCTTTTCTTTTTTGAGAGAGAGAGAGGGAGAGAGGTCTCGTATCAGCTGAGCCTGGCACTTTATTCGTTGCGTGATGCTTGGTCCTTCCAAAAGAGAGCCAGAAAAGCACTGCTGATAGTGCAAGCACAGCATAAGAACTCAGAAGCCTACCTGCGAGTCCTAAGTCCCATACTAGTATCTATCGAAGAGTGTCAATGCATGATTATTCAATGTCTTTCCCCTGAACAATAACCCAAGAATTTGGTTCCCACAGGGCCTCAGGGGAGTTCATGCAGGCAGCAGGTCAGGTCCCCTCAAGTCAAACGTAAGCTTCCCGCAACATCTCGGACACCACCACACATGGACCATGGAGCGTGTCCAGAAAAGAATCGGCCGGCACGTAAATAAAACTGAAGATGGAATCTTAAAAGAATCATGCCACGGCCCGGAGATCTGCTTATTGTTTAATCTACAGCAAGATTACACCCTGTTAGAGATATCAGACTGGTAATATACAGTCCACAGGTATCCTCTCCTATGTTACACCGTGTAATGCTACCCAGGAGTAACAAGGAGAGAGGCGGTAAACGATCACTGCAGCTTAAAATTGCCACTTCAGCCAAACTGCAGCATGGCGCTGGTGTGAGAAGACCTGGCGCTGATTGTAGCTCAGATCCTTTAAAATGGACTGAAACCATGTACGTTTCAACAGCGCCTCAATGGCCCCGCCCCCGCAGAGCTGAAAATAAACCTCCCAGTATTTTGTCCTTGTGCTTCCCTTCATGCTCATCACCGACCTGTAACATTGATTGACAACAGCATAAACTCCTGTTCAAACAGGTAAGATACAATGAAGTCTTTTACACCACACAAACCTCCTCTGCTATTCTCTGGAGAGTTTCTAATATTTCAGAGAAGTCTGGTCTTTCAGCAGGGTCCTGCTGCCAGCATTTCTGAAGAAGCTCGGAAAGCTTTGCATGTGCATGTTTCGGAATTGTAGGCCGTAATCCCTGTGAATGAAACATAGTATATTGTTAGAAGAGAAGGATTCAATACTGCAGCTCTACTTCCTTGGTAAAGTTTTAGATTCGGGGCAAAGAAAACCCTGGTGTAAGAGTCTATTGCCATTCACTCATTCTATGTATTCACTAGTATTCGAGCAAACCCTACGAAAATCTGTTTCTTAAATTATTGATGTACCAAACATCTGCATATTTTCATGGAACAGATGTGAAACCATAAGTGACAATTTTATCATGGTAATATGTGGTCAAAAGGACAAACTGAATGGGTTCCAGTATTCCACTTAGAAACAGAATTTGAACAAATTAGACACACAAAAAAACAAAGCAGAAAATTTTTACCTTCTGTACCACACCAACAGCTGCTTGTAGTGGAGTCAAGTACTCATAAGGAATCTACAAGCAATGACAATTGATAATTCATTTCAGAAGGATAAGCTAGCACAATGAACCAGTAACAGAGATCAATTCTCGTACCTTCCCTGTGAGTAGTTCCCACAACAAAATTCCAAAACTAAAAACATCAGCCTTGTGGTCATAAGGTTTGTGCTCTATGACCTGCAACATGCAAGATTTTGTTAGGCAATATATCAGTTATGCACAATGTAGTAATCTTTAAGCTTTATTTCTTGAGTTAATTGATGTATAAAGCTTGTGATTATTTGGAAGGCATACTTGTATTCGGTTCCGTATAACATACTATTGAAAATGTCAACATGAATTTGTCATGGAAATACAGAGAACATAAACGAGGAAGCTATCAGCATACAACAGCACAAAAGCCCTCAAAACTTTTCCCTTTGCCAGTTATCTTACTGCATAACATCTCTAGTTGTATGCCCAGACCACAAAAGTTCCAAGTTCTCACTGAGGTCAGCAAGGAATTCACACCTCAGATATAAGGAAATAGATTGATTTCATTCACATCTTAAGCACGAACATGGAGAAGACATTAGGAGTGTGGGTGTTCCGTGGCCACATTTCTCAATATGAACATTGACAATGGTAAATGAAGGGCAAGGTTAATAACAAATAGTTACCTCTGGGGCCATCCACCGGTAAGTACCAGTTTCTGCAGTCATAACTCCAGACTGAGCTTTCACACGTGCAACACCAAAATCAGCAACTTTAACAGTCTGCAGAAGGAAACAAAAAAAATTAAGCTAGGACAATTTATGAGTCCTGAATTGGGTACAGTAGAAACCCATTATGGCCATGAGTCAGCATGTAGCCGGTTATGGCAAAGGGAACTGGTGTAGTCTTGAATTTTGCATGTCCAAACATACACAAGGTAACGGATTAGATGTTTAGATTACTTACCCCATTTTCATCCATCAGAAGATTGGCAGTTTTCAAATCGCGATGAATAATATTATTCTGGTGTAAGTAACTCATGCCTTTTGACACATCCATTGCAACTCCAACTAAAGCAGGAAGTTTGAAAACACCTTTATGTTTATGGAGGTAATCATACACACTACCACCAGACATATATTCTGTAAGAGAGTATTCACTCATTATTACGATTACCATCACAGCAAAAAAATGGACAGATTGAAAGGAACACTTTCTTCAGCCATACCTGTGACTATACATAGATTTGGGGGTTTCGTGCAAGCACCAATAAATTGCACAACATTCTTGTGACGGACCTTCCTAAAATCCAAAAACATATTCAGCAAGAGTATATAAAAAAAAAAGCAGGGCGCCAGGGAGGCACTATATAGGTGATTTTTAACATCTGCATCATGTATTTGAAGCTTAAATCTTGGCTCATTCCACGACAAGATCAGTCAATAGGAAGATTAAAAAAGGACTGGTAACGTTAGATGTTGACAGGTAGAAATGGCAGCAACTGACTGTAGGACAGTATTCATTGTAGAATAAATAAGACCAAGTCAAATAAAATTTAACATGACAGGTGAAATCTCAGGACCTCAAAGGTGAATTCAATTAGCATTCCACAATACTAATATCACAATAAGAACTCAACCTGTAATATAAGGTGAAAAAATAGTTGAGTGTATTGCAGAACCCACCTCATAATATATACTTCCTGAGCAAATTCCCGCTGCATGTCTGCATTGATTCTCTCAGGTTTCAGCACTTTAATAGCAACATCTTGACTGCAATATGTACCCCGGTAACTAGAAAGATAAACAGCTGGTTAAGTGAAAATAAATCAAAGATCAGAAACGATTTTCACAATAGCTAGCAACAGACACTCACAGATCACCATATGATCCTGATGCTACTTTGTTCCCAAACTTGAGTAGTTTTACATCAATTTCCCATTCACTAGCACCATCTGTTGGTATCTCAACACGATCAGCTGCTGAATCCTCAGCAATCTGCATGTTTTCAACTGGGGTAGACCACGAATGAGATGAAGACCATGCTTGTGTCTGTCAAATCCAAGCCAAAGTCGAAAATGAGGATACACAA
Organism: Digitaria exilis; assembly: GCA_015342445.1. Classification (NCBI taxonomy): domain Eukaryota; kingdom Viridiplantae; phylum Streptophyta; class Magnoliopsida; order Poales; family Poaceae; genus Digitaria; species Digitaria exilis. The sequence continues at coordinate 1,098,614 of JACEFO010001823.1, read as the reverse complement.
AATAAATCCACCAAAAATAAGGGACCAACAAGAGCAGAACAAAAATAAGTCTGTTTTACCTCTTCAATCCTGCCAATTTCCTTCTGTACAGCTTCTACTAAATCCTCTGTTTCCTAATCAAACAAGGACGCAAATAATTAGTCAGAAAAAGAGAACGAAATATAAGGAAATATGAAAACCAAACACGCACTTGCTCTTTTTTTTGTTTTGAGATCAAACACGCTCTTGCTCCAAATTGTTGAAAGTCCACTGATATATGTTGCTGGCATTACTTGCTCATTAACTAAACTGTAAGCCAAAGGGTCCTTAGACTAGCTGGTCAAGTCACTCCGGCGGCACCTCTCAGGTCCTGAGTTCGAACCCCAGATGGGGCGAATTTCAACCTGAGGGTTAAAAAATATCCCCTCGTCGGTCCCGTGTGCCAAAGCACTGGTTTAGATGGCGGCCCAGATCGACCTGAGGACCGTGTATGGCCCAAGTAAGTAGTCTCACGGGCTAAGCCTCCCAGTGTCAGAGCGGGGCCCGGGGTTCGGGGGTTTTCTTGGCCTATGTGAGAAGGCCTTCTTACAAGTAATGCCTAGGGGGCGGCTTGCCCCTCGTAGGTCGAGTTTTTTTATTAACTAAACTGTAATATAAACAACTATGTGGATTTGTATGTTGTGTACCAAGCTCATCTAACTAAGTCTACATAGAGACAGCATATTTCCTGTTGGGTACAAAACATCAATTGGCCAGCTTATAATTTATTAACTTCACAAAAATAAATATGTAACAAAATCTGTATTAAAAAGCAACATAATACTTGCAGGTCATGGGCAGATGGTAACCAGAAAGAACTTAAGATAGTGAATACCTCATCATGCCAACCAACAACAACAAAGACGTCAAGTGAATAACCATCATTTGTCGAAAATGCATGTGCTTCTTGAATGTTTAGACCAAGTTCACCAAGCAGAGATGTCAGCTGTGAATATCACAAAATTCCATATCATTAAATATATATATATATATATATATGTATATATATGCCTAATTCCTTTTTAACCAGTATTCACTCAAACAGTGATAGTGAGACATCAGTGAAAATGTTGAATATATACAGAAGGATCAAGATATATATGTGCAAGACTTTTGAAGATATACCAATCATATGCAAAACCCCAAGTGTGCATATGTTTACCTCACTGAGAAGCTTTGGCTTGTCAATGGTAGAAAAGGTGACTTCATGCATGGGCCTGAAATGGCAGACAAGAAAATTATTGTATGTTGCAGAAAAACAAGTAACTAAGGTGAGATTGACCACGGCCAGGGCTCAAACTCTCAGTCTCCAGAATGAAGATGACATAACTGTGCGTCCCCAGTGGGTAACACCTGGGTGTTCAGCAGAAGGTAAAATAGAAGGCAGAAGGTTGCATTCCTGTAAAGAGATCACTCATCCCATACTCTCGCGGGGTGCACACTAGCTAGGGAGGAAATTTGCACCTAGCTGTGAGGATCTGAGTCCTCATTTACTTTAGTTGAAAAGATGGGGAATGTCTTTTCCAGTCTAGTTAGAGATCGAACATCTCAGGTGCTATAAGGTAGAAAACATGGTACCCATAATTTAAAAGAAAAGAGTACCTGTACAGAGACCGGCCATTATCAGAGGTGCTATCATGATCCTGCCCTTGGGACTTGCTAGCTTCGAGAGCAAGTGCCTCAAGATTTGTAGAAGAACCAAAAGCAGGAGGGTGTATGCTGGAAAGAAGTCATAAGTGTCAAAAACTATATATTTTGTAGCGCAAGTAAGGCATGATTAGCCATTTGCCAATCATCCAAAATATTAGCAGATGTGAAAACACAAGTACCTTTGCTGCCTGTTCAACAGTCTTGAAGCAACTTCCTCCCCTGCAGTGTTCGAATCAGCATCAGTCTGATTCCCATCAAGAATTGGAGATACCTAATAAATCAAGACTCTCCAATAAGGATAATGACCAACAATAGTTGAAGGTCTACATGCATATGACTGCTAATTTATACTAGCAGTTAGTAAAAAATAAAAATAAAAAAGACCAGTTGTATGCATAGTGAAAAGATGAAATTCAGGAGCAAATGAGCAATAACGTAATATCAATTAAAAAGGGTATTGACATTGCTGCTTTGTGGAAAACCTTAAACTCTAAATTTGTAGGTACGCTTGGTCAAAAACACAAAATGCATAGACATAGAGCTACATGCACAATCAAGTGAATTTCGAGAGAACAATGTTGTATGAATACAACACCAGAAGACGAAAATGCAGCAGTTCGAAGTCACAAGAACACAGATATATATATAGTTAGTACACAAAGTTACAAACTATTATCAGGCAATAGGTGGAACCATAGATGGCGTTGTGAATGATTAAGTAATACTATAAGGAAATTTGTAGATTTTGTATTGAGAAAATACAGTGAGGAGATCAGACATTAAAAAAGAAAGGAAATGTGCTCTGAAGCCGTTAACATCTGACCACAAATCGAAATCAGAAACTATAAGATAAGCATAAATTTGAGGTAGTAAAGTGGAACAAAATCCTTACAGGCTTCAGCTTACAGCATAGTCAACATCTAGCTACTCAGTTTGTTGCCATTCAAACATTGAAAACCAAACTAGCACATCTCAGATGTTATATATCACTGCAACACCATCGCATTTCTTCATGCTTTTGGCAATGCAGAGCAAAAGGAGCATCGTGAAGGAATGAGTTCGTCTTAATGGAAGAATAGTCCAATTCAAGGTAATCGGGTGAAACGGTGCACGTTTCTGTTTCGGAAGGGAATGGACGCAAAGAGTATACTCAATTGGGTCACGCAGAGTCGCCTGAACAATCAGAGAAAAGGAAATTCTCCATTGCAGGAATCGGTCACAGCCAGCCAACTAAAATCAAGGGGCAGCGAAACCTTATTGTGAATAAATAAATGAGGAAAACATGCGCTTGACTTTGTCTACTGTAACTACTCGAGTGGCGTTCGGAATTGCATTAGAAAATCATCACCTGCACGGCCCGCACCGCGAAAGCCGGGCGCTGCGCCGGATCCCTCGCCTGCTCCAGCAGCCGCTTGTGCGTGAGCACGTCCTCCGCCCTCTCCACGTTCACATCCATGGCGTAGCTGCAGGAACCAGACCGAATCGGGGTCAGTCCAGACCGCCGCCAGCAGCTAAAACCACTGGTGCGGGGAGCGAATTGCATTCGCCCACGTCACGTCACGGTGGGAGGTTGGAGGTCGGAGGTCGCGAGTGGAGCGTCAGAGGAGAGGGCGAGCGAGGGGCGACGCACCGGGCGGGGAGACGGTTGAAGTGGTTCCAGAGCTCGTCGTCGAAGCCGGGCGCGCGGGCCTCGGACAGGCCGGCGTCGTGGAGGCGGCGGAGCACCTCCGTGTACACCTCGAGCTTGTGGCGCTGCTGCTGCTGCTGCTTCCGCGCCTGCGCCGCCGCGGCGGCCGACGAGGACGACGTCGCGGGCACCACCGCCCCGCCGCCGGACGCGGCGGCGGCGGCGGCGGCGTGGCTGCCGCAGCTCTCCGCGGCCTCCTCCACCCCCATTCGCGCTAGCCCCCGCCCGTCGCTCTAGGTCTCGATCTCACCCCCAGCTCGCGGATTAGGAAAGCGGAGCGGAGCGAGAGAAATAAATAACCGTGGCCGATTTTTTTTTGAGGAGGAGGAAACTGGAAAGTGAACGTGAAGTGGAGAGAGAGGCTTTCGTTTTGCGGCGGTGACTGCCTGCCGCCAGCCGGCCACTGGTTATATACGCCTGCGTGCGGCCGCGCCACCTGCGAACGCGACTTCTTCTGATGGCCGGGCCACGGCTGGTGAAAGCTTGGCTGGCCCGGGCAGGGCGGCCGGCTGTCTGCCACAGCGCCACCGCCACGTGAGCGTGGCTTGAGATAGGATTATGTATTCCCTGGTTGGAAACTTTGGATCTCTTGTTGGATAATTATCTGCAATAGGCCATATTTTAATTTCAAAAGTTATAATTAAGTTCACGAATATTTGCATGACTATAATGAGTGAAACAATCCATGTGCACGTGTTTAAGTTTAACACAGATTTAAAGAAGAACACGAATAAGATGAAGGATAGCAGTTCGGACATCGAAAAGTACCCTGGGGCGGGACCTCTGCCGGGGGCATCGGTTGCGCCGTTACCAGCTGGAGGAATATCATCCGAACTCATGATATTCCTCGACTGGCCTTGCTCGAAGTAGTCGTACAAATTCGATGCAGGAAGGTCTGTTGACGCAGTGCAGTCCGTGCGCCAGAGTCGTGCAGGAAGAAGACGCGGCGCAGTGTAGTCGTTCGACGGCGGCGGAGTCTCCAGGACGGTGAACCGTACGCCGGTGAAGACGTAGCAGTTCTGGGCGAGCAGTCGCGTATAGACGCTCCCCAGAAACCTGATTGCCCCGATATCCCGAGCAGGATCTCAAGGAGGCAATGGTGTCGGAGGCACCTGCTCTCGCCGGTGGTGTGCGCGCAGCGCCGGCGATGGGGAGGCAGATTTGCAGCAGAGGTAGGAGTAGAAGTAATGGACTCAAAAGCACACTTTCACAGGAGAAGATGGCTTTCTATTCATAGCCCTCGGGTGAGACGAGAGGATGAACCTGGACGGGAGAGAATCGGGAAGGCTGAGTTATGGAAAGCTGAATTATGGAAGGCTGAATCATGGTATCAGTGATTGCCATAATCAGTCATTCCAATTACCGCGTCTTCAGTTTCCATAGCCAGCAAAAGAGAGATCCCTCCCGCACGCAAGTCAGGCTCAGGCTCAGCGCCAGGGTTCTTTGAGAACCGCCAGGGTTCTTTGAGAACCTCCAGGGTTGTCTGAGACCCACAGGGTTCTCTGCAGAATCAACCCTGTGACTCGTACGAAGCCTCGCCAGGGTTTTTTTCCTGTCCGAGCAGAGTTCTTTTCCATTACAACTATAACATCAAAAGTAGGCTATAATCCTTTGGAATAAATAGAATAATGGGGCAGACCCAAATATTCTAACATCTCTGGCACAATAAGGTAGGAGAAGCTAAATTTGACTAGACCAGAGACAAATCCGGCAGCATGATCATCTGAGGGGAACTATATATGCCATTATTTGTTTCTTCGAAAAGTTTGGGTGCCATTTATATAGCAGCATAATCTCAACAGACGTAATATTTGGTAGCATTAGTTGGTTTTGATGAGACCTGTGTAATAAGAAAATAGCAGAAATCTGGTGATAAGGATATAGTTACCATATGTGTTGCCCGATTCGACCCCGATTGTATGGTGCGACAAATTATTAACTATTCGCATTAATTCATATGTCACTATATCGTCATACTATGTGTCATTGCATGTTGCAAATGAAGAATCGGGGAGACTCAATGCGGTCACAAAGGATCTGCTCCTATGAGTCTATACGAGCCCCGAATGTAGTAAGCATTGTCGATTTTTTATGTAGTTATTGGAAATGGTTGTTTGTGTGTGAAAGTATAACTTATTTTACAGTATATCTCGTATACTCTCTCGATTACTAACACTTTTAAAGTTCAAAATTTGTCTCAAAATAAATGTGTATCTAAATATAAAACAAACATGCTCTAGTTGTCTTCTCTACTTTCTTTTTTCGTAAGTGCAGTGATTATAACTTTATAGGGTATATGTGTAATTTCTCCATGATATTAATCTCTCTACTTTGAACTCTTAAGAAGTGCACTTATGGACAGAGGGAGTAAACTCTTAAGATGTTTTACAAAAGTGTCATAGGGCTAACACATGTAGCACACCTGCTTTGCTAGTTTACCACTAGAAAAAAAAAACCACCTATCACTGAGACAGCAATGCTGCTGGAAAAGAGCAAACTAGTTCAGCTAGTAGTATGTTTGCAGTTTTCTCTAAAGTCTAATCAGCTATCGACGGTGATGATCGTTGAGTATTTTAGTATTAACCTACCTGTAAAATAGAGCTAGGCTAACAGCAAATGATCAATAAAAGTGCCGTGGGTTGAAGCAAAATTTCGACGGACCAATAAGTCCAACTTTAATGCATAGATATACTCCCATAGACGAGGTCACGAGGGATACGCCAGCTCGACCACATGCTTAATTTGCTTTAACTAGTATTGGCCTGATTTGTTAGGGCGCATAACCATTACTTAAGGGAGCGCCCCTCGTTGCTGTCATGCTGTGGGCAAGGGCAGATGCGAAACCGTGGAGCTGGCGAGCTGCGGTATGCCCGCATGCGTTGCGCGGTCACGTGCATGTGGCGCTGGCGCACGGGGCGCTCCCACATCTGACATCCCCATTTCCCACCGCCGGCGGCCAGCGGCGCTCTGTTCCAGCCTCGCCGCCCTGATCTCCCTGGGGCGCGGGGCCCAGAGCGGGGACGGGGGATCCCGAGCCGGAGGGGCGGAGCAGGAGCAGCCGAGCAGGCCAGGGTGTGGCCGCGTGGGCGCGGCCGCGACGAGCCGACGGAGCGGGCGGGAGTAGAAAAAGCGAGCGATGATGCGGACCTGTATTCCTTTCGTCCGCAAAAGAACGCAACTCTGGGTTTATGTACGTATGTTAATAACGGAGTAAAATAACACATGTGCCCCTGTAGCAATAAGTGGGTCCCACCTAACCAATACGCGGGTCCCACGTGGGTCTCGTCTAAACAATACGTGGGTCCTACGTGGGTCCCGCCTAACCAATACGCAGGTGCCACGTGGGCCCCACCTAAACAATATGTGGATCCTATGTGGGTCATACCTAAACAATGTGTGGGTCCCACATAAGGCCACATCTCATGATTAGAACATCTATTGGTGGGTTCTACACTAGATACTAGATGCTAGAATTGCATTTTTTCTTGGACAAATTTTGAACGCCACAGTTACATTCTTTCATGGACGGAGGGAGTACGTTGGAACGGGAACGTGGCACGTGGGAATATGCCGGGCGGGGGGAGCAGGGGCGGCAATTGGTGGCCGCGTCGTCGTGCGTGGACCCCTGCGTCCTCCCGGCGCGCAGATAAGAAGGCCCGGTCAGCACCAGGCCAGCGGCCACCACCACCAGCGCGCCCATCAACGCGTGCCCCGGCCCACTAATTACGAATTATAGTAGTACTCCCTAATTAAAAGTTAGCTAGTGCAGTTGATTAAAGTTCATGACCGCCACCGGTGCGACACTAATGCATGCGGACCACTCTTGCTAGCTGCTAGCACTTGCGCATCGCAGGAAGTAATGCTGCTGCTCCATTGATCTTGCCTCGCGAAGGTCATGTGTTTGTTGGTCCACCTTTGTTGGCACCTTGTTGTCCGGCTTATTTTGCGAAGGCACGGAAACAAAATTGGTATTGTTCAATAAAAAGCACTAATCGTAGCTACTAATCACCCTGCCATCCAAAGGGACCGACGACCCTGGTCTCTCTTCTCCTACCTTCGCGCCAAGCGAGCAGCACGATTTTTTCAGAGGAGTTTTCAATAAACAGAATCTACTTTTCACTAGTTTTTCGAAAAGTGTTTTCTCCACTCATCTTTAGCTGGCGTACTAGAGAGTTTAAATATGCGCTGACCATCGGTTTCTCTTACAATAATGTTTCATCAATTGATATATATGAAGCTGATGTCATACTAAAAGATCTTTGAAATACGAATACGCTCGTGAATTTACTAAATATCCATAGAAGTAGTAGATACTAGACAATAATCACAGCAGACTTTGCTGAACGAGGCCTAGATCTGTATTAGAGTAGGGATCCTGAATTTTACGTCTTTGAGAGGCGATTAAAATGGTTTTGCTTTTGAGGGGGTAGCCAACTGCCCAACTCTATAGGGAAAGTGCTGAAACTCACGATCATATGGGCACACCACATCTACACCCAACAACACCGACCTATATGCCTGGTTCTGTATTAGGTTGATGTTTTGTTACAGCAAGGAAAGAGCAAGTTAACCACTTAACCGGTCAAGATAAAGGAAGCAAACGAATGCCGTTTCTTTTTCGGTCATGCAGATTAGTACTGATAGAGGATATTCGAAGAAATAACATCTGTATCTACAATAGGGATTTGCCAACCTTGTTTTTTGTCGGTAAACTGTGAACTTCCACTCAACTACTAGGACACCTGTTCTGTTCTTTCTTTGCGTCTTCTTTCTGCCTGCACGTGTTTTCTTTACAGAGTTGAAAACTACGTGTCAACATGCTGGTTATATTATATATACGCGTGTACAATAGGATATGCTCTCCGGCATCAGTGTAACGCCCTGCAGTCTCGTGGAATGCAACCGAAAGCTTTTAAAAGGCCAGGAAGCTGCAACCAACGTACGGTTCCAGAGCAAAGGTACTATGACACTATATATCAAGAACAATTCATTATTCATTTCGCAATGTGCGCTTTACAAAATGTGAAATTTTAGCATATCTGATCGGATATTCCGATCTGCTTGGGTCAGTGGGCGATCCTGTTCTCCGCTCTCCAGTCAAAAGTCTCGAGTTCTGATTGGAGAATCAATGGCGACACAGCATGTTATCTTTTGTCGCTAGTCCCTACAGACTGTGCGCTATGTCAGTGTACATATATAAGCAAAGTGTCGTGGTGGTTGTTTTGAAAAACAAAGACTGCAATTAAACTTGAAGCTCCAACGACGCCCACCCAGCAATTAAACAAGACGCATTTGGCAATTCTTAAACTGCATCCTCCGTACATGAAGTTGCATCATTGTTTCATTTTGGTCTAATAGGCTGTAAACGTTGCACACACATACATGAAGTTGCAATGTTGTATCATTTTGGTCCAATAAGTTGTAAACGTTGAACCCACCATACTCCAAGTTGTTTATGATGTGCATATACAGTTCATCGGACATGGCAATCCATATTGCAAAGATGTACCATGATGGTGTGGACTTGCTAAAAGAATATATGAGACCAAAACACAAAATCAACATGTTTCATTTCAGTCTAACGAGTTACAAGTCTTACACAGTCATAAAGTTATTGGATATGGTTAGATATGATCCAAAATAATATTTTAACATTATCATGTGCAATCTACGATTATCTACTAACAATATTTTTGTGTGTTATCATGTGTTGTGATAGGGAATAGGTATGCATTTAGAAAAAAAATATTCTCTTGTTCATGAATATAAACCAAGTTAGGATTAAAAAAATATCATCTAAAAATGAGAAAAAAAAAGATAAAGAAATGGTTACACGTGCAAAATACAAATTTTATATAATGAAATGTATATGCAAATCATGAACAACTTTGCAATATGTTGGACCAAAATGATACACTGATGCAACTTCATGTTTGTGGGTGCAATGCTTATGACTTGTTGGACCATAATGATAGAATGATGCAACTTCATGTATGTGGATGCAACGTTTACAACTTCGTGGACCAAAATAAAACAATAATGCAACTTCATGTATTGTGGATGTACTTTACTCTATGTGAATTATGATCAAATTAACATGCAGTACCTATAAGAATTGCCAAATGCGTCTTGTCTGGTAAATGCAGTACATATTTTTTAAAAAAATACTAGTTATCAAATATATAAATAAATATTTAATCTATTACCTACTAAGAGATAATATGTCATCTTAATTGCCTTGATCTACTTAAATAAACGACCCACACTTATTTTGGAGTACCATAACAAACCGCACTGGTAAATCATGGGCATATGCTTTTCTTGTGAACGTTAAAATCATGTGATAGTGATTACACTATATATAATAGGATTGCGCTCGGATGTCAATATGTATAGTATCCTTCTATATAGCGATAACATCATATTATGCAACCGAAAGTTTTAAAAAGCCTAGCTAGGAAAATGCAACCAAACGTAGCAAGGAAACGTACATTCTGTAAGAAAAAAAAAAAACAATTCGCGTCCATAATGCAATGCGCATTTGACGTGAATATTTAGTGCACCTGATCGGTTAATTCCGATCTGCTCGAATAAGCAGAAGATCCTATCCAATTAAAACATTATCTGACCATGTATTTCTTTTGAGACAAAATTAATGAGGCATACTGGCATGTCAAAGCTTATAGGAAAAAGTCCATATCATCCCCTCGAACTTTTGCAAAAGTCTAAATTCCAACCCTCTACTACGAAACCGGGTAGAAGACACCCCTGAACTCTACAAACCGTCTAAAATACCCCATCGGCCTATACTACCCTGGTTTTGGATCCTAATTGGCTGCCACATCGGCAGGTATCCATCCTGCTCACGTGCACGTTGGCTAGGGAAAAAACAGATCACCCCTTCCGTTTCTCTCCCCGTTCGGCGGCAACAGCCTCGGCGCTTGCGGCCCGTACGCCGGCTGGTTCCCCACCCACGCGTCCACCGCCGCGCGGAAGCCGTACGAGCCGTGGTGCCCACACCGGCTCACGCAGAAGCCCTCCACGGCCACGTCTTGCGCCATGAGGACTGCCGCGAAGCCGCCGCTGGCGTTCGTCGCGGGGCGCTGCGCCGCCATGGCAGCAAGCGCCAGGAGCTGGGACATCTTGAGGCTCTTCCCCATGGAGCACCCTTCGTCGGAGACCTGGCCGGCGAGGATCACGCGCGTTCCTGACCGCCGCAGCGTTCTTGCGGACGGGCACCGACCTGGAGAGGCAGAGCCGGTTGATGTTGCTCCACCACTGGACGACGGACGGGGCGGCGGGGGATGATGACATCTGCGGCACCTAGGAGAGGGAGATGAGGAAGTCGGGAGGGGCGACCTGTTTTTTTTGTCCCTAGCCAACGTGGACGTGAGTAGGATGGATACCTGCCTATGTGGCAGCCAACTAGGATCCAAAACCAGGGTAGTATAGGCCGAGGGGGTATTTTAGACGGTTTGTAGAGTTCAGGGGTGTCATTTATCCGGTTTCATAGTAGAGGGTTGGAATTTAGACTTCTGCAAGAGTTCGAGGGGGTAATATGGACTTTTTCCAAGCTTATATATGTGATCTCCACCACATAGTATATATGCTCTTTGACATTTCGATGATTTCAACCTTTCTAGGGTATGCAATCAATAGATTTTTTTTTGTTTCTTGTAAAAGGGACTAGGAAGCACCGTAGCAACAAAAGGCTGGGCTGAGAAGAGGTTCAATATTCTAGACAAAAAATATTTCTGCCATTTTGCAATGTGAAAGAAACTCTTTCAGGGTGTGTTTAGATTGGGAAAGATTCCCCGAAAGTACACTCTTAAAAAAAACATTGTAGATAAATAGTGTTCTGTGAGTGGAAAGGGTTAGATAAATAGTGAAAAGTTAGATAAGTAGTGGTTTTTTTTAGAATCTTTATGAATCTAAACGGGGCCTCGGTACGACGGATAGTCTGATCGGCTCAGCCGCTCAGGGAGTCAGGGTCAGTGGAGGATACTGCATCCCTGTTCACTAGTCTCCGGAAGTCCGGAGCCACGAGTTCCTGATTGGAGAATGGAGACACGAATTGCCATAATTTTATATGGTTTGCAGAAAAAAACGATTATCTTTTCTCCCCACCTATCGCGCTGTCCTATAATAATTATTCTGCTCTTAAAAAGGAAGCGTGCTGCCGTTGGACGATCTCAGCGGTACTTGTTTTTGTTTTCTTTTTCTTTGAACCGCAGACAGATCGGAGGCACATTTTTCAGACAGTGAGACAGTGGAAGCAGTGAAGCACACAAGATTATATTAGCGGAGCCGCGCTAAGCTAGCTACAACCAGTGATTAGGACCTTGCAGCAGCAGCTGATGCAGCATATCGCCGAAAAGAAAAGGAAAAAAAGATAGTAGACGCCGTGACTCTCAACTCCACCATGCTGAGTGCTTTGCTTGCTGCCGCATGCATGGTGGGTGATACCTGCGTCCTCAGTCTCTCCTGTTTGGGCAACATTCGACGCTGCAATCATATAATATCATATCGCCATGTTGTGTTTAGATATAGGGGTAAAAAAATTCTTTTTTTTCTGAAATACGCGTTATGTGAGGAGGATAAATAAGAAAGTAAAAAAGAAAATTTTATGAATATATTCTGTAAAAAGGATGAATAAAAAGTAAAAAATATTTTGGGAACTGAACATAGCCTACACGAGACGCGTGCACGCGGACGCGGAGCAACCCCGGCAGAACCACCTGGTGCTGCACTGTAGCTGCCGCCACTTGCGAGCTCTCTTCCTCTTCCTCTATTGTGCACACTTGCTGCTGTTGGCGCGCGGGGACCGGTCGCATTCGGATAGCCGGCGACGAGGGTGCCGGATCGCATTCGCGTCGAGGGAAAGCGCTGCCGGGACGGGAAAGAACGCCGCCTCTGACGCGGCGGCAACTCACCGCGCCCAGAAAAGCAGGGGATCGGATCGGACGGGGCGGCGTCAGCCGGTCAGATTCCCCGGCGCGGGAAAAGCAAGAGAGAAACGAGCGCGTGGTTCCCGGATTTGATTCGCGCGTGAATCGCCATGGATCAAAGCTGCCGCTTTTTAACCCCTCGGATCACAGTCATCCGGTTGAAGAGTTCCGTGCATGTCAACACGCGGCAACCCCTAAAGTCGTCGCACTGTGGACGCCGGTCTCCCCGGAGATGGTCGCCGGCGAGGTTTGCACACAATTGCAACGTTGCTTGGGGTCGCACCTCGCTTTACGTGCAGGGAACCTGCTCATTTTAGCAGGTTATTTATATTGAAAAAAAAATCCGATACGGTCTCGAGACTTTTGCCGCTCTTCACTTCCCCAGCTCGACCAAACTCGTTCCCTGATGACCTTACAGTGGATTTTCTAATTGGTGAGGCCTCTGGCTTGTGGAATAGGGAAGCTGTAAAAGCTTTGTTCAACGCAGAAGATGCAGAGCTTATCCTTAAAATCCCTCTAAGCTTGCACGCAGGGCATGATTTCCCATCTTGGCCTCATACACGTTCAGGTTTGTATACAGTTAAATCTGCTTATGTTCTTGCTAGAAAGGAAGCTTTTTTCTTGTCAACAAGTTCCAACGGCAAAGGAAATACATCAAATCAATCCTGCACAACAAAAGAATGGAAGCAACTTTGGGCAGTTAAGGCACCACCAAAGATGAAAATTGTTTTATGGAGGTTTGCACACAATTGTCTCCCTACTGGTCAAAACTTGCAGAGTAGAAATATTTCGACTCTCAACACGTGTTGTTATTGTGGTAGAGAAGAAAATGCAGCCCATGTTTTTTTGACCTGTCAATATGTATCTGAAGTTTGGAAGGAGCTGAAGGCAAGATGTGGCTTGAGAAGACGACTAAAAAATATGTGCTCAACTAGACAATGGTTGTTTGATTACCTGGCTGCATCTACAGAGGAGGAAGCAACGACCATGACAATTACCTTGTGGCACATCTGGGAGGCCAGGAATGATGCTAGGAATGGGAAAGGACAGCTACATCCTCATTGTATTGTGGAGAAAATACGGGCATATGTTGATATGGTCTTATTACACAATTATAAACCCATTGTCTTCAAAAGGTGTGACCCTGTTAGGCAAAAAAATGGGCTCGACCGCCAGAAGGATGGGTTATGGTAAATGTGGATGCAGCAGTGTTTTCAGGCTCCAATCGAATGGGTATTGGTTTAGTGATCAGAGACCACAATGGCCATTTCTTGGCTGCATGCAGGCAAGGTGTTGATGGGATCACTGAACCAGAAATGGCAGAGGCAATTGCGATGAGGCATGCAGTGCACTTCGTGTCAGCACTTCCTTACAATCATGTGTTGGTTGCTGCTGATTGCCTATCGGTGGTGAAGAAGCTCCAATCAATGGCTGTAGATCGATCTCAGGTTGATGTGATCATTCACGATATCAAGCAGGCAACCAAAGGGCCTATCTCTTTTTCCTTCATACATGTTAGTAGAAGTTGTAATGTGGTAGCACATTCACTAGCTAGGTCAGCCGATCAACTTTCTAAATCGGTTTGGTTTCATGAAGCTCCTGAGTTTATCAGGACTTCCCTGTGTAACGATCGGTTGTTTGAATAGAAAAGCTACCAGTTACCCTAAAAAAAAAAAAGCTCGACCAAACTCGTAGAAACGGGCATCGTGTGTCACGAAACAGGGATAAACCCGTTGATCAGGCAGCGTGTGCGGCGTGCTTGGCCGCCGGCGCGAGGAGCGGCTCTTCGGCCGGCCAAGGGCCAGATCGGGTGGTCTCCTGTCAGCAGCTCGGCCCCCGCACGTAAGCGCCGTGGGTCCCACGCGGCTACCTTCGCGCGGGCCAGCCCTATCCTCTCCGGTTCTCCCTACGAGGCTACGACCCAGCCCAGTACCGACCTGCCGTGCATGCATGTAGCCATGACGCAAAGCTCCGTGCCACGCCTCTCCATGAATCGCACCGGTACGGGCCACGTTGCCGCGACGACCCTGCGCCGCGATCCTCCACGACGTCGATCGCCTCCGTAAACTCGTGCGCTCGCACGATCTGGTGGCGCACATCACATCACCAAATGTCCAAATATTTGCGTACACCAATGTTTATCCCGGTCAGCCAGCGTACTGTGCAGTGCTACTGGAGTACCGGGCAAAGTAGCAAGTAGTAGAGACGTTACCGCGCGACAGCAACGTGACATGAGCTAGGCCAGTGGGTGAAAAAGTCCTTGAGATCGGGTCGCGCGACTGCTGAACTCGCACGTTTTTCATGGACGTTGCCGTGCCAGCCGCGACTTTTGTTGCGCGCCCCACTGGGATCGTACGAAAATATGGAGTATTCTACTAATGATTTCCTTTTTACTAATATAATCTAGGACCGTCACTCGTGACCGCCCCATGTGTTTTGTGCTTTTATTTTGAAAAGAAAAAGAACACACATACACACACCAGTAGCTAGCTAACGCCACGTGGCGCTGGTGGTCAGTACATCCACCTCGCTGTCGCGCCCGCGCATTCGCCGTGTTCCGCTAGGATCAGGGTCACCAAGGGACAAGGTCAGCAGCATATGAATCTGTTACGAGCTTTTTTTCTTAAAAAAAACAAAATCAAAACTGTTACGAGTTACGACGACAGGAAGAACGACCTCTTCGTATGTGCGTGATACAAAATATCCGAACGATTATTCCTGAGAGCAGGGCCCATAGCCCACAGGGCGTACTTGAGTGGGCTGTGAGGCCTTTTGTTGTTGGCACTGCACGCGGCCACTCGCAAGTCTTTTTTCCTTTTCTTTTTGTTAAAGATCATTCGAAAGTCATCGAAAGGAACACAGGGACAGGAACAGGAGGACCACACGGACGGTTGACTTCGATGGAGAGAAGCACGTGAAGTCCCAACTCAAACGGTAGAAACGGCGCACAGAACGAATAGATGCTACTAGCTACAATTGTATAACCAAACTCTCTGTCTCCGACTCCGAGGGAGAAAAGATAAACGGACGGTTCAGGTGATAATCTTTCTTCCTTACGATCCGTGGCAAATTCCACGGCCGGAGAAGCAGGCCACGTCACCCGCTTTTCCCGGCCGTCGGATCGGCCGGATGGAAGGCCGAGATCGCGCCAATCCTCGACATTTTACGGAAAAACCCTCGGATTTTACAGAAATATAACCCGCCGTCCATACTACTCTCAGGATTTTTTGTGAAGAAGCCCTCAAATTTTCACGAACTCAACCCGCGGTCCACCCCAACCGGCCAAGTAATATTTTCAAACAAACCCATCTGCTTTTTCCAAATCAACCCGCCGTCCCCTTCCTCTCTCAGAAACTTTCTTGAAAACAGCCTCAACTTTTACATAAATTAGGTAACAACCCGTTCTATTAGTTACTTCCATACAAGCAACACTATACGTACATTTCGACCACCAAAACGAGTTCGAAACAAAACATAACCAATGTAAAATTTTATTATATTAAAACCTACGATTTTATTGTAGAGCGTATTTTATACACAGAACACTTTCACAATTATTCCCACGGCTATTTATCTACGCCCCGACGTAGAAAAAAAATTGGTACAAAAAACTTTTTAAATTCAAAGTGTCCATAATCCGTTCTCACCTAAGATGCGGGCATTAAAACATCTCTAAATAAAAAAATAAACATGGAAACGGCTCAAAATTTAAAAATAAAAACATATTGTAGAGAAAACAAAAAAAATCAAACTCCCTTTTCAAATTCCCTCATTATAGCTAACATTGCACATCAAAATTTTTAATTCAAAGTGTTTACATAATTTGTTCTCACCTTTGATTCGGACATCCAAAACATCTCCAAATTAAAAATTCAAATATATTATGCATCAAACTTAAAAAAAATAGAAGTCACTTCTCAAATTTGCTCATTATAGCTAACATCTGAAAATAAAAATGTTTTTAAGTTAACATCTAAATGTTTTTTATTCAACATAAAAGTTGCTCTAAATACCAAAATCTATAAAAATTCTTACATAGCAAACATAATGCAATGCTCCTTTGCAATTCTCTTGCATAAATTTTCCTATTCCAATATACTTCAAATAAAATATACCTAACGTACCAATCTACAATGTTTCCACATAGCGCTTTTACGGGTTCAATGCGCTCTAGCATTTATTTTCAAAATAAAAATTGCACTACCAAAAGAAAGAAAAACACAAAAGTACATCCAGTGGCCATCCGCGGCAACGGCGCGGACTTTTCTAGTGCTACTCTAAGACCGGTTGACTACAATATAACCCCGTATGTTCTTTCGAGGAACTGGCGGGTATATGTACTGCTATTAGCCTTCTTGATTGGCTTAGTGCTGTCCGATTTGAATTTGAAGAAGCAAGGCACCAATCCACCGTGGCATCTTGGGATGGTACATTATAAATAGTCTGAATCAAACAAAGACCTGTTGCCCATATAAAAACAGATGGCATACAGTACGCTAATAGCTGGGGTAGGTTGGACTGCGAGAACCAGCGATTCATTGAACGTGGACATTCTCCCGTGATCCCAGTCTGATTCATCGTAGTTGACATGATAACTGTTTGGCGAGATTTTTCTTTCCTGCCAATTGAAAGATCAGGGATGTCATTGATGGACGAATACTTGCATTGTTTTGCCTATGCTTGATAGGAGAATCAAGAATATCTTTTAGGAGTACTCTTTTTCAAGATTCCAGAATAGTTTTACCCAAAAAAAAGAATCCAGAACAGTTTAGTCGTGAAAATTGCAGGAAATGATGATGTCAGGCTGCTCACTGATGATGATCTAGGGGCGTGGGTTGTCAAAGAAAGGGAAAGCAAACGTACCGGTGTCTGCGGTTTAAAGGCCCAAGCTCAAAATGGGCTACACAAATGGGCTTTTTAAGCTCCCCTCCCCTACTTACAGAAATAGGCCCATGTACAGTAATAGCCCAAGCCCAGCAGAAAAGGCCATTTACTTACTGCTCCTCGTACGTACACTCGAATTTTATCTCGTTGATCGTCGAAGTTTGGATTGGATCAATCTGCGTGTCCTTGGTTCCACTCAAGTGTGTGATCCAGAGCCGCCGCAACAAAACAGAAGGACATGCAGGTACCTATTAACTATCGTTTGACCGGCCACAATGCAACTCCTGTGTTGTCTTCCCGGGAAGGGATTGACCTGAGCACGCTGCGATTTGAATAGCCGCCGCCGGATACCTGCCCTGGGCATAGCGACTTGCCACGGTACGACGGGAGGCGGCCGTTCCACGGCGCCAGAGGCCGAGCAGCTCGTCGCAAACGCGTGACGCATCGCCATCGGATGAAGGCGATCGAGGAGCCTTGCAGGAGACGAAGGCGCGGTTAGCACCGGAATTGACATATGCAAGTGACGGGGCAACTCGGTCTCACTCTCGATCGATCTCGTCACTATTTCACGTGCTCCCCAAGACGGAGCGACGGGCTACCGCCTACCGGCTAGCTGTTCCTTCGGCTCCGCGAAAGGAAACAGCTGACGTCCCACTGTGGAAGCCGTGGCTCGCCGGTCGTTGGGTCCCTACCCGATCTGTGTTCAGTGATCCATCACCAGTTCGCCATTACTTCACCGCGTCGCCCATGGATGGATCCGTTCCGATCCATGGAACGGCGAACTTCGCGGGCGGATGTTGACGGCGCGGTAGCATGGAGACCTGTTGCTATACGGTTAGGATGCGCTGTGCCATGTACAGCAGCACAGGCGGTGTTGCTGCTGATTGGGAACCGACACCGTCCGAGTCGTAGTTTTGTCGCTGCAGACATGACATGTCGGTACATATGCCGTTTCCTTCGTCCTGCTGCCTCCCTGGGATGCGGGCGTGTGCGGCCACATCTGGTGCAGTGGCAACCTGGAGTACTATCTACCGCAAGTCCGCAAGCTCCCTCCTACTACCCTTTTGTAGTTTGCGCTTTACACCAAGTCACCAACCAAGGGAGAAAAGAAGGTGCAAGAAAGCTAATGAACGAGTGAGTATTCGAATCCATCCAATCTCCTGCTTTTGTGTGCTGTGCCACTTTAGAAAGACAAAGGAAAAAAGGGAGGGTAGAAGAGGAAAAAAGAAAGAGAAAGGAGTGCTCTGACTTTCTAAGCGCGCGCGCAGGCGCGGTGGCGTTGCCGCGCCACCTAATAATAGGCGACGACGGAATGCAGCGTGAATTGACGCTGCTAACTTGGCCCGGTGGCAACATCCCACAGCCAGGTTCGTGCCTCTCGTTTTCTAATGCCCCGTTTAGTTCCCAAAAGATTCCCCAACTTTTCACTATTCATCTAACTTTTCACTATTTATCCCACCTCTTCTACTCACAGAATACTATTCATCTACAGTGTTTTTTTTGGTGAACAGTGTATTTTCGGGGAATCTTTCCCCAATCTAAACACACCCTAAGTTCCAACGCGCGACCTGTCTTTTCCAGCAGCCTCTCGATCGCGGCAGACCTGAGGATCCGACACGCTCGACGACCCATCATCTTACCCCAAAGAGCTGGCTCACGTGGCCCGTCTCTGTTCGCCGGTTACCGTCGCCGATCTCCCTTTATAAGTTTGCCTTCTCGATCGATCTCTATCTCGATTCAGTGCATGCAGACTTACGCTTACTACCATGCCCCGGGTAAAAACTCTGTCGACGCAGATGCGGCGATGGTTTGCCTTGTGCTTGTTCAGTCGTTCTCGACAGGCATGTTCTGAGTACACCTATCTTGCTACCTAGTACCAGGTACTAGCTTGTTCAAAGCCACCCTCCAGCTCTCTTCTGTTCGTTCACTGCGATGCAAGATTGGTCAGTACGTGGCTGGAGTAGTCTTTATTGTGAATTCCTCCTAGAACTGTCTCTTGCACTGATGCAAGCTTGGCACACCTTTGCTAACGTCCATACATACGGGATTAGTAACTAGTCTCTACCTACAACTGTCCACTACGTACGTAATTAATACAACAACCACTTGCTATTATACGTAGTACATGTGTACGAGATGCTCTGTTGGTTAGCTTTTCCCAAAAAGAGAAGTTGGTGAGAACTGATTCAGAGGGCAGAGGCGATCGCGGCCCCATGCCGTAGAAGGCATCGCAAGCGAACAAGCGCGGAATGTCTTGTCCCGTGGCGAAGCCAAATGAAAAGTCAACACCACTCGGCACCTACCCCGGCTACTCGAGATTCCTGCAAAGCTGGTCGCGGCAGGGGACCGCACCAGAACGGAACGGATGGATAGCGCGACCAAGAACGCACTTGAGTGGAATATGTCGATGTATCTATACGGCGCCACATGCATGCAACAGAAAGAATGGTCACAGAACTGAAAAGGTTCAAAGGAATAACCTGTCGTTATTGCCTGTACATTCTCGAAGAAACACCAGGATTCCAGGACAAGCATACTCTGTTGGTAGCCTGGTATGGTAGCTCTGTAGCTGCTCCCAACAGGTTCAAGAGCACGTACAAGACAAAAAGGATAAGCTACGGGTTTCAGAGAAATCACGGCCAGGAAAACTCAAGACAGACACAACTACTGACCTAGCATCAATATATACTTCTGCATGTGCATATGCATATGCATGCACGTATGATGATGGAAATACAAGGGTTTTTTTAGAAGGAACATGTATCGATCTTAGCATATTACACCGGCTCTTTTATCGACAAAAACTGAGAAAAAAGAAAAATTATAAAGAAGTTTAAAACTCCTAATCATCTTCCTCGACGACTTCACGGATCCGTTTATCACCGCCATCCAAACCGCTTTTCAATTGTCGCTAGACGCCAGAGCCAATCTCTACAAAGTAGAGGCCGCAGAGGAGGGCTTACTGCTAGGCGCAGATGCCGAGTACACTGCCTCCCAGGCGCATCGGCCAACTCCGGCCCCCACGACGCAACCTTCAAATCCAACACCGGCAACCCGAGCAAAACTCGGATTTCCACCATAGATCATATTCCTCGTAATTAAATAGGTCAGCAACATCATCACCTGAAGAAGACGATGATACGCCGGCCCTGGAAATACAGGGTTCATACATCTGGAAATACGCTGTATACGTACGGCGATAAATCAACGCTGGCACATACATGCATGCATGCATGCAGAACAGCAATATAATTAGGCAGCTCAAATCACATAGTCCTGCCCTCTCGGTCGATCGGTTGACTTGCTACTCCATGGAGTAGCAGCACTGCTTGAAGGCCTCGAGGTTGTGCTCGAACAGTGGCACGAAGACGTCGACGCTGCCATCACCCAAGTACGACGGCACGATGAACAGCATCCCCTCCGTGGGGAAGTAGGACGGCATGAAGTATGTCGGGCACCCAGCCCCAAAGTCGAGCTCGTAGAACGGGAACGTGAGCCAGCTATCCACCTCCAGGTCCGGGCACAGCACGTCCTTGAGCACGGCCGTCGGCTCCAGCCCTTCCTTCTCCACGACCCCGGAGCTCGCGAAGTCGATGAACGACCTGAAGTAACGGGCGTCCACTCGTGCCACCGCGTCGTGGATCACCTGCGCCGCGTGCTTCACCGGCCGGCTCAGCAGGTCACCCACCGTGGCCGTCGGGAACGCCCACAGCACCAGGTTCCCGAAGTACCCCTGCGGCGCGGCGAGACGCGGCCTCCCGTCCACGGAGATGCGGATCGTGGACGTCTGGAACGGGTTGCCCAGGCCACGAGCCTTCGTTATGTTGCGCCACACGTGTGCCAGGATCGTCTCGAACCGGCTGAACGGGCGGCCACGGCCCTCCGACGCCTTGGCACGTAGCCCCGCCACGAAGTCCTTTGTGAAGTGCGCCTTGTGGATCACGATGCTGTGCTGGGTGGTCTCGCCGTGGCCCTTCGTCGCAGCGTGTTGGGTGGTGGTGGGGCGGTAGTACTCGACGCCGCGGTGCTCGAACTCGACGCGCGGCGGGTCACGGGGAGGGAAGTGGTCGGGGTGGTGGAACGGCGGGGAGTGGCCGATGGGGAGCCCGCGCGCGGCGCGGCCCCAGGCGACGAGGAAGTCGCTGGTGGCGTGGCCGTCGGCGACGGCGTGGTTGGCGGTGAAGCCGACGGCGAGGGAGCCGCAGGCGAAGCGTGTGAGCTGGACCTGCACGAGCTCGGCGATCTCGCCGTCGAGGTCAGGGTGGAGCTGGAGCACGGCGGGGGACGGCTTGGTGGGCGCGATGTCGGCGAGGTTGGCGTCCACGGTGGCCTCGACGAGCCGCGCGCCGTGGTCGTTGAGGAGCACCCCGGGGGCGCCGTCGTCGGGGCTCGGGTGGAGCTGCCCGGCGAAGAGGCGGTACACGGCGAGAACCTTGGCGAGGCCACGCTCGATGTCGGCCGGGGATGGTCCCGGTGGGGAGAAGGCGTAGATGATGGCCATCTGCATGTGGTACGTGGCCTTGTCGAAGACGGACGACGGCACGTGCTCCGTCGTGTCGGGGCGTGGTGCACCTGCTGGGTAGGATGGCCTCACCAGCTTCGAGCTCAGCACCTTCACCTCCATGTTGGTGAGATATATAGTTTGTTGTTCGCGTGCTCGGCTGCTCGCTCGCGCTCACTGGCCTCCGGTGATCGTGGAGGGATCGAAGTGAAACTCTGCGCTTGGCTTGCGTGATATATATATCGCGCGCTCCAGACGCTAGAGCATGCAGGGACTTTTGTTTGTTGTCTGCTTGCAATGCAAGGCCAGGGGCAGCTTTGTTCTGTCGCTCGAGCTCGCCCAGCGCACGCTGTCCTGCTCAGCTCGGCGGCGGCGCATTTCCTATAAATAAGCAGCGGCGCACGGGAGTAGGTGGGGGAAGAAGTGCCGCGGTGAACGGGCAATGGGATCTACGAGGCGATCAGCGCAACATTTCGTCCGCCCCGTGTCACTGTCGCCTTAACTCCAGATGGATATTATCATATCGATCAGGTGAGGACTCTTCGACAACGAACATTGGGTGGATATATTGTTGATATGATATGGCAACTTACATTTTCGAGCACATCACCAACCAACCGACCCTTTGACGCTCGAGCACCCCTCTCCCTTCGCTGTGTTTCCAATTCTTCATTAAAGAGCAGAGAAAGAACTGTGTGTTCACTCACGGGCATTTGACGTTTCTGCACGGGCGACCACGCCTGTACAAAAAGCACACACACTGTACGCAAAAAACAATCTGTTATACCGTCACGCGCTGCATCAGCATCGATCTTTCGGTACAATTTACCCTTCTGCCGTAAATAGGCTGAGCATCCTCCACGAAAAAAAAAAGCCCCGGTTCGTGTCGCCGCTATGAGCCTGTGATGAGGATGCGAAACGTGCATGTCCACGTTTTGATACGTACAGAGACGTGAGGAAAACCAGGTCCCGTCGTGGACAACGCGCCACCGTTTCTGACGCCTAACCGGTGGCCGGCGCGATCGATGCCGCGCGGCGCGCACGCGGACGAGCAGCCGCAGCCCGCGCGCACCGGCACCGATCGTGTATTTGCTGGGGCCGGAACTTTTGCACCGAGATGACCGAGGGGGCCCGACACGTACGCTTGAGGCTAAAGCGTAGCGACATCCGGCCGATCGATGGCCCAACGAATCTCGCCTCTGGTTTGTGCTTCACTTGACTGCTCGACAGAAGTCATCGATCGACGGCATCATTGCTGGTCGCTCGGGTCGGAGCTAGGCGAGAGCGTGTGTGGCGTACGTGTTGACACATGTCGATGTCCTCGTGTGCATTAGCTAGCTCGTGTTAGGATGAGACGTATTTGATCAGCAATCTAGTAAAGCGCTGGGTGATTAGCACGCCTGCTCATGGTGACCGCGAGATGGTTCCCGTGGTTTCTAATGCGAGGATTGGTTGTGAATAAAATTTTCCAGAAATGGCCCAGCGAGGGCCACGGCCAGCAAATAAGCTAATTAGTACCGTTTATGGTGAATCTAATCGATGAGAGCTGGAGATGGTTTAGCTTAACTTATTGTGAGCAGCAGCAGTTAATTTAGTGACGACTGCCCAATGAGTTTTAACATCCTCGTACTTGTTCAAAGGCCGTTTAAATTTAATGACGCCATGAGTGATAGATAACCGTGACATGTGATATATGTCTTGGCTTGTGACGTGAAGGTGTAAGATACAACTGTGGCATGCGATATATCTATTAGCTCGTGATGCACGAGAAAGGACGGGTGGTCGCATGAGATTAGGTGTGTATGCATCACTATGGGCCTATGGCTATGGGCAAACAGTTATGGGACATGTATCATCTATAGTTGGCTCCCCTGTAGTTAGGTCATCGACGTACGTGTGGGCCTGAGCCACCACGGCCAACTGTGCAGACTGCAGAGGATCTCATTTCCAATTTTGGCTCATCTTTTTTTTAAGGTAAGAAGAGAGCTTTATTAACTAGACGGTATGAGTACAATTATTCTCAAGAAGATGAGCGACGCACGCAGGTGCCTCATCAACCCAGATAGCATCATGCTTTAACCTCCTAGCAAACATAGCTAACTCATCAACAACTAGATTGCTATCTCTTTTTATCTGGACAACTCTCCATTCTACCAGCATCCTCAACTGCTCCCTGGCCTCCGCGACGATGAAGCCTAGTTCAGACCAGTCTTCCTCCAGCTGCAACGCGTGAACGATGCGAGCAGAGTCTGATTCTATGATCACCCTTCTGAGAGACCACTACACGGCCAGGCACAAACCCAAACCAGCAACATGCGCCTCGGCCTCAGCGGCATTTGCACGCCTAGGCACCACCTACTAGGAGAACCTTTCCTTGGCTATCTCGAGCCACCACGCCAACACCCGCCTCGCCAGTTTACGCGACGAAGGACCCATCAACGTTGACCTTTGTCCAGCCCTCTCGCGACTGCGCCCATGAAGACAACGACCGAGGCTTAACCTTCATCTTACCTCGTGAGGCCCTATTGTCGGGTGGCCTACAATTGGTACAAGTTTAACAGTTGATAATGACACTGAACACTTGACATCAAGTGATTTACAGATTCATGTACACACAATATATATAATTGGTAGATTATACTCTGTTGGACTTGTAAAGATAGTCGGATATCCTATTATAAAGGAATAGATAATCCATTTTAAATGATCAGATAATCCATATCTGTCGGATTTATCTTACACCATATCCTACTCCACATCCGCACGCAATAAGATTTAGATTATCCATATCTGTGTGGATAACAAAAACTCTTCTCCATATCCGCTAAGTTCGGATTTGGGTCCGATCAAAGTCAGAAATTATCCGCACCACTTTCACCCCTAGTTTTATTCCCGCTTAACAAAATCCATGGAATTGGTGGTGAAAAATATTTTTTGAGAGAACTTTTGGGAAAATTAATTAATCATCTGATTGAGTTTTAAGTTTTTCGAATCTTCTTTCACTTAATGTTTTTTGAATGTTGGGCGCAATATTTACAAAGTTTCCGCACATCTGTGAAACTTAACATAGATTTTGGAGAGTACTATATGTTTTTTCTTAACTCTTCGCCCTTGTGATGCTCATAATATATTGTTTTGGCATACACTGTGATGTTCACTACAACCATACGAAATTTGAAATTAAAATTCAACTTGTAAACGGAGAAATAAAAAAGACTTAGGGACTAGAATAGACTAAGTGACATAGTTTGAGGGGGGGGGGGGGGGGGTAAAATGAACCAAAAGATAGTTTAGGGGGTTATACAGACTTTGCTTATAGTTAAAGGAGTAATATGGACTTTTTCCTTCTTAATTTTGTTGCACCTATACAATTCCTAGCATCAATTGTAGTAGGTTTGTAGGCCCGTAACGACTACGCCAGTTTGATGATTGCTAGAGAGATGCATTAGGTTAAAAAAGAATTGAAGCGAAGTTCTGTAGGATCAAATTTCTTTTGGCTTTTCATTTACTCCCTCTGTCCAGAAATGATAATCGTATGAGAGCTGCCATTTCAAAATAGCTTTAAGTACAAATATATAGATGCAAAATTTATATACTAAATATCAGTGGCGGACCCAAGATTTTTTTCGAGCCGGGGCGAAAATCATAATGGATAACATGATCACACAAACATATCAAGCATTATAAGTATAGGTGATAAAGTGATAGTCTCGATAGTTTTGGAACTAAAATTATCATTTGTATAGATGCAAATATACATACATCGAGCGTATAGTCAGAAGTATTCTGTAAAAATCAAGAGCAAAAAGCAATCTGGTTACGAGTCTGGCAGTGATTCAGAGGATCTCCGCCAGCTCTCTACTCGAGTTTACGTACCGGACTACAAGTAATCGAGTTGAGATGCCGGTGGTCATTGGCCCGTGACTTTTTTCCGGCCTGAGCTGACCTATCAAGGTACACTACTGCTTACTTGCTCAGGGAGGAGCCCGGACGGCCGCCCCAGCTCGCCGGGCCTTGGGTCCGCCGCTGCTAAATATACTTATAGTTTAAGTAATTATTGGTCAATGTTTGTGAAGTTTGACTTTGATCAAAATACGACTATGGTTTTGGACGGAGGTATCTTACAACGTGTTAGGTTTCTTTGTAGGATATACACATGTAAACATGAAATCATATAACATATACATGTAAAGATGAAATCAGGAAGAAGTAGCATATATGGATTCGCTTTTGTAGCGGGTGGCTCTTATCGTCTCGAACACAAAAGGCAGGGCGCCACCAGCTGGAAAGTTATCAAAAGATCGGGCCGGGGGCACTGACTCAGTACTCCGGAGAGTGGGGAAAGCCGGAAAAAGGCGATCCATTGTCGACATATGACGACCCCGGGCTTGTCTGAATCCTTGACTGCAGTGTAGTAGTGCGTACGTGATCCTTGATCTGGGCTCTTCCTTGATTGTCCGGAGCTGGGTTTGTGAGACTTTGATCGGCGGCTGCTGCGTCAAATCTGTTTTCACGTATTGTCTTCTTTGAACCTGCTACCCGCCGCACGCAGCGTCCAGTCTATCTGTTAATCTCACAGCTACGTACGATTATCGCGCGAACAAACCAAGCCGAAAGAACTAAGGTCAGGCTGATCGACAAGCTGATAGATCGATCCGAGCATGCATCTAACACTCCTGAAGTTTCTGCTGATGATACATCTAACTCCTGCTAACACGTCGGGTCCCGGCACAAGTGCCTCTGCAAGTGCGGTCGACATACATCATCTTTCCACGAACTGATGTCTCTTTTTTTTCTGTAGTTGGAAAAGCAAGCTTATGTATTATAGGTCCATTTTACTAGCTTGGTGGCTTATCCAGAAGACAGACACTGACTGGACAAAATCAAAGCTAATCTCGAATTCTCGATGGATTGAGCATGCAGTGGCCAGTGGGCAGTGGCGACGCCGCGGAGGAGCAGCGGCGGTCCGACCAAATGACCAATAGACGACGACTCCGTGCTCAGTGCTAGATGGGTGCGTACGTGATCGTCGCTGTCAGCAGGAGCTGGGTGCGAATTGTTCTCCTCGATCGTGCAGTGCCACGAATGGATGGTTGTTTAGCAATAGACTTGAGTATATATGATTTAGTTTTGTGTTTTTTTATACTTTGGTGATGTAATAATGAACAGCTACATGCATTGGTTGATGCAGAGGCTGGAATATTGAAATATATTCTCGTTTCAAAAAAAGATAACCAAAGCTCGCAAAATTTAACTGTAGCAAAAGTTTGCAAAAGTAATCACGGTTTAAAATGGAATAAAAGTGAATGAATAGTGAAGTTGAACCAATCTAAACTGGGCCATAGTATCATTTATGGGACTGATTTTTTTTTAAAAAAAAAAATCTCACCCGTTAGCCTAAGTTCAAGAGTTTTTTAGACTTGGAGAAGATTCAGGTTCTTAATGAAAAATCATAGAGCTCTTCGTTCCATCAGGTCTGATTTGTTTTTCTTAATTGCGCGTAGTGTCTGTCTCGATCTGTTCACATGCACATCTTCAAAGTAGTACTAAGCTATGGTCAATCGGTTAATCCATGGATGAATAGCCTGGTAGGACGGTTACCTGTTTAATTACTACTTCATCAGGCACGACGTGTAATAAACATATAATCTTTTGTGCAGGTCAGATCGTCGGTTTAATTACTACGTCATCACGTCTTTGTAAACTTGATTTACTTTTGGTCATTTAATATAATATATAACCAGTACAGGAGTACGGGGCAACTCCTGTTTACTAAAAATAAGACATACTGTAGACCACATCCGCTTTCCCATTGAAAGGGTCTTATGGCCAAATTTGCAAAAGATTTTTACATTATGACATGTGTCACAAACTTTGCAAAGTGTTGTTGCATTGATTTCTGTGTACATTTGAGAGTTTTTTTCGAGTATATTTTACAAAGATATATTTAGTTCCATTTTTTTTAAAAAGTGAAAAACATGAAAAAATTTCGCAAAATTTGCGATTCAAATTCGACTGGTTCAGTCCATCGCCAACGAAAGCATGCGGCACGGTGACAGCAAACTAGTATAAAAGGGCTGGACTAAACCTGTTTTATTTTCTTCAAAACTGGTGCCCTCTGCCGCTCTTCATTTGCCTGTAGGAACGAAGAAAAATAGATCAGTCAAATTATGGTAAATTACGACAAGCTTCATAAAGCGCCTCTTTAGGAATTAAACCTCCGTCCATCAATATTTCTAGAAATAGTTTTTCATTTACAGATTCCCACAAGAAAATAAAGCTACAATTCAAAATTTAAATAGGCATGGATATAACATCTAAGACAACTTCCATCTTGAGAAAAAGTAAGTTGTGTACCTACAGTGACAAGCCAACTCTCAAGTCATTTTTATGGCTCCCACACGTGAGAAAAAATACGTAGGTCCTTTGTTTTTTTTTTTCAGTACGTAAGTCCTTTTATTATTTGATTGAAAGCAGTACGTAGGTACTGCGTAGGTCCTATTGTTCGAAATAGTAGAGGAATATTTCGGTGCAACCCATAATCAGGTTTGTGTGTGGTGGGTGTGGGTGTGTTTACAGCTAGCCGAGTGGGCCTGAGGACTACCCCGAGTGAAAAGTCTTAAGGAATTCCTTTTACAAACAACGTCGTGCCGCGCGCTGCACAGCGTTATTTCGTGTGGCCGCTCACGGCTCACCGGTATGTACGCTTCGAGCTAAAGGCTGCCACGAACGAAGGTACGCATCAAGATTCAAGAGGAACCCGCGCGGGAGCTGCCAGCTGGCCTAGCTCTCGGCTGCGTGCCGCGCCGCGAAAACGAGCGACGACGAACGAGGGTGCGGTGCGCGCGCTGGGCCAGCCACTCTACTGCGACGACGGTTGTTGGAGGCTGTCCTGCCCCGGAGACTGGAGGTCCCAGACGGCGCCGTCAGCCACGACTTTTGTTGCTTGGGTCCTCCTGGCGACGGATGGTGTGACTCACCGGGCTATCGTATCCGGCAACTGCACCATGGCACAGCTGGTACTTGGTAGGTACACAGCCAGTCCGCGTCGTCCCACACCAACCCTACGGTGTAGACCAACCTTAACCGGATTCCGGATTAATTATACCTGTGTCGCAGGAGCCATTGATGATTATATAATTAACGTCAAGGTCTTTCGAATGCACACTGAGAGGCTGGTGTACGTACGCACTTCGCTGCATGCATGCATATACAAGAACAAATGCATGCACTGAGATGAACTGAAGCAATCGGGTAAGGATTAGCTTAGTCGCTAATAATGCTGGCCCATTTCTGACAGTGCTTAATTATTATACCGTGTTTAGTTGAGACCGGCCGATCGTTGAGATGTATTTCGATCCATCAGCTGCTAGCTACTATGCGCGTAAGAACAGATTAATATGGAGTGTAAGATTAAACTGGGACAATTGGACATACCGTGTTTAAGTTGAGTGACTGAGAACGATAGAAATCATTTCCATTATTAGCCTCACATAGGTTAAATCACCACTAGCTTTTTACATCTCCTAATAAACTCGATGAAACAAAGAAGATGCACGCATATATGCCCCTGATGATTCGACGACCGACCGATCGAGATGCAAACAAAGCACTTCAAAAAATAAAAACTAAAAAAAAACATGAAAATAAACTCGACCACAACTACTAATTCTCTACTCTCTTCACGTACGCACAGTTCAATGAGCGACGCCTTCGCATGCGCCGCAACCAAATAACCAATCGATCCATCCAACGAACGACCGCAGCGCTAGCTATAGGCTCCTCGATCCATCGATCAATCCATGGCGTAGCAACACTCCTTGAAGTCCTGGAGGTTATGCTCGAACACTGGCACGAAGGCGTCGACGCTGCCATCACCCAGGTACGACGGCAGGAGGAACAGCATCCCTTCCGTGGGGAAGTAGGACGGCATGAAGTAGGTCGGGCTCCCCGTCCCAAAGTCCAGCTCGTAGAACGGGAACGTCAGCCAGCTATCCACCTCGACGTTCGGGCACATCACGTCTTCATTACACACGGCGCTCGGCTTCAGCCCTTCCTTCTCCACGTCCCCCGAGGTCGCGAAGTCCACGAACGACCTGAAATACCCACCGTCCACGCGTGCCACCTCGTCGTGGATCACCTGCGCCGCGTGCTTCAGCGGCCGGCTCAGCAGGTCCGCCACCGTGGCCGTCGGGAACGCCCAGAGCACGAGGTTGCCGAAGTACTCGGCGGGGAGGCCCAGCCTGTGGCGCCCGTCCACGGACAGCCTGATCTGCGTGGTCACCTCGGGGCTCAGCCCGCGGGCCCGCGTAATGGTCCGCCACAGGTGGGCCAGGATCGTCTCGAACCGGCTGAACGGCCGGCCACGACCCTCCGACGCCTTGCCACGTAGCGTCGCGATGAAGTCCTTGGTGAAATGCGCCTTGTGTATCACGATGTTGTTCTCGACCTCGCCGCCGTGGCCGTGCTGCTTCTCGTCGTCGTCTCCGGCGCCGGCGAGGCGGTACTCCCTGCTGCGGTGGTCGTGGTCGACGCGTGGGGAGGAGCAGGGCTTGAAGAACCCGGCGTGGTGGTGGACAGGGGGGAGACCCATCGGCAGGCCTCACGCGACGAGGAAGTTGCTGGTGGCGTGGCCATCGGCGGCCACGTGGTTGGACGTGAACCCGACGGCGAGGGAGCCGCACCGGAACCTGGTGAGCTGGAGGAGCACCACCTCGTGGAGCTCCACGTCCTCGAGGTCGGGGTGGAGGCGGAGGAGCGCCGGGGTGGGCTTGGCGGGGGCCATGTCGACGAGGTTGGCGTCCACCTCGGCCTCCACGAACCGCGCGCCGCGGTCGTTGAGGAACACGGCCGGGGCACCGTCGGGGGCCTCGCCGAGCTGGCCGGCGAAGGCGCGGTACTCGGCGAGCGCCGTGGCGAGGCCCTTCTCGATGGCCGCCGTCGACGGCGCCGGTGGAGAGAAGGCGTAGATGATGGCCATCTGCATGTTGTAGGTCACACGGTCGAAGACGGACAGAGGGATGTACTCGTCCGTCGCTGGGGAAGGGGCATTGTTGTAGGCGGGCTTGACGAGCTTGGAGCTCAGCACCTTCACCTCCATTGCTGTGGGTGGAGCTGCTGCTAGCTAGATTATTAGCCGGTGCGGTCGCTCTTTCGTGGACCGATCAAGCAGCAGCTTCGTTCTCGTTGCGAAAAGAGTTGGCAGCTAACGGCAATGGAGAGCAATCGAGGGCTATAGCTGGCTGGCTGGCTGGATGGACGACGCTGCCTGAGCTCCAAGAAGTCTCTCGTACGTGAGTCGTGAGTCTTGTTTGTTTGCTTGGCGCCTTGGGGAGTGAGTTGCCACAACCGTGCCGTGCGGTTGTTTATATAGGGAGAAACCAAAGCGCGGGTGTAGGTGAGCGAGATGGCTCCCCCGCATTTAATTTTGAAGCTGTTGAATGGGCCGGCCCTCGTTAATGAGACAGTAGCTTCTCTGTGTTTGACTGTTGAAGAGTTCTACAGCAACCACGTGTTCTATGTAACCTATCAAGTGTGGATGTATCGTTGTTGACAGTTTTTTTTTTGTGCCTTCGCTGAGGACATATTGCATGTTTCCAATTCCAAGGGCAGCTCACCTGTACATGTTGCATGTTTCTAAATTCTAATTCGTGCAGTCTGTGTAGGCTACACGTACGTGTTGTCGTTGCCAGTGCAGGCACGAGGTAGTATTGTGGCTCTAGCTCTTACAAAAACAGCTGTGACTTTGGCTTCTCTACTGAAGTGGCCTTTTCTTACAAAAACAGCTCTTACAAAACGATTTTTGTTAGATTATGCATTTTTCTATTGAGTGAGATAGAAATCAGCTGGAAGAAACTAATATTTTCGGCTTATGATTTCTAATGTATGGAAAAAAACTGGCTTATGGAGGGCTTTTATATCGTGAAGCCATTTTGCATGGGACATTTAGTAGGCCTTAAGCAAAACCTGCTCAATAAACCGCGGCTGTGGGTTTAGTCCCACAAAAAGAGTAGTTCTCTTTTTTCTGAGAAAACAACTTTTTACAACATTGACCAATTATATATAAAATAATATTAATATTTATAATACATCATTAGTATCACTAGAAAGATCTTTGAATCTAGTTTTTTAACAAATTTATTTGAAAATACATAAACGTTGCAAGTTTTTTCTACAAATTGAGTCAAAGTTGAGAAAATAACACGTGCATGCATCTCATAACTACCTTCTTTTTGGGACGGAGGGAGTATATCGACTGCCACTGCTCGTGATTCTGGTTGCTTCAATATTTGTGCCGTAAGTTTTGTGTACTCCACAGGGTCCACCGCTTTTGGTACTTGGTCCCACCTATTTAGGACCTCTTGATTTTATCTAGCTATTACTAGGTACCTGCTATCATTTTCACCGTACGATTCTATAGATGGATTGGTCTCATTACTCCCAATTATTTTAGAGAGTCTCATTATTTTATTAATAATTACCCAGCTCTATCATTATAGAAACACTTAAAATAATATCCTAAATTTGTATCTGAATTACTGCCTCTACCATTATGGAAAATAAGTAAAGTTAACACATAATCTTCAAGCCCATATATGAATTAAAGTAACCTCTACCCTCTAAATATTATCTAAATTGTAAAAATCTAAAATTACACCAATATTGTTTATAAATTATTATTTATGTTCTTAGTTTTATGAACTGTTGGATGGTCAAACTTTGAAGAACTTTTTGTACAATCTTGATGAACATCTACTTTACATAATCATTCACAATGTCAACCTCTGTCCTCTCTCTGTTCCTTTTTTTTAAGGATCCTCTCCACTCCTTTACAATTACCGCATAGCTTTTCGTGTGTGGCAACTGGCAAAGAGCTTGGCTTGGAGCCTTTGGAAGGCCACAAATTTGTCCAGATATGTTTTGCGCGAGTTTCACGTGTCAGTAGGCTGACCCTGGTAAAAGGTTAAAGGTGTGTGCTACGTGCTGCACGCATATGGTTCGCCTTCCAAGTGAGAAAAACGCTGCAAGCGTGGCATATGCCATATGGTTCGTCCTTCCAAGTGAAAAAAAAGCAGTATACAGTGATACAGCAGGCTCACGGGCTTACCATACTTGGCATTTTGGAGGACGAGACAGAACACGGGTGTCGACACTAACATGCATTAAATATCACGACGCTTCTCCCACTGTAAAATGTCATGGATAAAACTTAATAACATTTTTGTCTATGAAAATGCTAACCAGGGCAGGTGAAGAGGATATAAGGTGGAGAGAGAAAACAATTTGAGTCATCTATTTCTTCCATCTAGTGATTCAAAATATGGGTGAGTAGAGCCTCCAAATCACTCAAGAGAGATATAGCTTTTTCCATCAATAATATGTT
This sequence comes from Digitaria exilis, assembly GCA_015342445.1. Lineage (NCBI taxonomy): Eukaryota > Viridiplantae > Streptophyta > Magnoliopsida > Poales > Poaceae > Digitaria > Digitaria exilis. The sequence continues at coordinate 1,065,543 of JACEFO010001823.1, read as the reverse complement.
ATGATTTCATGTTCCGTGAAAACATAACAACCTAAAGCCTACCTTTTTTGTTTGAGGAAACAACAGGGGGGGCCCAAGGTGCCCATCTGAACTCACTCATGTATTAAACCGTGAAGTTGCAGTGGTTTACAAGATGTGCTTTTGGGGGAAAGCCCTTGAGAAAAGCCTACCTTGTGAGATGCCTACAACAAAACAATGTCAAAATATAAAGGTGTCCATGAAGAAAGTCCATGCGTTTGTCGTGTTTGAATCAGACCGACTTTATGTGTTTATTATATGTTGGGAGAAATAAAAAAAATGCTCCGTTTGCACAAACTTTGTGAAAATATATTTGAACGATACCCAGATACATCGTCTTGAGGACCTTTTCAGCAAATATGCCCAGGTGCAAATTAGTTCTGAACTTTGACATTTCCATATTTGTGTTGGGACTATCTGATTTATTCATTTAGCAATATCTAGAACTATTACTTTTGTGATAAATTAAGGAACACCTCTATTCTCTTTTATTTTCTTAACAAATATAACATGTATTGTTGATACCTTTATTATGATTCACCCCAAATTGTATTAACTGCATCTAGGTTTTTCCTGTACAATGCAGGATGGGAAAATCCCATTCATATATGCAGCAGTTCATGGACAATGGGAACTTGTGGATTCTGTTTCGTGAGACAAGACCAATTCCATCTATACCAGACTGGAGTTTTAATGGGAAAATTAGAAGTATGAAACATCTGCATTTTGAGGCTTAGGTATGCAAGTAAGTACTTTCTATGTTCAGTGCTCACTCAGCCAAGAATCCAGTAGCCCAATTTGAAATATAACATTTATGATAGTGGAACCCCTTGAATATCATGCCCATTTTTGTAAATACACAAACTACTGTGTTCATGATGCAGCTCTGGTAGGAGAATGTATAGCTGATGCCCAAGTCACAAGGAAAGGAAGCTTTTGCAAAGGGGGAGTATCTTGCAGCCATTTTCTCCTATTGCCGGGTAAGTGCTTGAAGGAATCTACATTGTATACTTGTTTGGAATAATATAAAATGTACCACAAATAACCCTTCAATTGTTTCTTCACTTCCTTAATGATGGAGAACAATAGTAATTTATTTCCAATAAATCCTTAGATTAAGTGGTAGAGTAATTGCACTACATTTTGTATATTTTACCAAGAATTTATCTTTGATCATCACCACTGTTTGCATAAACCTGATGCTCTGTTTATTTTTATGCTTTATCAGACCAGTGTTTGATAGCTGCACTAAATGAAAAAAAAAACTAATTTGGATACATTTACTATTGGTTGTCAAATTTAACACAATATCTATCTATACTACAAAGGATTGAACAAATTGAGGACACTTCTCACCCATAAACACACCCTTTTACCCCTCACAGTGGACTCACCTACCAGGGCTGAATGGTGGGCCTAGGACGACCAGGGGGTGGAGGAGAGATTGATTTCGTCGTCCTCATCATGTTAAAAAAACTCTCCTCCCACCTCCTCATCCCCAATTTTTTCTCATCAACAAATACAACCAACAACGGAAGTAAAATAGGAAACATTCCTCCCTGCTCTCACTACATCCTGTCCCAATGGCAAGAACAATGGAAAGCCCCTTATATCAATGCGAGAAATAAAGGAAATAAAAGGAGGTGTCCTTAAAAAGGAAATAAAAGGTATGCTATCAAAAGGAAATAAAAGGTGTGCTATGAAATGGAACTAAAGGTGTGCTATTAAAAGAAAATAAAATGCACCTTTCCATGGCCGCAGCTTTCTCTCTCTGCGTTCCAATGGTAAGAAAAATGGAAAGCCCCCGATCTTCTCTCTAACGCAAGAAATAAATCTCTTCATGACCACAATAAAGGAATTTATCCACGACGCGGTTTATGGACGGATGATGCAGATGAGGATACACGTTCCCTCCATATTTCGCCTCAGCCGCCGCTCCAAGTAATCACCGCAGTCGCAGTCACGGCAGGCCTAGGCGACGGTGCAGGGGCGGGTTCCCCGTCGCGGTCGACGAAAGTTGGTGTTTTTTCTGGTAGTCCTCGTGCTTCTTCCATATGATCTTTTCTTTGGTTGACGTAGGGCACTTTTTTTTTTGCATCACTCTACACCTTTCAGGACTGCAAGTCGTTGAAAAGGAGGCAGTGGCCAAGCTGGAGGCCTCCCGTCATCGTGCGTTAGGACCAGCACTCTCCTTCCTGCCCTTCTATCGTCATGCCTCCATCGCGCACGTCGCCGTGCTAGGAGGATCGCGTCCATCGTGCGTGCTTCTCCATGCCTCCAATATTGGCGCCTGCACGATCAGATTCATGTCGCGCCTTGTTGTATGCCACCGCACGATCAGATTCTTGTCGCCCCTCCTTGTGCGTGATATGTCTCTCCGGGATCCACCTGCTAATCTCGGCGTCGACCGCATCACCTACTTGGCCACCATCCACAGTTCTCCTACCGTCATCCACTCCCTGCAGGTTGAGGTTCCCCATAGGCTAGAATTCATCTATGCAGCCAATCAGTAGCTTGCTACTGCTGGCTTCCACTTTGATCGGCTTGCCCATGTATTCATACTCTTGCTTGCTTCATCATGAGGACCATGTTTCAAATTAGAGAATGGAAAAATAGTACTCCCTCCGTCCCAAAAAAAATGCACTTCTAGGCATGTTACTTTGTGTCTAGATTCATAGCATTTAGAATGAATCTGGACAATCTCTTGTCTAGATTCATTAGACATGCTATGAATCTAGTTGAGGGCTAGAATTTCAAGCTTTTTGGGACAGAGGTAGTACATAACTGAACATGGGTCGGCCGAAACTTGCTTGCAGGAACTAGCTAGGCTATCTAGCATTAGGGTATGGATGAATTTACTCATAACCTGCAAGGAGTCTAGCAAGCAGTCAGGTAAAAACATGTATACATATTCTTGTTGGTAGTCTACCTACTCGTATATATTTTGTTACATCATATATATGTTGTTAGTTTGTTCAGGCCGTCCTACCCAATGAGAAGCCCTACAAAATTGGTGCTTCACTTCCTCCTCCCGGTCAAGATCATCGATTGTCGAGGATGGACACACCTTGTGTTGGCGTTACCTGTCTAGAGGCCACACATCCACCCTGGTGAGAATTTATTTATGGCTCATCCATGGCGTCTACGTCAGCGTGGATGACTTTGATTCACATGATTGAATTGAATGGTATGTTCCAAATTAGTTGTTTTTATTTTATTTTTCTTTTAATAGCATGTGCCAAAACACTATTTCTTTTAATAGCACGTGCGTGTCGCACGTGCCAAAAGACTAGTCACTCAAGAGAGATATAGCTTTTTCCATCAATAATATGTTATGATTTCATGTTCCGTGAAAACGTAACAACCTAAAGCCTACCTTTTTTGTTTGAGGAAACAACGGGGGCAAGGTGCCCACTTGAACTCACTCATGTATTAAACCGTGAAGTTGCAGTGGTTTATAAGATGGGCTTTTGGGGGAAAGCCTGGTTTATAAGATGGGCTTTTGGGGGAAAGCCCTTGAGAAAAAGCCTACCTTCTGAGATGCCCACAACAAAACAATGTCAAAATATAAAGGTGTCCATGAAGAAAGTCCATGCGTTTGTCGTGTTTGAATCAGGCCGACTTTATGTGTTTATTATTTGTTGGGAGAAATAAAAAAAATGCTCCGTTTGCACAAACTTTGTGAAAATATATTTGAACGCCGCTCATCTGTTTTGGTCAATCTTTGAAGAATTTTTTTGGTACAAGCTCTGCCATCTTTTTTCTTTCGACGATCCTCTTCACTCCTTTCTACTGTATGTTACCGCGCGTATCTTTTATAGTGTGTGGCACTGTGGCAGAGAGCTTGATTTGGAAGGCCACAGTTTACCGTTCCATCATACGGTGACAAATTTTTACAGACATGTTTGCACGAGTTTCACGAGTTTCCTGCAGCCCTAGTAACAAAAGGTGTGCCGCGCCCTGAACGTAGAGGCGAATCCAGACTTTCTTGGGGGCTCTTCTTTGTCCAATAGTCCTCTCCTCTCCTCTCCTCTTGTTTCTTCTTCCTCCTGCCCCCTTGTTTCTTCTTCCTCTGGTATACCGCCACAGTGCCACTGGATTCGCCACTGCCTGCACGCATACTGCCAGTATGCTCGCCCTTCCAAGTGAAAAAAAGTTGTGGTGGTCTGGTGGAGCTCCGCATGGCAGCAGCGTACACTGACTGGCTGACACTTCACAACAGGTTCACGTGCTACTCCATGGCTGCCAAGTAATCCATGATAGATTTTGAGCGTGTTTAAATTAGGGAAGATTCCCCGAAAAAACACTGTAGACCTAAAAATGCACTGTAGATGAATAGTGTTCTGTGAGTAGAAAGGGTAGGATGAATATAGAAAAGTTGGATGAATAGTGTTTTTTTAGAAAAATTCTGAATCTAAACGCACCCTTTGTCTGACTTGTCTGTGTGATGAGGAGAACGGGGAACGGTCACCTCAGACCTCACACTGACAGGCTTTGTTGCAATAATTCACGCCGGGACCGGGACTGAGCTGAGGCTTGTTTGTGTGACAGATTCACCCCCTCGTTCGGACGCTTGGCAGGAGCACCGAGCACACCACTTAGAATCGACATGTTGGTGGAGTGTGGTAGCCTAGCCCCTCGCCAAAGGATTAGTACGTACGTTGACGAGAGGTGCGAAGAGGAGAATTGAAAATGCCTACTAGACCATCAAATTAAATGAGCAACAGGTACAAAAACTAGTCACGAAGGCAGGAATTATTTAGTAAAGGCGCATCTAGCAAGTATGATAAAAAAATTTCGAAGGTAATATATCACGCCCAAGGAGAATCATTTGACAAAGACACGAATATATATATTTGATAGATCGTGATGATTTCGGCGAGGAACTTTAGTTTGTTCCTAATAATCGCCGTCTTCCCTGTAGCTATCAACGTTGAGTTAAAACGTAAAAAAGGGCCAACGGAGCGAGAGTGGAGGCGTAGAGATTGGTTGGTGAAACCTCTGACCTAGCCGTGATTTCCCATGTGATAGGGAGACTATGTAAGGAAGCATTTTTGACAAAGATGGTACGAGCACCATGCATGCATGCATGCAAAAGGAAGCGTTTTTGGATACTCTAATTTAAAAGCTTTATGCACTCTCTTTTGCCCTGATCAAGTTCTGTGCATGTTTAATTAGCGGCTGCGCTAGAGTTACCGGAACCACTCCACGTTGGTATGCCGCAAGCATAACCAGTCCGAACTAAAACTGAGGTGTTAAAACTTATAATAATTGGTTGTAGAGGTTGGATTCTTTTCTTTATCTAAAAAACGTTCTAGGAACTTTCAATTCGAGCACAAACAGCAAGCAAAAGCCCGAGGCTCTATCGGTGACTATTTTTATCTGGTCCACTTTTTGGGAAGTACACGATCATCAGCTGATCTTGTAGCTGGTGTAATTGTACTCTATTTTTTTATTTGGTCCACTAGAGTTACAGTGATCTGAATGGTTACCATATATTATCAAATGAGTAAATCCAACCAGAAAAGAACAACTGATGTTGTCGCGTTCGATAAGCTTGATTATACAATTATATATCTACGGATAATCATCTGTACATGTATACCATCTTCGGCCAGATCAAAGCAACCTGATTATGCTAATCTTCACAAATCAAAATAACCAGCATAAACAGAAATGTATGACTTCAAACATTACAGCTTCAACGCTACGGAAACAAGGCCTTTGTCGTGAGCAAGAACACGGGCATACGGCAAAGCCATTCTTTGTCATGTGTAACAATATACGAACTGAGCGCAGCTTAACTGTTAAGTTTCTTGTGATGGAACACACTCATCCCGGTTTGGGTCCTTAACTCGGACTCAGCATGGGTGTTAGCATTGTCATGAATTTATTTTAGGATTCAACTGGATTTTATTCTTTCAGTGGTAGGTGATGTGTCCATTGATAGCGAGACATCTGTGGTGACTTCGTCAGCCTCAAGATCAGCCGACTCAGTCTCTTGAAGGTGCTATAGGGGTAGAGTTGTGTGCGTTCATTCATAGGGGTAAGTGTGCATGCGTATACAAGTATCTTCGATTGTATGTTTCGCAAAAAAAAAAAAGAGTATGTCTGTGACTCCAACTAACTATTAAATACAGTAACGTACACTATGCGACTTCAGAGTGCATTGCACAACGAACAAGCCAATCTCATATGAATATAGGACCCCAATGGGAACATATTCACGTTCAAAGTATCTTTTCCCTTTCCACTGGCTTTAGCGTAACTAGTTGCAGATTGTATATCACACAAGAGATCCTAGATAATAGAGATTAAACCACTAGTGATACACAGTTTCCTTCCCATCAGAAGACATCCAGGCATGCAGTCAATCGTGTGGACTCTGAAAAATGAACATAAATGTAACATCGGTTGCACTCGAGAGGCGGTGCAGACCTTTATCCAGACCTGCATCACAAAATTCATTGTGGTCTACGCCTCAGGGGCAGTTATTTGATCGTCCTTCGAGGTATAGGCTGACTCGTTCAAGCCGATTTAGGGTTTTCTTAGGATCATGTGAACTCACGGTGCATTTCCACGTTTCGAATGCAACTAGGACAGCAGAAAGCAGGGTGAAGCTTCGAATTAAAACCCCATCAAACACACAACTTGACTCTCTGCTCGCGGCAAGCGTCCGGTCGGTCAAGTCACCCACACATTTTTATATATATGCCTTTGTATTAGTAGTAGTAGTTGCAGTTGCGCAAAGGAAAAACGCAAGTGCCTTAAAAGGCTGAGATGGGGACCGATCGAGCGTTTGCTACTTTGCTCCGTTGGTTGGCTGCGCATTAATTACTGTCGAGCCACACGTCGTGCATGTTCATACTCGAACCCGAGTTCATTATATTATTCCTATTCGTCTTCGTTAATCTTTGTCCAGATCACCCAAATCTCAAAGAGGAAATGAACGTCCTAGTATATATATTTTTTAAGAAAAAAACAAACATCCACGTCTCCTTGTGGAAGAACTTTGCTTGCACTAGCACGTAGAGAGGGACACTAGAGGGCGTGGGCACGCCACTAGCAGCTAGTACTCTATATCCCCTCTGCGTGGCACGCCACGTATGCCCGGTTGTCCACCTACCATATGTCCATGCGACAATGTGCAACACAAACAATCCAACTCGGCGGCCGATGGCGAAGGCGCTATGCCGCCTCCATGCATGGCCATGGGCGTAGGCGCGCAGCAGCTAGCAAGCCCCCATCGTCGTCTCTGGCGGGTCACCGGGCGGTCCCTGCAGCCGGGGTTTCGGGCGTTCAGCTGTCAATTGCTCAACGAACTGCCCGTGGTGCTAGGTCTCTCCTCATCACTGTCTCTTTGTCTGTCTCCACCACCTACTGAGCCAGGGTCAATGAGATCCCGGTATCTATTTCAGTAGGGGATTTCAGTATTTCTTGCACGGATATTCTTCGCTGAGTTTTCAGCACCAATGTATCTGGTATCATGCTCCATCCGTCTAAAAAACATGTAATTGTAGCGTTCAAATTTTGTCAAAAAAAACATGCAACTCTAGCTCAGTATGGGTCCCACCAATGATGAGTTTCAAAGAATGTTCTGTGTTGCATTGGATTTTAATAATACCACAATGTCTCCAGTTCTTGCTATTGCTAGTATGGAGCGGCACGTACGTAGTAGCTGCGGGATCGCCGTAGGCAGGACCTCCGGGGAAATAGTTGGGGAACACATAGGTTATTTGTCCAAACGTGTGAACCCGCGTTGGGGCCATGTCCTGGAATTCATCAACCGGAGATGTTATTTTTCCTCGTCAGTTAGTTATTCTGTTTGCATGCATGATGCATGTTCGCCCTCATTCCTTCAGTCTATACTGTAGGAGTCCGTATACATGTCATCAACGCTCAACAGACAACAGTACGTACGCTATCACTCGGGTCGTCGATCGGCTCCGTGTCAACCATGGAGTTCTTGGTGGGAAAAAAAACCCCGACTGGCGTGCTCTGATTTCCACGACAAACGAGTGTAGTAAGCTTTGACAGTTGCTGCCGGCACGCCGTCTTGAAAGGCTTATAGCTGGAGTTTCCGTCGAGCGTTGAAGCAGCACACGGTCCGTAACTACCGCCGGTTAGGCCAATCTCAGTGGGGGTTTCATGAACACAGTTACTTAGACTAAAAACTAGGTAACTGTGCCACAGGAGTTTCATGGTGATGAAACTCCCCTCACATCCCATGAAACTCCCCTTATTAATTACCCTGCCACGTCAGCAAAACTACTGATGTGGCAGTGAATTTAGTACCTATGAAACTCTTATGAAACCACTCATTGAGAGTGGCCTTAGTCTACACAAAAGTACTATACTATGTAATTCCGTATCAGACAAATTAGCATGCAGCAGGGACGATATATAGAGCTGTTAGCCGTTGAGCCATGTGTCTGAATACGCGCGCACATGCATTGATGCATGCATGCGCTCCTCCGAGTTCGAGTAGCCGAGTCACCACCAACTGCTGAGGCGTGCCTCGACCACCATTGGCCGCCTGCGCCGTCGCTGTACGTTGAGTCCAGCAGCTAGAGCATTTGATATGCTGCAAGCTGCACGCGTAGTCTGGCCGCCGCCGGCCCGTTAGTCGCCAACGAAACGTCCACGGTTGGGTCGTCTGATGCAAATTAATTTCTTCATCACCTAATCTCACGGGGCGTCGTCAAAGGTTTCGAAACCCTCTTCGTGTTTGATTTGACGGACGCAGCATTCGTTCGGAATTTTACGGGTGCACGGTCGTTGCCGCAGCCAAGGTTTGGATGCAATCTCTCCCTTTTCGGTTCTCCAAACGCTGCCCCTCGAGCGAGGTTCTTCTCTGATTCTTCATGACCTAGCTAATACTAATGCTCAATGCCTGATACTAGATTATAAGATCAATCAATCTGCACGTGTGTGGCTGGTATGCAATTGATGCGGCCTACATATATAATGCTGCGAAATCTTTAATTTCGTGATATACATAGATATCGGCGAGACCTTTGATTTGGTCGTATGTGTCTTCAATTCCTGTTTGAAACGGGGAACAATCGAACAAGGTTCCTCAACATTCACCTACCTCATCAGCTAGTCAGCTAGCTGGAGCATGCTCGAGAAGCATGCATCTGAGACTTGATGCTGCTTGATGTATCGACTAAGATGTTGACACCATATATATCTTGGGGGAGAAGATCATATTGCTTATACCTAAAAATCTTGATTCTGTTTGGGCTGTACTTTTTCTCCGAGAATGTGCCGCCTGAGCATGCATTTTATTATAGAAGTAGCAGTATACACTAAAAAGAATAAAAATGCATTTTCTTTAATCATACCTAAAATCTCGATTTAGTTTTTTTAGATAATGATTTGCAACTGTTTGATCTTATAAGGCCATTCTTAGTGGATGATTTCATCCATGATTCGAATAGCCACACACAAGCACAATATATGTTTTTTCATTCTTTGTTGTTTCCTAGGCTACATATCTTATTATAGGTCCATCTTTGTTGACCCAACATGCAGTGCAACAATGTGCATTAGACGGTCTTCCTCCCAAGTATGTGTGGTAATTCATGTGTCTCCTATTTTTGTTCGTGCAGCATGCCGGTCGGCTGTAATTCAGGTGGAGCTTGCACGCGGACGTACGTCACTTTTATGTTTTGAGCGTACCGAGAGGCTGGACACTATTACTGCACCTACGGTAGCATAAAACCGTCGTCATGCATATAACATGGCAATACAAACATCCACCTATCGCTATGAAAGTACAAGCACCCACCAATGAAAGGATCATAAATTTGTATTTTGGCTCACCACCTCTTGCAGACCTAAGCTTTCACTGGCCTGCCACCTGCCATCATGACAAATTACACGTGATGTCATATGTTTAACATAAATTAATGGATACATTATATTGACAACCTATCGGATAATTGGATCAAAATGATATGTAAACTCTTATATGTCATGTAATTTACTTTTTTTTCTAGCTAGGATGCAACTCTATGCATCACCATTCACAAAATATGAGCAGAACCGAGAGCGTGTCTACGGTCCTTGGCCTTAGTACTTTGGCAATGCATAATTGCATATACCGGAACACATTTTTTTTAAAAAAAAGAATGGAAAATACAGTACAGTAGCTAGCTAGCAGCCTTGCTGGAACCTTATTTGTTTCTCTGACGATCTACCAAACCTTTGACTGTCATAACAGATCAACATTACCAGTGCGTAGAAAATAGAAATACACGTATATCTAAGGTGATGGAGATCGGATAGTCAGTGGCACGCGCCTTGTTGAACTGATCCATCCTTCACCGCCGAATTAATTGGCGTGTACGAACATGGAACTGCGCCTGCGACTTGGCTGAAACGGAGCGGGGATGAAGAAGCCGACGCGGCGGCGCGACGTACCCTTTTCCTCTCTGTTGTGATTGCAAGCTGATGATGAGAACTAAGAGATCGTCTTGTTTGTCCCCATTGGCCCATATTTCTAAGGGCATGATAAAAGATAGACCAGAGAGTATTAAATGAAAATAAAGGATAGACCAGAGATGTTGTGTTGAAATCATCGTATGTCAGACTTCTCAAATATGAAAGGAGGATAATATTGGCATGTTGGTAAAATAAGAAGGTTTGAGATTTTAGGAGTGGTCAATAAGTTGTCCCAACTTGTTATAGAAGATATTAATAGACGGCTGACATGACGAACATTGTTCACAAGGTCTCCTTATATTATAGTAGTGTAGGTCTATAGGAGTAGTTATTACTTTAGCAAAATGTTTCTCCTGCTACTAATCCATGGTTATCCCTGATCGAACAAGTTGATGTTGTATAGGTCTTCCTAACAATATTGATAGAGCATCATTATCAGGAAGATAGGAACTAAACATCTCCAAGTGGTTAAAAACCATTACAACAAGGTAGAAACAATCGATGATACTTCCTCCGTTCCAAATTGTAGGTCATTTTGGCATATCTACATACATAGATTAAAGACTGTATCTAGACATAGACATAGTATATATCTGAGCACATAACAAAATCAATTCATCTTTACAAGCCAAAATGACCTACAATTTGGAATGGAGATAGTACTTGTCAGTGAAGGGTGGTATCAATGAGGCTAGTGTGCGTGTTCATGGATATGCATGCATGGTTCCATAGCTAATAATGTTGCAATTATTCACAAGATGTAGCACATGGCTTGCTTATTTTTCACCTACGTTTGTAAACAATGACTATATATGACCTGATTTTTTGGTCCTCATGATGACTTGCAAGTTCATCTCACTCCCTTGATTTATGCATGTCATCTTAATTGTATGGCAAATTAACTTCAGCAATGCAATTTGGTACGTGCAAGATCATCTCCAAGTCTTCCAATAAATGTCTAATAAGGTGTTATTGTGATGTCCCAATACTATTTTCATGAGTTATTATGAGACATGGTTTTGCAATCTCCCAATAATCACATTCTAAGGGCATTCCCAACCCTCCACCTCAACTGGTTTCTATAGCATTAAATAGATGTCATGTAAGAAAAAAGCTAATGTGGCATGGGAATGAGAAAACAGGAAGACATCGTTTCTTATTCACGACAATGTTTCGGCTCGAAGTCCAACAAAAACACGTGGGACCATTTGGCGCTTCCGTGTGCTTTCCTCGTCATCACCGGCTGCGCGCTTAAGCTCTGCGGCGTGCCCTCCTCGATGTCCAATTGTCTCCGCCGGGCCGTGCCCCTCTAGCTCTGACGGCCTACATGGTCACCGCCCCCCCGGATCTCGTCTTAGACTGGTTGCGCGAGCCTCCCGCCGGCTCTGCGTGCTTCTTGGTTTGGCTCGTGCCTACAGGGCCCGACGCACCGCCGCTGGTTGGAGCGTCATCGCTGGCCTGCTCCAAGAGCGCCATCACCCGCCGGAGACGAGCCCTCATCCCTCTAGCTTGTTGTTGCATGAAGTTTATTGCCCGTGTTGGCTACTCGCCTGCTAGCACTCGCCTACGAAAGCTGGTCTGATATCTGAAGGAGAAAGGAGAAGAGAGCAGAGAGAGGATGACAAGGCTCAGGAGGAAGTGAAACGGAATAAAAAATCATTAGAGACACACACGGAGAAACTATGGGTTGAATATATAGTTTTCACTACTTATTAGGAGGGACCCAACTCCTCTATTTGTTGATAACTGGGACATATTATTGGTTTGAAGCACTAATTTTTCATTAACCCTGCTAATAATTAAGGTAGTTTGATTGGAGAAAGAGAGATTGCTGGAGATGCTCTAAGCACCGTAATAGTAAATAGGTTAGGTTTAAGCATGCACATTTTCAAGCAGCAGGGACCCGGGAATTGTGTTCGGTGGCCTCTGGTTACCGCAAAAGATGACAGCCGAATTTGGCGCCAAGAGTACCGAAGCACCGGTGCCAACTGTTCTCTCTAGCTGGCCAAGGCCGGGCACAGTCCATGTGCGTATACTCACACTACACAAAACAACTTGGTGCCATCACATGCTTGGTGCCGGCGTCCACCAACTCTAGCACACAAACTAGATACACGAGTGTTTGCTCTGTGCGTAAGGCGCTCCGCCAAAAACTTCACGTGTGCACGCATGCATGGAGTATGCACATGGAGTCTGCATATGGTGGGTGTGTGTGGCAGGGATATTAGACCCGCGAACCCATAATCTAGCAAGACCTGACCAAAGCTCCACGGATCCGAACGAATTGGAGCCCCAAGGAATCGAAGCCGTCGTCACCCAATACGTCGCAGCAAAGAACGAGCACCAGATGAGCATGACGCGCCGTTTTGCGTTTTTTTTCCCTTTCCCTTTGATTACACCCCACCTAGGGCTGGATAACAAGCGAGCCGAGAGCCGAGCTCGGCTCGGCTCAGCTCGCGGTCCGGCTCGCGAGCGGCTCGTTATCGTGTGTTGGCGGAGGCGGGCGGCGGCAAATGGCGGAGGTGGAGCTTGGAGGTGCCGCCCGGAGGCAGAGGCGGATGGCGGAGACGAAGGGCGCAGGTGAAGGGAGATGGTGAAGGTCGGAGGCGGAGGGCGTAGGTGGAGGCCGGACGTGGAGGTAGGGAGGTGGAGGGCACGACGGTCGTCACTTGCGCGTCTGGCGGCATAGGTGTCTGGCGGGCGGTGTGGGTGCGTACATGAGGTGTTGAGGTGATAGGAGGCTAGGGCTACTGGGTGGGGGTAGGAAGTAAGCTAGATAGGCTGAGTGGGCTATACTAAGTCGGCTGCATGATTGAGCTAGTTTGGCTCGCGAGCTGACTCGGCTCGTTAAATTAGCTGAGCCGGATGCGAGCCGAACGTTCGAGCACCAAGCAATTTGTACAGCCCTCCCCATCCGCACAGCTGCGAAAGCAGGAAGCGTCCAGGAACGAAGTGGGGAAGGACGACGTGAACGGGGCCAAATTCATCTGATCTGCCGATCGAGACACCCGTCGAGCAGACTGCAAGGAGTCATTGAATAAAGCCGCCGGCCTTCTTCTCAGCTAGCTCAGCGCGCCAAGTCGTCGCCACCAACCCCTGGCTGTCTGGCTCCTGACTCCTGCTCCCGCGCGCGGCAACGCGTATACGTGCACGGTGCACGAACCAGCTAGCGTGGTGCCACGGTGAGGGTCTGGCTGGTGGCCTTGCGCGGCGCCCGGCAGGCCGGCCAGGGCGCGCCGCGTGCAACGCTCATGCTGCGTGGCCTCGAGCTCGACTCGCCACACCAAACAAACCACATCGATCGCGCCCGCCCTCTCTGGCTTTCGTTCCAGCACACCTAACCCCATCCCTTCACTCAAGTTAGGAGGCGTGGCCAGCGCGCGGCCAGGCGGGCCGCGCTATATAGGGGCGCCCAGCTCCGAGGCCGAGCAAGCCGCGCACACACCAAGGGAGCCGTTCCTTTCCCAGCGGCCTTCTCGTCTCTCTCGCTCGGCGTCGATCCATCACTTTCTTGTCTGATCCGATCCCCCTCGGTGAGTAGTCCAGTAACCAGACGTCAAAGTAAATTGGAAAACGAAGCACTAGATAAGTAGATAGTCTAACATGCCCTCTCCATGCCTGCGTTCGTGCATCCAAGAAAATGAGATGTGTGGAGAATTTTTCTTTTCCTTTTATAGAAAGCCATCGACTTCCTTTTTTCTAACGCCACGAAATGGTTGATTTTAAGGGAGTTTTTTTTTTCAAACGAAGGTGCAACGTTTATGTCATGGTGTGGTAAGCTAATTGACGTGCTCCTTTATTTATTTATTTTTTGGCTGGTTCTTATTAGGCAAGCAACCGGAGCTCGCTCTCCATTAAGATAAGCTAAGCTTATTACGCCGCTCGTTTAGTCGTCACCGCGCCGCGTCCGTCGTCGTCGTCGTCGTCACCATCACCATGGTTGGAAGCAGCCCAATCCAGGCGGTGCTGGTGGCCCCGGGCGTCAAGGACCGTAAGGTCCTCGAGTTCAACCGCGGCGGCGCGCTCAAGGACAGGGACGTCGCCTCCGGCCTCATCCGCTCCGTCCTCGCCTCCAACCCCACCCAGCGGAGCGCCTTCTACGTCTTCGACCTCGCCAAGGTCGTCGACCTCTTCCGCTCCTGGCGCCGCGCGCTCCCCGGCGTGCGCCCCTGCTACGCCGTCAAGTGCAACCCCGACCCGTCCCTCCTCGGCGCGCTCGCCGCCCTCGGCGCGGGGTTCGACTGCGCCAGCCGCGCCGAGATCGAGGCCGTCCTCGCCCTCGGCGCCGGCGTGCACCCACGCCGCGACATCGTCTACGCCAACCCTTGCAAGCCAGAGGCCCACCTCGAGTTCGCCGCCGAGGCCGGCGTCACCCCGCCACCTACGACTCGGAGGAGGAGGTCGCCAAGGTGAGGCGCTGCCACCCGGGGTGCGAGCTCCTGCTCCGCATCAAGGGCCCCGACAGCGGCGACGCCAGGGTGGACCTCGGCACCAAGTACGGCGCGCACTCCGGCGAGGTCGTGCCGCTCCTCCGCGCCGCCCAGCGCGCGGGGGTCCCCGTCGCCGGCGTCTCCTTCCACGTCGGGAGCGGCGCGGCCAACCTCGACGTCTACCGGGGCGCCGTCGAGGACGCACGCAAGGTGTTCGACGCGGCGACCGACCTCGGGATGCCACCCATGCGCGTCCTCGACATCGGCGGCGGGTTCGTGTCGGGCCCCAGGTTCGACGAGGCCGCCGCGGTGATCAACGACGCCCTCGCGAGGCACTTCGGCGACCTGCCGTGCGTGGAGGTGATCGGCGAGCCGGGGAGGTACTTCGCCGAGACGGCGTTCACGCTCGCCGCGCGGGTTATCGGGAAGCGCGTCCGCGGCGAGGTGCGCGAGTACTGGATCGACGACGGGCTCTACGGCTCGCTCAACTGCGTCATCATGGACCACTACGTGCCGACGCCGAGGCCGCTCGCCGGCGCGCGCCCAGACGAGAGGACGTACGCGTCGACGGTGTTCGGGCCGACGTGCGACTCGCTCGACACGGTGGTGAGAGGGTACCAGCTGCCAGAGATGAGCGTGGGTGACTGGCTCGTCTTCGACGACATGGGCGCCTACACCACCGGGGCCGGTTCCAACTTCAACGGCTTCGCCACGTCGGACATCAAGATCTACGTGGCCTACTCCAGCTGATGAGTGTGGATGTGGATGTCGACGTCGTCGCTGCCTCGCTAGGGTTAACATTCTTTAGACCAAAAAAAAAAAAAGTAATATCGTCTTACGAGAAGCTGTTCTTTCTTCTTCTTTTAGGGATGCATCGGTTGTCATAAATAGTGTTATTCTGTGCAAATTCGTTCACCCTAGCTTCTGCATATAGTACTGTACAGTGCAAGTGTGCCACGGCTTCGTTCATTCGTGCTACTAGCTTGCTTCGTTGTTGCACTATAAAAACTTCAGCCTCCAGAGTCCAGACGAAGTGCATATCTTTTATTTGACCATCTCAACTTCCACAACTGTCGCAGGAGTAATTTACAAGTTGGATAGGCGCGGAGGATTTGGACCTTTTAAAGTTTATAATAACTAGTATAGTTCCCGTGCGTTGCTACGGAGTGATGTAAAATTTTATAGCGAAGAACATAGAATCTCACAAAAGACAACAATTTAATGACGTGTTTATAGTGTTGTCAAATAAAAAATAATATGCTTTATCCACAACAAAGGTAATAAGCATGAGACAAGCATTTGTATTAAAAAAAATTATGTACACAAACACGAGCATAATAGGTACAGGGATAATGATGATTCTCTATGCAACTATCATTGAGCAAAAGACAAGAGGGTGATAACCTTTGTTGCCATCACCGATTTTGTGGCACACCTCAAAATCTAGTCATGAAGAAATCAATATCTATATTTAAAAGTTCAGTTAAGAGAAAAAGTATTTGCTGAACTAATATGTACATCTGCCAGTTTATTAACATATACAATTTTTAATAACAAGACCTAGAGTTTATTAAGATATACAATTTTTTAATAACAACGCCTGATCACGATCCTTCATTTTTTTGGTGTCGTGCCTCATTTATGCTACCCTGACATTTTAGAGCATATAGCTGAAATTATATTTACATTTGCCATATCCGATAGATCTTGTAATAGTTTTCGGCCCATTTATGCTATCCTGACAAAAGAGCAATCATCGATACTCCAATATCATTCATAATCTATCGTTTTTCCAATGCAATAGTCAATTGACATATGGTGCTATGTATAAAAAGACGCAGTTGTTGATGTGGCAATTTTTTTTCACGACTCAAATACTTGAGCTTCTATGGACACACAGGATATTTTACATGACTCAAATCCCTTATCTTCTACAGGAGTTCAGAAATTCAGAGAGTACGAATTTGAGGCATCTTCTGCAACTTATGACATGCATCTAATGTTTATGCTCGGTGGCACGAGCTCAGTGGATCTTACTGTTGCACTTTGAATAAACCAGATAAGGGATTCCCATTTTGTGTAGTGCTGACCAACTTACTGCATGCACACTAACCCAATTGTTGCAAAGTTAGTCAGTCAATCAAGAATTTTTAATAATCTGCTGAAAGATAAATAATTTACAAGGCAATCAATCTAGAAAATTAACTAAATGGTACTGTTTCCCATCCGGCAACACATATGAGCTATTCTTACAACCATGGAGACGAGGTGAACAGGGATTAATAAATAAGTTGGCTTCATGAAAACATCAAAAATATGTACGCAAATTGTTACATTAGTCAGTGTCCCTGAAATCTATTTACCGAACTACATGTCAAACTGAAAAATGGCCGCAATATGTGGGCACTGTTTTCCTCCCATCATCAGCTATAAACTTATAATTCTCTAAACATAGGATAAACTTATAATCCTCCAGTACGGACTTTAAGAAACGTCAGAACTTTTCTTAAAATCATTGTCCAATACGGAGTCAATCCATGAGACATAGGATTCTTAAATCTCAGCATCCGTATGAACAGGGAGGCGATGACGTACCTTCTGCTCTCGATGGGTGCCTGGGCACTCGTCGGGCGAACGCCGCTTGCTGGGAGTCACAGGGCGGGCGTCGATCGTCCGTATATTGACGACGGCACTCATCGCCGGCCGAACCCATCTCGCCAGGAGGACGTCGATCGCAGGGCGGTCCAGTGGATGGGAAGACTGAGGGAGGGATCGTCCTCACCGTGAGGCAGCTGTCCGCACAGCGAGGAGGACAGGTCACTGGGAGCACGCCGCCGGCAGGCCGCAGGATACAGGACAACTAGTTGCTGTGAGGACGCTTTGCCGGACGGTTGCCTAGTCGCCGAGAGGCCGCGTCGCGTTGATGGGTGCTGATTCCAGGAGGCTGCCAGGACGCATCACCGGGCCTGGGAGCACGCCACCAGAAGGCCGTCAGGACTACTGGTTGCCGGAAGGACGTCTGGTCGCCGTCGTCGCGAGGATGCCGCCTAGCCGCGCTTCGCCGGCCGGTCGCCTGGTTGCCGGGAGAGGGTCGATGGGCACAGGGATGACAGCGCACGAGGTGGGCGTGGGTAGTGGCGAGGGGCGATCAGCCGCGAGGGGGCGGGTCCATGGGAAAGTCGAGGGCGGAAAGACGCGAGAGACACGGGCGGGCGAACGGGGATTTGGAAATCCAACTACATCAGTGTGCACAGCGACCGATTTTGAAGGACGGGGATAGCGGGCGGGCGGACGGCCATTTGTTTTTCGTGCCTGCGGACGGAGGTTACGGGGGAGTCGCGCGAGTATAGGACACGGACGGGAGGTGGGGCAGTCGCGAAAGTTGGTGGTCTACGACTACCCCAATCATTCTTTTTAGTAGTAGAGATAAGGGGACATACTATACTTTTTCAAGGAAATTGTATTTTTTTTCATCTTCTATGTTAAAGGAACGCTATCATAAGACGGAAATGAGTTTTGTATATATTATTTTTAAATGATAATTTTAAAAATCATTATAAAGAGAAATGCTCTGGTAGTCCCTTCTATTTGTATCACTTAAATTCATCGCACGGGCTGATGGTTTAGTACTGTTATAATTGCCTTTTAGACAAAGAATGCAAACACAAATGCTTGAATACAACACACGTTCATTTTTGTTTCCACAAAGGATCTTGTCGGAAATAGGAGGAACTTTCCCTTTGTATCATTTCATTTTATTTTATTTTTGATAGAGAGGCATGAGTTTTCTTATGAACATTGCCGAAGACAACATCTTTACATTGTGTAAGGGCAGCCACAGCGTATCCAAGGCTTGAAAAAAAATTCTCTCACTCTCACATACTTGCGATGCTGTATTTGTGTTGCTAGTGTTTTATTTTTCTAAAAATACTAGTAATAGAAATAATAAAATACAAATAATTTCAAATTATGTACCCATGTATAAATTCTATTTTTACAAAACAATTGGCATGTGTTTCATAATTTTTTGACTTAAGATGAATTAGTTATGAATTTTTAGATCAAATTATTTTATAGTTTTTTAAAAAATAGAAAAAACCACTTTTGAAACCACTCAAAGGGCTAAATTTGCACGGTTTTGATAGTCGTATGGCCCTTTGTATCAATTTGCAGATTGAAAATTGGTTATAGTTGGAGGATGAAAACCAGACTTTTTTCCTTTTATTTATAAGAGAGAGAAAGGTTAAATATTCTCAGAAATTAAGATTACGCTGGGCCTTGCTAGAGTACTCATTTTACCTTCTCCTAGCAGGTAAGAGTTTAAAAGAATCTGGACTCTTCAATTTTAGAATAGAGAGAAATAAAAACTAAAAAAAATAAACTACCGGCGCTATGCAGTTAACCGTGCATGCGGCCATGCAGGTGGAACGTGCTGGTTACCACGCATGCATCCATGTACATCGTGGAATCTGATGTTTGTACATCGCACGTTTTCTTCCTTATCCAACCGTTTTCAATATATTTGCATGTTACTTTTTTGTCACATTAGGATTTTTTAAAAAAAAATAACAGATGGACATTCATGGCGAGAGTATGAAACAAGTACTTGCCACCACTAGGGGTGGATAACGAGCGAGCCGAGCCGAGCTACGAGCTAGCTCGGCTCGGCTCGTTAGACAAGATTCAAACCAACAAAAAGATTAACAAGCAAGATTCACCCAACACAATCCAATTCATCTTAACTAAGATCCAGAAGCTTTTCTTTCCGTAAGAACACAAAATAATGCCGAGAAAATAAAAACAAAACCAAACAAGCATCACTGCGCTGCACATGCGCAGCAAACAGCATGCAAGACTTGCACTGGAGCATGGAAAACAGACCTCATCCTCGGAGCACAGACCTCATGGGAAAACAGCGCCCCTAGATGTGTGGACTGCCTGTCGCTCGGAGCCTCGGAAAGGGACCAGGGGAGAAATAGAGAGCGGCGGACCGAAGGGAGGCCAGGAAAGGGGCAACTCAATCTGCAATCCATGGGGAAAGGAGGGCAGCGGAGTCACGGCCGGGTTGTGGCGGCGCGAGAGAGGTAGTGAGAGGATGAGGAAGAACAACGGTAGGAAAGATCTGATCCAGACATCCCGTCGTGGCTTGGGGGGCTAATGCAGATGGAGGAGGAATATTGGGCCTATTGGGCCACATTCGAGCACAGTTGGACGTCCAGGCTGCCGGTGCGGGACATCCAGGTTGTTGGTGCGCTCAGCTCGTTGAGCTCACGAGCCAGCTCGGCTTGCTTGTTATTTTTTGAACGAGCCAAAACTCCTGCTCGGCTCGGCTCGTTTGTGTAACAAGCCGAGCTGAGCCGGTTACGAGCCGAGCAAGCTAACGAGCACCGAGCATTTCGTCCAGCCATACTTGCCACCTTGGCCAATTGTTGTTGCCTAATAAATTGTCAGACGTTACGTTTAGAGAGTATAGATATGAAACAAATAGTTGTTCCTATATTTACTTGGCACGATCTCCTTACCTTAGAGAAAAAATTATCTCACATGGGGGAGACACATTTAATTTATATGTGATGCGGGGAAACATGTAATTGTCAGGTTCCAATAATTGTCATTGTTGTGGCTAACTAAAAGATATTTATCAGTTTTAGAAATAAAAATATATAAATATATATTTCTTCTACTACCTTCTAGGAGGTAATACACAATAATAATCATCTAGATCTATATAAATGGACGATCTACACTTATTTCGGAGTACCACAGCAAAGCCCGCATGTGTCACATGTGTTCCAACCTCCAAGTCAACTAGTCAAGCCTCGCCCCTTTCCTAGTTTGGGGCAAAAGGTGATTTTTACTTCCTATTCATCCCTCCTTACATAACACGCTTTCCATAAAAAAAAATTTCACCTTTTCTATTTATCGTTCTCATATAACACGCTTCCGACAAAAAAAATACTCCCCACCCCCAACTAAACTGGCAGGACAGACAAGAGTCCGGTCAGAGTCAGACTCGCGACATCATCTCTCTCTCTCTTGCTCGACATGGAAGTTTATACTATGTTTACAGCACGTATAGGAAAATATAGTTCCTAAATTAGTTGTCAATTGACGGTCGCATGGCTTTTAAAGTTCTAAGGTTACGGCAAAGTGGATATTTTTTATTAGAAAACATAATGGATAAGAGGTCATGATAATAGTAACTGGATTGATGGCTTGATGCTTTTAATTTTTCTATGAACATTTTGGAATTTTTTTTTCTAACACGTTCGATACTCAACATCTATACTTCACGCGCAGCGTTCGTCGCTGTCCTCACCCTCGCTCGGCATGCCTCCCATGCGCATGCATCCTCGACATCGGCGGCGTTCACTCTCGCCGCGCGCACTATTGGGAAGCGCATGCACACACGGCGAGGTGCGCGGGTAGGGTACTAGATCGACGACGACGTCTACGCGGCTCGCTCAACTGCATGACTGCATCCTCATGGTCTCATGAGCCACTACGTGCCGGCGTGCCGCGACGCGAGGCCGCCGCTGGCCACCGCGCCGCGCCCCACGCCCCCACAGCGAGAAGACGCACACGCTGTTCGGGCCGACGTGTGCGACTCCCGGCCTCGACACGTACGGTCGTGAACCGGTACCAGCTGCCGGAGTCCTGAGATGAGCGTTGGCGACTGGCTCATCTTCGACGACATGGGCGCCTACACCACAGCGACCGGCCGGCTCCAAGTTCAACGGGTTCGACACGTCGGAGATAAAGGACGATCACAAAACTGATGAGTGCCAGCACATCGTCGACGATCAAGGACGATCACAAACATGAATTTGGGTACACAGTTTCAACTTTCGAGGACGATCACAAACATGAATTTCAGTGTTCTTTTTTTGAGAAACCAGTGTTTTATATGTAAACTATATAATTGTAAAAAAAAATAGTCACGACCATGGGCCACATGCATAAGGCCCGGATGAGCCCACTAGAGGGGCAGATTACTTCATCTGATCCAGTCCACAAAAATCTTTTCTTTTCCTACTAGACTATATACACTTAGCCTTCTCGGTTTTCGTTTCTGATATTAATGATTTTATAAAAATTCAGATTTCCGAGATGATTGGTAGTCCAACTTAAAGTTAGAATTTGGAACCTCTTATTTAAGAAAAGTTTTTAAGCCTCCTATTGTTAAGCACACTCCGATGAACATATCTAAAGCCACGTGCGAACTGGGGAAAAATACTGTTATAGTGTTATGGATGCATTTAAAACGAGTTCTCTATCTTGTTTTATCTATTTAAAATGTTGCTTGCTCTCCTCCGATCCTTAATACTAGATGATTAAGTAGTCCTCTTGATAACTCCTCAAAATAAGAAGTGTTCTACCCAGTAGGCAGATGGGCCCTTAAAATATATTTTGACTTTCACAAGCATAAATGGAATATCTTGCAAATGGAAGAACAATTATACCTGCATGATAATACCAAACGGCTTGCCATAGAAAATATAGAACTACTCCATGTTTGTCTCTTTTTCGTTTACCTACCAACTACCATGGAATGGCACCTTTTTCAATCCAAAACTTTGAGACAGCATCAGAATTATTTTTACCAGCCATGCTCCTCATCAAGTTGGCACGCATAGCTACTATTATCAACTAGCTAATAAGTTACTTTCGCGTAAGTTCCTCACTCCACACACTATATATTACTCCCTCCGTCCAGAAATATAAGTCGTATTAGGATCAGCCAAAAGTCAAACTTCACAAATTTTGACCAACAATTAGTTAAACTATAAATGCATTTAGTATATAATTTTTTCATCAATATATTTGTACTTCAAACTATTTTGAGATAACATTAAGTCTTTACCAATTGATATTATATTATAAGAGAAATTAAGAGTCAAAATCTATTTTGACTGATTTTTCCCCAACTCTTATACGACTTAGATTTATGGATGGAGGGAGTAATAATTTTGATGTCCACTCATTAACACTAAAAGGCAACAAATTCTGACCTTAGGTTACTATGTGAGGCTGATTTTCAGGTGGTATGGAGAGTTGGAGACATCTAGTGATCTAGATGGATGAGAAATTGAGAATCCGCGAAGTGGACGAGCAAAAACTTAAAATAAGATGTTGGGACGTACCTAGCCTGACCATGACCAAAGATTGTGGAAAACGACGGTAAGATATTCATGTGGTACTGATTAGTATTGTGCACTTAGCTCCTTTCATGCTCAAGATTCAACTATGAATTAAGTCTGGAAAACAGATCACAAAGTAAGAATGGCTTGACTAGCTAAGGCCCTGTTCGGTTTCCATGGACTAAATTTAGTCCCTACTTTTTATTCTCAGTTTAGTCACTAAATTGCCAAACAGAATGGACTAAATGGGACTAAAATGATTTAGGGACTAAAAATCTTCTAGTCCCTTGAGGGTAGTTTAGTCTTTATACAGTTCATTTATTGCACTTCAATCTGTTTTAGTCTCTGGAACCAAACATATGGCAGAGTTTGCGAGTTTTAAAATCCAGCTTGGAAAATGCATACGCAAGAATGCACGGGTCATGCGGCATTCCGCGCACCGTTAACTAGAACACTCATGACTCATTAACGTTAAACTACTACTGTCTCCACGGTTTCAACTTGAAACTTTCAACTAGTTCAAAACATGCAACATTAAACTCTTTTTTTTCAGATAATAATGGAAAGGGTTTCGGCCTCATGCATCCGCGTGCAAACAACTGCTAGAGGAGTCACCGAATCAGGATCCAATGGAATGGAACCTACTGCCCTTTGAAACGTCGAGACGCACGGTTCCATTTTCACGTCTCACGTCTGCATCAGAATCCCGTGACCTACCCCGTGCGCGCGCTTGTTGCAAATTCTTTATCCTCTTGACTAAGAAATCGATAGTTTTTGGAGCAGTCTTGTGTTTCCATTCCCATCACCATCATGGGCGGTGTCTGGATCATATCGAGCTAGATACGACGATAGAGAGAAAGAAAGGTTTGAAACGTCGAAAGTTACTACAACTTATTGTGTGTCCGAATCTTGCGTTGCGTTGTTTGAAATTGAACTTTCGAGGCGCAACTTTAAAGAGTATATTCAAAGCTCTTTAAAGAATATATACTATGAACGAACGACTTTACTCGGCAGGTAGGTAGATGACTAGGCATGAAGTTAACACCGCATGGCTTTCGGGTAGGAGTAAGGGGTGCAATGGTGGATAGTCAAGCTAAGGAGAGGATTAACACCCAAGCTTCCCGCTTTGATTGACCTGCCGACGGCTCGTTATTTCACCGGAAGCATCAGCAAGGCCGCTGTCACTGTCACGGCCGGCGCCGCTCGACTCATGGCGGGGACGGGGAGATCGATCGATGATCGTCGGCAAGCGTTGCGTGAACAAGATTATTGCCGAGTGAAGGAAAGTCGTGCTGCTTGGCGGCCCATGGCCATGTTCTAGCGCATTGTGTGTTTTGGGCTTCGTCTAGGTTTGGGCCTCCGTTTCGATGTATTGTTCTGATTGGAACCCAATCAGAGCGCCGGGTTTTTTTTTTTTTGGAGAGAGAGAGAATCAAGAGCGCTGGGCTGCTTTGTTATGCGCGTGTGGTGGCCTGGTGGGTGGACCTCTGGGCTAGGTTCCGAGGTTCGTATAAAGCCTCATCCGCTGGGCTTCCTTCATGGTTATTAGGAAGAGCTGATATAAGATATATCATAAGGAACAAAGAGAATACTATGATCTACCTTGGGGAAAGAGAAAAAATACTCTAAGATCAACCTACATTGTGTCCATTTTCCTCCCACTTTTGATAGTAGATTACACATAAGTATATAATTAAAGTGTAACTACTGATTGATGAAAAGAAGACTGAATGAAAACAGAGAAAACGATCAAACCTGAATTTACATAGGATGGCCAAGCATATGAAGAACCAAGAAAGTATTGATTCTTGATATAGGCCCTATTCAGATTCCCTAACAAAACACTATTCATTCTAACTTTTCACTATTCACCTCTCTCACAAAACACGCTTCCCAGCAAGTGCTACAGTGTTTTTCTTCAGCTACAGTATTTTTTACCCCAATCTGAACACAGCCATAAATGAGATGTTGTGCAGATCTAATTGCCTGGACATATGCAGTGTGGATACTCTTATCTTCCGGCACACAAGATTCTGCATGCGTTGAGTAGTTAGGCCATTCCCAACCCAATGACTAGGATGGTGTCCATAGAATTAAATGGGCTGCCACCTAGGATGAAAGATGATGTGGCAAAGAAATAAATGAGGAAAGAGGAGAAAACTAGGTCTTGCATGAGACATGGTTTCTACACAATATCCAAGACATAATGAGAGATGGGTAGTATTAAATTTAAGTACTGATTAGTGGTGTTTGCATTGGAAGGGTAGTGTCTAGTGCTAGTTTCTTACTGATGTGGATCTTATGGACACTATGACTAGTGTTTTGGGTTGGGAATGGCCTTAGTACCCATAGCAGTTTTCAAACAGTGCAGGGCGAGGGAAAGTGGCAAAATTAAAGCGACACCATAACATTAAAAGAACTAAAACTATATTGAACATTCCCAATGCAATGAGGCAGTGAGTATATTTTCAGTCATCACAGTAGAAGTCAGAATAGAATTGTTGAATGGCCAGCTCTGAAGCTTCTTTACACTAGGAAATCCTTTTAGAGTCAATCGACTAGAATACCTGCAGAGTTAAAAATACATTAACCACCCCGAAAAAAATCTGAGAGTATTTTGACAAAGGGCATGTTCGGCTCGCTGGATTGGCTGGGCTGGTTGCCAGCCAGCCAGCCAGCCAGCCAGCCGCCCAAGCCAATGACAGGTGGGCCAAAGCAGCCCCAACAAACATTGCCAAACCAGCCCCAGCCGTCCAGCCCAGCCAATTTTGCCCAGCCGAACAGGGCCAAAAGTCAAACTTAAAAGGCAGCACGACAACCTGAACGTGCCAATTTTCAGGATCTTCTTCTTTTGAAACCCACAAACCAAGATGATCATTTGGTGAAGGGCTTGGTATCCATGAGGTACGCTCCAGATTAATTAAAGCATCATGTTGCATGCATACTAAAACAACATTGGAATTTAGCAAGCAAATTTCACTAGATTGGTCTCGGTTATGCATGCACATCACAGCACACGGCACGTCACAAGCGGCGTTCGTAGATCCGGTGCACGTACGTGGGCGGCGGGCTGCGTGCGCTCTGGTTGACGACGAGATTGAACTGGCCTACGGGCTTGTCGTCTCAGCTGTTTGTTGGGCTCGTCGAGTCTCGAAACGAAAAGAACGGCCCATTAATCAACCTGTCCAGAGCAGAACATGTTCGAAACAAAGAACGGCGGCCCATCATCACATCACTGCACTTGATCATCGTCGTCGTTATCACATGCATGCATGATGCATGTATGTTCACGAATTGCTCCCCCAAAAAAATGTATGTTCACGAGCAAGTCTTGTCGACTGCACGCGGGCCCGCCGGAACGGCGGTGGGACTAGACGCCGAGGAGAACGCTGCTGCGTGCCGGGTTCGAGCGCTGCCTCGTCGCACGCGTACACGTGCACCGCGCCGTCCTCCTCCACGTACGTAAATAAGGAAGGGGCCGCGTCGACGAGGATCACAAAGGCTCGCGGTTCCACCAGCAGGTAGGGCTGCCGCACAATCGCGTCGTGAACAGACGTCGTCATTGGTTGCACACGGCCCGGCGCCCTGCATTGGTCGAACGAACCCGATCGATGAACCAACCCGGGCCATCTGGTCGATCGCGATGCTCGTGCTCATCGACCCGTTGGGCGTAGACGTCAGCCGGTCAAGCGAATGGAGATGGAGCCGTCTCTCCGAAACCAAAAGCAGTAAAGCACCCATTATCTCTAGCTAAAGCCTGCGCCGGCGAGGACAGCCTCCTCACGCCCTCGCGCTCGAGAAACAACTGGCGGGTGGCTCGTATTTTTTTCTTTTTCGGTCGCCCAGATGGCAGCAATCGATTTCGAACGAGCTCAACACAAGCTGCTGCTCCCAGCTGTGCGACGCAACCGCCTCTGCGCTTTGCCTTGGGATGCCCCCGCCCTGTCGCTGCCCCGTCGCAACAAACTCGAGCCCGCAGCGAAGCGCTGCGCCACGCGACCACGCTCGCCGCCGCACTACCCTCTCCTCCGGCCGGCCGCAATGCACTTCTTCTTCCCGCCGCAACTTCCTCCGGCCGCGATGGATCTCTTTCCCGACGGGCAGCATGTGTGGCTGCGCAGCAGCGGCCGTGGGGAGAAGTACCTCCACGCCGACGAGGGCGGGGTGAGCGTCCGCGTCAGCAGCAAGCGGGCGTCGCCGCTCTCGGCGTGGAAGGTCCACCACGCCGTCGACCCCGAGGACGGCGAGACCTACGTCCTCCTGTGCAGCGCCGCCTACGGCCGCTACCTCACCGCCACGCGCGTCCCGGCGCCGCGCGGCCACAAGGGCCGCCTCGTCGTCCAGGGAGCCTACAACACCTTCAACTCCGTGGCGTGGAGGCCGGAGAGGGTTGGAGCCGGGGACGGGGGCGACAAAGTGGTGCTGCGCCACTACTCCGACCACCTGCTCCGCGCCAACGGTGAGTTCTTCTTCTGGAACAAGGGCATCTCGGCCGACGCCACCAACAGGATCACGGCCATGAGTCACTGGGTCGTCCGAGCCATCCCGCCGAGACCCTTCCCGCCGGAGCTACCTGCTGCTGTTCTGGTGAGCCTGCTCTGCTCTGCTCGGCTGTCATGTGGTAGTGTGATGTAGTTCTTCGTACTTGTGGATTTGTTGGTTGTTGTTGCTGTATGGATTTGTGTTCTTTGTGATGTTGTAAAGTTAAGAGATCGATTGATTCGTGCCTGCCACCTGGTGCTTAATATGAACATATACTCTTATTCTGTTCATTGATTTGCCTGATTATTCTCGTCTCTGCATGCCTGCCACTGTTCTGTTCTTGGATTAATCCTTGAAATAAAATCCAGAGTTTGCTTTGCTGATGATTGGCTCACTCGCATTCCTGTCAGGGTCCATACCGTGGTTCCTTCTTGAGCTGTACCAAGATGGATGTCGCCACAGTCGTCCCCGGCGTGCCAGGGAGGAACATCCGGTTTGTGCGGGCGGCTGATGATGGCACCTTCGCCCCCGACCCCGACGACTGGGATGAATTCAGATTCAATGGCCGATCCGAGGTTGAGCTGAGGGCGGCGGTGGCAGGAGCACTGGAGGAACCCAATGTCCTCGGAATCAAGCTGTGCGCCAGGGCAGGGCGCTTTGCACGGCCCGTCCCTCTCACCATCGACCTTCCTCGCCACGAGAGGGTTATGGAGATCGTCGTGCTAACTGAAGGATCACCAGGTGAGCGTTTTCTATTGCTCTGCTTACTTATCTGCTTGTATGTATGCTAACCTGAATACTATATAACCTTATTTACAAGATGTTCTTACTTGCCCCTTTGCGTATGCAGCTGCGGTGGCGCTACAGTATCCGGACATCGATGCACCATAGGGAGCATCGCTTCTGATAACCAGTCTGTTGTGCCGACAGTTGCAACTATGCCCCAACTACTCGCTTCGTGTCTGCATTCTGCTGGTTGCCCCAACTATAACCAGCTCTAATTTTCTTGTAGTGCCTACAGGTGAAAGGCAGTGTCTCATGAGTAATGACCAATCTGTTTGTTCTGTTAAACATCATGGAACGGTAATATGAATCGTACTGAAAAGCAGAGCATCTAAGCTTTTGTTAGGCATGTACTCGAAGATCAACAGCTTTTCATTGCCCTCTATGGAGCAACTGAGAAACTGAACCAAATTTCTGTGCTGCTGTTTTGCAATTAGAATAACTTTCATTCCTGAATTCCATGATTCCTTGCTCGGAATCCCTGCTGAGCCTTTTGATGGCAACTTATCGGCCATCTAACGTTGCCTTTTCAGATTGAAATGAAAAATGTATGAAACCTTGCCAAAACCTCCTTGTCCTATTATGAATGATTCGTGGAAATTTTTGCCACAGCTGGGATATCTTGGAACCTTGCAACTGGAAATTTAATGCCCTGAGTAGGATTTCTTTCTCCAGAGCGGTACAGTGTAGTTAAGTTTGCAAGCTTTCCCCGTTTTTTTGTTTTTATCTGCTTCCAAAATTTCATGAACCGTTCCTCTCATGTGAGGATACTGTAGTGAAGTGCCTGTGAGTATCAAGATGCCACTTAGGTAGCACAATCCTTACAGCACTAGTCTTTGGACTTGTTCCTGTGCAATGTCGTTTCAGGGAAGTTTATGCACGAATATATTACAGATAACTTAGGATCAGAGTTTAGTTGATACTAACAAGACCTAAGAACAAGTTGTCACGGCTAGCGGAGATACCAACGACAGGAAATATTTCATGCTAGTACAACTCGTCAACAGCAGTGAGTGCACTCTTTCATCCCTTAAATCAATCATCACCCGGATCTATTATTTATGGAAAAAAAAACCAAACACGATCATAGCCAGGCCGACAAGATACTACAGGTGGAAGCGGCCCATTACAAAAGAGTTTTCAAACACGATCGTAGCCAGGCCACCCAGGCCAACAAGATACTACAGGTGGAAGCGGCCCATCATGAAAGAGTTGACCGGACGACAGTGGGCCCACACTCTTGAGCCCATCTAATAATATTCCAAAACCAAAGCGTGCTGCCTACGGGCTCCGCGCGCCCCACGCCTCCCCACCAGGGACTCGAATCAGAACAGGGAACAGATTGGCAACAAGATCCAAATCCAAACAAGTGAACAACAGCCTAAGCGATCGACCGCCATCGCCATATGGAGCAGTTCCCCGACGGTGGCCACGTCCGGCTGCGCAGCCGCGTGCGCCGCAAGTACCTCCACGCCGCCACCGACGGGATCGGCGTCTTCCTGAGCCCGGAGCGCGCGTCGTTTAACGCGGCGTGGCGGGTGCACCGCGTCGTCCGCAACGGCGTCCCC
Source organism: Digitaria exilis (assembly GCA_015342445.1). Classification (NCBI taxonomy): domain Eukaryota; kingdom Viridiplantae; phylum Streptophyta; class Magnoliopsida; order Poales; family Poaceae; genus Digitaria; species Digitaria exilis. Next base: position 1,035,672 of record JACEFO010001823.1, on the reverse strand, counting down.
TTGGTCCTCCTCCACGGCGCCGCCTACGGCCGGTACCTCGCGGCCTCGGAGGACCCGGCGCCGTCCGACGATCGCCGCCGCGTCGTCCAGGGCGTCTACGATGACCTGGAGGCGAACGGCGTCATGTGGACGGCCGTCGAGGCAGGGGACGGGGACCACCACGTCGTCCTCCTGCGCCATGTCTCCGGCCGCTTCCTCCGCGCCAACGGCAGGCGCAAAACCTGTGTTACCATCGACCACCGCGATAACCCGAGCATAATGATGCATTGGGAGGTCGAGACCCTCAAACTGCAGCTGGATTGGCCGGATATTCTACCTCCAGTCCCTCAAGTGAGCTCACACTTCTTTACCAAAGCCTTCGCCTCTGCTACTCACGCTGATCATCATTTATATTCGTCGATCGATGCATTGTCTTCACTGCGATGCGATGCTATTCCTGGTTGACTATGTGCCAATAATACTCCTACTTTTTATTCTAGTTCTCTGTAGTTCACGGTGGTGCATTAGCAGTAGATTTTGCGCTACGATCACTACATATTCTGCTTTCTGAAACATTTGTGGCTCACCTCCATCATTGCAGGTTCGATGCTTTCTTGGTTGTTTCCATCGGCGGCGCATTGCTGCGTTTCCGGAACGGACGATTCGGTGCATCCGTGCGGACCATTTGGGCAACTTCAACGATGACCACGGCTGGACCGAGTTCCAGTTTGAGGGTCGCTCCGTATCCCTTCTGAGGTGGGACGTGATGAGCCATGTAGGCTACACCACGATGTGCACCCGGGCAGGCCGCTACGGGCGGCTGACACCTCTGGTTACCGACCTTCCTCGCATTCTGTTACCCATGGACATCATCGTCCTCACCCCCTATTCCCCAGGTGAGAACTTTGCCTAATTTATCTGCACAATACACTTGTTTGGTTGTATTAGATGCTAAGAATATTTTTTTTAACAAAAGCATCTAAAAACTTTGCCTGATCTTGATATAGAGAAAACGTCACTCATTTTGTAGCTTCATCGTTGTTCCTCTGGATTTTTAGATGTTTTTGTTAATTGGCAGACACTAATGTTGATAAGCAATTAAGAAAGCCAAGCCTGAGGTTTCAGCTAACATTGTTGAATTTTTTGTTTTACTGAAATTTAACACCAGGATGTTCAACTGTTGCAATGGTCAAATAATTCATAAAACGATTCATGTACGTCTCATGTTCTTACTTTTCTCTTTTGCCAATTCAGCTTATCTGGAGTTGCAGTACCCAGATGTTGATGCACCATACCCAGATGTTGATGCACCGTTCTGACAACCAACCACTCCGCAAGCCATCTCAAAGTATTTCTATTTCAAATACTACACGAGAATTGACGGTCTCTTTGTACAGATAGTTGCAGACGAACTCAAGAAACCTATAGTTAGGTTTAGTGCATTATGAAGGAAATAGTTTTGGTGTTTCAGTTCTGAAATTCATAAAGTGCTCGATATGTCTGAACTATTTTGCGTTGCTGGTTATATACTTACCATAATGAGCATTTGGTTCTTGCCTAATTTGTGATTTCACCCTAACCTTTTATGGTATACTGTGATTTTACAGTTACCTTTTTTTTAAAAAAAATAAAGCCAAATCTCTAGCTACTCTGGCACGTAACATGTTGAATGTAACATAAAAAAAAGTAGCCCTATATGATTCTATCATGGGGAAGACTCCACACACCTAGGGGATCCTCCAATATACACCTAGGAACACCGTCAATTAATTATGAGAGAAGAGGTGAGGTGAGCATGAGCACCCTTGTCAAATGGGCTACCCTCTCAACAAAACAAGAAAGTGAGTTTGTCTTTAAGTGTTACTAGTGATCAAGCCTCTACGTCATTGGAGAAGGAAGATGGGCCTGGCAGGTCTACTCGGGCTAAAACCCAAAGCATGCGTGTGTCTGGGTACGAGTGGAGTCGGCCCATGTAAGCTTGTGTATGGGATGAGCGTGTGGGTTAACTATTACAAAGGATTTGATAAAAAAAACTATTAGAAGGGAGGATGAGTGAAAGGAAAAACTCATGCTTTTTTTAGCATAGCAAAGGCGCACGTGCTTAGAAACACATGTCGTAAAAAAATTATATTTATGCATAGGTCCAAGATTTTGACTAAACACATATCTCCTTTTCAATTGACGTAAAACTCGATTGAATGTGAAAGTTCCTAGACATCACGCGAAGTCAAACTTTCCCGATTAGATTATAGCATAGATTACATTAGCAAATTAGACAAATTAATCATGCATGACGCATATAAGAGGCTTGGTAGGTTCAATTATGGTGATTTACTCGGCCAACTATTCCGCTTATACTTATAGGGATGGAATGTGTTCTTCAGAGATCAGGACTGCCCTGAAAGATAGAATGGGAATACGTGTCCCATTCGGTCAAAAAAAAGTTTCAACATCCATAAACAAGTCCACGTTCCTATTGTGACGTAATTGGCCTTTTCTAAACCACATCTCGAGGGGCGTTCCATAAACAAGTCCAGGTTTCCATGAAGGTGACGTTATGGGATGCGTCCACGTGTTCAGAGACGGATCCAGCGTGAACTCCTTTGGAGATATTCCATGAACTCCTTTGGAGCCCACACAAGCTGCAAAGGAGTTTGTGCAGATATTCCAGCTCCACTATGGCACGGGTAGCCTCCGATCGACAGCCACGCCCACGGCCAAAGGACTAGTACGACGCTGTGGCGCTCTGGGGTCTCACGTGGACACCAGACGCCTCGCGCAAATCCACGTCGTCACCTCCGGGCTGGAGCGCGACCGCTTCGTGGCCGCCGGCCTCGTCGCGCGCTACGCCGCGCTGGGTCGCGCTGGCCTGGCGGCCACGCGCCAGGTGTTCGACCGCGCGCCCCGCAGGGACGCCTTCCTCTGGAACGTCATGCTCCATGGCCGGACCGTCGCACGCGCGAGAGGCCATCGCTCTCTTCGGCCGCATGCGCGCGAGCAGCAGCTCGGCGCCAGCGTACGGCGTCCCCGAAACGCTAAACGTGCACGTTCGTCGTAAAGGCGTGCGCCGTCGACCCGGGGGACGACGACGCCGGGCGCGTCAGCCGGGCCGTGCACGCGCTCGCGTTCAGAACCGGGCCACGTCGAGGAAGGTGTTCGACGCTGTCACGGCGAAGGACGTCGTGACCTGGAACTCGATGATTCGCCGGGTACGCCCAGAGCGGGCAGTCGGGCGAGGCGGTCGTGCTACGTCGCGGCCCGACTTGCCGGCCGGACCCTGTCACCTTTGATCGCAGCTCACGGGCTGCACGGCGTCGGCGGCCGTTGCGAAGCCGCGAAGGCCTGTGGGCGCATTCATACACCGTTAAGAGTGGCTTTCGCGTGGCCGATGCATTGGCCAGCGGGCTCATTGCCATGTATGCCGCGTGCGGTCGGCTCAGCTGGGCGCCGTCCGGGCCCTCTTCGACCGAGCCCCTTACCGGAGCCAAGCCGTCTATGGGGCAATGATCCAGGCTTACGGGAGCCATGGCCATGGCGGCGAGGCACTGCCGCACTGAACGTGTTCCACCTTATGCTGGTGAATGGCATTGCGCCCGACGGCATCACCTGTGTAAATGCTTTCAGCATGCGCGCACGGAGGAATGGTCGACGACGAGCTCAGGGTCTTGGACACCATGGGAGACCACGGCGTACAGAAACGGTGGGTGCACTATGCCTGCGTGGTCGACTTGCTCGGCAGCGCCGGGCACCTGTTCGGGGGAAAACGTCTGGGGGGCGCTGCTCGGGGCTTGCCGGCTGCACGATGACATGGAGCTCGCCGAGTCAGCGACTAAGCACCTGCTCGTCCTCGACCAGGGAACGCTGGCCTGTACGCCGCGCTGGCTCAGATGTACGACGACGCCAGGAGGTGTGGGACGACGTGTCGAGGGTGAGGAGATTGATGCAGGATCGAGGGGTAAACAAGCCACTTGCAAGTACTAGCATTGTTAAGGGACGGACACATGGAAGCAGGTGATAACCGAGGATACAGCAAGGTGCCTGCAGAGCGCAGAGCAGACGATCCAACAGAGACAGGGTAAAACACAAGGTTTGAGGAGAAAAATGTTAAAAGCAGTTGTATCGTTGCAATGAAAATGAAAGCACTGTCAAGGATCCTGTCATATGATTCATTTACAAACGCTGGGTGAACATACAGAAGCACAACTCTATAAACACCATTAACAACTTGAGCTTTCCCAGCGCCAACTATGGATGATTACAGATATGCTACAAATTCTGCGACAATCTCGCCAAATTTAGAAAACTACGAAGTTCACAGGTGGATATGATCCAGCTTCAACTCTGAAAAAGGTACTTTTTTTAATGCAAATCTACATGGTCAGCGTATCAGGAAGTGAAGTTGGAGCTCCGAGAATCTTGCCGCCAACGTCAGGAAAGCATTCATGGTCTGGCAGTGGGTTAATCTTACCATCAGCCTCCACCTTGACTGGGTACTTGAGGAGGTGCCCTTGTAATGGTCTGAATTCTTCGGCTGTAAACCTTTGCCAGTTATCTTGAGCTATTTTATTCACAAACTTTACACAGTCCAAACTTGAAGGATCCTTGAAGAGATCGTCAACTTTTCCAAGGTGCTCTGCCCAGAGAGACGTTCTGTAGCCGTATACCTTGGAGGGAAAATGATATGTAGGTAAGGGTAGCTCAGGAGTGACATCATTATTTTTATGTGTGATTGTAGAATCTCATAAGAACTACCACTCCCTCTGTTCAAAATTATAAGTTATTCCAACTTTCTTGGAAAGTCAAATCATCTCTAAGTTTGACCAATTATACTAGAAAGTACTAACATAACATTCATGATACCAAATAAGCACTATTAGTTTCTTTATTAAATATATTTTAATAGTCTATCTATTCGGTGCCATAAACCTTGTTGATCCCCTCTATAATTTTGGTTAAACATAAAATAGTTTGACTCTCCAAAAAAAGTTGAATGACATATAATTTAGAACAGGGAGAGTACTAGTCATTCTGCAATTTGGTCGAAAGAAGAGGCGTTCTCGAAAACCAAGCAACAGACCTGGCCGTGAGGATGCCTATTCTTTGTGGACCATGCGTGACGAGGCTGGTATGCTCCCATTGCAATTTCAGTATCTCTAGAACCAGACATGGATCTCTGATTGATGTTTGCTGAACCCAGAATGACATATTCATCATCCACAATCATCCCCTTTGCATGAACGTAGATCATGAATCGCCGATATTTTGCAGCTAAACCCTGTAGATTTTGAATGCGGAAGAAATATTAAAATAAGAATATGACTGCTTATTAAATTAATATAGGAAGAACACCGAACAGAACTAGGCTCAATATGGCACATAAAGCATGTTTGCCAGTTCTTCAAAGCCATACATGAGTAGGCAGCAAAAGGGCTTCAGATTGACGAGAGGGTATCACAAATTAAAGTGTAGTGAACAGTGAAAAAGAAAAGGAGGGGAGATTCCATTTGCTCTAGCATACGTCATTCCTGGCATCCCAAATTACAACAATCAAGGCCGGAATTCAGAAGGGACACACGAAAATTAACACTCCCAGACGTCTGACATTCAGAACAAAGATCAGGATCAATGAGGTAGAGCCTATTATAACAATAAGCTAAATCAACTCTAGTGATACAGTGTGTGATCCAAGCCAAAACGCACGATGCATCCATTCTCACCAAAAGACAACAATTATCCATTTAGTCCAACAGGTTAACATAAGAAGGCAACTTTCCAAGCCAATGTATCAGCATTTGAAGGAACTTCTACTTATGAACTTACGCCATTTTAAGGAGTAAAAACTAATCCTATTAATATGAGCATGGAGTCAAGTAGATGATGGAAACATGAAAAGCAGTTAGCTAAGATATTGTAGCGAGTACATTTTTTTCATTGGAGGAGAGAGAGAAGAAAATTGCAACGATAGATTACCGCTGCACTTTTATCTGTAGATTTCTCAGATTCTGGGCTGCCATTTGATGATGGTTCTTCCCGATTGCCAAGACAAAAGAAGTTCAAGTAATCTTCAGGCTGCATATCCTTTATGCCCTTAGCCTTGAGCTCATCTGCAATTATTCTATACATCATCTCCATTGTCTGAGCCTGTAAGATGAAGAAAAATGATGAATATTGTTAGTTGCTATCCCAACTTCTATGATGCTGTGTCATACTCTCCTAAAGAGAGGTGAAGAGCTTATGTAAATTTTTATGTGCTATAAGCCTACTCCTAGTCACTATTCTGTAACTGTAAAATGTTTGCATCAAAAGATTATACAATTTAATGAATCACGTTACCCCCAGTGTAATGCAACCGAGTCTCAATTCAATATACAACCAGTGTGAAATCAATACACTGTATCCTCAAGGTTAAAAAGCTATGATAATACAATTACACATATATTATCCTCAAAGTTCACTAAACTATTACTTGTCTTACACAACACGGAACATAGAAACTTTGCAGTGAAAGAAAGAACTCAGAATATCTCACGATCATTTGTGATGTTCAGCCAAATTGCTACCACCAATGCATAAAGGAATTTACCTGAAAGAAAAGGATTTCTTGCACAGATGCTGCAGTAGGGACTCCTTCAGGCCACATTGGTATCACTACATACACCGCAAAGCGTTCTCCTGCTCTAATTTTACTTGCAATTTTGAGGGCCAATTCTATTGGTATTAGATTGTCAGCACCTGCCATAAAAATATCATGTACCATCCTTAAATATAACAGTCAAGTAAGAGTAGCATAAGAAACACAGAGAATATGATCTACCCATTTTGGGGGGGGGGGGGGGGGTTACATATAACTACACTGATGAAAAGCAGACTGAATGAAAACAAAGAAAAAGATCAAACCTGAATTTACATAGGATGGCCAAGCATATGAAGAACCAAGAAAGTATTGATTCTCGATATAAATGAAATGTTGTGCAGATCTAATCGCCCGGACATATGCAGTGTGGATACTCTTATCAATTATCAGGTTCTTTCGGCACACAAGATTCTGCATGCATTGAATAGTTAGTACCTGTAACAGTTTTCAAAGAGTACAGGACGAGGGAAAGGGCAAAAGCAACACCAACATTAAAAGAACAAAAACTTCATTGAACATTCCCAGTGAGGCAATGAGTATACTTTCCATCATCACAGGAGAAGACAGAATAGAACTGTTGACTAACCAGGTTTGAAGCTTCTTTACAATCACTAGGAAATCCTTTTAGAGAACCCGAGTCAATTGAGCGGAATACCTGAAGATTTAAAAATACATTAACCATTCCAAAACAATCCAAGAGTATTTTGAAAAAAGTAGAACTTAAAAGGCAGCATGACAACCTGAACATGCCAGTTTTCAGGATCTTCTTCTTTTGAAACCCACAAACTAGGATGATCATTTGGAACATTCGGTGAAGGGCTTAGTATCCATGAGATACGCTCCAGCTTAATTAAAGCATCATCTTTCCAATGAGATACTTTTCTAAATCTGTCACGCCATTTTGTTGCCTTCCGCCACCTCTGTTCAAAATTTTTCAAGACATCATAGGCAGCGGGGCCATCGATCCTGCAATGTAAATCATGCCATGGTTGTCTAGGTCCCTTTGAACCTGCCTGCATCCAGTGAATACATATGATTATAAGAAACATCAAAATCTGGACACATGCAAGTACATGAAGTATTCAAGTTTCACAGCAGGGGCATATCCACGAAGGCAGGAATCATAGGGGGGGGGGGTGACCTAAGTAACATTTTGCAATGCATGGACAAATCGTAACCTCCACAGCAATCTAACATAGCAAATATATGTCCACACAAGAGTGTACAGTCTGTACACGGAACATGAGGGGGGCATGCCCCCTGATTCCCCTACTAGCTACGTCCCTGCTTTGTAGCATGGGTTGCGCTCTTGAGAAGCATAGATATTTAGAAAAGGTTAGCACAGAAGAACTCACCGAAAATGTAGGGTTATGATAATCGTTTTCGAATACTGTGTCAAGATCTTTGAAGAGCCTGTGTTCAGGTGTGTCATAGCGGCCATCACAAAGATCGAGGCCCCCAATGAAAGCTGTAATTTTACGCTTGTTTCCCCGGGCTTGTGTATCCACCAGCACACATTTTTGATGGTGTGTAAACAAAGTCCCAACAACCTGCCAGCTACAAATTCAATATTATCAAATGCATCCAAATATTCAACATTTAGAGAAAAAAAATGATAAAACGATTATCCAGAAAATATTGTCAATGTTTCAAACTTAAAACGATAGATGACTCCCGATGCTAATTCAGAAAGAGTTTTTTCCCAATTGTTGTGATCCTATTTTCCATTTAGTTAGACCCCTCCCCACAAAAAAAGGACCTATGTTGTCATGGAATGCCGAGCTAGATATATGTCGGCTCCACGAGAAGACTGAACTAAAGAAGAAATGGATGAATCACGGGCTCTGGTTGTTCTTTATATTGATCAAAACAATAGAAGATCCTACTGCAAATATGCTCTAAAATGGGATGTTAATGTACGTTGGTTTACACTAAAAAGGGCAGAAGAGAAAGATGTCTACAGAATTGCCTAGCTATGATTACACCACTGAAAAGATTGCCCTTCACACGATGCGTAACCACGCCAAATTCTTTTTTGAAAATCCTTTCCCATAACGCACCACGTTCAATTGCATCTTCTGCATCAACATAGTATTCTTTTTAACTGTGGCCTCCCAGAATCAGCAATGTTTTTTGCATTTCGTTCTATTTGGTTAACAGCTATGATTTGTGAGGCTTGATTTCTTGAAACAAGCCAGCTGAGAAAATTTATGCTACTAAGTTGCCACTACAAATGGCTGACCAGAGATATACAGCAGCTCTTCGGGGGCTCATTGAAACCACCCGTGTCAGCCCACATTCAGAGCCGGCTATGCCTAGGGGACGTCTGCTCCCTTCCCTCTCAAGTCGTGATGACATTAAATTAGGTGGAGCCTATACAAAGAACGTGAACCATTCCTGCACAAGACTTGCCTGCTGTTTGAAAATGCTCAGCTTACTGCTAGCATATCGAGGAGAAAGAACACATATGACTGAGGAATGCTTGAAAATTTTTCGAGTTTCTTCATCATGAGTTGCCATAACTCCACCCTGCACAAACACAGGAATGTTACTTACACATACTACCGTAGGGAAAAATTCACAAACAGGAGGAATAGCATGTTTCAATAGATTCAGAAAGTTGTGTAAGATGCATGATCCTGGTTTATGGCAAATTAAAAGCAGAAAACGGATGAAAATCACAGGAATAGCATATTTTCACATCCTGTTACAAATCTACAACAAGCAATTACTTGTGATTAACAAGTTCAACTAATCAACTTGACCCAATATATGGATTGAATCAAGCACACGAATATGCAATAGTACATCCATATCTGGACCAGCATCCACGAATTCATTGCCAATGAGTCAACATCATATAAATAGGAGTAGTAGGTAAAAGTATGTAGAAAGCTAGATTAAGGAGCCTCACAGTCTTGATAAAGAACTTGTCATGCGAAGTTTTGTCATCCCACACGAGCAGGCACACTCTGACGCCCTCCTGCGACTTGAACTTGAGCAGGTCTCCAAGGTTAAGGTTGCCACCCTCAGGCAATGGCTGCGAGGACTCGCGCACAAGATGCACCTTGTCGTACACTGACCACCCGACGATGTATATCATGTGGTGCGCCTCTAGGATGGCATGGCAGATGTCCTCCCAGCACGCGTTGTGCTCGAACAACTTGCCGTTCTCGAGTTCAATCTCGGGCAGGTCCCCTTCCTTGACGTGCGCGTCCTGGTACAGCGTCACCTGATTGCCGTGGCGCAGCGGGAAGTAGGAGTCCTTGATGCCCTTGTGCTCGGGGTCGCCGGGGATGCCGTGCCGGTAGGCCGGGTTGTTGGCGATGGGGTGGAACTTGAAGCGGAGGAGCAGCGCGGTGTCGGGCTTGTACGGCTTGCCGTTGGTTCCGTAGATGGTGTACCATTTCTCGACCTCTTCGCCCTTGGCGACATCGTCGGCCGGGACGGTGACGGTGCCGATGAGCTGCGCCCCGAAGGTGTCGTTGTCCTTGACCTGGAACTCAAGCGCGGCGGCGCTGTGCGCGAGCGGCACGGTGAAGTGCTCGTCCCAGACGGGGTCCTGGCAGTTGGGAATCACGGCGGTGCGCGCCACCACGGCGTCGGACACGGACAGCGTGACGTAGGGGTCGCTGGTGATGATCTTCCGGTGGTGCTGGCGGGCGCCGCCGCCGCCACCACCGGAGCCGTCGCGCGCGACGGCGGCGGGAGGGTGCTTGGGCCCGCAGGAGGTGGGCGGGCGGCAGGCGGCGAAGCAGCGGCGGACCTGCTCGGAGAAGAGGTCCATGTTGGGCAGCAGGCGCGCCTCGAGGATCCAAAGGTCGAGGTCGCCGTGCAGGAGCACGGGCTTCGCCGGAGACTCGCTGCCGGCCGACGAAGCCATCGCCGGCGACGGAGCCCCCCGGGCGGGGCGCGGAGGAGGCGGCGGCGCGCGTCTAGCCGACCAAACCGGAGCCCTCCAATAATCCTCTTATACCGTAGCGCCCTCCCCGGAGGGGATTCCGGCTGGCGGCCACCTCGGCTCGGCACGGAAACGGCAGAGCGGGACGGAGGAGACGGCGGCGAGGCGCGGGCGGGGGGGTTGGGATGGATCTCGAGATTTGATAATGTAGCCTAAAATAGCAAGCGGGATTTATTATCAGAAGCACCGCAGTTTTTTTAGTCCCAGTGTCAATTTCTTGAGACCCCGAGTAGTGAACTGCAAAGACACCAGGGGGGTGTGCGTGGCCTGAATGCGTAGACCCTGCTGCTCTGCTCCGGGCGCCTGGCAGGTGGGGCACACGGTGCTGGATCGCGCGCTGGGGCCTACTGCCAGAGGCGTGCGGGCTGTAGGACGGGTATGCAGCGCGTGAGTATAGTACTCGTAGGTCGCTAGGATCACGTGGCGCGCCTTGTGCGATCTCGACGCGAACGAGGGAGCCCACGCTGCTGCGTCCGACGAGATGGTGGTGGGTGCGGTGGGGGGCGGCCACTGGAGCACGTCGTCGGCGTGGTGGCGTGTTCCCGCGGGCAGCGGAGCGGAGAGGTCAAACGGTGCGTGCGTGGGTGGGCGTCGGGTGAGGTGGCTGCGCTGGAGATGGACGCGCGGCGTGGCGCGCACGTCCGCCGTGAGCTTCGGCTTCGGGAGTGTCCCTTGCGCTGGCTGTCCCGTCCCCCCGGATCACAAAGCCAACTTCGTACTTCGTAAGTACAGGGACGGTGGGGACTGGAGAGTGATTTCACTGGGGTGATGGAGATAGGTGGAGATTTCCTGTAGCAGATATATACTATAGCAGTGGATAGTGAGGAAAGGATGGGAAATGATGTGATGGATATGATGAGAGAAATAGTGAATATCTTGGATCTAAACATGCCTTTTGTTGGAGACTGAAACTCTGCTGCTTCTTGATCCTTCCAATCCATCCACCAACTGCTTCCGTGTTCAGAAAAAAACGCATGGAAAACCACCGTCACTCGTCAGGTTGCGAGGCTATCATCACTTGTCACGCCTTTTTATCCCGCGAGACCTTTTTTATCCCGCGAGGATGCTTTGGGTCGGAGGGACTGGCAGCTTTGCAGCTTGCCTGCTGGGACTGGAAGCCTGGGAACGCCGACTCTCTTTCCGACAAAAGGGAGTTGTGAGTTGTGACAGGAGATTGGTTGCCTGTTCTTCCGTTTCGACCGTGGTCCGATGTCCGTGGAATCGCGGGAGTATCTCGTCCCACCTGAATCTCAAAAGTGGCCACTTGTCAGGTCGTCTTCGGACATGAACATACGTGCACTTACTCAAACGCATCGTCGGCCACTCGGCACGCTGTCATCGTCGAATCGTCGTCTGCCTGTGTTTGGTGGAAGGGAGCGAGTGTTCTTTTTGCGAGCTGCTCCCCACGGATTGCCGCGAATTGCCACGGGTGCAGGGCTCGCGAGGCACAAGCGCTGTGAAAAAGCAAGTGGGGTCTACCCCTTCCAACTTGAGTAGAAAGGTGATCACGAGAGCCACGAAAATGATGTCATGCCTAATGGCGATGTGCGTAGATACCAGCGGGCCAGCGGCCGCCCGGACTGAACGCACACACCCGCAAGCATACCGCGACGCCACGTTGCCATAATCACATAGCCAAGCAGGTCACGTAACAACATCGTCTATCCGTGAAGGACTCGTTATCCATATGTTTTTTTTTCCCGGCACCTCCAGATGTCGAACATATTTTGTTTCCTCTCTTTCTTCACCATCGAAACCACCACTCAGGTTATCATTTAGCAGCGGCCACATGTGCCTTGGCCGCGACGAGCGGATCGGACAGCTCAACCCCTGCACGTATGATCGATCGAGCGGATGTACGGGAAGAGACGAAGAGTTTAGCCGCTCGATCGATCCGACTCGTCGTAATCCTTGAACACAGCGAGACACGGCGATGAACTTATTAATAAACAACGTTTCTGATACTGCAATCTGCGCTTTGTGGCGTTCCTTGTACGCGCCACGTACCATTACGATCATTACTGATCAGCGACTTTGATGTGGCCCTGACATTAACGTTTACTAGGAGTATTTCTGAGCGTTTCCTTTTCGTAGAAGATGGTGCGCTGAAGCATCCGTTTCGTGGCCAACAAATAGCCACGGAAGAAATCACATCATATGCGCTTGCTTAAAATCAAGAGGGGTTAGACCAGCGGCATCCGTGCTCGTGGCCCAGGGAAACTATGGCATTTTTAAAACTCCTCTGCACTTTTGCTTAAACTATGAGTGGCATATATCCTTCTGGCACTACAACACGAACGGAATTGGATGGCATGCATAGACTAACAAGACACAGCACCTGGCCTATTTGCCGTGTTACGGAACTCTGGGATGCTTTTGACTTGTTGTGCTCAGGTTCCTCCAGATCTCATCATTCCTGTTGTAGTGTGGTCTGGTCAGGCCGGCAGGTCATGCTATGAGCTCCCAACGCAAGCGGCGATCGACGGCAAACGCAGCTGTGGAGTTGTCAAAAGCAAGGATCCTTTTTGTCATCGCTGACCGGCGCGTGTGATCGGATCGCACGCCACAGACAGTTTCCTTGGACTCGCCGGCTCATAATGTCAGCAGGCCGAGGCTAGCTTCGTCTCAGCATGGCGCTTGTTCTTTTTCTGCTCTTTTCCATCGTCGCGACACCAAACAATGGGCTGGCCCGTGGCCCCGGACCCAGGCTGTGAGATCATGAGATCCCGGAACAGGCCGGCATGGTGGAGCAAGGAGAGAGAGCTGTATTATTTGACATCTCCCTGGAATCGATCAATAATAATCCCTCCTGTGAGCATCTCCATCGCACACTCGCACTTGCCGCGATCGTGACAGTCAACTCCTCCGTAACCTACTGGTGGGTTTTGCTCCCCTTGCACGATGGAGTACTTGTTCGTGGCCGCTGGTTTATCTCATGCATTCAGATATTTTCGACAATCCATTGCGCCTTCTATTAGCTCATGAACCTCGAGGGTTTTTTGTTTCGTTTGTAACCGGAATCCTGTGTCTTGGCTTCAGTCAGATATTTCCACAACTCCACCCATTCCCTGAGCGGCATACGTTCGGCAAAGAGAAGTGCCTGTCGGGTGTCGGCCTCGATGCCCATCGCTACATGCAAGCGCGAAGAGGTCTTTGTCGAGCGAACAGCGACCAGTGTTGAGATGATGAAGTGGGGGGGGAGGGGGGAAGTATTTTTTTTCTGGATGTGTGCTACGTGATAGAGGTGAATAGGAAAGATGAAAAGAGAATCTTTAGGGATGCGTGTTCTATAATGGGATGAATAGAAAGTAAAAAGTACTTCTGAACATGGCCCGTCTCCAGGACCTGCAACGTGTTGGCACTGTCTAGATGGAGTAAGATGTTTTCATTTTGGTCCTTTTCGCGTAAATTTTTTAAAAATATAGACTCCTGGGCGAAAGATTTCCAAAAATAGACCCAAAGCTGGGCGCCAAGTCTCCTGACGCCCAGGTATAACAGGTGGGCTTTATGTCTCCTTGCGCCCACCTTTGCCACGTGGGATCTAGTGTGGCTGGAACCCTAGGGCGGGGGTGGGACCTGGGCGCCACCCTGGAAAAACCGCGGCCACCAGCCCAGCCGTTCTACTGGGCTCCAACTACTTTGGCGCCCAAGTTACATAGCTGGGCGTCGAAGTAGTTGGCGTCCACCTGCCTGAAAGAGAGAAGTTCAATTTCAGATTCATCGAGGCAAAATTTGATAAATCTAAAAATATGACAGAAATACAACAGAACAAAAACATGGTCAAATACATATAGTGTAATACACATAGTCCAATACATATAGTCGAAAACATAGTCCACACGATAATTCTAGTCCTTACGACAAGTCAAGTCCATACGACAATAAAGTCTAGTCCATATGTATTCTCAAATTCAAAATCCCCCATACGATTTGTCCTCACGCTACCACCATAATGCAATTCGAACAAAGACAACAAAAACAATTATATTACATCACGAATATTGCATCAACGTAAATTCAAACTTTCACATTAAATTTTCTATACATATAGGGGGATTTTAAATGAATTGTTGTAAACAACCAACCAAACAATGTAAAAATTGACACAGATTGCTAGAAAATCGCTCACATACATACACATTGTTCATCTACACAACTAATCCAACTTATTCTCCATAGGAATCGAAGATTCAATGCATCTATCCTAAACTAGGTTTTTCGATTTTCACTATAAATAAAACAAGAAAATGAGGAAAAAACATGAGGGGAGGTAGTTTACCTTGCTCCCTTGTGGAGGACGGCGGCGGTGCCTGGCGCCTCTCTGTAGAGGAAATGAGGAGAAGAAAGAAGGAGATGAGAGGAAGAAAGGCTAGCGGTGACTTATGTGACCGAGGGTGGGCGCCAAGTCCCTTAGCGCCCAGTATACCTTCCCACGTGGCAAAGGTGGACGCCAGGAGACATGGAGCCCACCTATTATACCTAGACGCCAGGAGACCTGACGTCCAGCTTTGGGTCCATTTTTGGAAATCTTTCACCTAGATTCCATATGTAAAAATCTTACGCGAAAAGCACTAAAATGAAAAAAATTACTGGAGAGTGTCGGGCGCCCCATCACATCGCAGCACACATGGACGATCTCTGCTGCGAGAGGGAAAGGCCAAACCGTCCACAGAAGCGGCCGATTCCATGGGTGGCCAAACCTGTTGGCGGAGTTTGGGGGACAAATCCGTGTTGCAAAATGTCCCCACGCCACGCCGTATGCGCTAGTTCGACTGTAGGAGTTCCAGAGACGTTTTGGTTTAGTGCCCAAAAACAAGCACGGGAAAAGCTATAAGCTATTATCTCCATCTTAATGTATAAGTCGTTTAACTCTTTTTTACTTCAGTCTTATTCAAAAAATTATACAAATATAGTCAAATTTAAGTTATTTTTAAAAATTATTTATTAATAAAGCAAGTCATTAAAAAATATTTCATATAATTTTTGAATAAAACGAATGATCAAGGTTGAAGCCAAAAAATCAAACGACTTAAAAAAAGAGAGGGAGGGACTAGCACAGAGAGAACGTTTCACGAACTGGGGAACTTTATGGCGGCCTTCCACTTGCCACGTTGCTAGCACACGTAGTCGTATTGCAGGATGCAGCCATGCAGGCTTGCAGCTCAAATTTGTCGATTTTGTTTTGAAGACAGATTTCGACAAATTGGACCCTGTGGACATCCAGACGGGGCCTTGTGCGTTTATTTCAAGCAAGAGTTTTATTAGTTTACCCAGCAGCGTCGATTAGGCTTCTAGATGGGCTCAGCCTTCCGGCCCACGGTTTCTTTGGTACTAATTTGTAGATGCTGGCCCACAGTCCGCGTCACTCTTAGTTATCTTTTCATGTGTCGAGCGCGAGCATGCGTGGAACGTGTTAAATGCATACGACGACCAGGCAAAGACAACAGCCCTCTTTTTTCCCTCTTGCTTTCTTTTTTTTTCCCCCTTTCCCTCTCTTTCTTTTATTTTCTGAGTCACCAGTGATCTGTATTCTGCTTTGCTGTCCCCATCTTTCTCAGCATCCTCCCGGTTTTCCTGAGCATGTGTCTACAACCACAATCTAGTTCAATGTGGAGCAAGAACAAAAAATTATCCTGAAGAATTCTGAATTTCTGATGCATCTCTCATGTTTTAAGAACCTGATGGATATAGTTACCGGCATTAAAACCTCGACATGAGAATCTTCTGCGTTTTTTTTTTCAGATCGCATTTGTTGAACATGAACCGGTACTGCATCAGTTATTGCACGTACGACCAGTCTTGATTGGCCTCCCCGTAGCTGGTTTTTCAGCGCTAACTTGTGCTGACCACTCCAGAGAAAATACCCCTACATGCAGAGAAAATTAAAACTTGTCATAACAGCATGGACGCGTGCATGCCATTGCAGAACTAACCGCGCGGCCGCGGCACCATTTTGACGAGCAGAAGGCCAATTATTCTCACCATAGCAACACACATGCTTGAACTACATCAGAATTCAATATGGTCAACCATTCATGCACATTCATCTTTGTATAATACAAACCATGATTACAATGCTTCATGGCCTCATGGGCACTTGATAGCTATTCGAAACGAGTATCAAGCTAAACTAAAACCCCGTGAATCACTATGCCCTCAAATTGCCTGGATTCCAGCTTGGACTGATTCTTATAAATTCGCTCTAAATTAAAAGAAATCCTCGCGTTCCAGACTGTCACGTTCAACTGTTCACGACTTAATAATTATATTCTGGATTGACGAGATCCAAGCTAGTCTCTCGATCCACATATAGCCAAGAGACAAGACCGATCACGTGTAGAAGAAAATTAAAAGGAGAAATTGTAGAGACAAATGCTTCGTTTTACTTACTTTTCCAAAGACGAGCACCACATTTACAGAATCAACTAAACTTGTACGATCATCATCACAAAAAACGTGTACTGCGTACTAGATCTGTACAAAATAAAGAACACAGCCATCGGTGGCCCGTTCCCATCCCTATGGCACACACGGGTGAAGTGGTGAACTGAACATGCATCATGCATGCAAGGAGCATGGAGCATGCATGTCGATGGCTAGCCTAAGGAAGCTGAAGCGGAGTGGGAGGAGCCATGGGGCGGCGCCTCCACAGGTTCACCTCCTTCCTCGGCTCAGACGCCACCACCCCTCCGCCGAGCGTCAGCGGCGCCGAATGCGCCACGAACCCCTCGTCCTCCTCCTCCTCCTCCTCGTCGCTGTCACGGCTCCTCCTCGCCTCCTCCTCCCGCCAGTCAAAGTCCTGGAACGCCGCGCGCCCGCTCGCGAACCGCTTCATCTGCCCAATCCCCGCCGGCGCCCGGGCCGCCGGTGCCCAGGCGCAGCTCCCGCCAGCGCAGCCGCCGTCCTTCGACGCCGACGACCTGCTGCTGGACCGCCGCGACGACCTGCTGCGGCGGAAGAAGGACATCCGCTTGACGAGCGACGACGAGCCCTTCGCCGGGAGCCTCCCCTGATCCGCCGCCGCCGCGGCGGCGGGCGGGCGCGGCGGGAGCGGGCATGCGCCGCCGTTCTTGCCGCAGGGGATGACCTTCCTCTGGCGCCTGGAGCCGCTGCGCTTGATCTGGCCGATGCAGGAGACCTTGGGCGACGACGGCTCGGGCGTCCGGTACCCCGACGACCGCTGCTGCTGCTTGTTATTACTACCCCGGCGGCCGCGCGCCTCCGGCGGGACGATGGAGACGATGGGGCCCGAGAAGGCGTTGCGGTGGTTGAAGGAGGACTTGCCGCGGGACGGGACGAAGCTGGAGGAGAAGGACGCCACGGTGGAGCGGAGGAAGGAGACCAGCTGCCCGCCGCCGCGGCCCGTGAAGCTCATGGACCTCGCGTGCTTCTTCTGCTGCTTCTCCATGGAATTGGAAGGCTCTTCCTCGCTGAGCCTGGGTTTGGTTGGTGGTGGGTGTGACGGTGTCTATCGATGCCTTTTGCGTCTGGATCAGACTAAACTGCAGCTGATGGTTGGTTGCTTCCACGAGATAGCTGCTTGCTTATATACCGTGTCTCGGGAGGGTTTGGTGACTAAATAAATCCTGATGGTGATCCAAGAACTGCTTGCTGCTAATCGCGTGTGGCGTGGTCAAAGGGAGACGGAGTAGGTTCGCGTTGGATCGCGCGCGCGAGAGCTGTGAAACGGCCCCGCACACAATGGGCAGTGCGCTGCTCGGAGCTCATGCCGTGTTTAGTTGTTTAGTTCACAGAAAGTGTCTTTTACTTTCTATTTATCCTCGTATCTCTAAGAATTTTTTTTCCTTCTTTTCTATTCATTCTCTCACATAATACGTATCTCAGAAAAAAATAATTTTTCTCACTCCCTACCAAACACAGCATCAGCTGTGCCAATCGTGAGCGTCGAAGCGGTTTTTTGTGTGACCCTCTCGTCTCGTGGCGCTGGGGCTGGGCTGGGCTGGGTACGCGCGGACCTGGTTGCAGCGACCGAAATTCCGCGAGCGGCAGGGAGGGGATCAGGGGAGGGCCAGCGGGTTGGTGCGCGGCGGTTTCCTCCGCACGCCGCGTGACGGGCGCGGGCGGGAGCGTGGTGAACTGGTGGACAGTGGACTGGTGGCGGCGGTCGCCGACGCCTTGCTGGCGTGGCACTGTGGCAGGTGGCGCAGTAGTGCTGTGGTAGCACAGTGTGTGTGATCGTCCGGCGTGTTTTTTCATGCGTTTACACACTCCGCATGCATCTACTCCATTACTTTTACTTCGTATTCATCCCCTCACATAAACACGCATCTCCGAAAATTCTTTTTTCACCTTTCCTATTCATCCCTTCACAGAGCACGCATCCCATAAAAGAAAGTTCTTTTTTCTCCACCCATCTAAACACAGCACAAATGTAGGGTCATGTTTAGCGGTTCTCGCGGTATGTAACGTTAATTAATTAAGAAAGACAGAGAAAAAACTATCGAGGAGGTCTGTAACCGATTTCATCATGCAAATAATGACACACAGATTGACCAGCAGGGGCCCGTTATCCCACGATCATCCGCTCACCAGGTCTTCTTTGCCATTCCGCGCAGACACACGATTGCTGACACTGCGTAACGACGCGGTCCTACGTCAAATATGATTACCCTATCCAGTTTATGATGACTTCTGAAAACGTTGAGTATATAGAGAGAAGGAATGGGCAAAGGGCCTGCTGCGGCCATGACGAACGCCGTGGATCGATGTTCGTCGCTCCACGGTCGAGACCGACGTTTTGTCTTTTACACGATTCGTTGTGTTCTTACGATAAGATCAGCCACGTCGGCTGTCTCCGTACCGGTCACGCACCGCCACCGTTGCGATTTGACCCTTTGGTCGCTCAACTATTTGTTTTTTACCTCTACTCCTAAAAAGCAGGCAGACAAACCTTCGTGCAAAACGTCGTACGTCCAACAGTCCACCTGCGGAAACTTTTCGTCGTACTTCGAGCGCCCTCACGCGGTACCCCCGATTTCCTTCCATCGCGACGCAACCGCCGCCCACGACTCCCGCGATTCGCGCCGCACCTGACCTTAGCCTCCCCAGCCGCCGTCCCCTTCGCCCGCGTCTCCCTTGCCGTCGCCGTCCCCATCGCACACGCCTCTCCTGCCGCCGTCCCCATCGCCCGAGCCTCCGCCTGCCACCATTCCAGTCGCCTGCGCCTCCCTGACGTCGGCGTCGTGGGCACATCTGCTCTCAGCGTCAGTTGCTGGATCCCTTCGACTCCGGCAATCCGGACTGCCTCCTCCTCCTGCCTAGACGGCCACTCCGTCGACCAGACCAGACGACGTTGTGAGTGGTTGGGGAAACCAGTTCCGACGCAAAGATCAAGGCCTCCTTCCATCACCTCGCGAAGGAGACAAACCCAAGCGGCCAGACATCGCCACCACCATCGACGGTTCCCACGGTTCATCCTTGCCGCCTACAAGGTATGTAACAAAATTTGACTGACAGACTATGCTTGCTAATCCTGGGCTCCTAGGCAAACTTTACCTTAAACCCATTGATTCTGGTGTGAAACGATGACTAACTGTCTGACTTGGCCTAATTAGTGTGTAACCTCGATATAAAATTGTTCCCGGCTAATTCAGTCTGTCTGCAAGTTAACACTTAGATTGCTTGATCTGCATCCTCGATATAAAAAACTTCTCATTAGCAGTTTGTCTATTGCAGATCCTATCAGATTTGCAGAGACGGGCTCACTAGCTACCTGTGATCGCTCAGGTGAGTTGTGCATAAGCATCCTAGGCGGTTCAGACTCACAGGCATTGTGGATGTGTGGTACCTAGATAGAGAAATACTGTTGAGTTTCTTAAATGGTATAAGCTTACCATTGATGACATTGTTACCAACAAGCGAGTTGCCACTGGCTCGTGTTATTTTGATAGGCTTGAAAGTGAACTGTACACAGCAATCCACGCTACATACTATGGTCGATTGGTCCTGATGAGTTATGCTTGTCATGAGAAGCTGACGCAATCAGGTTTTAGAGCTCCTAGGTCTACTTCAAAATCCAAATGATCTAAGAAATGTGAATAAAGATCCAGTGTCTGAATCCTGTTGATATCCACAACAAGCAGAGGAATACATGAGGGCAAAGCTCCCTTCCTTGTCCATGATACTTCATACAATGTGTTTGTAGAAATACTTGTGAAAATTAATGGTTGTCATTCTACAGTTTCACTTGGATGGGCTAAAAAAATATAATAAAGTCATGCACTATACCTAATGGTTATTTTGATCAATTATTATGCAAGAATTTGAGGTGCAACCTTCTTTTAATTGGATAGAATATTCAGTGTTATCATTGATATGACTGTAAATTAATACTCAAATTCTTTGCTTTTGTATGCATTGTTCCCTGATCAAAATGGGCGCCAAGGACATTATAGCATTATCATCTCATATCTTAAATCTTGGATACAGATGTAAACTGGAGTCTGGAGTGGTGATAAAATGCAGTGAGCTTTAGACCAAGCATGGTCGATGCTCCAGCACTCAGGGGCGGTGCAGATTGTCCAATATGCTAAAACTATAAACTTCTTGTAATGCTGAAGATGGATATTTTAATACGTGTTATCGCCCAAGATGCTCCAGCCTTCTCTTTTAGGCTTATGTTGTCTCTTTAATACGTGTTATCGCCCAAAATCAGTCTGTGTCCTTTTGATGGATATTTCTTGACAGCTGGTTTATATACCCAGTAGCAATTAGTGATTGTTATTACAGATTTATTTTTGTACGTGCAGATATATGGTTTTGGAGAGCATTGCAATCATTTTATTGCATAATCTAGCTCCAATATTTCAATTGCTACTCACAGAAGATGTTTCGCCCGTAACAATCATTTTAGTCCATGAGTTCAGATTCTTTTGGGTTTTTTTTTTGCTTTTTTTTTTACATTCTCCTATTAATCACAGTCAGTGTATTGCTCTACAATTTGCAGCCGATGTTGCTGGAGCCGTCGACCTGATCTTGGTCTCTAACTGTTGACTTGCATATAGTATTATAAAAGGTTAGACCATTTATGGGTTCACTGGCTGCAAGGTTAGACCATTTGTCTTTCAGTGACACAACTGTGAAACAAAACTCTGAATTTGCCTTTCAGTATTATCTTCCAACCGGCATATGTGCACCTCAATGATGTTTGCTCGTTTTTCATGCTTGTAGAGATCTTTCTTCAAATAATCTCAGCGGTGAACGTCAAATAATCTCCTCTTTGATCTTGCTTGCAGGAAACACTGTCAACATTGTAAGTACTATCCTTAAAAAGTTCTTTTCTTTTTGCCTGAGTTTTCAAATATGCTTTTGCGACATGGCAACGTACTCTAATCACAGCTATACTCTTCAGTTTTTGTGGTTCTACTAGGAACTGCCATCTGCGCTAAAAAGTCATGAAAGCTGTTAAAAAAATGCAGGATATAACCAATGGAATCTAGAGAGTTTGGCTCAACACCGTTACGAGACTTGACAAACACCATCGATCAAGGTGAGTAATTAGGTAATCTTCTGATCCGTTGCAGTACAAAACGCTTAGTTTGCATAGGCTTAATGTAAAAGTCTTCCAATGTAGATGCAAGAGAAGAGGTGCATAGAGAAACTAGAAGACAGAGAGATAGAGCGAGATATGCATCCATGTCGGTTGAACAGCGGAGGAGCAAGCGTGTATTGCCGTCGGAAGAAAAGAGGGAGGAAAGAAACAGGAAAAGACGTGAAGCGTATAAAAGGAAGAATACTAACAAAGAGAACATTAACCTAGATGTACAAAACTCGTGCAATGAAAATACACCTGTACATGCCTCAGGTACACAATCATGTCTAATAATATCCATTTTCATGTGCTGACATCCTCATATTTGGTTTTGTCCTAATTAAATTTTATTTTAATCATTTTTTGGAAGTTGCTAACACAAAAAGCGGCGACATGCAAGATCCTGATGATAGTAGTGATTGGCTGCATAGGATTGATTTTCAACAATATGACGCTGTTGAGGGCGAGAGAATGTCCAACTTTCTGCCAGGTACTAGATGAATTTATGGATCTTGATGATATACAATATCTACAAATTCATTTCCAGTTATAAGCCTGACTGGAATCCTGTAGGATCTGGTGACATCACAGCAATCAATGAGTCACAATATATTTATGATAGTAGTGAGTGTTTGCATAGGACTGATTTGCAGCTACCAGGACACATATACAACAATATATCAGGTACTTTCTACTCTTTTGACTTGACACATTGGTCATATCGTTAGAAGAGATTGGTATAATCTGACCATTTTAGTTGATGTCACAGTTGGAGGGGCGTCAGATGACTTTAGTTCTCCTGCAAGGCTATCAGGTACTCTTAGTTGTTTCATGAACTTGTTATATAATACTTGCATGTCTTCTTATCTTGGATATGTTCACAGTTGGAGCAGCTCCAGATGACTTTAGTGCACCTACAAGGCTATCAGGTACTCTTAGTGATTTCATGAGCTCGTTATATAATACTTGCATGTCTTCTTATCTTGGATATGTGCAACAATCTATGTAGACACAATATATTTACTGCTATCAACTCTCATGCAAACCCATGTATATTTCATGATCCATAAAGTGTATTATTAGTGTTGTATACCAAGTTATGGTAGACTGTGACCCATTGTTTTAATGCCACAATGGTTGACACACAAGTTGAGTTTAGTGCTCAGGGTGGGCTACCAGGTGCTCTTAATGTATTTTTACATTGGTGCTATGTAATACCTACATGCCTATCTAAAACCAATTTGTGCAACATGCTATGTAGACACTCATGATGTTGAGGTTCTTACTGCTATCAACTCGCCTGCAACTCCTGGTTGGTTTTGTCGATCCATACGATGTATTTTTTTTAGTGTGTACCCTATTCTTCTTCCTTGTTACTTGTACAAAACAAAATACAACAATTGATTCATGTTTGATTGCACAGATGCTTCAACAAGTGTCTTCGATGCTAAGCAACGTAATCGTGAATACCATAGAACTCGTCGTGCGGCCATGTCTCCCGAACAGAGGGCGTTGACAAATAAACGCCGACGCGAATCATATCAACCAAAAAATAACTCCAAACCAAAATTGACTGAACAGCAAAAGAAAGATGTTAGAAAAGAGGAGAAAAAAGCATCTAAGAGAAGACAAAACGAGTACAGAGCCAATAGTTTGCACCCTGAGTCCATCGCAATGCTTAACCCGGAGTTCACTCCCAAGATTGTGTCCCCCTCAAAGGATGGAGAGACGAGCAGAGCATGCGATTGGTCTATCCCCGAGTACAATGGTACGCCAGTGTATGTCTATTCCTCATCAAAACCAGACTTACAACAACACAATAAAAAGACGTGTGTGACCCCCGGTGAGAGACATACACTGATAAATCGACGCAACCAGTGCTTTGAAAATACCATAGGAAGTTCAAACAATCTATTGAGGGGGACATGGAGGACCCAAACTTGATCACCAAGTTGAGAAACTTTGAGAATGGTTAGTTTGTAGCCCTTTTAAGATAACCGATTGTCGTACACATTTTTCAATAAGATTAAATAATACACTCACTAACATTACTTAATCCACATCACAGGAAGTGTTGTTCTTGATCCTTCTACTACAGAGGCCAACCAAACACAACCAAGTCAAGGGAACAACGGTAAATGCAATGACTGATCAATTATCTATGCCATTCAACTGTGTTGAGTGTAGTACACATCGAGTTGTTTGAATTTTATAGGACAACCCGGTCCAGTTCCTCTTGAAGACGCAACACCATTCATCGAAGCATCTATGATGGAAGACGGTAATCTTCCACATTTGTCTTACTATGGTCATATAAAATTTGGACTATTCATAAACTTATCAATGGAATGACAGATGGTGATGAGGACGTGATATTTGAGGAGGATGATGAGGAGGAAGGATACCTTTTTGCTAGACAATGTTTGTGTTTATATAAGCTAGATTTTGGTTCATAATCTGTTGGTTTATTTAAATAACACGTGGTCAACTTGTATGCTTCAGATGAAGAGGCCGATGACGAGGGAATACCAGATGTGGAAGATGACAATCCTAGCATCCCGGAAGTCCCCGATCCCTACGGGGTAGTTTATAGCAATGTTCCGTCTGAAACACACGTGTTGAAACCTGTTCCGAATTGCGAGTATTGCAATGCAAAGAAGTTTGAATTCGAGCCACCCGGATTCTGTTGTCGTGGCGGAAAGATACACCTGTCCACCCCCGACACACCACCAGAACTCATGAGATTGTGGTCAAGTTCAGATGCAGATGCGAGGCACTTTCGTAAAAACATCCGGCATTTTAACGACCACTTCTCATTTACGTCCCTATATTGTAACCTGGATCGAATTACCACCGATGTGCGCACTGGTGGTATCTACGCATTCCGAGCCCATGGCCAAATGTACCACAACATGCGTGATTTTGGCAAAGAGAAAGGCAAAGAGGCGGACCACCTTGAGCTTTACTTCTATGATGACGATCCTGCTCTTGAACACCGCTACCGTAAGTGCCGTGAAGAATACTTGAAAAAGGATAAGGAAGTTGTTGCAGGGTTGGTGAGAATCCTTAATGGTAATCCGTACTCTGAACACCTTAGGACTATGGGGCATATTGAGGAAATTGAAGACTACCGGATTGAATTCAATCTCGACCAGCGGCTAGACCAGAGAACCTATAATGTGCCTCTCACATCGGAGGTTGCCGCCGTGTGGATTGAGGGGAGCGAGCGTCGTGGACAGTTCGAGAATAGTGTTATGCTACAAGGGAGGGATAGATCTATACACGGCATCCGATCGTACCATGGGTGCTACGACCCATTGTCATAACCTCTATTCTTTCCAAGAGGTGAACTCGGCTGGCACAACAACATTCCAAAGGTTGGTGTGACTATGGACGAAGTCAGAGCCGCACAAGAGATCCGCAAGAAGCGTGCTGCGAGAAATGGCGACAATGATCTCGGTAAATTAATGAGACACTAGATTATTTATTTTACCAGTGTTAACTCTATTTGACCTAATCGAAACAACATGTGTTTGCAGGATCTGCTGGAAACAAGTGTGTCTCCGTGCGTGATTACTACTGCTACAAATTCCAGATGTGGTCTGGTATATTTAATCCAATATTGTACGGGCAGCGTCTTTTTCAGCATTTTGCCGTTGACACTTATATAAAGATTGAGAGCTCGCGTCTAGACTACGTACGGAACAACCAGGACACCTTACGAGCTGACCTATACCAAGGCTTGGTTGACAGCTTGAATCTAGGTGAAGGACGGTGTGATGCTGTTGGGAAACAGACTGTGTTAGGACCAACGTTCATCGGGGGGGCCCGTGATATGAGGCATCGATATATGAATGCAATGGCTCTGGTGCGGAAGTTTGGAAAGCCGGATATCTTTCTCACCATGACATGCAACCCTAATTGGGAAGAGATAAAGAACGAGCTTTACCCAGAGCAAACACCTCAGGACCGTGCAGATCTCGTAACCCGGGTCTTTAGGGCAAAGCTCGAGGAGCTAAAGATAAGGTTGTTGAAAAGGGACATTCTTGGAAAGGTTCGGGCATATGTATACGTGGTAGAGTTCCAAAAGAGAGGCTTACCGCATGCACATTGGCTTTTGATCATGGATAAGCAGTCCAAACTCACGTGCCCAGAGCAATATGATCGTCTTATTTCTGCTGAGCTCCCAGACAAGAAGAAATACCCGGAACTATACAGGATGGTCACGAAGCATATGATGCATGGTCCTTGCGGATCATTAAACCCAAACTGCCCATGTACTTTTGGGCGTGCATCATGCAAGAACCGTTATCCGCGTGCATTTTGTGACGCGACCACGCAGGGCAAGGATTCATACCCTGTTTATCGGCGACGTGATGATGGTCGTAAGGAAAAGGTTCGTGGTCATATGCTGGACAACCAATGGGTCGTGCCTTACAACCCGAATCTGCTACGTACATTTAACTGTCACATAATTGTTGAGGCTTGTGGGAGTATTAAGTCTGTGAAATATCTGTTTAAGTACATATACAAGGGACACGACCGAGCGTCCGTAGCGGTTAGAGAGGCAGGCAAGGCAGATGACAAGGAAACATCGACGAGATCCAGCAATACAGGGACGCTAAGTGGGTGACCCCTCCAGAGGCTTTGTGGAGAATATACGGATTCGACTTGAGTAAGAACCACCCACCGGTACAGCAGCTACAGCTTCATCTCCCAGACATGCACATGGTGTCTTTTCATCAACGCGACATGGTCGAACGAGTGGTTAACCGTCCGGGTGTTGAAGAGTCGATGCTAACAGCCTACTTTGACGCAAACAGGAGATATCCGGATACACGTGGTGTGCTGTACCATGACTTCCCATAGTGCTATACCTGGCAGTCTGACGACAAATATTGGAGACCAAGGGAACGGGAGACTTCAGCAAAGATAGGAAGAATTATCTCGGCCCATCCAGCCGAGGGGGAACGCTACTATCTTCGAGTTCTTCTAAACCATGTCGCGGGTGCTACGTCCTATGAGCACCTGAGGACAGTTGATGGTGTGATCCAACCATCCTTCCATGAAGCTGCTGAAAGAAGGGGCCTGATTGAAGAAGACAACATGTTAGATGAGTGTCTTGTTGAGGCTTCACTATTCTAGATGCCTTCGTCGCTACGACGACTGTTCACAACAATATTGGTATTCTGCGAACCAAGCGATGTATTTGGATTGTGGCAGAAACACCTTGAGGCAATGTCAGAAGATTATCGTCGAGACAACCTAAACGCGAGCCTCGTGCTTCAGATGGTTCTGATTGATGTCAGAAATATGTTGCAATCTATGGGCAAGGACATCAAATCTTTCCCTCTCCCAGATATCGACGAGGCGTATGATGACGCCAGTGGTATTGCTCGTGAGATTTTCGAGGAGGCAAGCATCAAGCATAACACAGATGATGATGATCTTGTGGCCTTCCTCAATGATGAACAGAAGGCTGCCTATGATGAAATCATGTCCTCCATCGACACTGACGAGGGTGGTATGTTCTTTGTGGATGGTCCCGGGGGCACAGGGAAAACCTTTCTTTATAGGACCCTGTTAGCAAAGGTACGTGGGGAGAACAAAATTGCTGTACGTGGGGAGAACAAAATTGCTACGTCTGGTGTTGCAGCATTCATAATGCCTGGGGGCAGGACGGCCCACTCCCGCTTCAAGATACCCTTAACTATCGATGAGGGTGTTTGTTGTAGCCTCACCAAACAGAGTGGTACTGCCAAGCTGTTGCGCGCTGCATCACTGGTAATTTGGGATGAGGCCTCTATGACTAAGAGACAATCAGTTGAGGCATTAGATAGTAGTATGCGTGATATTTTGGATCGACCTGATCTTCCATTTGGTGGGAAGACCATTGTGTTTGGTGGAGACTTCAGGCAGGTCCTCCCCGTTGTTCGCAGGGGGTCGAGGGCTCAAATTGTCGATGCTTCGTTGCGAAGGTCATACCTTCGGGATTCCATGCGACATCTAAAGTTGGTAACGAACATGAGGGCACAGAGTGATCCGTGGTTTGCGGCTTATCTGTTGCGCATCGGTTGTGGTACGGAGGAGGTCAACGATAATGGCGACGTTCGTCTTCCTGATGAGATTTGTGTTCCGTACACTGGTAAACGAAGTGACCTTGATAGGCTAATCGAATCCATCTTCCCCAGGCTCAATGAAAACATAACAAACAAGGACTACAACACTTCCAGAGCGATTTTGTCTACACGCAATGAATGTGTTGACAAAATTAATATGAAGATGATCGACAGTTTCCAGGGTGGTGAGATGATGTATCATAGCTTTGACTCTGCGGTCGATGATCCACACAACTACTACCCATCTGAGTTCCTCAACACTTTGACACCCAATGGCCTGCCTCCGCATGTGCTAAAGTTGAAGATTGGATGCCCAATTATTCTGCTACAGAATATAGATCCTGCTAATGGCCTATGTAATGGGACGAGGCTTGTGGTCCGAGGGTTCCAAAGAAATACCATAGATGCAGAAATCGTGTTGGGACAACACACTGGAAAACGAGTTTTCCTGCCTCGGATTCCTTTATGCCCCTCGGACGACGAGATGTTCCCTTTTCAATTCAAAAGGAAGCAGTCTCCTGTCAGACTGAGCTTTGCCATGACTATAAACAAGTCTCAGGGTCAAACTATCCCTAACGTCGGTGTGTATCTACCACAACCAGTGTTTTCTCATGGCCAGTTGTATGTTGCCATGTCTAGAGCCACCTCTAGATCGAACATTAAGATCCTTGCACTCCCACCAGATGCTGATGAGGACGCGGAAAATAAGGAGAATGATTTAGAAATCTCCAAAAAAAAAAGAAGAAGAAAAAGGAGAAGAAGAAGAAGAAAAAGGTCCCTCTGTTAGATGGCACCTACACAAAGAATATAGTATACAAGGAGGTCCTAACGTCATAGGCAAAGTAAGATGAATATCACTTGTAGTATATCATGCCTATTTTTTTTAGATGATTTTACTGTTACTACTATTAACCACTACTTTTATTTGGTATGTAAATAGGAATCAAAGCCTCTTCTTGAACATGCCCCAACAACTGCTTGCGCTTTACTATAGTTATTGTTAATCAAATGTCATTTCAACTACTCGCTCTGTCCCAAAAAGGAGTAGTTTAGTAAACTGTTTTGTTTTACAACAATAAACTTGTAACTGTGAATTTTTATCTTCTGGAATGTTCAATGTGATTCCTTATACAATTGTTGGCGTCCCGTAGCAACGCACGGGCACGAAGCTATGTATTTTATAGAAAGCAACCCAGCCCATTATCCAAAGACAGTTGAGAGGACGCAATCCATCCATGACCCATGGGCTACTAGACGATATAGCCCAATAAGCCCGTGTAGTTTTGATGGGCCTAGACTCCTCTACTACACACGCGGGCCCGGCGCACGCGAACAGAAGTCCTCCCAAACCCAAAACCCTCTCGCTACTCCAAGCTCGCCGGCGGCCGCACGCAAACTCCTCCAAACCACGCCGCGGCACCTCCTCCCCGCCCCGGCAACGCCATGGCTCTCCTCCTGAAGCCCAAGCACCACCTCTCCAAGACCGCCCGCATCCTCCTCCTCCGCGGTCTCTGCGACGGCTCACCGGCCCCGCCAACCCCAGCGGATCCCTCAGCCCCGCCCCTGACGCGCGCGGAGACCAAGCTCCTGGACGCCCTGCACGCGGCGCTCCTCGACCACCGCCGCGCCAACCTGGCGACCGAGCTCCCGGAATCCCCGCCGTTCGACGCCCTTCCGGCCCTCTCCGCGGGCGTCTCCGGTCTGCTCCCTTCCCCGCCTTCCCCTCACCTCCCGCTCCACCTCCTCCGCCGCCTGCTCGCGCTCCGCCGCGGCGTTCCGCTCCCCGAAGCTGTGGCTTTCTTCCATCATGTCGTCCCCTCCCTACCCGAGGACTCCCTCCCCGATCTCTACGCCGCTATGATAGACCTGCTCGGCAAACACAACCATTTCGCGCTCGCGCGCCACCTGCTCGACGAAATGCGCGAGCGAGCCGTCCCCATCTCATCGCAGCTCATCCGAGCCTTGATCCGCCGGTATGTCCGGGCGGAGATGCCGTCGGAGGCGGCTGACCTATTCCGCCGCATGGACGAGTACGGAGCTGGGGCTCCAGATCCTGCCACACTGGCGTTCCTCCTCGCCTCTCTCTCCAAGAAGCGCCTTGCCACTGAGGCGCAGGCACTGTTCGACAGTTTTAAGTCTCTCTTCCCACTGGATGTTGTTCTCTACACGGCTGTGGTGCATGCGTGGTGCCGTGCTGGGCGGCTTGATGAGGCAGAGCGTGTGTTCGCAGAGATGCAGCAATCAGGGATCATGCCGAATGTGTATACCTACACCGCTGTGATTGATGCAATGTATCGTGCAGGACAGGTTCCCCGCGCACAGGAGCTCCTGTGCCAGATGATCGATTCTGGGTGCCCACCTAACACGGCAACGTTCAATGCCATCATGCGGGCGCATGTCAAGGCTGGCCGTTCTGAGCAGGTTCTCCAGGTGCACAACCAGATGCAGCAGCTTGGGTGCAAGCCTGATATTATCACATACAATTTCTTGATCGAGACACACTGTGGGAAGGGCCAGGGCAACCTTGATGCAGCACTGAAGGTTCTTGCAAAAATGACGGCAAAAGGGTGTGTTCCTGATTGCCACACATTCAATCCCATGTTCAAGCTGGTTCTTGTGCTTGGCAATATTGATGCTGCGAGGAAGTTGTATGAAAAGATGAGGGAGCTGCAATGCAAGCCAAATGTCGTGACATATAATTGCCTTCTAAGGTTGTTCAGTAATGAGAAGTCAATGGATATGGTTCTAAGGATGAAAAGGAACATGGATGCGGAAGGAATAGAGCCAAATGTGCACACCTATGCTATTCTGATTGAGGCATTCTGTGGGAGAGGGAACTGGAAGCGTGCACATGCAACAATAAAGGAAATGATTGAGGAGAAGTCCTTTAAACCCTCAAAGAAGGTGCGTGATATGGTATTGACCCTTTTGAGGAAGGCTGGACAACTTAAGAAGCATGAAGAGCTTGTTGAAATGATGGCCGACCGGGGTTTCATTAGCCGCCCGCCAAGTGATGCACTGTGGGGCACACTGTAGCCTTTCTGATTTTCATGTCTTTGATTGTTATTTGTTATGCAAGTGTAATCACATGCAAAAAGGTAACTTTTCTTATGTGTTGTACCCTGTTATAGCTTCCTGAGTAAAATTGATTGGGTGAGAGGTATCAGGTCAAAATTTTAGCGCTACAAGTAAATGCACTTGTTTGGGCGCTGGCTTTGGTTTAGGCTAGGAGACCTAACCATTCCTGGCCAAAACTAGGGAGTCTGAATCTTTGGTTTAGGCTAGGAAACTTAAAAGCAAAGGATGCCCTATTACCATTTGCTTCTACGGAGTAGCAACTAAAGACCTTTTGGAAATATAAATAGCTCGGCAAGGTATTTGCCTTTGTTACTAACCTGTTGGTAGTACAGAGTTTGGGAAATAAAAGATGGATTTGAGAACCACATGTAGTCTGATCTATCTCCTTCTGATTCCAGAGACTACATTAGGTTTGCAGTTCTGGTAGCAGAAGACTCCAGAAATGATCTTGTCTTCAATTGCTGAATCCTACCTGTTTGGCTCTACTTCCCTTTTTCAGTAATTAGGTTTGGCAAGCTGTACTGTACTGCATAATTTAGGTAGAAGCGTACCGCTCATATTGTTTGCGCTTTACGGGACATTTTAGGTTAGGATGTTTCACTCTTATAGTAGTTAGCATTTTGAGTGTACATGGTTGGCATTCATTTAAATGGAGGTGCTAAGATGTACTCCATGCAGGAGGACCAGTAGCCCTTGCTTCACATGATTTGAACTGCTTCAAAATGAATGCGTGATTTATAGCATGGAAATGTCACATATATGTCCTATGACTGAGTAACCGCACAAATTGAATTCTTGCCTTCTTGGTAGTGACTGCATTCTTTATACGATCAATCTTCAGCTTGAAAAGTTAGCATGTTTCTGGATTCATGTGTTTTCTGAACTACCAGTGGAGTATGTTTGCTGCATAATCATCTTTCTGCTGATGAACTCTTCATTTGCTTGACTAGCTTAGTAGTTTGCAAATTTAAGTAGGTGCAAGTGTATCTGGGACAGTGCTGGTATACAAAATGTTGGGTGACGATAGAATCAAGCGTTGTTTTGGCACCCACAGTCATGAGCTGATCACGTACATTTCTGCTTTTTGTTCACTTCACGGCTTGAAATAAAGTCGCCAATTTACCATAGACCTCCCAAGTCTGTTTCTCACTTGAAATTTTAACGTACTGCTACTTCAATGTTCAAGGGGTCGGTTTTGAAATTCTGATCTGCCGAGTTTTTGTAGTGGCTCAATACGTACCTGGTGTGCTGGGTGCAGTCATAGCTCTGACAAACAATTGGACTCTATATTTTGCAAGATGGTGGCGGGAGATCGTCACCGCCACTGGAGTGCGGAGTGCCGGTGAAAGCGGTACGGTCATTGTTATTGTTGCTGCTTCTTGTTTTGGATCTTCTACCAAACCTTTTTGTATTTCAACTCCGTCATCAATATATGACGGGCAAAATTTCCGCTGTTCATTTCAAAATGAATTAGTCCATTGTTCCATCCAGCATCGCCTAGAGGACCGATCATTCCTAGGTATCGCATTTGTGTCACAACTAAATGAATAATCATGTGATCTACACGGGACAAAATCAGTAGGCGCCGCACCGGCACTTTGTTGCGGCTCAAGACGTGTCGCCTTATGTCGCAACCTCTCCTTTTCAGAACTGCCACGCTCAACTCCATCTGATTCTGATATTAATGTTTGATGTGCCTTTTTTTTAACTCTTGTCCGTTGCCTACCAATACCTAATGGTCGGTGCGCAATGTCCGGCATGTGCAATGCACCGGTATACTCTTCGATTCGATGAAGCTATCCATTCCTAGCCCAAAGCTTCGGCCAGCTTTCGAGCAGCACATGGCCGCAGGCATCTTCGGCTTGTAGGCTTCCGGGGGGGCGACTGAGGCATGAGCCGCAACCGGACACCCGGAGGTGTTTGCTCCAAATGGGAGCCTCTTGAAAGAACTTGACCGGAATCTTTGTATCGGCTTCATGTGAACCTCTATCTGTTCTCTCGCCCAGCCCAGCTTCTTCTCAGATCCCATTGCCTGATTGGTTCGGTCCGGCGCCCTCGTTAGATTAACCTGGAGCCGGTGTCCACAATCATCTTTTATGTTGGCCATCGCCAACATGCCGACCTATGGCCGTTGTTTACTCGCCGCTTTGTTTGATTGCTACCAGCGCAGGTGGCTTGCTGTGCTATGTGTCCTAATGATCGCATTAGCAATAGCTTAAGCCCGTGCTTCCCTTTCTCATCGATTGGCTGCTTTCAAACTGGGTTAACTCATTAACCCATTGCAGTCAGAATTGGATAGCAGTTGGGTTCGTTTTCATGGTTTTACTACCGTTCCATTTGTTTACAGGCCAGAGGACCACACAGCTCACGCAGCGGCATGCAGTACGGTCCAACAACGTCCAGTGCAGTGGATTGCTTTCCGAATCATGAGCCTCCCTCTGTTATTACTGATTACACACCGACTGGGCCTGCGAAATCTCGACCCTGTGCTGCGGCTTTTCCAGCGCCCCGACGACCCAAAATCCGGACGCGTCCAGGCGCTAGGCTCCAGCCACGGACGGCCATTGTTCTCGTCTCCCCGCCTATAAGACCCCTGTGACCGGAGGCGCCGAGCCGTGCCAGGCACATCGGCACATGCGACCACCCTCCCCTCTCGTGTCGTGCGGCGGCCGGGACCAAAGCCATCGACCCAAGCCGTAGGCGTTGTTGCGAACGGGCGTCCACTCCAACGCGCGGCGTTTACAAGCGCAGCCGCTGCACCGAGCGCATCGCCCCCGTTTGGCATCTTCCGAGCCCCGCCTCTCTTAAGCTTCGCCCCTCGCGCGCGCTCGAGCCCCACTTGGCTTTTGAGTGAGCAACCGAGCTGTTCTCTCGTGACCTCTCTCCGCCAAGGCCCGACCGAGCTAGTACCCTGTGGTTGTGCGCGGGCGACACCAGCGAGGAGGCAATAATGGGCGCTGCCGTGGCGGAGGTGGTGGCGCCGAAGCCGGCGGCCAAGCGGCGGTCGACCACGCTGAGGTTCCTGTTCGAGCTCGAGAAGCCGGACGGCGGCCTGCTCCCCGGCACGGCCAAGCTCCCGCCTCCGTCGCCGGAGCCCGAGGCCGACAGCCTCATCGACAAGATCGCCGCGTGCCACCGCGTGTTCACCTTCGCCGCCAACGCGGGCGACGAGCGCGAGGACGAGCGTGACGCCAAGCGGGAGCGCCTCGTGGAGGTGCTCGGCGCCGTGCGCTCCGCCGGAACGAAGCGGCCGCTGGACCACCGCGTCATGGCGGCGCTGGTGAAGATGGTGGCCGCCAACCTGTTCCGTTCACTGCCACCGTCGGCGTACCCGCCGCTGCCTCCCGACGGGCTCGACGAGGAGGCGCCGGTGATGTCGCTGTCCCCGTCGTGGCCACACCTCCAGGTGGTCTACGATATCCTCCTCTCCGTGGTCACCGCCACGGACGCCAAGGCGCTGCGCAACCACGTGGACCGACCGTTCCTCTCGGCCCTCCTCTCGCTCTTCGCCTCCGAGGACCCACGCGAGCGGGACCGGCTCAAGACCGCGTACCACCAGCTCTACTCCAAGCTCACCTGCGAGCGCGCCTTCATGCGGCGATCCATGGCTGCCGCGCTCCTGCGCTTCGTCTACGAGGCTCCCGCCGGCGAGCGACACTGCGGCGCGGCCGAGCTGCTCGAGATCTGCGGCAGCATCATCAATGGCTTCGCCGTGCCGCTCAAGGAGGAGCACAGGGTGTTCCTGAAGCGCGTGCTGCTGCCGCTGCACCGGACGCGGTGGGCGCACACGTACCACCGGCAGCTCGCCTACTGCGTGCTCCAGTTCGTGCACAAGGAGCAGGGGCTCGCCGGCGAGGTCGTCACGGGCATCCTGCGACACTGGCCCGTGACCAACTGCCAGAAGGAGGTGCTGCTCATCGAGGAGCTCGAGGAGATTCTCGAGGTGCTCGACCCCAAGCAGTTCCAGAACCTGGCCGTGCCCGTCTGCTCGCGGATCGCCCGCTGTGTCAGTAGCTGCAGCTCCCAGGTTCGACCTGTCTCCAGCACTACTACTTGTTGAAACTATTTTTTTTTCCCCTACACACTTCATACTTTTTTTTAGCGCGAACAATTTTTCCGATTTCATAATTTGGTGCGCGGCGGCAATGCGTGGAATACAGACGTCTGCAGCACAGAATTTCTGTCCAGACGGGTTCGGGTACAGAAGTGTGGTCACTGAACATACCGTTAGGCAGGGCACTTTCCTAAATTATGGTGGAGATTCAGATTCAGAGATCGGCGTCTGCCCCATAACAACAGTTTTTTTCAAGGAACTCCATAGCCATAGTTGGGTACATGTGGGAGGAAAGGTGTCCTTTTCACTCAACAGTGGTTGATCGATAAAGTAGTAACTTTATAAAGCGACCTCACTTTTGTTTGTCGACTTCACGTACGCTGTTCGCGTAATTCAATTTCGAAAAGACGCTTTTGAACATATCATTTCCATTCCATGTTTTCATGTCCCAGCGGCATGGGATCATTTTCCGATAAAGAAATGTGGCTCCTACTGAGAAACCTTTTTAACTTTGATGGTAATTGTTTTGGAGAAATCTTGGGTAGGTAATTGTTTTGGAGAAACCTTTTTAACTCGCATGTCTTGTATCTGAAATCTGAATATACCGAAATGTAACAACCCTGAATTCAGCAAAGCCGCTTTTGCAAAGCGGCGCTTATGATTTCGCTCTATCCATCGTCGCACGTTTCGTGTCGTGTAATCCAGCCTTTAAGAAAAATTCCTCTTTTCGTTGTCATCATAATAGCACTGACTGTCGTAGGTGGATTTATCAGAACCGGTGCCAATACACGTCGTCAGGTGGATTTTGTAAGGAATTCACGCTGACGAATCCGCTGCAATTTTTTTTTTCTCACCCAGGTGGCGGAGAGGGCGCTGTACGTGTGGAACAACGAGCGGTTCCTGGAGCTGGCGACGACGTCGCCGGGCGTGATGGAGAAGATCCTGCCGTCGTTCGTGGCGAGCGTGGAGGGCAACCTGGAGGGCCACTGGAGCAAGTGCGTGCAGCAGGTGACGGCCAGCGTCAAGGCCCTGCTTGAGCAGGTGGCGCCCGACCTGTACGCCCGGTGCGCCGACGACCTCGCCGCGCGGCGGTCGGAGGCCGAGGCCGCCGCCGCCGTGCGCGACGCCCGGTGGCGGAAGCTCGAGGCCGCCGCCGCAACAAAATAGCCCGCGGCGGCGTTGGGGTCAGTGTACATGCGTGCGTGGTGGGTGTGGAGCGTGGACACGCCGCGATTGATTGCGGCGGCGCGGCGTGCCATTTTGGTTGGCGACGGCGCCGGACGTGACTGTAAGACCAGAGAACCGTGTTGTGCAAGCGAAGTTTGTGCTTCCATGAGACACCGATGGCTTGGTGCGATGCGATGTCCGCGCAAGCAGCCGATCCCTGCTGCTCTGCCATGCCCTTGCAATTTGCAAAACCGCGGCTCGTCTACCCGCTAGCGGCTTGCGGCATGTGACGGCCCGGCGAGCCGGACAGCGGAGGCGCGCGTGAACCATAGGCTCTCAGGGTTTTGGAAGCGACCCTGAGAGGCCCGTGTCGCGTGGCTCGGATGAGTACGCGGGTTTTGGCCACCGGTTTTGGCCGTTCGGCCGGGCGTCGGGCGCGGCGCGGCGCGCGCTGGATGTTTCTCGGCTCGTCCCGTCCACCACGGCGATGCGAATCCAGCGGCCCGGCAATCTGTCAGCCGAGTGCCCGAGTCGCTTGTCCTCTGCTGCCTCTGAAATCTTCAGGAATTCAGGGTCTTTACCCGCAAAGACGTTGACTGTCACTGATTCACTGCATGCACGTGACCTGAAATGACGCAGGCGTTCTGGCCTACTGCTGTCCGCTGGTGAAACGGAAGAAGTAAAAATAACTAGTACAAGACCCATGAAATGGTGAAACCAGCATAATTTTTTCTTCGCCGGCTCACTGCCACAAGAGACTACATATTGGGCTTTTTTTTCTTCTCAAATACGCAGGAGAGCTACGTGTTATTATATTAGGAGAAAATGATACAAATGTTTACAACGCGAGGTTTGGCCTCGCACTCATGATTCACTTAGGTTCTATTACTGCACTATTACAACCAAAAGGAGCAGCGACAGTTTCAAAAAAAAAAAAAGGAGCAGCGACACCTACTGAACACGGGACATATTGGGCCTCGTGAGCGATGACAAATGGGCCTTATATATTGAAGTGTTCTAAACGATTGTTGTCCTAATATTACCAGACAAAAACACATCATAATCTCTCTCCACAAGGTTGAACCACGTGTACATATTACAAAGCCCACCACGACGTGCCGGCGGGGCTGTAGGAAAGTCTCTGTTCGCTTTCCTCGCTTTGTTATTAGCAACGTAGACTATCTTAGCATTGCATCTTTCATTATAGTCATTGGTGTGAGGTTCGTCAAAAAGAGTTTACCATATTCATCCTGGGGCTACACTTTGCGAGAGTGAAGTCTTAAGGACATGAGAGCCAGAGTGGAATATGCGGCTAAATCGTCTCTTTTTTTCAGGAACAGTCGTACCTAATTGGTTTGATATTGTGCCACGCCATAAAAGAAGTAACCTATGTTTCAACCTACCTTCTCATCCCTAATGGTTTTCAGTTAAAAAAAACACTTGTGCTGGATTTCTTTTTTTTTTTTGAACGAACAACTTGTGCTGGATTTATAGTCAGCGGCGACAGTGTACGTGATCATTTTTTCTCTTTATTAATTAATTTACTATGATCGAGCAACCCCTTTTTGTTGGTACTATACCTGGTACGATATGCGAACTTTGCTTTGGTGGTTTCACTGATATTTTATGATGTTATATATTTGTCATGATGTCGCTTTTGTCGCGTGGGTGATTTTCTTTTCTTGACTATGAGCTGTTGGTCGTGTAAGTTTGTCCTGATATCTACTGACAGCTTAGAACGCATCCAGTAAGCTTCTTGACCGGTTGTTTTCTCAAGAAAAAATCTCCCGCGAAGAAGGAAAAATCTGTACCTGCTCAAAAAAGGAGGAGGAAAAATCTGTAATAGTTAAGACAGTGTGAGCCAGCCGAGTGGAAACAACGAAGGGTTGAAGCTAAAACTAATCATGCATGCATTCATCTCTGGTCCAACAAAAAAAAAAGCCGAGTGAACCACGTTGTTCTATCTTCCCAGCCCAATCAAATCCGTGTGCAAAGGAGGCCTGAACCAGTGCCTCTGTTCCTAGTTAAGCCCACCCGCGCCCGTAGCCAGGGGCCCAAAGCCCGCGCACAAGCCAGCAGCCTGCCATCTGGCCCACAATCAGTTACTACTGAGTCTCGAGTCTCCACTACGACTACACTTTCACCGCGAGCTGGCAGGCATATGCCTCCGGCCTCCACCGTCGTCCGTCGGTCAGGACTCAGAAAGTCAGAAGCAGCCGTGCCAGCCGCGCGCCCAGGGCGAGGGCACCGCCGCATCTGGGTCAGCGCCATCGGGAGCAGGCCGAACACGCCGCCAGCACCTGCTGACCCCTCGTCAATTAATTTTTATTTTTTATTTATGCTTCTCACATAACATGTTTTTTAGAAATTTTTTTTCACCTTTCTATTCGTCTCCTTCACATAACACGCTTCCTAGAAAAAAATATTTTTTCTTTTTTTTACTAAACTGCCACCGGCGCCGCCGCCTGACGAGTGATGACCACACGCCTGGCCGTCGGCGCCGCCGCCGGTCACCGATTAGGATTAACCCGCACCACCTTATATTCCTCCTACAGTAGCGTGCAATCCGCAAACCCAGACCAACATCCTCTCCACGTCTGTACTACGCGCTTATCGCAGGACCAGGACATGGTCCATTTCTCCGGCCACCCACGTACAGGCGCCTTCTAGACGACGATTTCGTTCCGGTGCCGTTCACCTGTAGCCCACAGGGATTGAACATCGCGACGCGCAAGTTTCCGCGGCCGGGCAATCGAAAATTCGAAATAACCAACCAACCAACCAACCCCGATTCCGGTAGAGATGCTGCCGGTCGCCTTTCAGGTGCGGTGGAAAAGAAGCTGAGGCTTAGTCGTTAAAGAGTGCGATCGAGCGGCCGAAGAATGACACGCCACAGATAACTCAGATAAGCAAAGCACTCGCTCTGTTTCGTGACCCAAACTCCATCGAACCGGCTGGTAGCCTCCCCCTTTTCCTTGCCTTTGCCCGTTTGGCCCTGCCCTGTCGTCGTTTCGTGTGCTGCTGCTGCCGCTGCCGCTGCCGCCGCGGAAAGGTGAAAGTGAACCGAGAATGGCCTAGTAACGGTTGTGGCACACGCATGTCCTCGCCAATGGCGATACCTGAACTGCCCCCCTTTTTCCCATGCCTCACCGGAGGCAATCCCCCGTACGATGCGTCATAGTTGTTTAGTTCCTACATATTCACTATTCCTTTCATCACATCCATCCTATCATTTTTCATTCTTTGCTCACTATTCATTACTACAGTGTATATCTGTTACAGTAAATCTAAGCACCCGCTGAGGTTTTTTTTTTTCCTTTGGTATGCATCCCATTCTGTCGCTGCCGCGTGCCGGTCGCTGACCGTAGCACGCGTGGCCTGTGGCCTGCCCGAATGGCGGTGCACGGCACGGCTGCGCCGGCGGAGGCGGAGCGCGCCTACCGTGGCGTGTGCCTCGCTGCAGCAGAGTCAAGCGCCCTCACGCACACGTCGGCGTCAACGAACAAAAGGCCAGGAGATTTTTCCAACCTAACATCACGACCTTCTTCGCCGCCTCCTCCGTTATAGAGTCGTCGTCCACGACGGATAGCACGTCTCCGCCCCCCGCGTCCTCCGAATTCCCACCACACCCATTCCCGCTTCTCTTCAAGCTTTTTTCTGCCTCCCGTCCAAAGAAGAGCGTGCGCGCGGTCATGGACATGAACACCGACACGATGTCGCTCACAGACTCCTCCTGGCTTCATCATCCTGCAGCCATGGACGACACCGCGGCACCACACCGCTCGCCGGCGGGAGTCGGCGAGGGCCTCGGCTCCTTCGCCTCCCGGGCAGTCGAGAGCCTCGGCTCATTAGCCACCCGTGCAGCTGAGAGCCTCGCCCGCGGCCTGGTCACCTGCGTCTTCGCGACAGGTCAGCCAAGTCCGACCGACCTCAGTTTTGTCTCCGTGTCATGGCTGCAAGCCTGCAAGGTTGAAGAAGCCTCGTGATGGTTTCATGGATGGTTGGCAGTGGGCACGGTCCTCGGCGCGATCACGGGAGGGCTGATCGGGCTGGCGACGGAGACGGGGGTGGTGCGCGGCACGGGCGTCGGCGGCATCACGGGGGCGCTCGTGTCCATGGAGGTCGTCGAGTCCTCGCTCGCCATATGGCGCTCCGACGAGCCGGCCATCTGGAGCGTCGTCTACGTGGTCGGTCTCGGGTGTCCCAATTCACAAAGACGAATTCGCCGCCGGCTTCGCGTGCCGTGCCGTACTGACTCACGTTTTGGACTATTTCTCTCTGTTTCTCAGCTCGACGTGATCTGGAGCCTGCTGACCGGCCGCCTCGTCCGTGAGAAGGTGGACCCCGCCGTGCTCAACGCCGTCGAGAGCCAGGTGCATGCGCGCGTCACGTGACCTCACCACCCCTTCGAGCCAAACACGACTCACTCGCATACCAGCGTCACGCCAACTGAATGATGTAACGCTATACTCTTGCATGACGCGGTCAGTTTCTTGCAGATGAGCGCAGTGGAGGCACCGGTTGGGCATGGAGATGGCGCCGACATCTTCGAGACGGGCGGGACCACCGGCATGCCGAAGGCGGCCATCGACGCGCTCCCCGTGGTGAGGTTCGCCGAGCGTGGCAACGTCGACGCCAGCGGCGAGCTCGTTGCCTGCTCGGTGTGCCTCCAGGTATCCATCTACTACTTGTAGCTACTAGTAGTAGTAAACTGCCAGCCACTGCAGATATCTTGGCATGAATCTGCACTGAGCCTCTTCTGACGATCTTTCCTCCGCAGGAATTCGAAGCCGGCGAGAGCGCGAGGAGCCTGCCGGTGTGCCGCCACACGTTCCACCTGCCGTGCATCGACGGCTGGCTGCTCCGGCACGCCTCCTGCCCGTTGTGCCGGCGCGCGGTCTAGGGCTTCCCCGTTCCCCTCTGAGTCCCTCCCTCTCCCTGCCGTCCTATAGGAGCTGACACTAGTATCCGTTCCTGAACACTGAACAGCACTGAACCTCGCACCATTTTTGTGTTTCTGTTCCTGAACACTGAACAATGCTGAACCTCGCACCGTTTTTGTGAAACACAGCAGCTTGAGTATACTGTATATCGCCAGATGATCAGTCTGGCGTCATTTATGTAACCTGGAATTTCTTTTCATCGGTTAGTACTCCCTCCGTCCCAAAATAGATGTCATTTTCGCTTCCCAATAAAAACAACATCTTTGAACATTAACCAATTATATATAAAATAATATTAATATTTATAGTACATCATTAATACCATTAGATAGATATTTGAATCTAGTTTTTTAACAAATTTATTAGAGACATAAATATTACATATATTTTTTTTACAAATTGAGTCAAAGTTGAGAAAATAACACGTGCACGCATCCCATAGCGTCTATCCTTTTATCCTTTTAGCGGAGGGAGTATATGCTAATATAACAGTGCTCCCCATTCTCATGCATTGGACAGTGCGATTGGCCACTTGGTCAGATGCCTGACAAGG
This sequence comes from Digitaria exilis, assembly GCA_015342445.1. NCBI lineage: Eukaryota > Viridiplantae > Streptophyta > Magnoliopsida > Poales > Poaceae > Digitaria > Digitaria exilis. Next base: position 993,633 of record JACEFO010001823.1, on the reverse strand, counting down.
GTACACGGCACCACAAGGAAAGCACATCTGCAAAAGAGCGAATCCGCACTGATATCAAGCTAAAGGAATAATTACAAGCAGAAGTTGCCCACAAGAATGACCCTACCTTCCACAACCAACCAACAACATGGTACTCACTCTACAAGCTAAAATCAGACAGATTCTAGGGGCCCAAAAACTGGGGCAATGCAACTACGACTAGGTCCTAAAAATGGAGCTCATCAAGCATCCACCCCTATATGCGAATATGGCCCCTCAACACAGGGCCGTTTCTCGGCATTAACCTTCTCTGAATCTTTGGCGTTGGCTTGAGCTAGAAGGTCGTCGTAAAGCTTGACAGAATCCTTTGAGAACTCAGTCAGCGATTCGAAAATACTGGCAAGGCCAATCTTGAACCCATTCAGAGTGACATCATGTGTGTCCCGCATGCAAGCTTGATGCTTCATTTTCTCCATCTCAATCCTCCTCCTCAATACGTTGAGCATTTCTTTCTTCTCAGACAGGTGCTCCATGCGCTGCTTAGCGTCTATTTCGGGTTTATGCTCCAGAAGCTTGGTGCCAATGATTCTGTTCTCTGCTCTTTTGTAGGCAGTTAGCTTCTTGTCCAGCTCTTTTGACAGGCCGTCCACCTTTCTTTTCTGCTGTTGTTCTTCTCCTTGCTTCAGCCATAGCACCCTCACACTTCTCAGAAAATTTCTCATGGTGAAAGACACCCGCTTGCTTGGAAACTTGGACAGCGTAGTGTACCAGTCATGGCATATCACAACTAAAGTTGGAGCACCAGCTCTATCAGGAGCAATTGATGAGATCCCACGGGAGTACCGGATGGTATCAGTCAGAATAAACTTCGACAACCAGCCATCTAGAGCTTCAATATATGCCTTCTGGGCGTTGACATAGCTTACAAAGCAGGATCTCCAGTTCCTCAATTCAACCTCCAATTTGAGAGTCGCGTGACGCTGAGCATCGTTACAGAATTTTCCATAAGCAGGGCATGTGAATGAATTCACCTCAAACATTATCTGTCTCTGGGTTTCATGTGAGTCGACCATTATTTTCCAGGATTTTGTGAAGCTGCAATGGAGCAGCCAAAGCATCAGTAGTGATTAAAACTACAGAACCAATTCCAGACATTAACAGAAGGTCAGCTTACCCCTGCAACAGTTCAACAAGTTGTGGCTGCAGTTCCTCATCCCGTAACTTCTGTATCCTATCAGATATGGATTCTGCTGCTCGTAGGGACACCCAGATTCTTGTATACAAGTCTCTAACTGTTGTCCTAGTTTTTTCAGCACTACGCAGCTCTGAACCTTTGGCATCTTGGTTCCTCAGCTGAAAACATTTCTTCTCATAAGTTTGTCGGATTTGATCGATAGCCTGCACATGATAGAATACAAATCATATCAACACAGATCTAGAGAAAGTTAATAGCTGGCAACAGATGACTGCTCGAGAGCTTGTTACACGTTGTAGGATGACTGCTCAAAAGTGAGGCAAGAAATAAAATTATAAACAGACATTAGAAAAACTAATTGACCATGATATATCGGGAAAATGTAGCATTTGCTCTCAATTTCAGAAACACCAGGTCGATATGGATATGTATACGGTCAGATCACACAGCTAATTTGAATACAAGATGGTGCCCCTGGCTTGTACCTGGATGTTACAAGAGGTGCGGCAACTCACCTCCAAGGATAAACATTTTTTTCTTTTGCTTATCATTCAGAGAATAGCACTATTCTAATATTTATGCTCCCAAATCAAACTAGCAAATGACTTCAACATAAGGGTAAAAAAAACTCGTGACTATTTATGAACAAAACCCACCTTAACTTCTTCATAAAGTTTCTTCTCCCAAGCATACAGTCTCCCTAAAGTCTGGGAGTGACTTCCTGACTTCATCCCACCATAGTCATCGAATATATCACTCTTAGTTTCACTCTTTTCTGTCCAAGACAAGCTATTTGAGCTTGCTCCAAGCTCACTCCTGTAGGATGAGGATACAGATGATGGAGACCGATGCCATGTGATGGCATGAATTATTTTTGATGAATTTTCTGCATAATGGTATAATTTGTAGAGTTAATATGATGATTCAAAGGCATACAAAATGTACTATCAAGTATCAACTGGCAAGTGATAACTACTGTTAATCAACGGGTTACTGGTATTAACAAAACCAAAGCTTTTTGTAATCCTATTGTTCTATCTTGACACACAGTGCAGATTCATGATGCTGTTCATCAACCAGCGCAGCTTTAGCCTTTTTAAGCCCAAAAGGATCCCTTTGGCAATCGAGGACAGCAAGTACTAGCATCAAAGGAGCTATGCAAGATGGCCCAGGAAATGACTGCAAAGCTCAAAAGATGATAACAAATTGGCAGTGGGCGGCTATTACATCAGCCGGGAATATTTAAAGGCACTTTTTAAAGACATACACGCTCTGTCTAATCTCCAGAGGCACAGGGAGTCCTAAAATAAGAACAGTAATCCCATTCCATACCATCCTGGCTCGTGAGTCCTCAACTTCTGATGAGTATAAAAAGCTGGAGTATCACCCAACTGGAAATAACAAAAGGGCTTTCTAGGATAAAAGATTTGTCCAAACCACTCAAAACTCCAGCTTTACACCCAAATCTTACTGAGTTCCAGAAACAGCAAAAAGGATTTGACCATCCCGGCACCACATTTGTAGCACAGATCGAGCAAGTTGCAGCGAGAGACGAGCGAAAGCGAAATCGCGGGAAGGAAGGCAATGGGTCGCAGCAAAGTGATGGACCTTTGAGCTCGGGGGTGCGCGTGGCGGCCTCGAGCATGCTGGACACCTCCTTTCCAGCCTCGGCGGCGCGGGCGAAGAGCTCCTCCACCTCCTTGAGCGCCGCCAGCAGCTCGCGGCCCTGTGGTGCCAGGGCCACCTCCAGCCCGCCGTCGTTCCCCGTCATGTCGCGCACATCTTTAGTCTCTTCTTGAGGCTTTGACACTCCAAGCGACGCCTCTGCCTTCGGCGCCTCGGCTTCCACCGACTTCGCCGCCTCCTCTTCCTCCTCCGCCTCCTCCAGCTCCGGGATGCCTTCCCGCTCCCTCACCGCGCGCATCTCCTCGTCGCTGATGGCCGCAGCCACCTCATCCGTCCCGTAGAATGGGTTAAAAAAGTCCCACCCGCCGACCACCGACGCCGCAGGAGGAGGCGGGGGCGGCGTCGCCGGGGACGGGTAGTAGTAAGGACACCCCATATCCGGCGTCTGCGCGCCGCCGCCCCCATCTACCGCGGCGGCCGGGGGTGCCGCCGCCTGCTCCTCCTGCTGCGGCGGCGTCGGGGGCGTGGCAGGAGAGGGAAGCTCCTGCACCTGAACCTGCGACGCCTTGGGGGAAACGGGGGGCGAGTTGCTGGGGGTGGGGAGCGTGATGAGGATCGGCGCCGGCGTGGTGTGGCGCGCGACGAACACGTCGAGCGCGTCGGCGACGGAGCGGAGCGCCGCCGCGTAGGACGCGTGCGCGCCTGCCAGCGCGAACCGGCGCTCCGCCGCCGCCTTAATAAGGCGCTTCCGGTCGCGGCAAACAGTCACGGGATCCCCTCCGTCGCCGCCGCCGTCGCCGGTGAGGCGGGAGGCGGCGCAGTTCCCCATCGGCGGCGGCTACCGTACCCTACCCTTGCCAAGGTTTAGCGCAGGGTTTAGGGTGGAGTAGGGGAGTGAGGAGAGGGGGAAGACGGGGAGTCAAAGTCAAAGCAGTGGGGTGCGTGAGACTGTGACCGTGAGGCAGGAGTAAAGGGGAGGAGGAGCTTGGGGTCAGGTGGTGGTGGAGAGTGAAATTTTGTTGGTTGTGGGTGTGGGCTAGTGGGGGAAAAGGTGAGGGAGAGGTGGAGGAAGAAGGAGGTCCTAAATTGTGGTGATGATGGCAGGGGAATCTTTGAGTGATTTGTTTATGTGGGGTAAGAAGATTTGGGGTTTGTGGGGTTGGGAGGAGTGATGACCATTATGGTAGCTAAAAATTGTTAGTCACAAGGTGGAATGCTGCTCCAGAAAAAGGCTGGCAGCATAGCTGGGTATGGACAAATTCCTTTCATAACTTTATGACTCAGCCAAGTATAAAAGAAAAACTTTATGATACAGCTATGCATTTTAGAGTACAAACAAGTGCCAACCTTTACATCAGGTAGAAATGTCACACATGTTATTTGGTTTGATAAAAACGCTCAATTTTTAGTCATTTGTAGCGACGACAAGATCGGGATCAGTGGGCAGTCCTTGGAAGAAATTTAAACATGAAGGCTGAAGCAAGCTTAGATAGAAAAGGCTTATAAGGCTTTCAGATATTGTCGCATTGGGTAGATAGAAATGCATTTTTCAGCATTGTTCCTCTTTCAACTATTGAATCTTTTATCTATAATTTAACTTTGTTTGTTTAGCCTTTATGCTATTGTCATTTGATAAAAAAATACTAAAAGTGGAAACAAACAACAAACTTTTGCAAATGGCTTCCCAAAAGCAAAAATTCGTATTCGTATCACAGATGAAAAGCAAGTGTGAAGATGCTTCTGATGGTTTTTCTATGGGGTGTTGATTTTTTTTAATGAAATGTAGGTGTTCATTTGAGGGATGCTATACAGTACCCATTCTATTTAGAAGAAGCCAGATAAAATAAATAATATTTTGGATTTTTTTTTTACAAAATCAAGTGTTTAGCAGAATCTGGTTACCATAAAGCAAAAGCCTAGACAACAAACGCCTTAGAATAACACAAGTACTGTAAATTATCAAGGCAATGTGATTGGATAATTGGTGTACCCGAAATAAATGGACGTAAACTGATCTTGTGGGGCTGCATTGCCATAAACAATTCAAGGGAAATGGTTTCAGTTTATCTTTGACCACTTCTGAGAGCTCAGAAACCATCCACGTGACATCAGGAAAAAACAGTACTGTCTTTTCTTAATACTAATAACCTGAGTTCAATCAGAGCCGTGACCCCTTCTGATTCGTGCATGCAATGATGAAGCAAGCAGTCCACTAATTATCTGTAGAATGCAGTCGTCGTACAAGTAGCCCCATGCAAACTGATGACGCAGATAGAGTTGAACCATCGCACATGCTGTTATTCCCAGCTTCCTCCTCGACCCGCCCCGTCCGACATCTCGATGTTTTTTGGGACGCCACGAGCGAATTATCCAGGCAGCTGAGCCGAGCCGAGCCAACCACCGGATCTCCCCATCTCCGCACAGCGTCACAGCACAGGACCCAAGTACAGAGCCGGTGCGCCCACCAACTGCTCCCATTGAACCCCCGTCTCCATCCATCGATTGGCGCCGGAAAAGCTCGCCATGTTTCATCGTTTCAAGCAGCACAGTAGCCGCGGATCATTGCATCCGCGTGGACACGGGGGAAGGCCCATCATTGCCCTGCAGCTCCGGCTCGTTTCATCCTTTTGATACGCTTCGGCAGGCGGGCGCAGCAGCAGTGCCCGTCACGCCGTCACGGGCGGGGACGCGGGCACATATCCAGGTCGAGCCGAGCAGGCGCAGCGGACGAGGGCAGCCATATTTTCTGGCCAATGATCGTGTTCTTCGCGGGGTCCTGGGCCGGGCTTGTGAGTTGTGAATCGGGACGCGAGAGGGTTAGCTTAACAACCGGACATGCGGCTGGTGCTGGCGGGAGTTGTTTACTCCGGCGAGCCCGAGTTACAAGGGGGTTTGGCTTGCTTTATCCGCGGCGAGCGGCACGGCGGCGGGGGAAGAGGGTGCGGATGGGTCATGAGTGGGGTGGCAACGTGCGGCGTGTGGTGGTGGTGGGCGACACGAGAACTGAATTAGGCCCGGGTTTTGTGGAGCCTGAGGCCCTAAAAATCGTCTTATTGTCTCCCCCTGGCGCCGCAGTTCTCTCTCCCGAATTTTTGCTAGGAGGCCCAGGAGGTCATCGGTTTTGCTAGCTGCACATGCACATCCTATGGAATATACAAGCAAAAGTGCCAGGAAAGCGCAGCATTGTACATTTGTTTTTTGAACGAGCATTGTACATTTGTTGTGCTCAACTACTAGTATGTTCCTTGGCAAAAGCTACTGTACTGCACGTAGTACGTGATATCCGTGCGTCAGCGAGGATTCTGCCGCGAAGGTCCGCCTCTGTGCTCTCCACGCCGTGGTGACGAGTGGCACGCGACGTGCTAAAGCGAACCTTTTGACCTCTTGACTTGGTTTACCTCTGCGCCTGCATGGATCGATCGTGCCCAGGCCGCGACGTCACAGGGCCTGCGGTTGAAGGCTTGAAGCTTTTTTTGGAGTACGAGTACGACGAAAGTTACTCGTGCATGACATAGGCCTTCGGCTTTTTATCCGCACCGACACGTGGGAACGAACCTCGTGCACGGATAATACGCGCTCGAACCCGATCCGGTGTGATTGTGTGGAGTACGGGTGGTGTACGCCGTCTGCGGGCCTTTCCGTTTGGGTCGCGAGCAAATCTCTGCCGTTTCGATCCGTTGTTTACTGCGGGGCACGTACCACGGACCACTCTTCTTTAACTCGGCATCATCGGTCGGCCGAACTGGGCTCCGCCGCGCCTCCCTGTGTTGTGTCACGCCATACTTATGGCGCGGATGGCCGCCGAATGGGAGAGGATCACGGGAGAAACGGGGGACTTGGGGAGAGTGACGGTATAACGGCGAACTGGGGAGGTAGGCCGCCTGGTCGCATCCGGCGTCCGGTGCCCGCTTGCTGCCGCCTGCAGCTCCGCGAGCAAACCAACGTTTCGAGCCTGATGGGTGCTGGGTGCTGGCTGCTCCGCTCCAGGCTCCAGCTCGCCATTGTGGTATTCTCTCTCACACACTTGTTTTTTCTATACTGTCTCACGCACTTGTTTAATGCTCCAAATCCGTCGTCGTCAAGCTAGCTCGCCGTAGGGGTCTGCCAGTACGTAGTACGGCTACTACTCTGGGGGGAGTAGTTTATCGCGCACTGTTGCCGCGCCGCATGCGAGGAGCCGAGGAGGGATGGCGGATGGGATGCCTAGTTTGCCTACGACGACTGGTACCAAAGGCTGGCTGCGTCCTCTCCTCCTCCGGTCCGGTGCGTGTGTGAGCCGTGCGACAGGCCGTGAGTGACCGTGTCCCCGTGGACCACGCGCGCGGTTCCCGGCTTGCGCGGTCTACCTGCCTGCCGCACGGCACCGTTTCCCCGCCGCAGCCCGCAGCTGCCTCCCTGCCTGGTGCTGATTCGTGAAAAGAAACGGCTTCGAAAGAAAGGTCAGCCCTCGCTGCGCGCACCCCGACGCCGCGGCGGTGCACGCCGGCAGTGCCCACTCTGCTCGATCTGTCGCGTCGTGCGCAGGTTGGCTGCTTCTTCTTCTTCTTCTTTTTTTTGTTCTTGCTACTGGCCGCACATCGTATCCGTACCGTTTCGCTCTGTTTCTCTCACGTCAAATCTCCTAGGTTTACCTATCAAAAAAAAATCTCCTAGGTTCACACATTTTTCAGGAGCCTGCTGCCTGGGCGTCTAATTCTGGGCTGCAAAGTTAGTTTGGATTGGGCCTAAACTTCAGGTCCAGTACACACCTACAACCGGCCCAAATGGAAAACAACACAAGCCCAGAAGCGAGCGAGACGAAAAAGATCTCCAATTCCAAGGGTCACCGATCGGACACCGCTGCCTGCGACTTCCTCCACCTCTCCCCATTTCCGTGACACCCCAAGCGGCGACTTGCTCTCCCACAGTCCCACCAGGCCACAGGATCGGGGAGCGCACGCAGATGGCGAGGCACGCGCGCGCCCCGCTGCTCCGGCGGCTGCTGCTCCTGGCCGCCCTCGCGGCGTCCTGCTCCTACTACCTGCTGGTCCTGCAGGCGCAGGCCTCCGCCCCGCCGCGCTACGACGGGTTCGCCTACGGCGGGGGCGCCGCGGCGGCCTGGAAGGACGCCGTCCTCGTCGAGGCCTTCCTCGACCCGCTCTGCCCCGACAGCCGCGACGCCTGGCAGCCGCTCAAGCTCGCCGTCGAGCGATACGCGCCGAGGGTCTCCCTCATCGTCCACCCCTTCCCGCTACCGTAAGCGCCCAGTGGACCTTGGTGCAGTCACTGGCTCACTGATGTTGTGTGCTGGAGTGTGATTTTTTTTACCACTGGACCACCTCATAGTTACATCGAGTGGCTGTAGCAGTCATTGATATGCTACGAGTCACGGTGATTTTGACACTGAGTAGTGAGCAGTCTCACTAATTTACATGACCGGACTGATTAAGTGTGTCATTTTAGCATGTCGGAATAGTATCACTTGGTAAATTGGCGAATCTGAGCATTCTCACTAAGCAATCGCACTAATTAACTTAGCAATTTTGGGAAATGCTCAGATGCCAAGTTTGTGGAGGATCCTCTGGCTTGGAGGGTGTCACTGATTTGACGGTGGTGTTACTATGTTGCTGCTTTAGGGTGGAAAATTATGACGGAACACCAACCCGTTCTTCATTCATGTTGCTTGCTTTGATATGTTCCTGTTTACTGTTTCATTGGCTGGCAACAGAACAAAGTATTTTAGTAGGAACTTTGTAATTCTTTATGCATAACGCATGATCTTGATTACCTCTGTACTCAATTCCGGAAAACCATGAAATTTCTGATTTATCTGAGGGGATTCCTAACTTCCCACTAACAAGCTAATTCAATATTGCAGAACAAGATCTATAAGCAGACTTGATATTTACTAAAAACAAAACCTTGTCGTTGCAGAATCAAGTAGCCAAGTAGGTGTGTCCACTTATATAACGATGATGCTTTTCTAAAGCCAATGATTGCATCGCATGCTCTCTCATGTCGGTTGTTTTTCTTTTCCAATTCAGGCAATATGTGGTCCTGTGCATAGTTCCACGTGGCAGGTGTTATAGTTGCTTCCCTATGCTAGGTTGAAGATGTTCTTTTTTTGTTGGCTGTACAATTTGGGTACTAAAGTGCTTGATATTAGGGGGACTAATTAACTAAAAATGTTTGCTCTTGTTTTTGCATTATTAATAGGTTCCTAACTTCTCATTCATACATTTTCATGCCGTGATGTTAAACTACAGATACCACACATATGCCTTCCATGCCTGCCGGGCGCTTTACATAGCTAACAAGTTAAATTCATCGTCAACATATCCATTGCTGGAGCTGTTCTTCAAGAACCAGGTCCGTTACATTCCCCATCACCATGGTAAACCTTTTGACATTGCTGCTCATAGCCTCTTCATATGCCAATTGGGCTCTCTTTCATTATCAACGAGTTCTGCTCTAATATGTGCTGGATTATTATTTTTACTAAATACTCAGCCATATGTTCATTGACATACATTACTATGGGGTTTGGTTCAGGCAGTTTTAATGTTTGGTTCAGACTGATTCTCAGGTTTGGACCCCCAATTCTACTTTCCCCAAATAGGCCCTCAGGGGGCAACTCACATTATTGTTCTCAGTAAACTCGTGATCGTGAAAGTTGTTGCTGCTCAAGCATTTTGTACTGACATAGCTTCCTTTGCCATACAATTCATCTACTGCAATCCTCTTTCTTTCTGCCTAGTGCTTACCACATTAAAGTTCTGCTGAAATGTTTTAATTGCCTTGTTGATTAACACAAACAGGAGAAGTTCTACAATTCTGCCACATCATCGCTCTCGAGCCCTGCTGTGGCTGTAGAAATGTCGAAGATGGCCTCAAAGGCTGTTGGCAATTCAGCATCTGAGTTCCTGTCAGGCTTCAGCGATTCAAGGACAGACTCAGCAGCCAGAGTTTCTTTTAAGGTTAGCTTCCCTCGTAGCGCCAGGTGAAAATATAAGTTCTAAATATATATTTCTCACTTTACTCCTCGTTTGATGTTCTGATGAAGTATGGGTGCACAAGGGGAGTTTTTGGCGCGCCGTTCTTCTTTGTGAATGGCTTCCTCCAGCCTGGTGGTGGATCACCTATCGACTACAACACATGGATCAGCATCCTGAATCCCCTCGTTTCCCAGCAGGGTGAAAGAATCGAGATGTTTACTTCTGTGTAGGTGCTTGAAGTGGCCTTAAGGATACAGTAGTACAGAACTACTGATGCTTGGTTCCTGTGCTGGCAGGCAGCAGCTCTTACGTGAGTTGTTTGTATGCTTTGCACCGATAAAGTCATAACAAAAACATTCCGCTCGGCCTGTTGTACTTATTTTAGAAGGTATTCTGGTTAGCTAGCTAGCGATTGTGAAAAACCAGAAAATTGGGATAAGTGTTCGATCGATGAACAGCCAATCTGGCAATTTCATGTTTGCTCTTCGTCCTGGTGGTGCTACATTTGGATGATGACTGATGAATCCGATGTAGGCCAGGGCGGGCCGGCTCACAGTGCGTTGCTACATGCCTTCTGAGTTCCATGGCTGTAGACAAGCGTGTCAAGGTCACTGGGGGCTTTGGGCCTTGGTTTGGTAGGCGATCACGGTCAGCCTAGGTCAGGACCTGGATAAGGTGCAGGGCCCCTGATCTGCCACATGAGCAGGTGGATCCCTTCTGAATCAAGCACGAGCGCTGGTTTCATCAGCCGATCGTGCTGGGATCGCGTGACTGGACCTGGAACCCACCAACACAACCCATCTCCGGCAACGAAGATCTGTTGCGTCCGCGGGCTGGATGTGTGCGTTACGCCTGCAAGTGCCAACGCGTTGGCGTTCGCCCTCCAGACCGACGACGCATGTGTTTGGTGCGTGCTTGTCCTGGAACGGCACCGTGCACGCCTGGCGCTCGCCGCTCCAGCCTCCAGGACAAAGCACCCGAACAAGAGCCATGGTGTTCGCGGTTGTTCATCCTGTTCCTAGCCAAAAAGCGAGCGTTCAGATTCCTAAGAAAACACTATTTGTTCTGACTTTTTACTCTTCATCAACTTTTACTATTTATCTCTCTCACAAAACACGTTTCCCAGCAAGTGTTACAGTCCTTTTTCTTCAGCAACCGTGTTTTTTACCCCAATCTAAACATGTGGGTGCGTTTAGTTTCAAAAAAACACTATTCATTTTTTTTCCCTATTCATTCCATCTCTTCCACTCACATAACACTCTGGTGAACAGAACAATGTATTTTCGGAGAATCCTACGCAATCTGAACACACCCGGGCAAGTACGGCACGTGCTCGACAGCCGCCGGGGTTGAATCGGCCCCCACGTCAGGTGCCATGACTTGAATCCATTCTCGACGTGTTCTTGGGGCTAGCCAAACTCGGAAGTGTTCAGCCGCCTCGCCGTGCTCACGCGTGGAAAATTGAATCCATCCATCGCATTCACCCCCGCGGAAAGACAAACTTGCTTCTCCTAGTCGCCGAAGTCGCGTCTCCTGGACCTGCACCTGATGGCTGATTGAAACGTCGGCGTCGGCAGCGGCTGCGCGTCGTGTGAGTCGTCGACGGCAAGAGGCCCGGCCGGGCAGGGTCGCCGTGAGGAGCGAACGTGTACCCATCATCACCCAACAAGGGGCTACCACAATCCTTCATCAAAAAGAAAACAAACACAAGGGGCTACCACTGGTAGGGCGGGCCCTTGACTGACGGCATCCGTGGATGATGAATCGATTATGGATTTCCTTGCATTGTCAACTGTCATGATAAGTTTGATTGCTCTCTCAAACACAGTTGTTTTTTTTTCTCTCTCTCCATAAAAGAATGTGCCAGCATCACTGTTGATGTGGGTTACGGTACTTACGTGTCGTGTGTGTGTTGTGCACCTTGCAGGCCATCGTCGTCAGTTTGTCAGTACTGTGTGCGATTAGTTGGTTACCTTACGGCCGACTAGGACTAGGTGGCGCTCAGATCAAAACCCGTCATCTACTCGATCGTCACTCTTATTATTGAACACCACCGACCATTACGCCGTGATGTTATCCTTGCACAGGGTTCTGCTCGGGCAGTAGCTCACTGCAATCATGCACGCGCCCGATCTGACTCAAGGAACGTTTGGTTTTGTCAATAATAAGAGGAGGACGTCCATAAGCGACTTCCTTCGTAATAAATGTTTGCAGTATTTAGATATACAATCAGTAGTACGTAGTTAGATATACACTATATTCTAGATGCATACTACAAACTATACATCAAGACGATCTACAATTTGGTTTTGATCTACAATTTGGAACAAATGAAATATATACTAATCTATTGTTGCTTCCAAAATGGTTCTTGCCGTCACCAATATAAAATGTGAATGCTACAATTTAAGACAAACTGGTTCTTGGTGTTAATCGGGTCATCAATAAACTATTCCTTTATAAAAAAAAGGAGATATTCATACACTTCCATCTGAAAAAATAAAAATAAGAAGTTTAAAAATCTATTATATTATATGTCAAGACAGAGTTAGACCTTGTTTAGATGATGAAATTTTATCAAGAAATTTCACATCCAGAAGCATGCCCTCTAGCACAGGACATGTTTCTCATTGCGAAAATTTTCACCATCTAAACACACCCTAATATGATCGATGGTAAAAGAAAAACCGTGTAGACCGTGTATATGTAATGATGTGACCTAAAATGATAACTTTTTTGAGTAGACACAACCAATGACAGAGGTCGAGCCAGCTAGCTAAGCTGCCGTCCTTCTAGAATAACGGAACTCATTCATGTAACAGCCAGGACAATGCCTGCCCGAGTTGCCGTTGGTTTCAGTAGTTCACTTGACCGCCCCAACCATACGGTATTTGATTTTCAGCTAGTCGATGGTTATTCAAGTCGTACAAGAATATCGTAGCAGAAAAAGAAAAGAAGAAGAAGAAGTCGGAGTAGACACACAACGGCATGACGCCAATCGAGTCCAAGCCGGTACTGCTTGGATTGGGCCAGCGCTACTGGTGTCCCGTCCTTCGTGGCTCACCAGGTACGGTTGACCTCGACTCTAAGTCCGATTAAAAATTGAAACCAGAGGGAAAAAATCCAGCATCCGTCTTCCTAGCTGGTCAAACGCAGACTGCAGGCTCGTCGCTGAACTGAAACCCGCGTGAGCGGCGTGCCGAACCGAGCACGGCGACGTCGCGCCCCCGATTTCCATGCGGTTCTCACGAGCGTAGTAGTCACGGCGAGCACAGGCCGGCAACTCTGCTCGCCCTAGCCTTACCTGACTGAGAGCCGTAACCTCCTGGACATCGCTGAAGGCGCAAGCATCTTCTTCAAGCAATCAAGCCCTGGCAAAGCGTAAGAGAAATATCTAGGGACACACACACCTGATGAGCTGAACCATGCGTGCCATCCGTTGCCTATCCATTCCATCATGTGTCCGAAAACATCACGGTCACCCACTCCCCTTTGGCCCTTTGGCCCAAACACCCGTTCGCTCGTTCGTTCGTTCCTTCAGGCTTCAGCCACCGGGTGTCACCACGGTGGTCACGCTCAAAGCTTGGATTTTGCTTTTGCCCAGTTGCCCGTCCGTTCCAGCAGTAATCGCGACGAAGGCGACTCGCCGAGACCCCGTCCCTGACCTTGTGCGTGAACCCATCCTGCCGCGTCGGCCCCCCAATCAGATGGACGGAAACAGTCACGGAGACTCCTTTCGCGGTCTGAACCAAAGGATCCCGGTCAGGACGGGCGGCGCCACCCTTTCCATTTGCATTGCAGCCTGACGATCCCAACTCCTTTGAAAAAAACACAGGGCGAAATCGAAATCATGGCGATAAAGCGAGGCGACCCGGGCGACCACCAGTCCACCACCACCACCACACCGCGGCAGGCAGCAGTCCAAACCGAAGCTTCGAGCGCACTGACGCGTGACGTCCGGGGCTCACTGCCGGCGGGGCCCGCCACCCACCCTTCCCGCGGAAACCCACCACCTCCTCCGAGGCCAGCCAACGAACCTCGCACTCGCATTCGCAAGGTGGCAGGTACACACCCTGCTCCGCTCCGGGCGCCGAATTCCCCGGATAAATAGCGGCCCGAGGCCGGCAAGCCTTTCCATTTCCAGAGCTGCAAAAGCCTTTTGCTTTACCTTTACCTCGCGCGTCTTTGCTTCGCCTTCGCTCGCTGCCCATGTCGGCGGCGGCGGCGGCGTGGGTGCCGGTGCGGATACTGTTTCTGGCGGCCGTGGCCGCGTCCGCGGCGGAGGCGCTGAGCCTGGACGTCCACCACCGGTACTCGGCGACCGTGAGGGAGTGGGTGGGGCACCGCGCGCCGCCTGCGGGGACGGCGGAGTACTACGCGGCGCTGGCCGGGCACGACCTCCGCCGGCGGTCGCTCGCCGCCGGGGCGCCCGGCGCCGGTGGGGAGGTGGCCTTCGCCGACGGCAACGACACCTACCGGCTCAACGATTTCGGATTGTGAGCGCACTTTTCCACTCATCTCTCTCCGAGTCCTTCCACCATCGTCTTCACTGTTCAAAGACTTCGCTTCGAATCAGGGAGAGGGATTGAAATCATTGGTTCTGTGCTGTGAGGGTGCGCTGTGTGGGTTAGCTGTTCTGTCTTTTTGCTTTGGGGGGCTAAAGCCGGACGGTGGTTGGTGTTGATTGCGCAGCTTGCATTACGCGGTGGTGGCGCTGGGGACGCCGAACGTGACGTTCTTGGTGGCGCTCGACACCGGCAGCGACCTCTTCTGGGTGCCCTGCGACTGCATCAAGTGCGCCCCTCTCGTCTCTCCCAACTACGGCGTACGTACTGCTTCTCCTACTTCCTCTTCACTCCTTATCGTCTACTCTACTCTTTGTTTACTGTTGAGTTGGATAATTCCCCTCCTAGTAGCAGATAACATGTTGGTAGCTCAAGATAGCATAGCAGATTGCTTCCTTAAGCAAAGATTAGAAAGTTTATGCATGGTGGATTTCCTTCCGAGATTACTACATGGTCATCCGGGCATATTTCGAGTAAGGAAAACTTTGCGGAAGTATGGGCACATGCATGTGTCATGTGATTCTTAGAAATCTTCCAGAACCACGACAGGGAGTCAGGGACCTTGCTGTCGGGCTTAAAAAGCAGCCAATTCTCTGGTCCTAGAAAAGGGGTTGTTTTAATAATTTGTTTTGAGAGAGAAATGGGTAGCTATTCATTCCATTAACCGATCGTTAATGGAAAGTCTTAGCGTCGATGTGCTTGTATCACGGATTTGTCTTCTTACTAACCCATTGTGTTTGTGTGCGTGACAAATTACGCAGAACTTGAAGTTTGATGTCTACAGCCCCCAGAAGTCGAGTACTAGCCGAAAGGTCACTTGCAGTAGCAATTTGTGTGATCAACAGAGTGCATGCCAATCAGCAAGCACCAGCTGCCCTTACAATATCGAATACTTGTCCGATAACACGTCGTCCTCAGGTGTGCTAGTGGAGGATCTTATGTACCTGATAACTGAGTATGGACAATCGAAAATTGTTACAGCCCCCATAACATTCGGGTATGTACTCTTATGATCACTCTGACACTACATTGCCCGTTCTCATTCCTGTATGCTGAATCCTGTGTGCTCTGTCTACAGCTGTGGACAGGTACAGACAGGTTCATTTCTGGGCAGTGCTGCACCCAATGGTCTGCTTGGCCTTGGTATGGACAGTAAATCAGTCCCAAGTTTGCTAGCAAGTGATGGAGTTGCTCCCAATTCTTTCTCAATGTGTTTTGGAGAAGATGGCCACGGTAGAATCAATTTTGGGGACACTGGAAGCTCAGATCAGCAGGAAACACCATTAAATATCTATAAACAAAAGTATGTTCCTACTGCACGTATTTTGGAAACAAGAAACCGTTCATTGATGTCATGCTAATATGCCTTATTTCGGCAGTCCATATTACAACATAAGCATAACTGGTGCTATGGTGGGAAGTAAATCGATTAATGCCAGGTTTAGTGCTATTGTTGACTCTGGCACCTCTTTCACAGCTCTATCCGATCCAATGTACACTGAAATCACTCACAGTGTAAGTATCATGTCTAATTAGCAGTATTTTCCAGTAATGTGTATTTAAAAATGGTTCTGTTCTTACACGTGTTCATTTGTAATCAGTTTAATTCACAAGTCCAAGATAAGCCAAGCCAACTTGACTCTTCTTCTCTGCCCTTTGAATTTTGCTATTCCGTAAGGTATTTTCATCTAGTATCCTCCTCATAATTTCATCTCCATGCACGTCCATCTATGCCTGATCGATATGTTGCTGCATTTTTCAGTTCAAAGGGAACTATCAATCCTCCGAACATAAGTCTGACGGCAAAAGGTGGAAGCATATTTCCAGTAAATGATCCAATTATTACTATAACAGACACTGCATCTGTAAGACATAATTGACACTCAGCTCTATTATCATTTGTTTTGTCCATGCATGGTGAGTGTTTTAATTTACATCTACTTCTCAGAATCCAATTGGCTATTGCTTGGCCATGATGAAGAGTGAAGGTGTAAACTTAATAGGCGGTAAGCTCCTCTGAATTCTAAACTCTTAGACCTTGTTTAGATTTGAAGATGCTTGATCACCTCGAAAATTCTGCAATTGTAGAAATTTGTGACAGTTAAATGCTTGATTCCTGCTTGTCGACGTATTAATTTATTATTAATGACAAGGCCTCTTATATTTAAACCTTTTTAGATGCTGCTTGAAAAACATGCCAGCAACATCCTTGATGTTATTTTTCTGTCAATATCTTTGCATTATGAAATAATGTACTACTTGACCTTGAATGATTGCGATGTTGATAACCTACCTCAATTTTCTTACCCTTGTTGGTCACTTTTTGTTACAGAGAATTTTATGTCTGGCTTGAAGATTGTGTTTGATCGAGAGAGGAAGGTCTTGGGATGGAAAAATTTTGATTGTAAGCACCTCCACATCTATATAGATGGCGTACAAACCCAATGCGCTAAATCTCAAACCAGAATGGTGCCCTTACATATTCTTGCTCTTACCAGGTTACAGCGTGGACAGCTCAAGCAACCTTCCAGTGAATTCAAATTCTTCTGCTGTTCCTCCAAAACCTGCAATGGGACCAAACAGTTACACTCCTGAAGCTACCACGGGCGCTTCACCGAATGGCAACCAAGTCAACGTATTGCAGCCTTCAGCAAGTTCTTCCCTGAAGCTGCATTTCAACATAAGCGTCTTCATCACTGCTGCTCTCCTGTTCATCGCGATTCTTTGATGAGCTCAGTTCGACATGACAGCCTTCTGAAACAATATACTTATATATACACAGATACGATAGATTTACCTTGTATTGATTTATGTGTAGCGGTATAGGACCACATTCTTTTGGCTTGGGTCCAGTAGGAATTACAGGATAGAAACAGGATTGATTCATAGCCTCATAGGCCATTTTTGTTCTGCTTTCACACATTCATGTAGGTTCCTTTGTGATTGTTTTGTCCACCCAATGTTTATGTCGTGGTGGCTGTACATATATAGGTAACTTGAGGATGTATTGACTCTATAGAATAAATGAATAATGATGCTGGCGTGTGCTTCATATCGGTTCTGTATGCAATTCTTGTCCATTTTTTTTTTTTTGGAACGCTGTTATTGTCGATTTATTCCTTTGGTTCTGATTTATATAAGTCAGAAAGGCAAACACTGATAGCTTCAACATTCAGTCACATTTTCAGCTTTCACGTTTCCGTACTTTATTGATTTCATTTCCACTTTTAAACTGAATTTCTAAAACAAAACAAAAGAAAAACCTTACCACTTCTGGAGCAAAAAAAAGAGATCATATACAAAATTCTTTTTTTTGAAGACCAAAGATGCCCATTGGGCTCAAGTCGAGGTCCATCAAGGAGGCCCACACGGCCCATTTACCTTCCGCAACCTCCTGTAAGAAAGCAAATCCCAACCCCACATCCCGACACCGTCCCCCCAAATCCGTCCGTCCAAACGGCATCCCCCGTGCCCGGAGAACCCTGCAACATCCAGGGGCATTTTCGTAACTGCAGCTTCCAAAACCCTAGGCGCGCGGCGGGCAGCCGACCCGGTCGCTCACCTTCCCGGCCCCAACGGAGGCGGCCGTATAAAGGCCTTCTCCTCCCACCTTACCCGCCGGTTACCGCCACCACCGCATCGACGCCAACGAGACACAACCGCCGGCGCCCGGACCCCAACCGCCGCTCAGGTAAACCGCCGGGAACCGCCCGTGGCTCCGCTCCTCGACTCGCAACCGCTCGCGCGCGCCGCCGCCGCCGCTTTTCCATTTTATTTATATATATTGCGTCCTCGCGCTCGCTCTCTCGCAGTCGCCGCGGCCGCGCTTTCGCGTTCCCGTCCCGGATCTGAGCGGGGTGTCCTGGCATTGTGTTGCGTTGTGCGTGCAGCTAGAAGGAAGCGGGAGAAGGATGGACCGGTACCAGAGGGTGGAGAAGCCGAGGGAGGAGGCGCCCATCAAGGAGAATGAGATCCGCATCACCACGCAGGGGAGGATGCGCAACTACATCACATACGCCACTGCGTTGCTCCAGGTACCATTGCCTGCTCGCTCGTTCACCCGCTCTTCCGTAGCAAGCTTCCATGCCGTTGCGCTGTTTGAATTCTCGTCTTAGCGCCATAAAGTGTGTGCGCGTTGGCGGCGGGGTCAGCGGATGACTAGCCGCTTAGATTAAAAGCTAAGCTGTATGATTGGTCCGTACGGGTTGTTGTGACATGCACTAAAGCATACCTTTTTTTTTCCTAATGAAAGTAGAGTTGTGAAAAGGGGAACACAGTTAGTATCAATGGCTCATCAATGTTTTAAGTGGTAGATAGAATATGGTACTGGAAATTGTTGACTTTGAAGTTGTCATATTAGGATTTTCAGAAAGCTATGTTGTTTAATGTCCTGTCTGTGTCATCAAGCCCATTCATTATATTGCAATTCGTTGGGTAGTTGCCTTATTTAGCAATGCATTTGTCTGTCTAACTTTTGCAGCATTATAGGCAAGGGCGATAGCTTTTGATGCGTCCCAGAAATCCCAATCTGAGTCTAGGTCTAAATATTTGATGAGATATAAGATAATTTCGTAGCAAACAAAATCAGTATGATCCATGTGATTTGATGCACCAGTGCACCACTCAGACTTCAGAAACAAAAAAAAAAGTGAGGTGTTAAATTGTCACTCCTAAGTAACAGTTCTGCCTAATCACTTTCCTGCTTTAGTTGTTGCATTTGGCACTGGACATACTGTTTTTGATATGTAGTTGATGTTGACAATCCATTGTGTCCACATTTTCTTGTTTAGTCATTTGGTCCATGTGTGTCTCCTTTAGTTGTGCGGTTGCATTCTTGGGACAATTTGGACAATGAAAATGCCTTGAAGAAACTTTCTGTTTCTCAGCTTTTTCTTTCAAAAAGCTGATGAGTACTTAATTTTGTGCTTGGCCATATTTTTAAGTCTTATCTTTTTGCTCAAGTAGTTTTGTGTACTTTTTAAATTTCAAGGGAAGAGGGCGAGGGTTGTCCTAGAATATCTTCGTCCAAAATTCATGTGATGTTTTCATGTTTTTTTTTTCTGTGATATATTCATATTATGTTTCTGATCTGTTGCCACATATTATATTGCCTACTTGAAGGACAAAGGTTCAGATGAGGTTGTTTTCAAGGCCATGGGAAGGGCTATTAACAAAACTGTGATGATTGTGGAATTAATCAAGGTAGTTGTTTTATAGTACTCCTGCTTGTTAGTATTTGCAAATATCAAGTGTGACTCCGTGACTTGATTCTAATCGTTTGCTTCTGTAATTGCTGTGCAGAGGAGGATTGTTGGTCTCCATCAGAATACCACTACTGGATCTACTGATATTACTGATATGTGGGAGCCATTGGAGGAAGGCCTACTTCCGTAAGTGCCTTGTTTTTTATTTCAGCATTTTAACTCTTCAATTTTGGAGTCTAAGCGATTATCTCCCTCCACAGGCTTGAGACAACAAGGCATGTCTCTATGATCACTATAACTCTTTCAAAGAAGGAGCTGGACACATCCTCTGTTGGGTATGTATATTGCACTCTTCTTAGCTGTATATGATGATTATGTGCTAGTGTGTTTTTAACTGATTTCTATACATATGGCATGAACTCATACCTTGTTGCACCACGTAATTAAGTAGCAAATTAGTACAGGATGCATGCTGTTCTATCATAGACTGAATCAATTGTTTGGGCAGATATCAATCTCCTTTGCCTGCGGACGAGGTGAAGCCTTTGGTCGAATATGATAATGATGAAGGTATTTTGCCCGATTTTCTTCTATTATACATGTTAATAATTCTGTAAGGCCTGAAAATTGATATAACTGATATTGTAGATGCACATTCACCTGGTGGCCGAGGGAGGGGCCGTGGTGGGAGAGCCCGTGGACGAGGCAGGGGAAGGGGAAGAGGTGGACGTGGTGAGACTGATCAACGCTGAGTAAATCATCAGCTCATCACTAAACATATTCCATGTGCAATTATTCTTACATATAAGTCTCAGGGAATGGATACAATGACTATGCTGATGGTGGTTGGGGTGAGGATGATCATGCCCCTGAGTATATGGGCAACGGATATCCCCATGGAAGAGGGAGAGGTTTCAGGGGCCGTGGCAGGAGAGGCGGCTATGGTGGCCAGCCTGATTACCAACAGGATGGAGGCTATTATGACGAGGCACCTGTTCCTGCTCCAGCCCGAGGTGGTCAACTTCCTAGTTCTGTCTTATCATTTAACAGTTTACTATACATAGTGATTAAAAGGCTCCTCGTTAATCTGTTGCAAATGTAACCAGGTCGTGGTCGAGGTCGCGGGCGTGGGAGAGGTCCATCCAGAGGCAGAGGACGCGGTGGCAATGTGAACGGCGTGGTGCATGCTGCTGCTTCCGGTGCGTAAGCTGGTTGTTACTAGTCCAGTCCAGGACTGGTTCTTTGTTGGATGCCTGCTCCAAATATGAAGATGTATCATGTGTTGTTGTCAGTTAACATTATACTTGGTATAAGCTTGACATTCTCTGTCGGAATGCAGCCAGGTTTTGATATTTGACTAGGCTTGTAGGGTAGCGTCTTTACAATGCTTCCTCCTTTCCGGGTAGATGTCGTAAACTAATTGTAGTTTCGTAAAGGTTTTAGAGCAGGGCATTCTTTCTATTTTTTTTTAAATATAAACAAACTGTCTGTTCCTTGTATGTGCTGTCTTTGAAATGCAAAGTTAAATTCAAAGGCTCTGCCCGTCATCAATTTCTCTATCGTCGAGGCTACTGGTTAATTACTTGGTCTTTGAACTTTGGAGCACGGGAGCACGTAGTGTCCGCAAGCATCTTGCTCCCTGTTTGGAACCGCTCCTCGCCAGCTTCCATTGGATTTAAGCTGCTTCCGTTGCCAAACGGGCCGATTCGGCAGCAGATTCCACGGACTTCGATTTCTTTCGACCATTTGACACTAGAACGTAGAATCGTCGTCGGACCAGTTTTTCTCCAACGCAAGCCGTGTTGCTCTAGCCGGCGTCAAGCCGCCCGTGCTCTACGCCACCCTCGCTTGAGGCCAACTTGACGCGTCGGAGATGGAGAGGAAGGCCCCTGCCACCGCTGGAGATAGAGAGGAAGGGCCCTATCGCCGCTTTGCATTGGAGGAGCGCCGCCCCGCCGCGTCCAGCGACGCACCGCATGCCAGAGAAGGGTTGCAAAAATGTGTGGCAGAATGTATAAAAAAACAGAAAAAATAGGCATAACAAAGTGTAATTGGAAACCAAAAATGACGATAAGTAGCGAATCCAGCCATGCCTTTCTTCCTTCCTCTTCTTTGGGGAGGTAGGGGGCTCGAGCCACTGCACCTCTGATCCGCCTTGCCGTCGATGGAACAAGTCCAGCAGTACCTAAGCAACTTATACATACATGTTAGACACGTGTGATAAGTCATACTGGGCCAGGCCTAAGGAAATCTTGTCAAAATATGTACTAAAATGTTATAGGAAACCAAAAATAGATAAAATTAGATGTGGCTAAATGTAATGAAAACAACGGTGTTGCTATAAGCCGGCCGTCTGACGAGCCTACAAAAATCCAGACACGCTCGCCCATGCTTGTTTGTTCGCACGCATCCATCCGCCATTCACGCATCACGCAGTGCTCGCCCGCGCTCGCCTGTCCTCGGGACGGAGGCGACCATGCCTGGCTGGTAGCGGCAGAGCAGGCCCTATGGGCGCAACAAAGCAGGCCTCATGGACAAGTGTGATAAGTCGTATACTAGTATATTTTGCTGATCTAAACTTGAGGGACAAGTGTGATAAGTCGTATTTGGAGTTATAGTTTGCCATGATTAAGAAATTTGGCAAAAACTTATGTGTGGCAAAGTGTTATTAAAAACCAAATATGAAAAAAGTTGTTCTTATGAATCACACGTCGGTGGGAAAGTTATAGCAATAGCAATACCTGAATAGAACTCTCAACGATAACATTGAACACCACATCTGCGCTTTTCAAGTTTTTAGAAAAAAAGAAAAAGCTTATATTTTTCTCTCTCTAAATGATCGATTATGAAACACAAAGTTTAGAGACAGCGTATCCTACGAGAACTCAAATCTAGACCACATGATCTTGATCCGATGGTGATCTAAGAGGAAGGGGGGAAATCCCCCCTCCCACCTCTCCGTACGCGCTCCCATTGGATCAAGATCATGTGGCTCAGATTTGAGTTCTCATAGTTCCCATAGGAATTGAGTTCTCATAGGATACGTCGCCAAGTTTAGGCCTTATTTAGTTCACCAACTTTCCAGTCACATCGAGTCACATCTTCTCTCACAGACACGTTTATCAATGCACTATTCACACCTCCAACTTTCCACCAACTTTCTCATCTAAACAAGGCCTTAGATAAGGTCTCGATCTAGCTGGTCAAGATACGAGTATGTTTGGGAATACACTTATCAGAAATTTTTTTTATGTCTGTCAAACCAAATATAGTAACTAATCAAATTTTGAGTACTCAACACAAAAATAGTTCTCCAACAAATTAACTATCTGATTATTAAATTGGCTCCCCGCCTAACCAAAACTGGCTAGCTAGCCAAACTAGAATACGGAAAATGCAGAGTTTATTAGGATGAGGTGTTTGTGCTTGTTATGAGGTAAAAGTCTTTATGAAAAGGCAAATAGAGAATCCAATAAAGAGTAGCCTCTTAAAAAATTCTCTTCGGAGTCCGACTCATAAAAAATTGAAAATGATCTAATTATTTGATTTGATATAACAGTAACTTGTAAATTGAGTACATATAGGGTACGATTGGTTGTCTGCATTTAGTCGAGCCAGGCTCGTGAGGTGCAGGACATGCATGTTTGGTTACCTACGTGGCGGTGTGAGCCTGTCTCAGTAGGTGCAAAAGGGGTCGCAGGGCCTGGCTCCGTGGAGACGAAATTTTGTTTCGTTTCTGGCCAGCCTGGTTCGCTCCATGCAGCAAACACGTTCTGCGTCGTGTGTCAGTGACTAGAGCAAGCCGGATCTACGGCAACCAAACATCATCGCTACCGCACCTAGCTCAGCGTGGCCACTAAACCAATTATAAGCAGAGTGCACGTGTCGAGCCTGGCTATGGCTGGCGCTCTGATATTCAGACTGGCCCGGCCATTCAATCAACCAATCAGGCCCATACTAACGGGCCTGGATTTGCTGGCCGCTCGTGCGTTCTGGCCCCACGTGGGCCCATGCCACTGTTGAGCACTGCCGATCACTGTTCACAGGTGGACCCACGAGTACTGTTCATATGTGGGCCCATGAGCGCTGTTGCTGGTGGACCCCACAAGCACTATTCACATGTGGCCCATGAGTACTGTGCTACACAACACTGTTTACCATTTTTTTTGCCCTCCTGTTTTTAGTGTGCTCCTCTCTTCAAAAAAAAAAAAATTATTTCCAACATTTGGTTTCTAATATTTAGAACACCAGTCGTCTGATATACACTTATGGTTACTTTTAACCAACTGAACATAGATCTCTCAAGAGGCTCAAGTCCTAATGACAATGATTTTCGTCAAAAGACGAGCATATGAAGGAATAGCCTATGTATTAGTTTCACATCAACTAAGAATTTTATAATCTTAAAATAGTTAACTGATTGTATTAATTAAACCAAACTTAAAAAAAATCATGCCATCTTTACCTTACTATGAGATCTTATAGATCCATGATGCCCACAAAAAACAATACTACATATCGTTACGCAATACAAGACTATTGTACCAAACACAAATAATTTTGAATACATTTTTTGGTCTAATTTCTTATATGATTTTATATATGATATAATTTTTAAAGAACAATAAAAAGAAATGTTACTTCGAATTAACATATTTTGTTACATTGGATTAATTTTTTTTTTTTTTTGCGGCGCGCATGGCGCGCCTATCTGACTAGTCGAATCCTACGTTGACTAGGAAAAGATGCGACGAACTGTAAGTCCGACTCGCAAAGAAACAACGACAGTAGAATAACACAACCGCGAGGCTTCGTCAGAGATCAGCCCGCAACACCTTCACACGGCCACACCAGCATCCTGTATCGTCTCCCTCGCGCGCACTCCTCGACCTCGTCGCCGACGCCACGATGCCGGAAGACGTCGAGATGAACGACTCGCAGGTCCCACCCGCCGCCGCCGCAGCTAGCGACGCTCCGGCGCCCGCGCAGTCCACTCTCCACCGTGAGCACCCTCTCTCCTCGCGCACTCTACCTCCAAAACCCTAGCTTTTTCTCCCCTCCCCGACTCCTGCGTCTCGCCAGACATCAGCAGAGTCACACTTCTCCGCGCCCTGGTGCATGCAGATCTGAAGGAGATCGCGTCAGTGATCGAGGCCGGGTCGCTGAGCAAGGAGGTCCGCCGGATCTCACGCGCCGTCCGCCTGACCATCGCCCTCCGCCGCCGCCTCGCCGCCCGCGACGTCGCCGCCTTCCTAGCCTTGGCGCTGTCTCCTTCCTCGGAAGCTTTCGCCCGCCTCTCGGCCCTCGTGCCCAAGGTACTTTTACTCTGGGACTTTGTGTTATGTCATACTGTATGTTGTTTCGGCCTGCTAATTATTGGATATGCCCCTATTGTAATTTGACACACACGGTGATGGTGCTTTTAAGCTTAGATTTGAAAGACAGGCAGATCAAAATGATTTTGATTTTTCATTTCAAGAGATTTAATTTGGTCATACAGACATACATTGTGGTATGCTGATACACTGACATGATTGACGCCGAAGATCCCTGTCTTATAACTTTCTGTTGCTATTTTTTCTGATCTGTGGCCTAGCTGTTGTTGTGTGCTTGGGATTGCTTGTCTTCTTGGCAGGGTTGACAAAATTGTAATGTAGATTAGTTCTCCAAAGCAACCTTACAGTTTATTTATAACACAGTATTGGCCCTGATAACTGCTTTATTTTGCAAAAGTGCAAACGTGTTTCTGTTTCTTCTCATGTCAAAACTTCAGGTTCCTTTATTCTGCTGCCTGTTTGATAGTTCGAACTTCATACCATAACCATTTTTAATCCAAACTTGATTTATAACCATTTTTAATCCAAACTTATTTTGAAGCCCATTGCCTTTCCTCCTTTTTAGAGGTTTTAATATTTGTATGGTTTCACAATTTGTAGGAAGATGGGAGTGAAATGGATGTTGATATGGCAGCTCCAACAGCTCAAGTTTCAATCAAGCATGGTCTTCCAGAGATTGAAATTTATTGTTACCTACTTGTGCTTATTTTTCTTATTGATAACAAGAAATATGATGAGGTACATTTGGGATTTTTGTATACTGTATTATTCGCATGCAAGCATACTAATTTGAACTTCGTCTCCCAGGCTAAAACATGTGCTTCCGCAAGCATTGCTCGTCTGAAGAGTCTCAACAGGAGGACAGTCGATGTTTTAGCTTCTAGACTGTACTCCTATTATTCATATGTCCATGAGCTTACCAACACCCTTGCTGATATTCGGGGGTGAGTTAAATTTGAACTGTAGTGATTTCCATCAAACAAGGATTTGTTTATTGTCTCAGGATATTTTAGGTACCTTAGAAGCACATTTTACAGTTTTGTTGTATTTCTCATTTAGCTCGTGCATTTGATGCTTTTCAGGACTCTCCTGGCATTGCACAGAATGGCAACTTTACACCATGATGAGCTTGGTCAGGTTGTCTTGATAATCAATCTTCAATCCTTAGCAGTCTTTAATTTTTTATAAATACCATCAAATTTATTGGAATCGACTTCTGTTTTCAATACAGGAAACTCTTCTCAATCTGCTTCTTCGCAATTACCTGCACTATAACTTGTACGACCAGGCAGAAAAGCTTCGGTCAAAGGCACCACGTTTTGAAGCACATTCCAATCAACAGGTAATTAATGAGCTAGTGTGTTTGATGTTTGGTCTTATAGTGATGTTGTGCATTGAATGATATGTCTTGGTAATTTGATGGACTTTGATTTTGATATATAACCAAAATAGGACGTGTTTTCTTTATCATATGGAAATACTAGTGTACACAAGTGTAACATGTACTTCTTATTGCAGTTCTGCCGGTATCTTTTTTACTTGGGGAAAATAAGGACAATTCAGTTGGAGTACACCGATGCTAAAGAAAGCCTATTGCAAGCTGCTAGAAAGGCACCCACTACAGCTCGAGGATTTCGTATCCAATGCAACAAATGGGCCATTATTGTAAGGCTACTCTTAGGAGAGATTCCAGAGAGAACTGTTTTCATGCAGAAAGGAATGAAAGCAGCTTTGACACCCTACTTTGAGCTTACAAATGTAAGTTTTCTTGTTACTCTAGAAAATATTGCAGTGTGAATATTGGAGGTTCTGATTTTCTTTATGTATGCTCTCTAGGCTGTTCGAGTTGGTGACCTGGAGCTATTCAGATCCGTTGCAGATAAATATTCAAGCACCTTCAGTGCAGA
Organism: Digitaria exilis; assembly: GCA_015342445.1. NCBI lineage: Eukaryota > Viridiplantae > Streptophyta > Magnoliopsida > Poales > Poaceae > Digitaria > Digitaria exilis. The sequence continues at coordinate 966,847 of JACEFO010001823.1, read as the reverse complement.
TAGGACCCGGAATTTGATAGTGAGGCTGCGCCACAATGTTATCCGGACTGGATTGCGTAACATCAGCATCTCATACTCAAGGATTTCCCTCGCTGATATTGCCAAGAAGCTGAGGTTGGACTCTGAGAACCCTGTTGCAGATGCTGAAAGCATTGTAGCCAAGGCCATCAGAGATGGGGCAATTGACGCCACCATTGATCATGCCAATGGCTGGATGGTGTCAAAGGAGACTGGTGATGTCTACTCAACTAATGAGCCGCAGATAGCTTTCAACTCCAGGATTGCATTTTGCCTGAATATGCACAACGAGGCAGTCAAGGCTCTAAGATTCCCTCCGAACTCTCACAAGGAAAAGGAGAGTGCCGAGAAGAGGCGCGAGAGGCTCCAGCAGGAGGAAGAACTGGCAAAACACATGGCAGAGGAAGACGATGATGATTTTTAGACTGGTGCATCCTTTTGATGCTTTCGGCTGCCGCTTCCTGGTTTCGTTTGAAGAGCAATCGACTATTTTAGTTGATTAATCACAAGAACTCCGGCTCCCCAGTTCTTGGAATGTTGTTTTAAATTTAGAATTCTTCATTTTGATTTATGTTACGAAATTTTATAGCTACATATGGCTTAGAAAGCACATCGTTTTTTCCTCAGAAACAGCGTCCCCCTTGTCTCCATGAAAATTATAGGACATGGCCCCTTTATATTGAGTTGCTAACGTGATGTGTGGGTCCACACGTCAGCAACCAGCAGCAATGTCAGAGGAGTCCTCAAAATTTCAGGACAATGACAAGTTCAGTGCAATCTTTCTATGTGTTTATGAGTTGATTCATAACCTTCAGATAAGCAGATGTACCTTACACTATTGTTTCCTAACAGTATTGACCTCTTGCTACCGCCGAGTTTAATTCATACAACTCGGGCCCACGGCTGCTAGAGCACTGAATCATAAACTCCAGAATAATGAAAGGAAGAAAATTTAGTAAATCCAATGAGAGTCAGCGTCTCTCTCTGAACATTGTGCCGAGAGGTCTCGGGTGACGAAGCCTCATTCACCTCGGTTTGTTTCACGTCACCGTTGATATTATAGAAATTATTCTCAGGTGTCAGTTTCCATCGTTGCCGGGTCGGTGTTGTCCTGTTGTCGCTGTAGGCTCATGTGTTGGTGTATTGCGTCTTTCCATGCCTTCAGTTGGAATCGGACATCATTGCAACCTCTTGTTCTTCCTTTTCCTTTTCCCTAAGTTTGGTTTTTTCGTGCCCACCATCATCACCAAAATAGTCGAATGATTTTGCGTTGGCTGCTACCGCTCCAAATTTTCTCCAGCGCCGCCTTGGCCCTTGGCTGAGCTTTCCATCTTCCATATTCAGAAGCTGCCAGCAGTGCCTTAATTATCGCCTTCCTCTTTTTTTTGCGCGCGTGTCTTGCTCGATGTGCAACACTTACGGTCACCCGGTGCATCTGATCTTGTCTATGGATGTTATTACGAGGCTGCCGCCACTCCCTGACCTGCCTTGTTCCAATCTCCCACTGTAGATCCGTGATCAACATGCTGAGGAATGTGTAGAAGCAATGAACCAGAGCAGGCTGAAGTGATGTCCGCACACCGATGACGCGACGGCCCATGTCGCGTAGCCTAGCTAAACGGACCGAGGCCAAAATCTGAGATTGCATGCCCATAGTAGATAACAGAATGCGGCTGCCACCCGAGGACGATTAAAAGAAATTAGTGGACGATGTGTCGAAACTTGATACGATTAAAACGGCGACGGAACCTCCATAGGATATATTTTTTTTGCTACAGTAATTTTATTTTCTATTATGCACACTAACTTAGGCCTTGGCTGGCAAGAAATCTTCCTGCAATAAGAAGTTATATATTTGCTATTGTGCACAGTAACTTGAGGCCTTCGCTGGCCAGGAAATCTTCCTGCAGTAAGAAGTTACTTATATCCGTGAACATACTGCCGGACAGATTTACGCATGTCCAAGAGTTATTATTTTAAATTAAGAACCTAAAAGTTAATATGGATCGGGGATGTAGCTCAGATGGTAGAGCGCTCGCTTAGCATGCGATAAATTAAGAACCTAAAAGTTAATATGGATCGGGGATGTAGCTCAGATGGTAGAGCGCTCGCTTAGCATGCGAGAGGTACGGGGATTGATACCCTGCATCTTCAAATTTTTGTTTTCCTTTCCCGTTCTCCTCCTCTGCACTACATTTTACACATCTCCACATTTTTAGTTTTTTCTCTGCATGTGTCCTTTTACTTCTTTCCAAGCGGAAAAACTAACTATTTTATCCTAAACTAGCAAAGACGCACGTGTAACACGCACGTGATATAAAGGCTATAATCAGTGGGTAAGATGAGAAAATTAATATCTAATAGAAATGCTCTACAACCGCAATTTTGATAGATTTGGACCCCCTCCAACCACACTTGACCCTCACAGTCGGGTTTAGCATGAGGAGTATGGTGATCTGATTTATCAATCACGTACGACACGCACAAGATATATTGATACGTAAATATGAGTAACCACACATTGGAAAACATGTTGATATACCATGTATGCGTATATGCCAATTTGGGTAACAGTTCTAACATTCAATTTGTTGTACTGATGCCTTGGTTGTTTACTGCATTCATTTGCAAGGAGACATTTCTTTGGGTAGGACTCCTGTTTGAAGCAAGAGTGTATTTCTAACTAAAGCTTAGTGATGTCCAGATAATCTTTGTAGTATTTAGATACGATATATAATGTGATCATCAGCCTCATACACAGCCCACACGCTGAATCAGATTCAGCTAACTGCGATCAGATTCAACTATCAAGCCCACATAGAGGAAAGCTCACCTAGTTAGCTAGCCTACGACTTATCACTTGTGCTTGGAATTCATCTGTGCCTTGGCCCGCTGAGAATTTGATTGGATGGGCTTGGGCTACTTCTTCACGCCACACGCACAACAAACATTAGTCGGACAACAGGTTGCTGGTTGGGCTTTGCCACGCGCTTGTCGCGGAATAACATTGGGATGTTGGCGCAATAGACGCGTGGCGTGATTGGCGAGCGTGGGTACTCGTAATTGGGTAAGCGGTAATCACGGTAACAAAACTAATTTTATTTTGGCAGAAACATTTTCTAAATATCAATTTTTACGGGTTTGACCTTCTCCCCACCTCTGTTGACCCTTACAGGTAGGTCTGATTTAGGTGAGAAACGTTTTCAATTCTATAGAAATAGTACATCCAATTCCAACCATAGTTGCAGGGTAAATCTGAAACTAAAACACACTGGAGGGTAACAAAGAGTCGTTCTCATTTTGTTGCCAATATTCACATAATCACAAGTCAAGCCGAACCACGTCAGCACAAAATCTGAAACAAATGCAACATATCCCAGGCACTAGGCATCCATTCAAATATCTTCAAAGAGAAAAACAGCTCATTTGCCTCAAAAGCATGACATGTCCAAAGTCAGCTCAATGTGCATGTTACAGCGGGAGCAGCAGAACAGGGCAAGGGATGAATTCAGCCAGGAGATTGCCATCAACATGCTTCGAGTGGATTGCCTCCATGCTTAGCACAACCAGATCTAACTCCAGCTCATCAGCGACTTCCCCAATGATTGCCGTTGGTTTCCTGCCTTCCCCAAGACGCTCCATCAGTCCAAACTCGGTAAATCCACCTGCATGCAAGTATGGCTGTCACCATTACAGCAACAAAATAGCAAGAGTTAAAAGAGTGCTGGTAGCTTCAATGGTTTGACCTTCTGACAGATGCCATCTGATGCTTGACATCTGAGTATCATGCTCTGGGAATGACTCCTTAGGTTTATCATCAATAACTTAAATCAAAACAGAATAATAATATTTTAGTCAGAAGCTGTGAGGACGAAAAAGTTCACAATGCCAGAAGAATGCAATGTTTCAAAATGAGATCATACCAACTACAGTAATGTTTGCTCCATACTTTTTAGCTAGAGAAGTGGTTGTCGCAGCAGCCTGATTATTCGACCATTAAGGAAAAATCACTATTGCAAGTGATGGTGGCGTAAAGAGTGTATAACATAACAAAATAAAAGATATATTCCACATAGGTCGATGAAAAATCTTAATGAAACAACCACTCTATAAATGTGCCAGAAATAAAATTGCAGTGCTTACCCACCACCAGATCGGAGGGCCTGGGGTTATTGTGACGCAAATCATAAATGTTTACTGCTCAATTGCTGTGGTAATTATAATGAAACAGCTGTGGCTATCTATGAATTCTGTATGGCATATCCCTTACATGTTTATAAACACCTTAAGAGATTAGCTACAAATACATAAAACACATTAACATATTTTGAAGAAACTGATGAACCTGTCTTGTGCCTTCACAAAGGTAAGGGTTGCGATCAGTGACTGGAAGCAGAACATGTTTAACTTGTGAGAGAGCGTCAACAGCCAAAGTTCTTCCAGAGTCATTCACTTCAGCCCTCACTGATTATCCAAATGACATAAATACTAAAATTTAGTACCTTTAGGCTGATAAAAGACTTAAAATACATGTCAAGTGATAATAAAAACTATATATAGGACCTAAAACAGAAACAAGATAGGTGTGGTTTTTCAGCATTAAACAATTAAATTCTATCTGAATCATTCCTTGTCAAAATGCAAAATAGTATCATATATTCGTACTATTATATATATCTTTCTGGAGTCAACTATTATGTATATCTTTCTGGAGTCAGGCTGAATTAGTTCGTCCATGTTTTGATGGAATTGAATAGCCTACCCTGTGATAAGCATAAAAAGCAAATGTTTTTGATGAATAGACTCTGGGAAAAAAGATAAGACTTGACACATTATAGTGACACAATTCTATATGTTATCCCTTTATCACTTTCTTAACAGTACAGCCAGATTGAGCAAAAGCTAACCAAAAGAAAATTCTCCGGTTGATCCAATCATCCAAGCCATCCTCTGTACCATACTACCATTAGTTTTTAAGAAAAAAGACTCTTGACTCGATTTCCAGATGGAATTAGCGATTCCATACTACAGTGCTATCCTAGTTTGCAATTTGGCCAGTACTCCTACGTGCAGAGTCCAATTCAAGTCAGGACTCAGGACGCACTTCCTGAACAATGTACTCAGTAGTCAGTAGTACGGTGAAGCAAAATGGCAAGCACAATGGCCATCGCAAGCTGCCGGGAACCAGAGAGTCACGGTCTTGCAGCTACACTACAAAATGATCCTTGATTGAGCTTGGACGTCACATGATGGGCACTGGAACGGTTATTCAACTAGTGGGTTCCGCACGACCGCACTTGAACCACTTTCAGTCTGACAAATGAGCACGGTAGTATCTTTGTTCAAGAATTTCTACAAACACCTTGCAGGAACAACGGTGCCTAGGACATCCTTCCTACAGACCTACAGTCAAGCGATTCCCACAAGCAGGCCGCCCGCACCCACCGAGCAGAGGCGAAAAGAAACAGCGCAGCTCGTGAACTCGAGAGTTAAACGACCAGGTTATAGGTTATGGGGAGAGAAATTACCTCCGTGCCGGGATCCCCGGCGGCGCGCGGCGGGGAGGGAGACACCCTTCCTGTAGGGAGAGAAAGCGGCGAGCTCCGGCGCGGTGCTCGCGCGGACGCGGGCGACCGGAGCCGGCAGGAGAGAGCTAGCGAAGGCCATGCGGACAGATTGTGATCTTGGTCCACCCAGGGAGTTTGGGCTCGAAAGGCGGCTGTGGCGCGGCGCGGCGGGCTAGGAGAGGGCGGTGGCGGCTTCTGGAACGGCGAGGAATGAGGAGGGGACAGACCGAGAGAGCCCGTGGAAACGACGGGGACAGGCGGAGGACAGATGGAGGTGAATCAGGTGATGGGCGGTATACCACTATACCGAGCCTGGACGCTGGCCCACACGAAGACTATGGATAAGTTTTCCTTGTGCTCCTCTTCTTTTTGGGTCTTTTCCATGTGCCTGGTCACTTGATATGTAGTGTATCAAACCCTTTTTTTCGTGTACATTAAAAAAGCTCTGCACCTTTTGTCTTGTTTATTTCGCGGATGATCTGAAACTTGAGCTGCGTTTTACGCTAGCTGATCAACAACGTTTTTCATTTTGTCTGGCTATTTGGCTTTATACCTTTTCTTGATCAAGAATTGCACGTATTTGTCTGATTTCTAGTCGTACTACTTTTCATCACTTTTTATGTGGCTTTCAGGAAATCAACAAAACATACACAATGCACATTGTATGTGCCACTAAGAAATCAATTTGAGAAAGGAAACATGACAAAGTATTCCAATTCACTAAATTTGCACTTGAGTATTTCCTACTTAAAAGCCACCCAACATAAATCTTCGTAAGAGATTTGAGAGAGAGAGAAAGATACTACGTGCATGACATTGAGTCTGACCAGCCTCTCTATAAAAGATGATCATACATTAAAGAGAAAAAAAAACTAGTTGTTGAAGACTTGAAGTAGGCCGCATACTCAAAACATAAACCGAGTCGATAATTTTGTTTGAAGTCCCCGAAATAGATTCGTACACTATATATCAATTTCTTCTTATTTATGTAATGCCCATGAAATCATAGAAAGCGTATTTGTGGACAAAAATATCGGTGGATCGGTTGCTGGTTTCCCAAGAAAGAAAGAAAAACTCGCGGGTCGCTACTCGGATCCATCAGCGCCTTCGCTTGACTGCTTGGGCCGAGCGTGACCGATCCGATCCGATCCGACCCAACACGACCCGACGCAAACGACCAAAACCCTAGCCGTCACAGCGCCGCCCCCAAATCATAAACCTCCACCTTGCCGGCGGCAGCCACAGCGGCCATGGCGTTCTCGGGCCGGATCAAGGAGCTCGTGAAGAAGTACGGCAAGGTGGCCGTCGGCGTCCACGTCTCCGTCTCCTGCGCCTCGATCGCCGGCCTCTATGTCGCCATCAACAACAACGTCGACGTCGAAGCCGTCTTCCGCAGGTTCGGCATCTCCCCGGGCGTTGCCGTGGGTGGGGAGGGCTCAACCGGCCCGGCCCCCGGCCCCGCCGGTCGCGACGAGGCGCTGCGCGACGCCGCCCTGCCGCCCAGGCCTAGCGATGTCCTGCAAGAAGACCCGGAGCGGCCGCCGCGCAACCGGACGATGGAGCTCGTGGCGTCGAGCGGCGGCGCGCTCACGCTCGCGGTACTCTGCAACAAGGCGCTGTTCCCCGTGAGGGTCCCCATCACCATCGCGCTCACGCCGCCCGTCGCCAGGGCCCTCAGCCGCTGGAGACTCGTCAAGAGCTGAGCTGTGAGTCCATCACCGGTTCAGATTCCCCGCGGCAATTCTACCATTCTAGGATCAGAGCAAGATTTGATGTAATCCTCACTGATGTGGCTGTTGTTTAATTTGTGAGAGTTCCTGTCGAATAATAGTGTTGTGAAGCTGGATTCAGTTCTAGAACATGGAATTAGAGAGCAATAGATCAACTATTTTGCTTTATTAGTGGTTCTGTCATTTGCCATTGTCACAATAACTGATTAGATTTCTCTGGGTGATAGCAATGCTCCAGACGACTAGTCCCTGGAACTATTTAGTCGATGCCTGGCAACCTTTATCCAATTGGCTGATTTTATCCCTTTTATGCAGAGGCAATGGTCTGCTGCCACAACCATTGCCCAATGGATTCAGTAATAACTTGGTTGTGATTAAGTCGTGGATTTAACATGCTTTGAACACTAGCATTGGCCTATTGGCCATGAGCTATAATGATCAATTGATCACATAACTGCTTAATGCTTATCAGGGTTGGTAAGCACATTCTACCGTTTATTCATGTATGGTCACATTACTTTATTTAACCATTTTTCATTTGAGCTTCGTTAACAACTTAGTTTTCTTGTTCAACACAGGGTTGCCACTATTATCATAAAGTGTGAACATGTCGTGAAAATTTATACGTGCAGAAATTTTAACAAGGATTTCTTATGCTCCATTAGTTTTTTGCACGCTTATAAGGCGTTAATGTGTTATGTGTATACTCTCTACATTCTGGTCAGTATGAGCATATGGGAAAGTGCAGTAAAATATCTAGAACTCAAAATTTCATTTATTCATGTCTCTAGTAATCATAAAGTTATTGCATAAAAGTTTAGATTAAATTCCAGATATAGAAAAGTTCCTTAGGGTCACTGTACTTAATATATTTCATCTTGCTGACTGTTTCTATCACTTCTGTGCTGTTCTTCAGGTGTTTTTATCACAGCTGCTCTGGGAGATTGGTGCATCCAGGATCCACCTTCCAGGGCCGTCTGCAGTGTGTGGAAGACTGAAAATGCTGTAAAATACTTGTGCTGGCGTTGGTGCTGCCAGATGCGTTTGTTCAATTTGTATCTGAGATGGATGAGAGCCCTGGAGTTGAACTCAACTTATTCTGTGAGCTTCTAGCAAAACGCCACACTGATTTTTTGTAACGTGGACACAAAGATTGATGAAAATAAGCACTAGTGTTTCTTTTTGGTACCATACTTTGCCTATTTGGTTTGGCATGCCCTTGTCCATCGTTTGCTCTGTAATTGATTGATTATATCTGTCTGTTAGTCAGTTTTGTAATATATGGATTATTGATTTATTGTTTCTCACTTGCCAGAGTACATTTTGGTTTCGAAATCTATGAAAATATTGCTTGTCACTTGCAAGAGTACATTCAGGTAAGGTGCCATTGCGTCAAGATTCGTGCAGCTTGGGGTTGGGGTTTCGTTGGCCGTCCGATCCTCTTCTATTTAGTTCCTTCTCTCGACGGTCGCCTCTCTCCTCGCGCACGGGCTTGATCGACCAACCGAACCGGGGGTCTGAACTCTAGACTCCGCGGGAGGGGACGCCGCCGTCGTCCGGTCCGGCAGCCACTGCCTCCACCGCTTCTTGTGACCGATTCGCTCCCCTCGCCGGCGATAACATGATCGTCTGCGTCGCCGTCGTCGGACACCAGGTCAGGAACCCCCACTGCCCACTGCCCACTCGCCCCTCGCGTCGGATCGTGCAGATCTGATCCGTTGCGATCTCCCCGCGGGCGCCTCAGCAACTGAGTAGAAATCTCATCCTTTGCTGTCTCTTTGGTGGCGCAGAACAACCCGCTGTATCTACAGAGCTTCACGGAGGCGGATGACGCCCTCAAGCTCCACCATATCGTCCACTGCTCCCTCGACGTCATCGACGAGCGAGGTAGCTAATCGTCTCTTACCCCCCCCCCCCCCCGCGCGCCCCGGTTGCACATCGTGATCCAGATCTAGATGGCCTTCGTTTTAGTGCCTTGTCGACATCTGGGGTTGTACTTAGCTTCCATCCGCATGCTGTTATGATTTTTGGAGAGGGTCATGGTCTATAAAATGTGCTGGAGTTAATTCAAAACTCAATTGGAAGCTGCATCACCAGTTTCAGGTCAAAGAAATCAAAATCTAGTCTTGCAATTGTTTATTTACATTTTTTGAAGTGAACACTGTTTATTTACTGTAAATATTAGTACTAGACTAGACAATCCATCCGACTTGTGCAAAAGGGAGCATATTGAAATTATGTGGCCTGTGCGGACAAAAACTTGCAGTTACCAATTTTGCAGATCTGCTTTGCAAGGAGTGGGACATGGGTAGAGTGCAGACTCTGTTGTTTCCTTTCTGTCTCATCAGATCAGATTAGTCTTAACACGTCTGGTTCTTTGCCATGTAGTGTTGGATACAAACATCAATCTTCAGTTGGTGCTGTTATGATAATCTGATATAATTTTTTGGTTTGTGACATGCATAGTATTTGTTCTCTTACTTGTATCCACGTTCATTCTGTTGACAGTAAACAACCCTAAAAGGAGTGCGCCTACATTGAATGAGACATTTTTGGGTCTTTTGTACCCAACTGAGAACTACAAAGTGTGAGTATCTTCCAGGATTAATTATCGCATAATTTTCTTGATGGTATCTGCCTCCATTAGTTACTGAAACTTCAAAGATCTATTGTTTCTATTTTCAGAAATTTTGAACTTGGATTATTGATGAATTCGTTGAAACAATGCTTATCAACTAAATATTGCTGCTGAAAGCACAGCCTTTCTTGATGTTGCACAGCCAGTTGCTAACTTGCTAACAAGTTGAATAATTGATTGATTGATTATGGTCATCTATTGTGTGCAGGTATGGCTATTTGACAAACACAAAGGTCAAATTTATCATGGTCACAACTGATCTTGATGTCAAAGATACTGATGCCCGAAATGTAAGCTCTTAACTGGTTTAACTGTACCATTTTTCTAATGAAACATGTTAATATATGTATAAATATGTATAGTATTTCATTTCTCAGTCGTGCACTGTAAAGGTAGTGCTCTCTGAGCTGCACTGAAATAAGATTGTAGCTATTTTTAATTTATATTAGATTTTATACTTATGATTGCCTCTGCTATGTGGGTAAAAGAATACCAGCTCATATTCATCTCCATTTGCTCAGTTTTTCAGGAAGTTCCATGCTGCATATGTAGATGCCGTCTCGAACCCCTTTCATGTTCCAGGGAAGAAGATTGCTTCGAGAAGCTTTGGCGTAAGAGTAAGCACAATTGTGAAGTCCTTCGGTTCAGGAACAACTGGTTGAATTGAAAGGCACTTTTGATAGACATCCTGTAATCAAACATGGTCCTGTCCCAGCTGATTGACGTTTACTCTCTGTTTTGTACTGTTTGTATGTTGAGCGAGATTTTAGTGTGGTACTGAAAAAAAGAAAGATGATGGTCCATTCATTCAAAGGTGTGTTTTTTTTCTTGTTCAGTGACCTGTTCTCCTTCCTGTGTTGTTACTTCCTTTCTCTTCTTGCATGGGTTGGCTCCTGCTGCAGATGGCCATGGCTCGTTTCATAGCATGGGCAGCTATGGGGACTTTCAGTGCGAATTCATGTGATGTGAATGGCTTGCCTGCATAGTACGACCGAGTTTATCTGCATATGCATGAATAGATGACCATGGCTGGTTTCTCTGCATATTGTTAAGGAGCTAGCACCTGTGCTTTTCATCAGGAGTCTGACTGTCTGAGGAATGTGGACGACAATTTCCATGCTCAGTCAGTCTGTTAGACTTGACTCGATGTTCTTTCTGGTCAGTCAAGTCAGTCAGTCAACTGTTACATGCCTAAAGAACAAGAAAATCGCACTTCCAGATGATTATCCTAAATTCACAGTACGAACTACAGCAACACATAATATTTTGCTGATGTTTCTTTTGTTTTTCGGAAATCTATTTTGCTGATATTACAAAGCGTTGTGTTTTTGTGCATTATCTGACCGGCCGGCTTTCACACACAGAGGACAAGGGGTGTTTAAAGTGACACCTCATTCCGGTCCCCTCGCTCATGAGAATTGTGGCCACATGTTGGAACGAGATCCTCTGCCGTTTGCTTCCCAGCGGCAGAGGGACGTTCAGCAGCTGTGCAACGTGGGATGGACATCCAATGGCACACACTTAAAGCAAAGGAATCCAACACCATATGGCCCATAACTCAGCCCAATATAATCAGCCCAGTTGTCTACACAAACACAGCTCCGGGTACCCCCTTCTCCAGTGCAAAGTTTAGACTTATTTTTTCTGAAATATTTTTTATTTATAAATACAGAACAATTTATTTTATTTTAATATCAAAAAAATCATCCGTGAAACAAAATTTTAGACGAACGAAAAAATATATATACAGACGAAACAAGAGCTGCACAAAACGAATAATTTGTTCCATTTCAATGTCGAACAAATCATCTTAGCTGTGGAACAAAATTTTCCGCAGCCAGAACAAAAATTTAAATAGGCAGAACAAAAGTTGCGTGAACGGAATATAATGGAGCAATACCATGCAACATCTTATAGGTACTGTGCAAATAATCTAAACAAAATCGTTTTGTTTCACTCGTATAAAATTTTTGTTCCTTTCATATAGCGTTTCTGTTCTATGAGTTGGAATGATTTGTTCGGCGTTGAACCGAATTGTTTTGCCTGTCTTAAAAAATGTTTCAAAAAATTTAGTCTAAACACGATCGAGTATGGTCTGGTTTTGAAGATCTCATCATAACAAACACAATGGTATAATCAAAATTTATTTTAGACACACAGTGTATGAGTTATGATTTTTTTTTCATAAACTGTTTCACATGTGAGAAGGTAAAAGGAGCTTGGCATGCCCCAGCAGATTGTTTCTCGCCGGTTGATGCGCAATCGGTGTTCCACAGCAGTCGGACGTCGCTCTGCCGCTGAGAAGCAAACGGCAGAGGATCTCGTTCCTTGTGCCGACAGGGTGCCCAGCTGTAATTGCTCGGCCAGGATCCGGCGATAGCTTCCCATACTCCATGTCAATCGCGATTAGTTCTCTCCTAATTACAAGCTCGTCAAAATGGTCCTAGAACTGCATTTAGGCTGTGAACAAAAATTAGGCTTCATAAAATTAGACTATGCCTAGTTTCTTGAGCATCATTTTTTTCTTCAGTTCCTCCGCAGAAATGTTTCTTTGATATAGTTTCTACTTCTTGGAAAACGGTTTGACAGACCATGGTTTCAATTTCAGGTACTTGAGAAAACAAAGAGAAACCAGATTTTTTTTTCATGGTTTCTCCATTGCCTTGTAAAAGGAGAAACGTTTATTGGTAGGGTTTAGATAGCTTGGTAGGGCTTCTTCTTGGAACATGAAACTAGAAACCTTGCCAAACGGGACCTTATTCACGTATATGGCTTTGCACAACCACAATTAACTGCTTTTCTGAACATTTGATATATGGCCATAATCACTTCTAGTAGTACAAAAAAATATCATTATCTTTCTTGCTCTTTCTTGGTTATAACATGCTTAATTAGCATGCATGGCACATATATATATGGTCGTAGTGAGAATATGCATGCTTAATACTATTTTCTATATACATATGAAGTTTCCTATTTCAGTCATCCTAAAATAACTATATACTATTTATGAGTTAATTTTTGGAAACTATATGCTTAATTAATTATGCCTAAAATAACTATATGACAAAATCTAATGTATTTATGAGTTTTGTAAAGAAAGAGCACACATATCGAATCATTACAATCCAAAATGAAATTCAAATTTTTAGGCACATAGTTAGAAAGAAGATATGTTAGTGTCATATACTTTCAAGATTTCATCAGTTCGAGAGCAAAACTGGCGGTGATAGGGAACTGACGGTGAAAACAATTTTATAGTAGTTGTGAGCATCAATATAACTCTCAAATTTCTTCACCGTTTTATACTTCGATACAGTTGAAAATGAAAACTAAGGCATTCACTTATCAAGATAGGTGTGCATAACCTATGAAGCCACAATAGCTTCTTCCTATGAAAATGTACCACATGTATGCAACACAATGATAGTTTCCAAAATTCAAGACAGATCCATCATCAATGATGGCACGATGCCAATAATCGATCGGATAAAGTCTCTACTTAAACCACCAATGGCATTTGACAGAGCACCAGAGCAGGCAAAGCATCTAGATCCAAATCCACCAGAGATCAGAGCGCCAGTACCGCCAAAAGAGAGAGAGAGAGAGAGAGAGAGAGAGATCGGCACCAGAAACGACGATTAGGTTCAAGCTAGCACTAATCTAATAAGAGCAACCACTGAACAAAAGAAGCAAGCTAGCTTGATGATTTAGATTTATTGAGAAGGGAAAGTTTCTGCACTTGTTATGCAGAATCAGATATTCAGATTACGACTCTCCTAGTGAGAGGATTGCAAGAACAAGCACAAAACGCGCAAACTCCAAGCTACCCCCTACTGATTAGGGGTAATTACAAGCAAGCACCTCTCCTCTCTCCTCCCCGCGGTACCCGGTCTATCCCTTGATTCCCTTCTTGTTCTTGATATGCTGAGCCTCGCAAACCGCGCGGTAGATCTCGGCGATCGGGCGGTAGCGCTTCGTCCTCCTCTGCCTCCCCGGCACCTCCTCCTCGTACCCGTCCTCATCCGCATAGCCATCGGTGGCGGGGTCACCGGGAAAAGCCAGCTCCTGCGCGGGCTCCGCCGGGACGGGCGGGGCCTCGTGCACAGAGCGCGGAGATGACGATCCCGAGGCGGCGGAGGCGTTGGACCCGCCCGTGGATGTGCTGGTCTCGTTGAGTCGCCTGAGGGTCTCGACCACATCGAGCTCGGGCGGCGTCAAGTCCTCATGCGCAGACGGTAGCGGCGAGGCGGCCGCCATCCCCTCGGGCCCAGGGGATATCGCGGCATCCGTCGGCGGCTGCGGCTGTAGGGCTTCCGCCATGGACGATTGGTCGATCTGGCCGGGTGGGAGAGGTGGCGTGGACGCGCGAGGTCAGATTTTGCTTGCCTTTCAGACCTCACGGGTCATGCTCTCTTGCGTTCTCTCTTCGGCGCTAACCTCCTCCCAATTAATTTTCCCTTTTCCTTTCCCATTTACCACTTAGCCCTCGTCTATCTTGTTCTGTGTGATGTGGCACACCCATTTAGCCCAAAACCAGCCCGGCTCACCCATTTAACATAACATGGTTGTGGTTGTGTAACAACTTCCCATTTTGAAAATGTGGTCCTGAGCTGTCACTTCCATTTTTTACCGCTTGATCTCTGACTATAATTTGAATTACTGTCGAAATTGAGAGAATTAGACCCAAAATAGTGGATATCGTTTTGAATTACCAAGCAGATACAAGCAAGTTATTACGATTTTAGCAAATTCATTTAAGCTGACTTGGATTTTATTTTTTTTGCATAAGCCACCATTTAGAGTCATTGGATCTAAATCCAACAACCCAAATTTTCCTTCCTCTCCCCACCACCTCTTTCTTCCTCCTCCAATCGGCTCCTCCCAACCTGCCGCTACCTAGCCCCTCTCCCACGGCCCATCCCACCAATGCGGGGACGCGGGCTAAGGTCCGCTGGAGCTCTGCAGGCCCTAGCCCGTCCGCACTATCCGCCTCCACCTTCCTGCCGCAATCACAGCCCCCCACCCCCCACCCCCCCACACACACTCCCGCTTCGCGGTGTCGTCACCATTGTTGTGCTCACCCTAGTCTAGCCCAACCACCTTCTGCTGCCGGGGCGCCACCGGCCTCTCCGCCCCAGCGTACACCTCCTTGGCTCCTCCGTCGGGCCGGCTTTGTGCCACTGGCCTTTCTTCTAAGGCCAACTATGAGCACTGCCCCTCCGCAACCTCCAAACCCGGACCCTAACCTCGCCGGATACAGTTTTGACTAGATTTTAATGGCTCGTAAGTGTAGTTGGCTTATATTAAGCACAGTGAATATTTTTTTTGCCATCCATATATATGTGTGTGTAATCGTTCATTGGTTCGTTCCCACCTTTCAGCTTTTCCGAACGTCTTGATATCTTCTTCTTTTTCTGATTCTATAATAACTTATCCAAATATATTTAATATCAGTTTCATCTAATATCATGCATACAGCACATGTTTCTATTTAGTCATCATACATGCATATGACACAAAATTTGAACCTCAAAATGTAATTCTTTTTTGGGCGGAGAGAGTAGCTAAGAAAATTCATTTTTCTAGAGAGAACCAGATCGTCGGTGGCCTTATTCGCCTGGAAGTGCAGCTCTTCAATATGTTCCAAGATCAGTTTGGCTGGAGCAAAGCTTTAAATCACTTCGTCGTTAATTACTATGCAAACTTAGTTAGCGGCGCATACAAGGCTATCGTCATACATAACAATGCAGATTAAGCTTTGTGATATTCACGCTGAAACATGTGTGTTTGATCTGTGGGCTCAAATTTGACATGGAATTTGATCTAACAAGCGTGGAACTGGACCGGGGGACGGAAGATACATTTACGTACACACAATGTTTCCATGAAGAAGCCACATAGCACGCGTCATGCGAATGTAGGATCAGTATGCTTGCAAGAATTGCCTAACCATTATTTGATCGTTTGCTTCCAACAAACACTTAACAGCTATTAATTCCAAAGGTTGGGAAGTAATTAAGTTTACAGTGTTGATCCCAGTACCATGGAATTGTCAATCTACAACCACATCCCCCTAGAAACATTTTTACTTCGCAATCACAGTGAACTGCTCAGTGAAATCTATTTACGCCCTAGCGGCCTAGCCTATGCGTCACTGTCATCTTTCATGAACTTCCTTTGACTTTTCAGTTCCCAGTCCCTCCCGTGTTGCCCTGACTTTTGGGCGGAAAGGCAGATTATAGACGGAGTTAAATGATGGTAACCTTGTGTTTTATGGAGTTCCTACGTGTCTTACGGCCAAGAATGGATTAACTTGCCGAACTGGACATCCTTATTGGCCAACAAAGCCCCCCACTTATGTACATCACGAAGAAAGCTGCTGGCTTCCATATCACAAAATCTCCGCGTGAAGGACTCCCACGGTATGGTATGAACTGCCATTTCCTGACGTCCTTTACACCTAAAATGGTCGACAAATCAGGAGGTATTAGGTGAAGCACCCCACCATATAACACGCTAATCAACTATATTTTCCTTACTTTACGAAATGCAGAACAGGTCATTTTTTCAGACCATTTTTCGCACGAAGCCAGAAAATAAGTAATGAAGCAACTTAATTGCCTTTTTCACTTTTAAAATTTCAGTCACGTTGAGCCTACATATATGTCGATGGAGTTAATTTCTATACAAACATGCATAACTGAAAGAGGCGAAAGACAAGCTTAATTCATATATATTTAATTAGTGGAGATCGATCGTACAAATAAATGAATAGATATTGCAATATCTCCGCCATCTCATACTGCTTGTGAACCAGGTTCAGAGAGTAAACCAAGAAAAAACATGGATAGATACTAAATCGAAGGGGTGCTATGTTGGATTTTTGTAGAGGTGTTATGAGCAACATTGTATATTTGCAAACACTCGGGTTTTGGCTAGCTTTTCACTTATATAAAAAGCTTGATTTGGACAGAAATGCTTTTGTTTCGGAGCATGCCGCTGCAGATGATATGATATATTTTCTTGGGTGTTTTTCTTTTCTGCTGCTGCTGATGATAATGAAGGATTAATCCATTAACTCGTGTTCTCCAGACGCGCATTAGCGTTGCAACACCAAGCCTGGACACTAGTACCTCACAGCTAACGTAGTGCCTGGATACTACGACTTGATCAAGTAGTATATTTGCGTGCGTGGGAGACATCGTTGCCAATTCAAAGCTGCCGATTCATGTCAATGATTTTATAATCTTGGCCCTACATACGATCTTCGTAGAGCTCTGATCTTCTTCCAAAGCTGAAAACACAGCCGTCGGCAAGATGACGTTTTGAAACGTTCCAGCAGTCGCCGGAAACGTAGCGGCCACCCACACCCCCATGCTCGATCTGCTCGTGATTTCGTATTCAAACTTCAAAGCATGTGTACATCTGTCTACTCGTATGCTTGCAAGCGAAGTTAGCTCGGGGGCTCCTCAAACTAGGGCCACCTCGCGTTCGCAGCTGCAGCGAGACGGAAATCATGTGGGCCTGCCACTGGAATGTTCTCGGAGGCTGCGAAGGCGGATGTTTCGAATTTTTCAGCGGGGCCAAGTACGGATCCGAGGAAACATTTCGGCCATGCAGACAGGAAAGGGGATGAAAAATTCAAACTTCAGAGGCGACGGAGAACGGGAGAAGAACGCATTGCTAGCTACCAAAAGTTAGATCTGGGAATAAATATCTTGGTGTGGCCTGTGGCCCAGTTCGGATTCAAAATTCGAATTCAAAACGCAGTAGCATCACTACCAACTTTCTGTACAAGCTAGCTTCACTTTTCTTGTCTTGTCCCCCCTTCCCCTTCGTCTACTTTCAAAAGCAAAAGGACCGACATTGCGAGATAAACCCTACAAGTCTTTGGTAATTACACAGAAGCCCTTCTCTCCCACCTCCCACCCGTCTTCTCTTCTTCACCTCCGATCCCTGTCTTCTACCTCTAGAAAGCCTAGCTAGAAAGCGCTGATCTCCGATCCGTACCTCACCGAGTCACATCTCCGCCTCCGGCTGGTGATCCCGCTTCCTCTTCCTGGCGCTGCCCTGGCCGGCGCCGTCCACGCGCCTGGTGGCGTGGTAGAGCTCCGACACCAGCCTGTACCTCTTCCTCGCCCTCCTGTCCAGCTCGAAGCCCACCATCGCCTCCCGCTCCTTCTTCCCCCACGCCGCGGAGGCGCCCGCGCCCGTGTTCACCGAGCGGGGCGACCCAGAATCCGACGCAGACGCCACCTCGTCGCCGGCGCTGCCGCTGAGCTGCACGAGCAGGTCCGCCGCCACCAGCTCCGCCTCCGTGAACAGGCTGCCCCCGATCTCCCGTACGCCCGCGATCTGCGCGCAGGCCACGGCCATGTCTGCCTCCCTCCCTGCCTGCGACGCGAGACTGGTTACTTGTGGTTGGTTGCTTTGCTCGATTCGGTGGAGAGGAGAGAGAGAGGAGGACGAGGAGTGGAGGAGAGAATCCGAAATTCCTGGTGCTGGGTGGGCCGATGTGGAAGAAAGAAACGGGTGGGATCCGGGGGTAGCGCGCGGATTTTATAGCCGAGCGGAACCGACTCGGTCGGCCGGTTCGAATGGGTCGGCTGGCCTCGCATCGCTCCGTCGCGCGCACGAATCGGAACGGTCTCGAAAGAGAGAAAAAAAAAACCGGATTTGAACGGGTCGAGCCGAGCGGCTCGGGCCCGGGGACGTTCGCGAGTCGCGACGGCACCTCCGATCCGTGTGAGGCTGGCGTGCGGGGCCGGGTGGCGTGGGAGCCTGGGTGGGGACGGGGCGTGAGGTGCGGGGTCACCTGCCTGACCGTTGGGTGGGAGTGGACCGGCGGCCAGCGGGGGGCCAAACGCGCGTAGCGTGTGTGCAGCGCCTGCCTCGGTGGCGTCATCGGTCGGGTTCGGGGCCAAGGAAACGAAGGGAATGCCGTGCCGCCGTGGGGCGCTGGCGCTCGCTCGAGGACGCGGGAGACGTGTGTGCGGGTGATCGCACGGCGGAAGATAAAGGTGTGGCCGTGTGGGTGCACGGTGCACGAGCGGCCAGCCCACACAGGTTCCAGTTTCTACTCACTTCACTTGTGGTGCCAAAGTTTCGACGGACTGTGCCTTTGCTTCTGCACTTCATGCCTGCATGCGCGGATAGAGACGAGCTCTGAGTTGTAAATGCTTCGCACAAGACAGTATATCCGTCGAGCTGCACGGGTGATTGGGTGGGTGTCGCGCTGCCGTGCATTCGGGGTTCGCTAATGCTCGCTACTGCTAGAACCAGGTATATACAACTCTGTTCCTTGATTACCAAAATGAAATAGTGCTGCATCAACTCACGGTTAAAGTTTTAGATGTCCAGAACCACAAGAATTACACCCAACATGTGTTAGGTTATTGGGCTTGAACCCATATGAATAATCCTAAGTAAATCTCAAAAGCCCATTAGCACTTGAGGGGGTACGTCATCTATCAGTCCCATGTTGCTAATGGATTCTATCAGTCCCATATTGCTAATGGATGAGGGTGTGGGGGGTTTTCCTCCCACTAAATAGAGACCACCTCCCTCATGGAAGAAGTGCACCATAGACTCTATACGGGAATCTCCTAGGCTTGGGAGTCCCTAATAAAGTCTATACGAGTTAGGGTTTTGCTACTTCTCATTGCTGCGTTGCCATCGTAGTCTACTACATCCCGAGCGCCGGCGTGCACCGGCAAACGGGAGAGCAGGTCTCCGGAACCAGTCGTCTTCGAGATCCTGCCCGAGCGCCGGCGTGCACTGGCAAACGGGAGAGCAGGTCTCCGGAACCAGTCGTCTTCGAGATCCTGCACCAGGAGAGGGCAAATAAGGTTTTTGGGAAGCGCTGCGCGCGACTGCTCAAGACGTCTTCACCACGACTCGTCCTTCGTCCAAGTCTGGTGCTGCGGCGTACCGTCGTCTGCAACATCGTCTGCTGCGCTCCGTCCGTAGAACCGTCGTCTTTCCAACTGCGCCGTTCGTCTTCCCTACGGCAATTCCTCAGTACGTACATTGTGTTTTAATCATGTTTTCTGATGTCATGATTATGTTGTTCGTACTGCCTAGTCTGCTAGAGAATTGCATGCTAGGATTGTTTATCGTCATGTTTAATCTAGTTCGGAAATTAAACTTACAATTGTCTATTTTTCCAACAACATGGTGTAACAGTGGTGACATCACGGACGAGGCCCAGGCCAAAACTCTGCATGAAGTCATGGCCACCATAAAGACCATGATTTTTTTTTATTTAAGCATCTCTTTCTCAACTCAGCAACTTGAAGTATTAATCTTATATTTAGGATACCAAGAAATTACATCAGATCATAATATATATTAATATCTTCTAATATATATCAATATTCCCCTTCTTTTATCTATGCAAAATAAAAAAGAACAGTAACAGATCCTATAAATCTACGCAGTTGCTTAAGAATTCACTATTCTTCTTAATCAACGATTTCTTATATGGAGAGAACGGCCCTCATAAATTGCAAATACTAATTTGTTAAGAATCAATCGAATTGAAGTCATAGTGTCATCGTTGGCGGGAATCGATATATTTGCGAAATCTGGGTCACAATTTGTATCGACTAAAGAAATAGTAGGAATCCCCAAAATGGCACATTCCCGAAGAGCTATATACTCTTTTTGTTGATCAAGGACGATCACAATGTCAGGCAACCTCGTCATATATTTGATCCCGCCGAGATATCTTTGCAAGGTAGATAATTTTCTCTTTAAGATTGCCGCATCTCTTTTTGGGAGATGGTGGAATTTTCCCATTTTCTCTTCTGCTCTTAAGTCTCTAATTGAGAAAGTCTAGTTTTGGTACGACCAATTCGTTAACGTAACACTGAACCACCTTTTATTAACAAATGACAATGAGATCTTATTGCAGCTGATTTTTTTTTCAATCTATAAAAGAACGAGTAGAATTGAAAACAATTCTCACTCAATTTGGGTCCACCGTACACCTCACGTCGGTCCCACATGTAAGAGTCAACGGAGGTGGGAAGAGGGTCAAACCCACCTAAACTGATATTTGGAAAATGTTTCTGCCCAAAACTATTTATCTTTCTCACCCAAGGTTTCTCTACCCACCAAAATCTATTTTTTACTTTCCCAAAATCGTTTCTTTTTCTTTTATAGTAAATAAATTGGATCTTCTTTTCTCGCTCCCGTCTGCGAGGTGCTGCCCGTGGCGCCCCTCCGGCCCCCGCCCTCCGTAGATTTGATGAGTTCCCACTTCGTTCCCCCCCTCCGGCGGCGCATAGCCGCGCTCTGCCTCCGGCTCCCCCATCGGCGACGAACTTCAGGCCCCTGGTGAAGTGGAACGAGGAGGCTTCGGCGTCGAGTAAAGGGCTGACGCCACTGTCGATGGAGGTGGAGACCGTCCTGTACTGAAGAGGGGGCGCCTCACCAGCGGCCACTCCAACCCCAAGGACGAGGCCCTGAGTGACGGCTGCGCCAAGTACCAGGCCTGGATGCGCGCCGAGTACAAGGCCAACGGGACGCGTCATCTGGGTTGATGATTAATTCGTCTTTTTAGCAGAGTCGATGATGAATTCGGTAGGCAGAGGGCCAAGGATCGACAGCCGCTGATTCGCTGAACGGCTGAAGGAGTAGTTTTAAAGGATATAAACGATGAGGCCAACGACATTGATTTCTCTGGCTTGAACATAAGCACCTTCGTTCTGATTCCTACAATGACGAGAGCGAGGGCAACGAGGAGGAGGATTATTAGGAGCGTCCTCAGCCGTCAGCACAAAGTGAGATGGTAGTGGTCTTACAATTTCTGCATCCATTCTATCTTTGTAATCAAATAATTAGCCTCGTGTCATTCATCAGAAGTTATTCTTGATTGATATGATTTGCGAGAAATTCTCAAAAGAATTTAGGATGCATACTATGAGAAATAATATTAGACATCTTTGTATTTGGTGTTCATATTACAACTCAGTGTATTAAAATAATATAAAAATTTTGAGAGAAAGAATCTCTAAAAGTTAGAAAATTTAAAAAATATATAATGGTGATGAAACAAAAAAGAAATATAAAAATATTTTTTACTATAATCTTTTAAAAACACGTGCGACACGCACGTGCATAGGGAAAAGACCGTGATGTATATTGGCGAATACTGGAGACAATCAATGTCTCATCAAGGTCAAACACAATACCCAGGCACCGCAGATTTAATATGGTCACGCAAGAATTGTATAAACCAAATGGCAATTTATATCCACAGGCCTGGGTTGAATTGGGCCGCGGGAGGGACGAGGGAGCGAGGGCCGGCCGTGTTGGGCTGCGAGAGGGTGAGGGAGTGGGTTGTTTGGCCCATCTAGATGTGATATCTTCTCATACACATACACAATACACAGAGTATATGTACTAAATTTTGTGTAAAAATAATCGATATTCATCTGAATACCCTTGATCAAGTGGGGCCCGTACAGAAACAAAACGATTAGGCCCACCACCATGTAATTTGCTGATGAGGCCCACTGAGAGGATGCCTAAGAGAGGCGTGAATTAGACTTATATAAAATTTAAATGCGATAAAACATTCCTAACATCAAGCATAATCACTCCATGTGCAAAAAACGAGGTTCAAGTGAGACTACTAGTCGTAAAAGAGTTCAACTCCAACCCTGGTCTAGCATGACAAGTCTAAGAATGTAAAGACTCTAAAATAAACTTACGAAAATGTAAAAAAAGGGTGAGAAAGTCGATTTTTCTCGTGGTATCAAAGAGTCGACACTCCTCCCTAGTCCTTGTTGGAGCATCCGCGCAAAGATATCACTCCCTTAGATCCGTGCACATATCAAGCGCCTTTAGATATCCATTCTCAAACTTCGGATCGGCGGATTCCAAACCGAGCATAACTTATTAGGACTTCACACAATCTAATGCTAACTTATGGCAGGTGAATATGGCAGGCATGTATCTACATCCAATCCAATGCAGCAAACGGTATAATTTGACCAAATAAACATACAGTACACAAGCACAACATAACCCAATATAATCACGGAACAGAGTTGGGTGAAAATATGCAAACATAAAAAAGACACTGCTTAAGTGTGCCATAGTGACTTCTGAACACGACCAGGCCAACACTTGCAACAAAAAACTCAAGTAAGCATAGACTAATCGCCCCCAAATGCAGCAACCACCACAGCTCCCGTTAAGCACAACCTAGTCATATGCAGCGACACTAGTACTAATCCCAAAGTCTCGCTTCCTGACCCCAGCGCTACTTGCTCTCTCCCCACGGCCAATCATGGGGGCCGCCTCGCTTTCATCCACAGCAACAGCAGCTGCAGGCACCCTCGTCGTCCTCCTCCTAGCACCAGCTCGACGCCATGTCGCCGGCGCGACGGAGTACGCCGTCGGCGACTCCGACGGGTGGACCATCGGCCCCAACTACCTCGCCTGGTCGCTCAAGTACAACTTCACCGCCGGCGACACGCTCGGTACGTACGTACGTTACGCGCCGCACGTTATTTTTCTCCCAAAAGGCCCTGGTGTCCCTGTGTGGTTATCTTGTGACTGGCCTGATACACAAAACGTTCGATGCGCTCTCGATCCGCCCCCCTCCCGACGCAGCGTTCAACTACGTGGCGACGCAGCACAACGTGTACCGGGTGACGGAGGACGCGTTCCGGACGTGCGAGCCATCGGCGAACCAGACGATGGGGTCGTGGGCGACGGGCCGTGACGTCGTCAGCCTCCCCGTGCCGGGTGACTACTACTTCCTCTGCAACGTCTCGGGCCACTGCCTCGGCGGCATGAAGTTCGCCGTCAACGTGTCCGCGCCGCCGCCTCCGCCGCCGCCAACGCCTCCCCCGCCGGCCTTGCTGCCTTCACCGCCGCCGCCGCCGCCGCCTGCGAGCTCCGGCGTGTCGTCGTCGTGGATCTCACGGCGGCGGTGCCTCGCCGTGATCGGGCTGCTGATTCTTGCGTAGTTCATCGCTCGGATAAGAAACTCTTGCTTGAATTGATTGGGGGTTGTTGTACCAATTTTTTTTTGTGATGGTTGACCTGGACCGTTTCTTGGCGTTGGTTGAAATAAGATAGCTAGCTAGTAATGATGACGTGCATGTGTGTGTCGTCTATATAGTTGATGGAGAGCGATGACTCTATGCTCAGAATGTGGCATTGCATTGCTCTTTCAGTCTTTTTGTGTCTTGCTGTGTGGAAACGTTGTCGTTCCACTGGTATTCAGTGGCGTCAACTCAAATATTTCGTCCAGAATTTAACACTACTAGAATTCAGTGCTATTTTCTTCTTCTTCTCGGGGGAAACTTTCAGTACTAGTTGGAGAAGTAAGTATTCCAGTCTTCCAGATATATTAACAAAATATTTATAAAGCAGAAACTGAAAGTAAGTAGATATATTAACAAGGTTTTATACATGGACGACCTTGTAGTCCCATTTTTTTTAAAAAAAAAAACAAAACCAAATTGCACAGGCAAGTGCGCACACCTTTGACACTCTTACACGTACATGGAAGTATCCGGCTGCAGTATATTAAACGAGACGACAACGAATTAGGTGGAGAAATCAATTGCAGTAAGTATAGTACTAGGAAGCAGCAGGCTTCTCGCCTCCACACGATCATCACACCGTGGCGCTGGTGCCTCTGAAGGAGCCGAGCGCCTTGGCGGCCTCCCCGCGCAGCACGAGCTTGTGGTACAGCGCCGCCGCCGCTGCCCCGATCAGAGGTCCAACCCAGAAGACCCACTGCCATGTTGTAGCAGCTTCGAATTAGTCTCCGAATACTGGCGAGAAAAATATAGTACAACCAGGCAGTAGTTGTTGTTTTCTTTAAAAAAAAAATCTTACGTGGTGTTTCCATCCCATCGCGTTGTTGTAGATGACGGCGGGGCCAAGGCTCCTGGCCGGGTTGATGCCCGTTCCGGTGATGGGGATGGTCGCCAGGTGCACGACGAACACCGCGAACCCAATCGGCAGCGGCACCAGCACCTGCACGTACGGGCATCATGCACGAATCAGCACGCTAGCTAGCTGCT
Organism: Digitaria exilis; assembly: GCA_015342445.1. Lineage (NCBI taxonomy): Eukaryota > Viridiplantae > Streptophyta > Magnoliopsida > Poales > Poaceae > Digitaria > Digitaria exilis. The sequence goes on along the minus strand of JACEFO010001823.1, from coordinate 941,838 downwards.
GCACTTGTGGCCGCAGGAAATATATGGGTCGGGGAGGCCCGTACGGGGATGAAGGAGTCGCGCGCCGTGCGCTTGGGGTCGGTGGCGGAGAAGACGGTGTACACGAGGACGAACGTGCCCAGGATCTCAGCTCCGAGCGCGGACCCGACGTGGTCCACCGAGTTGGTGCCGCCCTGCAGGGTGTCGTAGACACTCCCGTAGAGGCCCCTCACGATGCCCGCGCCGCAGATGGCGCCCAGGCACTGCGCTATGATGTACAGCACGGTGCGCACCAGCGACAGCTTCCGACCCACGAACAGCCCGAACGTCACGGCCGGGTTGATGTGCCCACCTATACATATGCACGAGCATACGACGCTCATCGCGATTCAGCGTACCACATATATGCATATATACATATATGTTTGCATGTACGTAGTACAGGGCATTCTTCAGTTCATACCCGAGACGCCGCCGGTGCAGTAGACGAGGATGAAGATGGTGGCGCCGAAGGACCAGGCGATGCCGAGGAACCCGACGCCGGTGCACGCGTCGTTCGCGGACTGGGTCTTGTACCCGATGACGGTGGCGATGCTCACGTAGAGGAAGATGAGGGTGGCCATGAACTCGGCGATGAGCGCGCGGTACAGCGACCACTTGGTCAGCTCGCTCGTGTCGAGCAGCGGCGCCGGCGGCGGGTCCCAGTACGGCGCCTTCGCCTCGGCGGCCGCCTCGGCCGACTCGATGCCCGCCCCCTTCGACGACATGGCTCGCTCGGTGGCTTCTTCTATCAGCTAGCTGCCCAGCTAACCAGACGATTTCAGCTCAGTGTCACACACTCACACACACACCAACGCTTCTGCTGTGATAGGGTCGCGCGGAGGGGAAGGCAATGGCCGTGGTCGTTTAAATAGGGAAGCTAGCGGGAGAAGCAGTCGGAAGACGGCCGAAGGAGATATTTCAAAAGATTCCTTCCTTGCGAGTCACCGTTTGCCATGAATTTATCCCTTTTCCGTACTTGTCTAGAATTTCAAAAAAGATGGTGAAATCCGATCGCGTCCAAATTGATTTTCGTGTGTGTGCGCTGACGTGAAAACTACAGCATTTGTGCTCAAGTGCGCGTGCCCTATCCACACAGGTCACAAGGTTTGGTGTGCACGTTGAGCTTGTGGTGATCTAGGTGTGCCGCAAACTAATATTACGGCGGTGCATTATTGCAAGCAGAGTTTTGCAAATGCATAGTGAGTGACAGTGGCACCGTGCATAGAAACTTCTTCCATGTTGGATTGCATGCCTCTGTGGAGGTGTATTTCCTTGATTCGTCTTTTTACAACAGGAAGGAGCTAGCTGGTACATCAGATTGAAACACCCTAGATATAGCACAACTGGATGGAGAAGGGATGCAAGGGCAAATGCGTGCCTGATTGTCTTGGTGACCGGTGGCAACCTTGCTCCCTACCAGCACAGTCGCTCAGGCAAGCTAGCACAAACCCCAGGACGCAGCGTCCCCTTGCATCCAGCATCCTGGCCTTGCGGCAGGCGCGCCTTTCCCCGTTTCACCTGCCTGTCTTGCCCGATCGAGGAGGCGGCACGGATCGATCTACTGTTTTGGCAAGGATTTCCTTTGCTTGCGTGGGCAAGCTTGCCTAACAAAGTAAGATCTCAATGCTGCTTCAAAGCATATCCTTTCCCCCGCGAGGCTCGGGAAAGCCGGCCAAGGATCGGATCTGGCTCCGGAGCATCAAGCAAAGCTATATATCTAGCTGTGTGTGTGTGGAACAAACCTTGAAAAAGTTAAAGGTCCCAACAGTACATCAGGCGCGACTAATAATCCACCATCCACACGAGAAGATGATGCGCCGTACCACAGTGACAGGTTTTTACCATATGATTATGATGTACCTCAGGCCGTAGATAGTGAAGTGATCGAAATGGCTGGCCCGATAGGTGCGCGCGCGCACAGACGCAGACGCATGTAAAATTGTACTATGTACGTACGCTTCGCCTGGCTCCACGTCATCTACAGGCAGGCCTAGTAGATATTTCGTATCATAGGCTCCCAAAAGGGCAAAAACCTTCGTACATACACATTCCTTCAAACATACCGTATGGCTTATTGGCTTATTGTATACATCCGCCGTGTCAAATCCTACTCGAAAGCTGCTGAACATCCTACTTATAATTAGTAGATCAACTAGTCAGAGAATAATGCCAACGAAATGTCCGATGAGCCGGCCCTAATCAACACTACTGGTCTACTGCTCTAGACTGCCAGTGTTCTCTAGCGATAGATGACAGCGATAACACCAGACGTAACACACGCTACCGGCAAACCAAGCTAATTTGATACACAACAAGCTCAATCCCCAGCATGCAAAGCCCCGGCCCTACAGGAGGATGCATGCACTGCACTGTCTGCACGTATGGCCCGGCCGGCGGCCAGCCTTTTCCCAGTATATATCGCCGCCGCGTCGCGTCCGGCTCCCGGCCCACGTCGCGCATACGCCTGCTGGCATTTCGTCCGTTCCAAGGGCCGGCGCGCCGTTCGTTCGCTTGCTGCGGCCTGTGCCAACACCGCGTGCGCGTGCGCGTCGGCGTCGCCGCGCCCCCGGCGAGGCCGCGCCAAGCTTGGCGTTTCCCCGGCGATATGATGTGTACGGGGCGGGGCCGGGGCCACCACGACCGCGCCGGGTCCGTCCGGTTGCGAGTACGTCCTCATCAGATCGAATGCTCTAGCCTATCCGGTGCGCGCGAGGCGCGACCACAGCGGGTGGCTGCCGTGCCGTGTGCGGATAGAGCTGATGGGCATCGTCTATAGGCGAGTACGCGGTCGAGCAATACTGATGTGTGTACAGAACGTGCAGTGCGTGCGTGCGAGTTTTAATTCCTTTCCTGCTACGATTTATACTGTTTTGTGTAGTAGTGCAGTAGCCTCGAGTCAAAACTGGAGATGGCGCCACATGCATACACGAGTGCTTAGCAATGGAGCCACACACACCTCGCGCACATGCTCCAAAGTACAAATCCTTAAGCTGTGTGGCTCTGCGATTTGCTGAACGGCTGTTGTTACGGTGCCGTCGTTTTTCGTTTCAAACGATTTGCGTCAGTTTAGTCCTCCTCTGGTGGGGTGCACGAGTACGTGGTGCATGTGAAGGTCGATTAGCCACGCCAACTTCCGTTAAAGCAGCTTTCGCTCTCTTTTTTCAGTCACTTACTTTATAAGGGCATGGGCAATATATCTTTACCAACCGGTAAGTAAGTTGCGACCAATAAAACCAGGTACTTGTTGTAATGGCTACAGATCGTGCGTGTAAAAGTCCGAACAGAATACACGATGGCAGCTCTAGTGTTAGCGTGATATTAAATCAAACCGTGGGTCTAAAAGTCTGAACATAATACACGACGACGATAGACATTTTTGTTTCGGAGTGAAAATCATATGTTGCATATCAGTCGAACGTGTAAAGAAATCACGTTGAGCATGTAGAGACAGTACAAGCTTCACAGGGTGAACACAGGAGCTAACGTGTGGATAGAGAAGTGATGGCGAGGCTCTCTGCCGGCCTCCACATCATTTTTTTATATCCACTCAGTTTTTTTTTTAAAAAAACGGCATTGTAGCTTGCATCTTAGTAGTAGTAAAGCACAACTCTAAGGTCCCACAAATCGAAATAGAGAAACCACATATGTCCTCTGCGTTGATCAAGTTGTTGAGTGTATGTATGGACGCCGTGAACCCGTGACACGGTCAAAGCGGGCCGAACAAGTTCATGGGCTTCTCGGCCCAATCCATCAGAAACGGTTTCCGTTCTCTTTTCTGGACTTACTTCGCTGGTTTCTGTTTCCAAACGTTCGTTAACTTGACATGCCTGTTTCTTCAGATGATTTTTGTTGATTTATGCTGGTGATGGGGTAACGGCCCACGCTCTTCGGCGGAGGGATTGGCGGCCCAACATCTCCTCCAAAAAAATGTTTTTTTAAGTGCTGCAAAAAAATGTTGGGAATGGCTAGCGCCCGGACGTCCGACGTCAGGGCCTAGCACCGGACGGTGTCTCACTGCAACATGTATTGTTATACCGCAGCATTTATATACTGTTACATTGCAACATTCCCGGTGTCCAGGTACGGCATCAGACGATGAAAGTGAAACATTGGAAAAAGAATACTGCAACATTGACTATAGAAATGAAACATTAGAACAAAAGCATTGCAACACCGAAAGTTCTATTTTGCAATATTAGACGTGTCCGATATTTTTATCTGACATTGGACGTCCTAGGTGTAGCATCACCGAAAAATGTTACCCATACCGAGACACACGAACTGCTCCAAACTGTTCTAAAAAGAAAAAACGAACTGCTCCAAACAGGATACTCCTATACTCCATGCACTCGGACAGGTAAAGAGAAGAATAATGGATGAATGAATTAAAATAAATGTCGCGCGCACTGACGCACATCGAGTGAGCGACCGGGGAGTCCGGGACGAACAAACCTCATTACCTCAAGTTAGGTGCAGCCAGCAGCCATGCGTGACGCATTGGACCCGTCTGGGCTATCTTTATTAGTTGCTGCGAACGAAAAAGCGCGTTCTCCTCATGATGCCGACTGGCAAATAAGGGGTTAGTGTTAGACCTAATAAACGAGGGAAGTCATAAGACTATGAGAGAGCAGAGTTTGTAGAGGGCACGCACCGCGCAGTCGCTGCAGGAAACGCAGGTCTCCCCGACGACACCCTGAAACTGAAACGCACACGCATACCCCGTTCTTAGCCTTGTTTAGTTGCTTAAGTTGGCACCAACTTAATATATGGAAAAGTGCATCCTCTCTCACAGAACACGTTTTCCAGCGCGCCAACTTTCCACCAACTTTTCAATCTAAACAATAAAAAAGAACCTAATCACACGTCACATGTTGTATATTGTTTCCCCGTCCCTAAACCCCGTTGTTAACAAATCGGTTGACACTTTAGGGATGACCCTGCCGCGACCGGATCGGTTCTTCCACCAAAAAAAAAATTAGATGGGGAACGTCCCCACGCTGCCATCCGTGAGGACTCCAGACGACGAACGCGTGGCATCAGAACAGATCGGACGCCAACTGCTCGTGAGCGCTCCCGCAGGCGAAGCACGCAGCGGTCGGCTCCATCAGGAAGGGATTTTCGGCTCGCCAGTCGATGGTTTACAAAGGTATGCTCGGCTTGTTGACTTTGCATCGCTCGACAAAACTCCAGAGCCGTTCGCTCCCCATCCGCACGGAGGCGACACCATCGTCGTACCCAGCCGCGGCCTATCGCTGCCTCACCCGATGGCTCCGCTGGCTCTATTTCTTCATCATGGTCTTCCTCCTGATCTCCTGCCATAGCGGCGGCTGCGGATGGTGGCGACCCCATCCTCACCGATCGAGTGAGATGGTATGTGACGTGTGTCTCCTGATCTCGTATGCGTGAGAAGCTCAGTTAGTTACGTGATGAGGAACCAAATCTCGTATGCGAGCCGATGATGTTACTCGCAAGTCACGAGCCGAGCCGAGCCTTTCCCTGGACAGAGCAGCGTTTTACTCACGAACGTCGATCTGTTCCGTTGCCACGCGTCCGCCATCTGGAGAGGGTCCTCACGGACAGCAGTATGAGGACGTTCTCCATCTAATTTTTTTTTCCAAAGGAACCTTTCGACGCGCGTGCAGTGTCCACCCATTTTAAAAACGTAACCTCAGCGATCGAGAGAAGGAACAGAACACCCGGAGAAATTAAACGATAATCGTGGCCTTTGCTTCGCTAGCTTTTGTCTGCACGCTTGTGGATCCATCCCATCGGCAGTGGAATACCGTTGACTTGCCACTGATGCTAAATGATATCTAAGCTTCCGAAATGTTGTTCCTACCCACATACTCCTACTACATAGGGCACTCTCTCAGTTCTGACCTTTGTCGTCAGTCGCCACTCGTCGCTCCCTCCGGTAGTGCGTAGTGCTTTGGTGGCATCACTGCCTGATGAACGGTCCACGAGACCACGAGGCCTGGACGATGGACATCGCATCTCTGCTTCTCTATGGCTCGTGCACACGTATATATGAAGTCAGTTGGTCAAAACCAGCAACGGAAAGGTTTAGGTTGAGTATGGTGGTGACGTGGTATGCATAGACCGTGGTCCATCATGCGCATGGATCGCTTCGGGCGTTTCACGTGTAGGAAGGCGATGACTCGGCCACCACTTTTGTACAGGGAGACGAGGGCCGTACGCGGGGCGGGCCCCACTGTGGCACGTCGTCGCCGCCCAGCCCGGCGAGCACCGGTGGGTCCCGTCAGGTAAGAATCGGATCGGGCGGAACCAAAACTTTTGACCGGGCGCCTGGGTGGCCTTTCGGCACATGCACATCCACATCCGAGGAAGAAGGGCCCGGCGTATAGGGACCGGACCGGATCGACCTCTCGAGGGATATTCGAGAGCGTGCGCCGCTGCGGTAGCACGGGCCGCGATCAAATGTTCATGCAAGACTTCGTGCACGGAACGACCAGCCAGCCAGCGCAGCTGCGCAGGGGCATCCCATCCTGCTCCCTTTGTTGTTTCCGACATGTCCTAGCCTGGTGCAGTAGTGGTGGTGCTGCCACGAGTGAGACAGGGCGGCGGCGGCGCAGCGATCGTCTCTATGCCCAAAACAAGAAACGGCGGGTCGACGGCGGCGCGTCCTTGACACGCCACGTTTCACAGTCTCGCAAACCTCACGTGGCGCTGCTCGCTCTGGTGGCCAATGCTGTGTAAAAATGTAGTTTTATATGAATAGTGCATTAGAAAGCGTGTTTTGTGAGTGGGGTGAATAAATAGGAAAAACTTGTTGGAGAAGTGCTTTTTCCTAAATCTAAACACAGAACTGACTTGGAGTCGTCAGGTTCTCGTCTTCGCTGGATTGCGCCGCCGGCCGGAACAGCCTAGCGATAGCGATTATTAGCAAAGGGCCGTCGGGCTGAGCTGGAGGTGTAAATAATACATTGGTAAACGTGTGTTTGTGAAAAAGATATAACTGAGAAGTTAGACGAAAATTAGCAAAAGCCAACCGCTACGCGGGCTGCCTCTACCTGGCCGGGGGGCAGCCGCCAGGCATCACGCGTGACGCGACGCGCGGGGCGGACTACGAACTCGGTCGCGTCGACCAGCGCCGATCCATCCATGATCCGTCCGTCCTTCACAACCAATCGCACCCGAGAAGCCCGAGTGGGCGAGTCCCCGAGTAGGTCAAGGCCGCGATGATTCGTAGCGGACGAGCGCATCAGGTTTTGTATATGTACGATGGATCATGGATGGCTCCGTTTGACGATAGGAAGGCAGTCAATAGAAAAAAAAAACCCTGAGTGATGTGCCAAAGACGCACAAGTTTGGTGACGTTGAGGAATGCGCCGAGGGGAAGAAAAACGCGGAGGGCTGGGCTGGTGATCAATGGCAGCACGCGCTGGACGGCCAGCTTATCTCCAATTAGATCCCTTCCACGGTTTTTCCATGGCAGTTGATTGAGGTTAGCATCTACAACAACTGACCACAACGTATTATGATCTGCAATTGCTCCATTTTTTCCACGACGGACGAACACGAGATTTCGTTGCTAACAAATAGGATGGGATGTTTTTTTTTTCCTTACATCGTATTCCCTTACAACTCTGTTCATTTTTTCCTAAAATTTGGCCGTGCGCCTGTCGAGCTCCTTCGTGGCACGAGAGGACACGCACGCAAACCTGAAATATACACGTCCTCGGCGTTCTCCACGTAATTTCCCAGAAATACCCCCGCACTTCTCCTAATTTCTCACCTAACCTCCCACCGCCACGCTGCTCTCTCCCCCCCCCCGTCCCGGCCCTCCCTCCCCAGTCCCCTCCCCTCCCCTCTCGTCTCTCCTCCTGCCTCCTCGCTCTCCCTCCCTCATTCACGCCCAGCCGATTCATCCGCGCCCCAAAAACCCTACCCCGAATCCCCGTCGCCTCGCCTCCCGATGTCGCCGGCAGCTGGTGGCGCCGCGCCCGCGCAATCGGCGGCGGCGGCGGCCGTCCCGCCGGCGATCGCGGCGCTGCCGGAGCCCGGCCGCGGGGCGCCCGCAGCACCCCGCCGGGATCCGCCGGCGCAGCCTGAGGGGGCCGATCCCGCCAATGCGGCGGCGAGGAAGACGGCGTGGAACGTACCGGCGCAGCCCCCCGCCGCGGCCGCCGCGGCGGCAGGGGCGACCCCAGGCGGCGGTGGCGGCATCATCGGCGGGGATGCCTCGTGGCCGGCGCTCGCGGAGTCGGCGCGAGCGTGCCCCAAGTCGGCCTCGTCCGACTCCCTCAAGTCCCTCTCCGACGGCTCCGGCCCGTCACAGCAGGTATTGAATCTGGTGATCAAGTCGATATGTTAAGATGAGAGTACATCTAGGCAAATATCTTATGTTTCGATAATCGTTTTTAAGCCGATTGCTTATATGGGTCTGATGAATCTACTAATGCAACCAGGAGGAGGACTCCACCGCTTCATCGGTGGCCCCGCATCATCCACTTGTGGAGGTTATTCCGATCCCCACTGGCTCAAACCCTACATCAACGCCGCCTCCCAATGCCGCTGCTGCGGCTTCTTCACAGCGGAACGGCTCCGCAACCCAGCTAAATCCAGTCTGGCGTGGTGGCAGCAACGGAGGAAACAATGGAGGTGGCAGCCATGGAAACGGTAGCAATGGCGGACGCAGGGCTGCCAATAGTAGTGGAGGTGATGGAAGCAGCGGCAGTGGTGGTGATGGCAATTGGAACGGTGGTAGCCTTGGTACTGGCAGCGGTTGCAACAGCAGCAACGGCAATGGTTCCAGCAACTTGGGTGATAATGCCCCTGGTGGTGGTGCAGGTGTGAATGGCAACGAAAGCACCAGAAATGCTCCTGGCAATAGCCATTGGAACAACAACATGCGGGGTGTTGGTGTTAGCAGCAGCAACGGTACTGCTAGTGGTGATGGAAACAATAGAAATAATGCTGGCAGCAGCAACCATTGGAACAATAGTCCCCAAAACAGTAGTGGCAGTAGCAATGGCGTTGGAGGTCGTGGTGGTTACCTGGGTCGCCGTGACCATGAGAGAGGGGGTAATTTCTCTCCTAGGAACTTCCCCAGAGTTCCAGTGATGCCATATCAGCAGCAGCAGCAGCAGGCACCTGGTGTCTACCAGCCCGGACCCTTTCACCGACCACCACCACCACATGCTGCCCATTTCATGGTGCCACAACATTTTTATGTTCCACCGTTTCCCTACTCTGGTGAACCTGAAAACTCATCCTTGTATTTTCTATGTATAACTTCACATCTGTTTATTTTAATGTGGCTGTGTTTGGTTATATGCAGCCGATGTGCAACCTTATCCTGTCTATTTCCCACCAGTAGAACAATTTCAGAACATGCATCTTGTTAGACCGACCGTGCAGCCTGCATGGGTTCCTCCTCAGGATCAACCGAATCTCCAAGATGATATTAGGAATCAGATAGAGTTCTATTTTAGGTAGTGAATCTGCTTGATTTCTCTTGGCGTGCTATGTTGTTTCTTGATCTTAATTGTTTGTTTCTACTTGTCTTGCTAGCACAAATAATCTATGCCATGACACATTCTTGAGGAGACAAATGAATGATCAAGGATGGGTACCTATCGAACTAATCATGGGATTCAACCGGGTGAGTTGATTTTTTTCCCCATTTCTTTCTTTCATTTCGTGGGTAGGATGTTCTGTTCCTCATCATTTTGATATGTCTTCCATGCCATGCTGAATGCTGATAGCCTTATATGCCATTTCGATAGACTTTATTTTGATACATATATACTTATCCATTCACAGAACTTGATCAGTACATAAGTTGGCTCTATAAAGGGGTGGTTTATTAGTGTAGTTAATTTTTCTTTGTTGGAAAGAGGCATGTTTCCCCTTCCTACGTGATCCATTGCACAACTGCTCACTTTGTTCTTTTACATGTCGTATTGTGTTTGCTGTAAGTCAAACATGTGCAACTTCGACCAAGTTTATAGGAAACTATAACATCATATACAATACCAAGTTTGTTTCATTGGATCCACCGTGAAATATATTTCAATGGTCCATATGTTTGGTAGTATAGTTATATTTTCTACAAACTTTGTCAATGTTGGATAAGTTTGACTTAGGACAAACCAAATGTTACATGTAAAAAAACGGAGGGAGTAGTAGATTAGAGATACTGTTCTCAATGTAAACAAATCATGTGCTACACTAAAACCTTAAAAAAGTTAAAGGATGATTTTATGCTTTTATTTGCGAAGCGTAAAACAAAAGGTACTTCTTCGAAGTATGGTGGTGCATTTCTTGATGTTTAGGTTAGAAATAGCATATGTTTATGACAATTAAAGTTATCACTAGTAGAGATTTGTAGCCTGCGGTGGTATCCTTCTGTACTTATTTGTTTTGGGGGATTACCTAGTTTGCAATTTGTTCATCTTCTAGAGTGACGTAAGTTTAATGTGTTAACTCTGTTGCTTGATGTCATAATTCTTATACTTGATTCATATGCTACATTAACGAACTGATCAAGTCAACAGAATGCATGATAACGTGGATATCAGATTGATCAGCACAACTTGAACTTGTATAGTGGCAACTATTCTGTCTGTCATGTGTCTGCCTTTGCTCTACTCTTTTTCTGTGTTTATTTTTCTCTCTGGGTAATAAGCAGATTGTAATGTAGGCTAGCTTTTCTGCCTCTTGACTTGAAGCTGTAATTTATATTTTTCATGCTGCACTTGTATGCATTCATACCATCCAACCTTTCCATGGATTGCCACTAAACGTATACATACGATGCTTTTCTCCATTCCTTTCTTATTTGGAAATTGCTTTAGGGTATGGTAATTGACTTATCCTGTGCCTTTCAATTGCTTCGCGATGTTCGTTATTCTTTCCTTGTGCTCTATTGATTGTAAAAACATGGTACAGACTTTTTGCTATGAGGTTTTGCCTCATCTTGTGTTAAGGTACCGTTGCATGTTTGTATATGCTATATTTTGTTCAAGTCAATAATACAATTTCTGTGTAACAACTGATCATTTTTTGAATGGAATAATGGCTAGTTCTGATATTCGCATAGTGTGAAACTACCTGAAATATTAAGCGGAATTTGCGGTATTGAAGAAATAGGGCAATATGGCATACTGTGATAATATTTTGGAGATGTCCAGCACAGCTGGTGAATTAGCTTACATTAGTAATGATGACATTGGATATAAATAGTGCTGCTATTGTCTCATAGTGCTTGGTCATATGCATTATGTTGATTTGGGACTAGGTAGTGAATCATATTTTTTAAGGATCTGGAAAAAAAAAAGTCTGCAGATGATTTGTTATTAATTGTGTTGTGCTCATGCTCAAAAGTCGGTTGGTCTGGAACCTTTTGAAGTCAGTAGCAATTCGTTTTTTTCTGCTTTTGCACATATTAATAGATCTACACACTATAATGACCAGGATATATTCTTCTGACAGTTATATTCACTATTGCTTTATTATGTTCTTTCTTAGATGAGGACATTTACAGGCATGGTTGACACAAACTATATACTAGATGCTATTCGTGGTTCTGAGATTTTGGAAGTGCAGGTTAACTATAAATTACCGCAACATTTCATTTATGTTTTATTTTACTTGATTGCAAAGGCAATGAGCTCTGGCATTGAATTTTTACACATTTTCAAACTTGTACTGCTCCTATCTATGCTACAGGGGAATAATATCAGAAGGCGCAATGACTGGATGGAGTGGCTACTTCATTAAGGCTGTCACTGGCGAATCAGGTTTGCTTCTTCTACCAGAGTCCCTAGATTGACTTGATTCTATGACCATACGGTTATTATACCTGCAAGCCACTTTTTGATGAAAGTATTGGATCAAATCTTTCACAGGTTCAGATGCTGAAATGCAACTGTGTGCTATCTCAGGGGAACCGAATAGAAATCTTGGTCGACATCACGGGTGCTGCTTGCGTGATTGATTGATGTACAGCGGGTCAACTGAAAGCCAAAAGATTTTGTTTGCTTAGATCAGACGTGATGGCTGCACGTAAAGGCACATTTGAAAGTCATTATCGAGGGGAAGACACCAATAACAGGAAATAAATTCGAGAAAGTATAAATCGTTTTTTTGGTCTGTATAGTGTTTGTCCAAAAAGAAATTATCCTGCCTTCTCATCATGGATGATAGACCCTGTCGAACGATTTTGGTGCTACCTGGGGATTATTCGTTGGAATCACCCCCCCATTTTTGGTTGCATGCACCTGGTTTTGCTGTTCTGGGGGAAACGATTCGGGCTGTTTCCATTGCTATCGTGTATGCTATTGCTATGAGAATAATTGTGTGCTATGTCATTGTTTCATACCGTATCGTCCTGGGGCCCTGGAGGTATGGGATTGTGATTAGCACTCTATTCTGTTCGATTCCTATGTTATTATTCTGAATGTTCTCCACGTGCATTTTGGAATGTACAAACCTATTGCTGCGCTGGGTTTTTTTCATTGAAATTTATGCGGAAGCGAGATATGCGTGTCACATTTTCGCTGAGCCCTGGCAATGTCTAAAAACGAGCTTTCTACCGTGCAAATAATGTGTCGATTAGGCTCTTTGAGGTGGGCCGTTGTCCATCCTCTGATCATGAAATTGTCCATCCTCTGATCATGAAAATCAAAAGCCGAGCTCAGACCTCCTTTTACTATTAACCGAAGTAGTACATCACCAGCAAGAAAATGGCGAAACCAAATGTATGACCTCCCCTGATTTGGGAGCCCGGACAGGGACACGTGCCTGCGAGGCAACCATTGGGAATACAAAGGCGACGCCCATATGATTTAGGGCACTCGACGTAACTAGCAGGAGCTTGGATTCAGCACGGCCACGGCCGGTAACAGGAGGTGTCTGATGATGATATCATCAATTCTCTCCTGGCCTCCATCGCGGCCGGCGGGCCAATCCGGCGCCCTGGCCGTGGCCGTAGTGTCCATGTGCGCCGCCGGACAGCTGCTGCTGAAGTTCTGATAATGCAGGTGCCAATCCTACGCACTACCTCCGCCGGCCGTGTACGCACCACCTCTGCGCCTCTGCGAGATAGAGTGGGTACAATTCCAAAAGTGCCTTTAGCATTTTGGGTACACATACCGTAGCTTCTATCAACAATTTACAACTTCTTTTCTGGAAGCTCATTTTCGAGGTTAAACGTGTTTAGCCTGGAACGATGGGTGACCGACCAAAAAATCATTCATATGTGCGCATGAATAATGACAAAGTACGTAGAAAAAATATATGTTTATTTGTGAGAGAAGTCTTTAAATTTCTAGAAAGTTATCAGCCGCAAACGGGTCAACCCGGGGTGACGGGACGTTTCCGCCTCTACAAACCTTCATTGAAGCGTGAATATTGCCAGGGATAGTCCCTGACTTCACCACCTACAAATGGTGCACGTCTCTTGTGTAGTTGCTGTTCAAATTGGACAAACAGCCGCTATGGATAGAGTTGCATATAGTATTTCCATATTTGCACTTCACGTCTTCACAGCACACATAGCACGAAAATATCCCGGATCTGAAACTGTAGGAGAGTACTGACGTCGAACTTTTCATAACGGGGAGGTCCACAGGTACATTGGTGCTGGATAAACTAAAACAAAACACTGCCCGATATTCGCTTGCCCCCACCTCCACTAACATCGTATTTTTTTTTCGAAAGCACTAACATCGTACTACTAAATTGCATTATCGTATGACGATGGCCATTTCTTAAGATGTCATTATAATAGCGACGCCCAACGTCTTTTCTTTTGTCTCCGTCCTTTTCTTTGCACTTCGCGGGAGGAGGGGCCTACAGGAGCAAGCCAGCAGCAGCTCGAGCCACTCGTTCCGTGTGTACGGCGAGAGCTCGAAGAGGATCGATCAAGGCACAGCGCGCACATCTAGGCTGTGTTCATATTCAGGAAATAGTACTTCTGCAATAAGTTTTTCTTATTCATCCCACTCACAAAACACGCTTCCCAGTACTTTTTACTTTCAATCTGAACACAACCCTACGCAGGCCGGAGTATCGGCTAGGCCACGGACTGTACCGGACTACGGCTAGGGCTACCCACGGCCTCTGCCGGCCCCTCACTGCCTCACGTCGCCAGGCATGACGAGATCTAGCAGGCACGCAAAGGCACGATTGGGGGGACGGCCGGGGGGGGGGGGAGTACGTTGTGGCCTGGGCGTCCGACACGTCAAATATTCTGCTTTCTTGTGGTGGCCGTCCGGCCTGACGCATCGGTACGTGCGCATGCATGCCATATTGTCATGCTGTACCTGTCCAGAGCAGGGTTCACAAAACCGAACCGGTTGGCCGAACCATCGGCCGGCGGTAGCGGCTAACCGGTCCGGTTCCCGCAGGAACCGGTCAAAACCGGACAAATTCAAATTTTGAATTCAAATTCCCCGTGTGCTCGGTTTGTGTCGGCTAACCGGTCGGTTTGGCTCGGTAACCAGTCGGTTGGACCGACAGAAAAAATTGGCATGAAATATGCGTAAATTAAGGAAAAAATAACCAAAAACACATACAAACATCCATACATATAATTGTACATACAAACGTAACACAAATGTCCATATAAACCTAATAAAAATGTCCATACAAACATAATACTATTGTTCATACAAATGTCCATACAAACATAATAGAAATGTCCATAGAAAAAGATCAACGGTAGTATTGCTTGGCCATTTCAAACTCGGCGATGGACATGACTTGCAAACCTTGCCTTTGAAGCAACTCAGCTTGGAAGTCTTGCCAAGTTTGCCCCGTCCAAGCCGATATTGTCTGCCATTCTTGCACTAACATGTTGTACCAATGGGGGTCCTTCCATTCGTACACCCATCTCATGGGTGGCTGCATGCTCAACTCAGGTATAGGATAGTTATAACTGGACTGTGGTGATTCGCTGATTGAGCTAGATGAGTATTGTGGATTGGCGTAATCCATTATCCTCTGCGTCTCTGGTGCTCCATGATCAGCATCCTGAGTAGCATGTGTGAACTCCGTCTCCCCTACAGTCAAACATATAATACAATTAATACTCACATTGACAAACATATGTGCATATGTACGTATGTACACTTGATACCTGTGAAACGAAGACCGCCACCACCCCGGCGAGCACCACCGCCCCTGCCACCACCACCATGGCCACTGCCACCGCCACCATCACTGCCACCGCCGCCACCACCACCACCTTCACTGCCACCACCCCCGTCACTGCCATCACCATCATCAGTATCATCTTCATCATCAGCGGAGCTGCTATCCTCAGACTCCTGATAATCTGGACTACGATCACCCTCACCATCATCAGTTTCGTCGTCGCTCAGCACTATAGTTGATTTCCATTTGCCTTTTGCCTTGGTCTGTCGCTTTGTATCAGGCTTGCTCGGCCCTATGTGGAGCTTCCTCTTCCCTACGTGAGTGTCACCCACATGTCGTCGTGCCCAATCACTAATGCATGCATCCCCTGTAGAAGTACGGAGGTCTTCATTGTTTATCTGATCCCTTACAATATGAGACGGGATCGGTGCGTCTCCTTCATCATCGTCCTCATCAAGAACTGGGTCATTGTTTGATCTACCATATTCCATCCACTCCCGCACCGGATTTTTATGATCATAGAATGAAAGTTGTGCCAACTGGTCAACGAAATCACCTTCATCACGAGGGGGGTTGGCGAGATCCGCAAGTCGCAGGCGTAGGTTGTAGTTGACATAGACAAGCTTGTTCAGTTTCTTGTGGGACAACCGATTGCGGACCTTTGTATGCAGCAAGGCAAAAGTACTCCAGGTCCGCTCGCATCCACTTGAGGAGCAACATTGAGCAGCAAGCCGCATAGCAATGCTCTGGAGCTTGGGAGTTGAGTTGCCGTTTATCATCCACCACGAAGATGCAGTTGTCTTTGGGTCAAGCGCCATTTTATGTGCCATTTCCGTGCCAAACTCGCCACGTTTCTGTCGAAACACCTCAGCCTCGTGCAATGCCTGGATGGCGCTCTGCATATCCGTCATGCGCCTAAATGCATCCTTGAGTGTATGCCACATTTCCTGACTTGAAGCAAATTGATATGCATACCGAGGATTTAGGACAACAGCTGCAAAATGGAAATCCCGCCAATAAGCATAAGGTGTAAGGCAATACAGAACATATTTGGAGATACTTTTCTGACAGTCTTACCTGGACAAACATACGTGGATAGAATGATGTCCTGCATCCTGTTGTTCAGAATCGATTCATACTCTTTCCACGTTGAAACATTTTGACCGAAGAAAGACTCCATTTCTTGTCTGACAGTCTGGAAGGTCATCACAACCTCGCATAGGTTTGGCCGCTTATCTTGATCAGCAAAGCAAAGCAACTTGTATACTGGTTGAACTGAATCAATGATAAATCTCATTCCCTCCCACCAGTCCAAACTTGAGAATCTCGAATGAGTAAATCTACCCATTTTGGTCTTGGCCCATTTGGTCTGTAAAAATCCAGGAGATGCCATCCATTCCATGAAATGATCACGTTTCCGATACATGCTATCTAGGAACATGTAATTCGTCCCAAACCGAGTTGCATTCCACTTGACCCACTCACCACCAATCGCTTGCCTCATCATTGCATTCAAATTACCATGATTGTGTAACCAAGCTGAGATTTTCTTGCATTGATCGATAGTATCTTGATGTTCGTACCTTTCACCAATGTCCTTTAACATTAAGTTCACAGTGTGTGCTAGACAAGGCATCCAAACAATGTGCTCATACACCTCTCCAAGATCCCGGCATGCTTTCTTGTAGTTGGAGCCGTTGTCCGTGATAACTTGAACGATATGCTGCAGCCCAATCTCGTCCACCACCTTTCGAATCTCCTGCAAAAATAGACAGATTATTAAGCAACATCTAAAACATATTCGGAATCAAACGAACTAGGTACGGGGTTACATTGAGCAAATATACAGAATCTTGAGATCTTCCAGACGCATCAACAGACTTGTGGAACCACATGACCCCATTGCAATATATCAAAAAGTTGATGACACTCATCTTTGTTGGGCCAGTCCACGAATCACACATCAACGTGACGCCAAAGATTTCCCATTCCTGCTGAAACTTTGCGTACTGAGTCATCAAGTCTTTCTCATTTTGATCCAGATACTTGCCATCAATATCTCGTCTAGTCGGTGACGCAATACGTTCACCTGCGATCATAAGACAAACATGAGATTTGATACAGACATGCAATTGCATATGTGTTATTCAGTTCAAAACAAAACTTACCCCACTTCTGTGTCTCTCTAATCGCGCTGACAAAGTATGGATTGTCAGCCTGTCTTCCAGGTACTCCCGCAATATGAAAAAACTTCGACCAAGCTTTCCCAATAGCTTCCTTTGCATTCTTACCCTTCTGTTTCCACTTGCCTGTGTCAATCCTTGGCTGCGTCGATCCTCTCGTGGACCCCAGGTTATAATCCACCGCCCGAGGAGTCTGCCGCACCAAACTAGACCTTCCAAACATCCGCGACACCGGATTTCCTCCCCTCGAACCACTACCCCCTCTATGCTTGTATGCACCTCCTCTCTGTTGCACCCCCCGTCGAAACTCCTTTTCAGCTCTCGATTGGTGCAGGGCATGCTCCAGCTCAGCCTCCTCATCATATGCAGCATCTCCTGCCGGATAGTTACCCTCCGCTGCAACCTTCTCATTTCTCAACTTCTCATGATTGCGGTCAGCAGTTGCCTTCTTAGTCCTTTCAAGCTCACGCTGAAAGAACTGACGCACCCCATTTGAAACCTTTCTACAATGGACGACCTCAGAACCGCGTCCTGCCAAATGTTGTTTCAACCTAGTCACACAACCACCTCCTTTGGAGGTATGACAATAATTGCATCTCCAACCGGGGTATAGATTTTCACCGTGCTCCCATACAACATCTCTCTCTCTCTCTCTCCATTGTGTATCTGCAAACATGGAACGAACATAAACCTATCAATGTGAAGTTCACAACAAATACGAAAGATAAATGCACTTAAAACCTACTCCCATAATCCCATTTCCAAATTAACAAAATACAATAGCCTAAATCACTTCATCACTACAACCATTTCATATTTTCCTAAATCGCAAAAGCCTAAACCAAAATATACCTAAATCAATCACTACGTCAATACATCCATTTCATAAATCCATTAAATCCCTACATCCATTTCATAAATCCATCATATTCATCACTACAAATCAAAATAATATGTAAATGAAAATAGCAATAAATCCATCACTGCATCCATCCATTTCATAGCAATAGCAATAGCCTAAATCCATCTCATCACATGAAATCCCCTCATTACCTCTCTGCGCGGCTCGGCTAACCGCCCCACCTGGGTGGTTACCGACCTAACCACCGCGGGGAGCGGCGGATGCGAGCGGGAGGGCCGGATGCGGGGAGGAAGAAGAGAAAGAGGGCAGGGGGAGGTCCGGTGCCGTTCGGGGGCACGGGGGTGTTTTACAGGGGTTGGGAAGTGGTGGGCCGAGTTGGGCCGAGCAGCGTTTTTTCTTTTTCTTTTTTATTTAACTTGTATTTCGCGAAACAAATAGCAAATGACCAAATATTTGAGAAAATTTGACACCAATAGATCCAGCACGCCATGAAGTATTTTTAAGAATCTTTATCTGATTTTTCAAATTTTAAAGTTCAAATTTGAAATTTTTGAATTTAACCGGTTTGAAACCACCCTGAACCGCTACCGGTCCGAGGCGGTTTCACCGGTTCCGGCGGGAATCGGACGGTTTTGAGCGGGATTGCGAATCCTCGAGAGATGCGGCCTGCCCACATTTCGCGAGAGATCGTCCACACCCCACGAGTTTTTTTCCTCCTACAAACCTCACATTCAATTCAATGTGTATAACCGAATTGTAAAATTAAATATACAAATAGAGTAGAAACCACGAGACTAATCTATTAAGTATAATTAATTTATTATTAAACAATATTATGTTATACTAAACATGTGAAAATTGTTGGATATTTTGTGACCGTCAGGTCAACAAACATACCCGAGATAAGGGAGGGTAATTCTTATCCCCCAGATCTTGGAATCGGCTCCAACAGAGTCCGATTTGTTGCTGTGATCGTGAGGCACGCTAAGAAAACCTAGGGCTCGGCCCCGGGCCTATAGTGCTATATAAGCTGAGGTCGTACCACCCTAAAAGGTACCCTTCACGCTTACCAAGGTTCCCCGGAACCATCCACCCTACACCGATCAATTAGACGCACTAGAAGGCCTGGAAGCTCGAGTTCCTCCCGTCGCAGGCCAATCCCGTTGGCGTCCAAAAGGCCGCCGTCACCCACCGAAGTCTCTGAAGGAGAGACTTCGCTACAAGCCCGACGTCGCCCTCAACGTCAACTTGAACACCGCCTCTGCGGCCTTCCCCGTCGCGATAGACAACACCACCGCTGGAGAAGACCGGATCCGGACTCTATTTACTTCCGCATTAGATCTAAGCTAGATGTGATCTTGTATAGGCTAGGTGATCCTGTTTAGTTAAGTTCTAAGTATTGTTAGCCTTCATTTATACTAACAATTGGTATCAGTCGCCTAGATCTAGCCTACTAGATCCTTAGCACTCCAAAACCTAAGCCTTTGGGTTCGGTTACACTAGATCCATGCATGATTAGACTTTCCTTGAGTCGATCTAGTGTTACAGAGGAGTTTTGAATAGCATGAGATAAGATTAGAGGAGATCAGAGAAGAAAAGTTAAGTTTTTCATGCTTTTATGTTAGATCAGTTAAGAATAAGATGAGATTAGACTTTATTTTATCACGTTTTTGTTACTGCATGTGTAGATCTACTCATTTCGTAAGCTATTTTTCAAGTTTTAGCCTAAGATCTATCAGTTAGGGTTTCGGATTCATGTTTTAGTCTTTGTTTTATTTTCGCAATAGCCATGTCGCACACAAAGCATAAGAAAATAGAAGAAGGGGATAGCAAAACACCGATTCAAGCATGCAACCCTAGAAAATCTCAGATCCGAAACCCCAACCCCGAGTCAAACCCTAGATCTACACAAACCCTAACCCTAAGCATCAGATCAGATGGCCTACCTGTTCGTGGCGGCCGCGCGTAGCAGATCTGCGCGCGCGACCGCCGCCTTCATCTCCGGCGAAGCCTTGGAAGGCTGCTCGGTTGCGCCATGTGTTGGCGGCGACGAGCAGTCCTTCCTCGACCGTGCACGCGCCTATGTGGTGCGCGCCTCCGCCCTCCTCGTGCTTCGGCTAGGAGTACCGGACCGCTGCCGTTGAAGCTCCGGCGAGGCCCCTCGACAAACCATGCACATCATGCACGCGGTGCGTTTAGGAGGCTCGTGGAGCTCCGGCAAGCTGGCCCGGAAGCGCGGACGGGGACCTCTCTATCTCTCCATCGTCGGATCTGGTAGGGAAGAAGAAGAGGAAAGAGACAACGACGCTCTCTCACCGGATCTGGTTCGCCGGAGGTGGGGGAGACGGCGGCGCGTTCGCCGCCGCGAGTTGTCGCTCGGAAAAGGGAGGGAGGAAATGCATTAAGGTTTCCCCTCCGGCCGTTTCGGCCTTTTATGCCGCATCCCCCTCGCGCTCGTCCGTCCGATCGAGACGGACGGCTGCGATCGAGGTGGGGGCAGGGTTTTATTTTTCGAACCGGTTGCTCGAACCGCCGGCCTCCGGTAGCGGTTTACCGGTCCGGTTTGACCGGTTACCGCTAGAAACCAGACAAATTCAAATTTTGAATTCAAATTCACATATCCGGCGGTTTGGAGCGGTTAGCCGCTCGGTTTGACCGGTTAGCCAGACCGGTTTGGCGGTTAGCCGGCCGGTTTGCGTCCAAAAAAATGGGCTAGAAACCGGACAAATTCAAATTTTGAATTCAAATTCACATATCCGGCGGTTCGGAGCGGTTAGCCGCTCGGTTTGACCGGTTAGCCGGACCGGTTTGGCGGTTAGCCGGTCGGTTTGCGTCCAAAAATATGGGCCTTAATGGGCCGGCCACTTTTTTTCTTTTTCTTTTTTGATTTAACTTGTATTTGCCAAAAAAAATACCAAATGAGTAAATATTTGAAAACTTTTTACACCAACAGATTACACGCACCTTGAAGTATTTTTAGGAATTTTTTCGACATTTTTCCATTTTTTTAATTCAAATTTTGACCGGTTCAAACCGCCCCAAACCGGAACCGGTCCGGGGCGGTTTGGTCGGGAACCGGTCAAACTGGACCGGTTCCCGATGGTTTGGTGAACCCTAGGTGGGGGAGGGCGTGGGCGCGGAGCACTGGCTGGGCTGAATCTCGGCCGGCCTGCCTTCGTTCGCCCTTGGGCCTAAAGCCCATTAAGCGCTGGGCCGCTTTCGCTGAGCCACGCCGAGCCGAGCTGCTGTGCGTGCGCAGCCGAGCCGAGCCACGTCACTGAGTCAAGCGTTTAGCCGAGCCACGAGCGCAATAACGGGCCACGCGCTGCTGCGCGCTCTTGGGCCGCGCTCGCTGCGTATCGGGGCGCCCACTGGGCCACGCGCGTTAAGGGTTGCGCGCGTGGCTGTTGGGCTGTCTGCGGGCCGATTTTAGATTCTGGGCTAATTTAGCTTTAGATTTTATTCGAATTTTCGGTGTATTTTCGAATTTTAGTGCATTTTTAAGTTTAAATTCCCTCTTAATTACAGTTTTAAGTTTAGTTTAATTACTGTATTATTTATGATGTATTTTAATACTGTTTTAAGCTTTGATTAATGCTTGCATAAGTATTTCATTAAGAATTTTGGTGCTGTAAATTAAGATTTATTCATGTTTATTCATTGAAATTTAAGTTTAATCCACCAATATATTTTGAGTTGCCTCTAATTAAATGGAACCACCGAGGATTTTATTTAGCATAAACTTGTGATTATTTCTGACCACCGTTGATTGATCATGAGTAATAAGATGAATTTCAATTGTTTTCCCCACCAGTGATGCAACTTGATTTTCATGTATGAATTTAATCAGACCAGCGTAGGGTTATTTTCATGCTTTTATTCGCATTTCAAGTATATTATTACTAAGCAAATTTCACTTGTCTTATTTCAGTGAACAACGTGAACCAAGTGGCTTCGTTCCTGAACAACATTCAGCCGCTCAATGGAGCGAACTTTTTGGACTGGAAGGGCAAGGTCATGACGTGCCTAGCATGGAATGATCTTGATGTTGCTTTTAGAGAGGACAGGCCTGCTGCTCCAGCGGAAGGACAAACTTCTCCTGCTTTTGACAAGTGAGAGAGGTCCAATCGCATGGCTACCATGGTGATGAGTCAGACTATCAGCCCAGGCATCAAGGGGGCCATTCCCCTCAAGAATGCCCAAGGTGTTGAGTACTCTGCTAAGGAGCTCTTGACTAAGATTGAGGAGAATGATAAGAGCTCCTCCAAGACTTATGCAAGCACGTTGATCATGAAGCTCGTCTCCTCTTAGTACAATGGTAAGACAAGCATCAGGGAGCGCATCCTCAGCATGTGCGACATGGCCAGCAAACTCAAGGAGATGCAGATGGAGATCTCAGATGGTTTTCTTGTGCATTTCATTCTGACCTCTTTACCATCACCGCAGTATGCTGCCTTTAAGATCAACTACAACACTACCAAAGCAATTTGGACTCTTAGTGATTTAATCAGCTACTGTGTTGAGGAGGAGGAAAGACTCAAAACTGAGAAGATGAAGGACGTGGTCAACATGGTTGGAAACCTCTCCCTCAGTGACACTCCTAAGAACCAGCATGAGTGTGGCAGCAGCAAGCAAGGTGCTAAGAAGAACTTTAAGAAGAATAAGAACAAGAACTTCGCTCCAAAGCATAAGAACAAGTTCAAGAAAAGCAGCCACACCTTAGGGGGCAAGATGTTGTGCTCATTCTGTGAGTCTCCCAAGCACCTTCAGAAGAACTGCGTTGGCTTCAAGGAATGGTTGAAGCAGCAAGGTAATATTAAGTTTGACTCTGTCTCCTTTATAGATGAATTATTCTTAGCTGATTTCTCCCCTAATACTTGGTGGATTGACTCAGGTGCCACTATGCATATTTCTAATTCATTGCAGGCATTCCTTACAATCCAAACTATAAGAAGGGGGGACAGAAACCTAAGAGTGGCAGACGGCAACGGCGTTGAAGTCGAAGGCGTTGGAAGCTTCGTTCTTGAGTTGCCAGGCGGCTTCCAGCTTAAATTAGATGAAGTTCTTTATGTTCCTAGTCTTAAGAGAAACCTCATTTCAGTTTCAGCTTTAGCAGATTCAGGACATATTTGTGTTTTTCATAAAGACAAGTGTGAGATTAAATTTAATTCAATAAGTGTTGGCCTTACTAGTCGGCAAGGCAAACTTTATATGCTCTCTCAGTGATGATTCTGTGGTGAATGTTGTAATGTTGCTAATGTTTTAAATAAGCGTAAGCGCTTTAATGAGACCTCTTCGAAATTGTGGCACTATCGCCTTGGTCACATTTCGAGGGGGAGAATGGATCGTCTCATTAAAGAAGAGATTATAGAACACTTAGCCTTTTCAGACTTAGACCAACGCATTGATTGCATTAAGGGGAAATATGCTAAGAAAATTAAGAAAGGTGCAACCAGAAGTGCGGGCGTGTTAAAAATTATTCACACAGATATCTGTGGCCCTCTCTCTGTTAAATCGGTAGATGGTTATGATTCTTTTATAATATTTACTAATGATTATTCATGCTATGGACACATCTACCCTATTCGCAAGCGTTCAGGTGCGCTAGAAATATTTAAGATTTATAAGTTAGAAGTTGAGAAACAGCAAAATACTTCTATTAAAATTGTAAGATCAGACAGGGGAGGTGAGTACTATAGCAAACATGCTCAATATGGTCAAGTTAAGTGACCATTCGCTAAGTACTTAGAAGAAAATGACATTAGAGCTCAGTACGCTATGCCAGGCGAACCACAACAAAATGGAGTTGCTGAGCGTCGCAACTGTATGATAATGGACATAGTACGTAGCATGCTCAGTTATTCTAGCTTGCCTGTGGAATTGTGGATGGAAGTGCTTAAAACAGCTGCTCACATACTAAATCGGGTTCCATCTAAGTCAGTTCCCAAAACACCGTTTGAACTGTGGAATGGGAGGAAACCGTCTTTAAATTGTTTAAAGGTATGGGGCTGTCCCGCTGAGGCAAAGTTGTTTGATCCACAACAAAAGAAACTGGATTCTAAAACAGTAAGCTGTCATTTCATAGGATATCCAGATAAGTCAAAGGGATACAGATTTTATTGTCCTGGTCGCTTCACTAAGTTTGTAGAAACCAGACATGCTGTGTTTCTAGAGGACTCAGAGTTTAGTGGAGGTTTTCCGAAGAGGGTTATAAGTCTTGAAGAGTTGCACGTTGAGTTACCCGCTTTGGAAATTCCTGAGTTCACGGAGGCATATCAATGTGTACCACCTGTGATCCCTCAAATTAGCAGCACCACGCCTACTGCTGTCATTCAGCAGGAACACGTGGCGCAGGCCCCTGCTGTTCCAGTGCTAGCTGTCCCTGTTCTTCAGGCCCTAGTTGCTGCTGTTGCTCAGGCGCCTGCAGATGATAATAAGGCGGGAGAAATTCCGCAACAAGTACCTCCGGCAGTTCCTGAACCAGTTGTGAATGAGCCAACAGTAAGACCACAACGAACAAGGAAGCCATCAATTAATCCTGACTTATATGAGACTTATTTAACTAAGGACTTGTCATACGAGACTTATTTAACTGAGTATTTGTATAATGTTGGGAACGCTAAAGTCTATGAGTTCCAATAAGGTATGGGATTTAGTAGAAATTCCTAATGGAGTCAAACCAGTAGGCTGTAAATGGGTCTACAAGACTAAACGTGATTCCAAAGGGAATGTCGAACGATTCAAAGCTAGACTTGTAGCAAAAGGGTTTACATAGAAAGAAGGGATCGATTACAAAGAGACCTTCTCTCCTGTGTCTACCAAAGATTCATTCAGAATTGTCATGGCACTTGTAGCCCATTTTGATATGGAGTTACATCAGATGAATGTTAAGACTACATTCCTTAATGGTGACATAGATGAGACTATTTATATGGCTCCACCGGAAGGTTTTACCATTAAGGGTAAGGAACACATGGGATGCAGATTAAGAAAGTCTATTTATGGACTTAAGCAAGCATCCAAATAGTGAAACCGTAAATTCGATGAAGTCATTAAGAGATTCGGATTTAGGGAGACTCAGGTAGACAAATGCATCTATGTCAAAGAAAAGGATGGAAAATTGATGATCCTAGTACTGTATGTAGATGACATACTGTTAGCTTGCAGCGATAAGAACATGTTGCATGAGACTAAGAACTTCTTATCGTCACATTTCGATATGAAGGATCTCGGTGAAGCCTCGTATGTACTTGGTACTGAGATACACCAGGATAGAGCCCAAAGAATACTAGGATTATCTCAGAAAGCATATATTGAGAAAATGCTTAAAAGATATAAGATGGATAAGAGTAGCACATCACCTGTTCCAATTCAAAAGGGCGATAAGTTTAATTTAGGTCAATGCCCTAAGAATGATTTAGAAAGAGAGAAAATGAGGAACATTCCCTATGAATCAGCAGTCCGAAGCTTGATTGATGTATGCGCTAATCTGTACGCGTACAGGATAAGCTAGGATGGGATCATTGGGTAGGTGTCAAAAAGGCATTAAGATATTGTCAAGGCATTAAAGATTACATGCTTACATATAGAAGATCAGACAACCTTCAGGTTGAATGTTACACTGATGCCGACCTTGTTGGCTATGAGGATGATAGAAAATCCACTTCTGGATATGTCTACATGCTAGCAGGAGGAGCAATTTCATGGAGG
Organism: Digitaria exilis; assembly: GCA_015342445.1. Classification (NCBI taxonomy): domain Eukaryota; kingdom Viridiplantae; phylum Streptophyta; class Magnoliopsida; order Poales; family Poaceae; genus Digitaria; species Digitaria exilis. Next base: position 915,939 of record JACEFO010001823.1, on the reverse strand, counting down.
AGCGCTAAACAAGGTGTAACGGCTGCATCAACGATGCAAGCTGAATTTGTAGCATGTTATGATGCTGTTGGGCAGGCATTGTGGCTTAACAGTTTTATTCCGGCACTAAGAGTTGTTGATAGTATTTCGAGACCTATCACAATGTATTGCGACAATAAAGCTGCAATATTCTTTTGCGAAAACGATAAAATAACAAGAGCTGGTAAGCATATTGAGCTTAAGTATCGTATCGTAAAAGTACAAAATCAGGACCAAACACTTAAGCTTGAGCATATAAGCACTAAGGAAAATATAGCGGATCCGCTCACTAAAGGCATTTCACCATCGCTATTTGATAAACATGTATATTACATGGGTTTGGTTGATACCTTTGAAAAGGTCCTGATTCAGGGCCATTAGTTTTCCCCAAATAAGATTAAGAATCCCGACAAAGTTTTTAGTGAAGACTATGGGTAATGTTGTCCCAGTATGAGGAGGCTCTGCTGACGACGCATTGGTCTGGTACTAACTGGATTACTGAGGAAGGGTTTTAGATTAAGTATAAGTTGAAATTAAGTTTTAAGTTTTAGTTATTTGACCTTTGGTCAAGGGGGAGAATGTTGGATATTTTATGACCGTCAGGTCAACAAACATACCCGGGATAAGGGGGAGTAATCCTTATCCCCCAGATCTCGGAATCGGCTCCAACAAAGTCCGATTTGTTGCCGTGATTGTGAGGCAATGCTAAGGAAACCTAGGGCTCGGCCCCGGGCCTACAATGCTATATAAGCTGAGGTCGTACCACCCCAAAAGGTACCCTTCACGCTTCCCAAGGTTCTCCGGAACCATCCACCCTACACCGATCAATCAGACGCACTAGAAGGCCTGGAAGCTCGAGTTCCACCCGTCGCAGGCCAATCCCGTTGGCGTCCAGAAGGCCGCCGTCACCCACCGAAGTCTCTGAAGGAGAGACTTCGCTATAAGCCCGACGTCACCCTCAACCTCAACTTGAACACCGCCTCTCCGGCCTTCCCCGTCGCGATGGACAACACCACCGCTGGTATAAGGCCGGATCCGGACTCCATTTACTTCCGCATTAGATCTAAGCTAGACGTGATCTTGTATAGGCTTGGTGATCCTGTTTAGTTAAGTTCTAAGTATTGTTAGCCTTCATTTATACTAACAAAAATACCAAATTAATTAAATTTAATAGATTCATCTCTATTCGTATAGTTAGTTTGTATAATTTATATTTAATACTCCTATTTAGTGCTATTATCTTATGTGACACCCACGATGAAACTAAATAAGCCATAATCTAGGGCATTGTTGAGACGAAAGAACATGTATTTGGACTCATATCCTCGTGTCCTATGTGTGGAGAATGTTGATGAGGATGTCACGCATCTGTTCTTTCTATGTCCTTTCTCTAGCGTTTGTAGGACCTATCTGGATATTAATTGGGACACTACTCTGGATTTTCAAACGATAATGCTACGAGCAAGGGAAAGCTTTGGATCGGACATCTTCCGGGAAGTTATTATTATGTCAACATGTGCGCTTTGGACTCACCGTAATAGTATTTTATGGCACCTATTTGTCTTTTGCCGGCTGGCAACGAAGTTTCTTTGAAGGGATGAAGGCGGTTACTCGTCGGGTTAAGCTGCATATTAGATATTCAAGTGTGGCTGAGTAGTCTCTGAAAAAAACTACCCTTTTCTCTTTTGAGTCTACAGCCTTGTAAACCGTAAATATCTGTATGTGCCTCTCTTTTACAAAATTTATAAACAAGAAGGGAACTGCCGGTTTCCTAAAAACATTTTATAACTACATAAATATATAATACAAAAATATATTTCAACTAATTATAATTTTTATATCATAAATAGTATTAAATTTTTTATATGAGATAAATTGACTTATTAAAATGGAAGAATTACAAAGTATATGAACTTGCTATAGCTAGCCTGGCATGGACTAGTTGTGCCTCAATTTTCACACTGCTCTAAATATATTGTTATCTCTTTTCTAGAACTCTAGAAAGGAAAACGAGGGATGGAAAACCGCTATCATCCAGATATTGAGAATCGTAAATACGCTAGAAACACTGCTACTCTACCTTCCCAGAGTAAATTGCATTGCATTTGTATTACCAATGGGCAAGGGTGGCAAATCTTGAGAGGCCAGAGTAAACAAATTGAGTTCTTCGCATTCCGAAGTCATTGTGGGCGTGCACCTTTTCCTTTCTGTCCTTGATACTATTTTTTTTTACCATTACACTCCCTTCATCGTGAAAATTTACGAGGAAATTCTAAGCCCTTGAAGTTAGGAAAAGTTGGTGGTGTGAATAGTGCATTGGTAAGTGTGTCTGTGAGAGAGAAGATGTGACTCGATGTGACTGCAAAATTGACGAAAGTTGGCAAACTAAACAAGGCATGCATTAGGCTACTTGAGGACGAGGCTTGAATCGCGCCACCCATTATTTGTGTGTTTTTCTTTTGGTACTATCGTACTGCGCTTCAGAGACCAGATGGTCTCTTGCTTTATCGGCACTGCACAAAACAAGATTCTCGGGTGGGTTTAGTTTAGGGAAAAAAATACTGTAGATCGTGCTGGGAAACGTGTTCTATGAGTGAGAGGGATGGAATGAATAGGAAAAAATTAGACGAATAGTATTTTTTAGGAGAAGTTGGATGATCTAAACGTGCATGCATATTACCAACAGCTCCAGCCAGTCTGCTTTGTGTTGTCACATCTAGGAAACCTTTTGAACAGTGGATCAGTGATACTCCCTCCCAAAAACATGGACTCTAACATAGAGATAAGTATGTTTATATTAAGTTTGACTAACTATAGATAAAAAATTCTGGTATCAAATACATATTTTTATATTAACTACAAGATGTATTTTCATAGTAAATATATTTAGAGCCATAAAAATGAATACAGTTCTCTAGAAACTTAGTTAACCATGAACCATTTTAATTAGCACGTGACCCATAGTTGCATGTTTTTGGATGGAGCGAGTTGTGCACTCAAATTTGTTTGTTACTAGTATTTTATTGGTAGAAAAAACAAGTCTCTCTCTAAACATACGTGGGAAAATAAATGAAGAATTCATATAATATATATTTTAAAATACAGGGGCCTGGGCCTGACCGGGCTGCCGGGGAGATGCCTGGAAAAGAACAGGCTTGCGCATCTTTGAGTTGTGTGGTGCCAAATTTGCCGCTGTTTTCATTTACCTTCAAGGCAAAAGGTGGACGGAACCTTACTCCATGCAAGTACATCTCCTGCAATAAATATCTCTTGTATAGTTTCACAAGATATCTTGCTGGCGGAAATGATCATGTGGTCACGAGGACGAAGGCAGAGGAAATCACGGCTTTGGAGTGTTACTACGACAATAGATATATACTGTAGCAATGAATAGTAAGAATAAATAGTAAGAAAAAATAGTAAGAAAAAGATGATGTAAGAAATCTGGAATCTAAACAAGTTGTCTATGGTCTTGTGCTCTGCTTATATCGTACCCTAATGACTTATTTTGTGGCCAATGGGTCCCTGGCCGTCTTGTAGCCAATTGGGTCCCTGGCCGGGGGCCGGGGCACATCTGGTTCCATATGATCTGAACTTTTGCCATAGTACTATAGTAGAAAGGTACTTTCTTTTGGGGGAAAAAGGGAGGTTTTTGAAGGAGGATATGATTACAAAAAAGTTTTTTTTAAAAAAACTATTCATCCAAGTTTTCCTTGTTCATCCCATTCTTCCTACTCATTCTTCCCACTTACAGAACACGCTTTTCAGCATGACCTACAGTATTTTTCTGAATCTATAATGTTTTTTTCTCCAATCTAAACACACCTAAGGGGGACGTTACCTATGCTAGCTATGTACAATCTTGGAGTTTTTTTTAAAAAAAATTTAAATGAACTATTCTGGACTTTGTTGACTATCAAGGTGAAAGGATCGTGGTTAGGCTATCCGCACTCGTGGTACCCTGTTTTCATCCCCTAAAGAGAATATTTCTGTCTGGTCATCAAGATTCCGTACACTATCCCAACTTTCCCGCACTCGTTGTACTCTGTATCTTCTACCCTATACCAACAATTCTATATTTTATTCTATCATCCTAACTACCATTTTTTCTCTCTCTTTTATTTTTCTCACCCGACGCTCTAGATATTTCCTTCCCTGCGCGCGCTCTCTCTCCCTCCGACCTTCCTCTCCGATGCTGCTCCGCCTGCCCCCATCGGAGAAGGAACCCCAGTGAGCTGCTCCCTCCGCGTGGAGCAGGGACCCAGCGCGAGCTGCTCCCTCCGCCTGGAGCTACCTGGAGCAGCGGCAGGAGGCACGGCGACGAGCTCCTCGGCCTCGAGCTCAACGGGCAGGAGCTCCACCCAGCCGGCCAGCCCAGCGGAGGCAGGCTGAGAAGCTGTTGCGGCGCGGAACCGCGGCACGCGCGAAGCAGGCGTGCAGGTTGTGGAGGCCGTGGCCCTCCCCGGCGCCGGTCGAGTTTGTGGTCGCTGTTGCCCCCTCTTCTTCCTTCCCTCCCCTCCCCTGTTCTTGGTACCTACGGTGGATTGGTACTCTATTGGCTTCGAATCCGCATCGATTTGTTTTTTTGATTCGTTTTGTGCTTCGATTCCTCTTCGATTTGTGCCTCGATTTTTCTTCTTCTTCCCCTCTTTCTTGGTGGCGGCCTCGACGGCGAGCTGCTCCGCCTCGATTCGACAGCAATGGAGCTCGATTCGAGGAAGAAGAAGGTCGATTTGGGGTTGATTCGGCTTCGACGGCTCGAGTTCATGGGGAACAAGCTTGATTTGTGCTCGATTTCTCTTTATTTTACCTTTTCTTGTCTCCGCCGTGTTGGTGTTGCTCGAGCTCCGGCCACGGCGAGCTGCTACTTGCTGCCGCGGCATCCCTCCCCTCTATGTCGCGGCGAGGAGGAGCAGGAGCTCCGCGCGAGATTCCGGGCGAGCTGTTGCGGCCTCGCCTCCCTGCTCTCCGGCCCAAAGGAACCGCTCTCTCCCCTGGCGCGAAGCGGTTGCTGCCAGCGGCGATGGGAGGCGAGGTGGGCCCGAGGCGGTGCTTTGGCGCAGGCCGGCAAGGGCGCTCGAAATAGCGCCTCCGAGGCCGTGCGCTAGCTTGCCGTACGGGTTAGCGCCCCCCGCTGCTGGAAAAAAAATGCTAAACTCGTACTGCATCCGGGTGTAGCGCATGGCTAGCGCACCCACTGCGACCAGGGTGCGTTTATATTGGGGAAAGATTCCCCGAAAATACACTGTGCACCGAAAAAACACTGTAGATGAACAGTGTTATGTGAATAGAAGGGATGGGATGAATAGTGAAAAGTTGGATGAATAGTGTTTTTTTGGAATATTTGGGAAACTAAGGCCCCGTTTAGTTCCCACAAAAATACACTATTCATCTCATCCCTTCTACTCACAGAACACTATTCATCTACACTGTTTTTTTGGTGAACAGTGTATTTTCGGGGAATCTTTCCCCGATCTAAACGCACCCTAAACGGGGCCAGGATCTAAGGTGGGGTGACAACATAACTGGCATGTTTAGTCGTAAAAGATTTTTTCAACTTTTCTATTCATCCCTCTCAGAAAACACGCTTCCCAGAAAATTTCCCTTCAACTTTTCTATTCATCCCTCTCACAAAACACGCTTCCCAAAAAAGTTCTTTTCTCCTCCAATCAACTAAACATGGCCAACATGATCTGCTTTTCATCCAACTTTTTCCTATTCATTCTATCTCCCCACTCACAGAACACTATTCATACAGTTTTTTAGTGAACAACGTATTTTCGAGAAATCTTTCCCCCAACTAAACACACCCGTAAAAAAAACTTTTCCCCTACTCATTCCTTCTCTCCACTCACATAACATTATTCATCTACAACTTTTTTTAATAAACAGTGTATTTTCGAGAAATCTTTCCCATCTAAACACGCCCGTAAAAAAAAGAAACAAGAGGGAGCCTGATGACTCCTGCTGCTATGGACCTATGGCTGCCTGGGATCTTCTCTCCTGGCTGGGGTATTATCTAAAAAAGGGAATTATGGACAGATAAAAAAAAAACACCAGAAAACTCCGTTTCACGCCAGTGACCACGATTTGCCACAGATTGTCAACACGAACAGCTCAACATCAGGAGATATGAACAGCTAGGTCCGGTTTCACACCCTTTTCCCTTTCATCTTTCGGGAAAAGCAAAGGGTGGCAGAATACGATCCATTTCTCCGAATTTCGTCGAAAACGAAATGCTCCCTCGCGGCCTCGCCAAAGTTGACTAGCAAAACTGAAGGAGCAAAAAGGAGGCATCCAAGAAAACAGCACCGTCGCTTTCTGATTGTGAGTTATCGCAAACCTAGTATATAAACTAACAGTGGTCCTCTCTGTTTTAGCAGAGACCATCATGGAAACACTGCATATGCTCTTTGAGGTTCAGGGTCTCTGAACCTCCATCCAAACCAGAGACGAAGAAAACGACTTCACCTGCAGCAAAGATTCAGCTGCCCAAAAACTATTCTCAAATAAAGCCTCGTCGCAATTCGACAGGAGAACAAACGGGTGAATTGAGATAAAAAGAGGATAAGTTGCAAGTGGGGGAAAAAACAACTTTCGCCACATCTATCATAGAAGAGGAAAAAACAGGAGACCAGCTTCCTGGATTGTGCTCTCTTGCGCCCCAAAATGTCATTGTTCCAGGAGGCAATAGTTACCACATTTGTACAAGCAGGCTCATCATCTTTCTGCCTAATCCCACGCGACAAGCTACACACATATAGACATATGTATATATAGCAGCCAGCAGCACGCCGCCATGGCCGGCAGCAGCCTCTTCTAGCTAGGCAGCCGCCACTGTACAGATCGATCAAGGCATGGCAAACGCTACTACATGGCCTAGACGAAATTAAACATGACCTGATGTTTATACGTGGACAACAACAAGCTAAGCAGAGTAGCAGCAGAGTACTACACTACTAACAGGTTGCGGCATACGGAGTATGAGCTTAGCCTATGTGAGTAGTTGTCCTAGCAGCACTCACTAATTAGTCCCTTACATGTAATCAGTTTGATTACCGGCTCAAAAGGAGAAGAACAACCGCCTGTTTCCATTGATCGATCGGTACGGTCGATCTCCTCAAAATGGCGCGGACGGCGTCCTCTGCAGAGTCTTCTTCACTGGCATCGCCACCTCTACGGACACCCTCAGCTACCAAATCAAGAAAGGCGCCCGTGAGCTATGATGAGTAATTAGTAGGAGTATCTATCTAATCTACGGATGGATGGCTAGTTATTCGAGAGGTGGTTTGGATCGGTTCCATACCTTCTCGTACTTGACGCGGAGGCTCTGGTTCTGCTCCTGCAGGAGCTTCACCTCCATCTCCAGCTCGCGGACGTAGGCCTGCTTGCGCGCCCGGGAGCGCGCCGCGGACTCGCGGTTCTTGATCATGCGCTTCTTGCGGCGGTCGGAGCCTCCGACCCCGTCCCAGCTCGCGCCTGGTCCGAGGCACATCTCGTCCTCGAACACGCTGTGGGCGTTGATGGGCGCGACGCCGCCGCTTCCGGCGCCGGCGTCGAGGTTGTAGGAGAAGAAGGGCGCCGGGGACGAGGCGGCGGCATCGCCGAAGCCGCCGCCGAGGTCGATGTGGCGGCAGACGTCGTCGGCGGCGTAGATGCCGGCGCCGGCGCCGGAGGAGTGCGGCGGGGAGGATCCGCCCGCGGCGGCGGAGGTGGATAGGAGGTGGAGGCGAGAGTTGAGGCTGAGCTGCGTGGAGATGAAGGCGCTGCAGGGGGAGGAGGCCGAGACGGGCTGCGGCAGCGACGCGCTGGGGCTGCTCGGGGTGTTGGCCCCCCAAATGTCCTCGTCGTCTTCCATGTCCATGGCCGCCATCCCCGCCCGCCCGCGCGCTCACTGGCTCGCTGGCGCCTCTACGGTTTGCTTGTTTTGGCCACGCACCGGCGCCCCACAGGACCACAGCGCTAGGTGGGTGGCTGGCTTTAGTAGCCGCGGGCTCCCAAGGGGAAGGAAGGGGGCAGAGCAGAGGCAGGCGAGCCCCAGCAAGCTCAAGAGATCACTGTTGCCACTGTGTGCGTGCGTGGCTGCCGATGCCTCAAGAGACTACTGTTGACTGGTAAATGAGACCCGGCAGGCCGGAGGGTTCACGCTTACAGTGTGTTTAGATTGTATAAAAAAACACTGTAGCATAAGAAAAACAATGTAGCATTCGCTGGGAAACGTGTTTTGTGAGGAGGGAACAGTGAAAAATTGAAATGAATAGTAAAAAGTTGAAATGAATAGTGAATAGTTGGGAATCTGAACATGGCCTAATATTGGCCAGCGCCTCCTTTTCTATACTCCGCTGGATTGATCGATCGGATTAACGATGTCTGCTCAACTGCGCGCCTGCACGAGTCCATGGGGCCCAGCAGGAGCCGAGCTGGAGGGAAATAGTAGGGGTGCGGCACCTCACGACTTGCATAGACATTGAAGCAAAATATGGTGAAAATTTAAAGATAACAAAAATTGTCTGGGTGTAGCCGCACCCAGAACTCACAACGTAGCTCCGCCCCTGGGGCCCAGTTGCTAATGACAGCTTCTGTTGGGAGTGTAATGCCGACTCATGACTCTATTATAATAAGTGAGGCAGAGTTCTAGAAAAAGCTAGCGTGCCTTATTTATTTAGAACACAAGCAATTCTAACGTTTTCAGAGATTTTTTCAAGAACGTAAATTCTAAATGGAGAGGGCTCTCGTTTTAGAGCTACCCAGGTGCCTTTAGTTTTCAATTTTTTTTAAAAAATACTTTTCATCCAACTTTCTCTATTCATCTCATTCTTCGCACTCACAGACACACTTTTCAGGACTTAGCTACACTGTTTTTCTCGATCTACAGTTTTTTCCCCAATCTATACACAGATGTCAAAATAAAGAAAAAAAGTAAAAGATCTAGAGAAAAAGTAGTACTTCCGATGATGACATCAACTTTGGCGACCTCTATTTCGAGTTAAGATTCGAGATTAGGGTTTAGGACTTGAGAGAGGATCTGTGCTCCGCGAGATCTACAGGGATGGGGAAGAGGAGGCGACGAGGGTGCCATTGTGTGTGGGGGGGAGGGGGGAGGGGTTGAGGACCATAATTCAAAGCTTCAACCGCTCCTCTACCAAGAATTAACTTCATCTACGAGCCGGCTTAAAATCAATGAATCTCTCCACACTTCGATTCTACTAGAGTTGCTCTTCACCACTCCGGTGAGGCAAGCACAATACTTCTCACAAGCACACCAGTCCTTCTCACAAGTTTCTCTTGAGAAGATCACCATCTCACAACACCTCGATGTCGTCTAGGTGTCGGTAAACACCAAGAATAACAAGTCATAACTCACTTGACCCTTCACCAAGTGCATAAAGCTCAATCTTTTATGCAAACGCACTTAAATTTTGCCTTTCACCATCTCTTAGGTGCAACGGATGCACAAACTCGTGGGGAGGACTTTCTCTAGCTCAAGAATGCTCAAATAGACCCCTTGGCTCACTCAAAGCCGTAGCACAATGGGTATTTTATTTATAGCCCACGCCTCCAAGCCGTTACATTGAATCAACTCGAAATGCTCTGTTTCGTGGACTGTCCGCCGTACGAGGTCGACGGTCCGCCGTTCAACCCCGACAACTATATGTCACATCAAAGCTATAAGAAATGACCATTTTTGTCCGTTGTACAAAGACCAGACTATCTACCGTTCATTTCAACTTACATCCAGTTTTTGTCCAAAAAAACAGAGTTAGGAGGCGGACTATTCGTCGCTAATTTTGGAACTCAATCCAGATCTAAGAATGATTCTGTTCGGGCCCAGAGGATAAAATGGTGGACTGTTCACCCCCCTTTAGCGGACTGTCCGCAGGTCAATTTTTAGCACAACCGACACTCGTAAAATGCTCATAACTTTTAGCTTCGATGTCCAAAATAGGTGATCTTGGACTCTATAGAAGGCTTATTGAGAGAACACACATCTCAACTGAATGTCTGACCCAAAACCATTGGATCAAAGCAGAATTGCAATCCAAGATCCACCACAACCATTACCATCAACTATTTGTTGAAAAATCTTACAAACTATTGTTTCCTTATTAAGGTTAGTATGCATATGCAATATTGAGCTTTCAACACCTAGTAAAGACCCAAGCATTATCAAGACCCCTCTTAATAGTTGTCGGGTACCAAAACTAGGGGTACTCTAATCTGGGCCCTAAATCACCTGACAGGGAGGCCATGATCGGCGGATGAATCAAGCCCAGCCCCGCGGCCCGATAAAGGCCCACTACGACGACAGCGCCACGACGCCCGCCCCGCTCGAGGGTGTCGCATGCCCTCGAGCGGGAATGTCCATGACGATCGAGCCCCACCAAGTTCGAGGCTACCGGCCACCTTCGAGCAAGCATCTCCGTCACGTTCGAGGCCCGCCGCGCTCGAGAGGACGCCGCACCAGTAACAATGCCCAAGGCTCTGCAACGCATTAACTCAAGACATGATGACGCCTCTCTGCAGTAAAAAAAGGAGGGAAGTTACTACGCCACGCCACCGTCCCACGCTGCAGAGGGGACACCGGTCAAATCTACTCGCCACAGCGTTTTCTGAGCTAATCACTTAGCTCACGTCCATGCAAAGGGCAGGCGAACAAGAGAAAAACAAAAACACTCACGAACACTTAGCTCACACGATATTGGCACCCAGCTCAATCATCCACACAGGGACTTGGGAGTTCTTCTCCCTCTCCCGCCTTGCTTGTACTCCCCTACTACGAGCAATACGAAACCCGGTGCTACGCACCACTGCTGGATGTACGGCCGCGTGGCCGGAACCAGGATAAACCCTTGCGTCCCGAGTCCAGCCCCCAAGCTCGCCATCGGAGTGAGTGGTTAGCAGCACAATCACTTGTTAGTGCCGGTGTGACCAAATCAGGCACCAGCAATAGTACGACATTCTATATTATCAATCCGGTCTTTCTCCACTATTCACCAAGACCAATAAAATGAGATGCACATTTCATACCTTTGCTTTGCGCAAATCCATTTTGCATTGGTCCTTCTTGATGCTCATATGCATAGAATATCCATCACTGTCATTTCTTCAAGGCACTTTATTTTCATCAACATATGAAGGCCACCTTCCATTTCATCAATTCAATTGATGTGTAAATCAACATATTTTTCCATCTTTCCTCGATGACATTCATCAACACATGATGAAATTTTATTTCACTAAACCTTGCGATATTCTTCACCACATGATATATATTTGCTTCGACTCCATACCATCATGCATCCTTCATAAAATTGACATGAATAATCCAAAGCTTCATATGACCTTTCATGGTCATCGGCCTAAGCCTTTACTTGCTCTTCGCCATTGCCTTGGTCCATCGGCGCCAAGCCCTTTGCTTTCCCTTCACCTGATGTACCACTTTAGTGTCCCGACCTTTCAATGAGTTTAGATATCTTCCAATTGTGGTCTGACTCTCACGATCCAGACTACCAACCAAAAGGTTCCAATAGCCAAGCAATCGCTGAACCAACCCTTGAGATGTTATCAGCCTTGCCACAGCCAAGCTGACCTGACCAATAGGGTCTGTTCCTGCAAGAATGGAAGAGAAACTAGCAAGAACAAGGTGCAAGCAATCTGAAATTGCTGGAATGTAGTGAAGGATTGAATTGGAGCTTTGAATAGAGGTTGATCTATTGGTCTAGCCGACACAAGAGACAACACAAGTAGTATTTCACAATGGAACACTATGATCTAAACAAAACCCAAATCTTACATATGGAGGTACCCCTCCTATTTATAGGTTACAATCTCTATGACAACTCAACATGAGTTGTCTACAAATACAACTATGTAGTAGTATCTATATTGAACTTGGCAACTCCCTTCTTCATGATCAAGAAAAGAGAGCAAAATTTCAATTTGACTTAAACAACTTATTATAAAAAATATGATTACTTAGGGGCTGACATAAGAGGTGACATCATGTCATCAAACCTTCAGCACCTTAGTTTCTAATTACCACCACATTGCGTCTTTTTGTGTAGTATTTCTGGATTGTTGGTTTGAGTGTTGCTGTACGTGGCATGGTTGTATCTGTAGAAGTGATTTCTTCATCATCGCATGGTCCATCGCAGTCGAGCCTTGCTTACCCTTCACCATCTTTCCATATAAAACCATTTTGTATCACGCAACATCAATATATTCAATTTCTCATTTTGATCACCATGATTGTTGATCACCGACTCAACATATTCTTCCATTGTGGTTATTTATCACCAACATCTAAGTTCTTTCTCTTGATGTTGTTGATCACCTTCTTACCATATTCTTCCATTTAACTTTATCAACTCTTGATGTTCATTTCATTCGCGTCCTCAAATTGTTGATCCTCAACCAATGAAGTGTCAACATTTTCATCTTGATACCGGAACTCAACCTACCACACTATCTCATGGAAATAGTTAGTTCCACATATCCGGTTGTCATTAATCACCAAAACTCAACATAGCACAATGCTAGGGGCCTAGATCCATCACATGTGTCATTTCTAAAGCCAAACCTCTTTTGATGAAGTATGGCTCTTGAAAACTGAAAAATGAAACCTTCCACTGGGAATGAACTTATGAGGCTAACCAAATCACTAATTTATGGCCTTTTGAAGCTAACCAAATGGTACTTGCAAATAATTAAAGGCAACACATTTTGTTCTCTCAATTCACTATTAGCTTGTTTAAAATTTTTTAAAAAACACTTATTTTAGTACCTAGGGAGAATTTCAAAAAACAAAAGAACCACCCGGCTTTGTTTAAACGTGGGGATGTCTCTCATCGTACCGTGCAACATCCAAAACAATATATGCAACATTAAAATAATAGAGGTGTCGGGTACCTACAAAAGGGGTACCCCAATCTAGGCCCAAAACTACTTGGCATCAAGGCCCACAACGACATTAACCTGGCTCCACGGCCCAGCAAAGGCCCGCCATCGCTACGGGTTCTCGGCACCCATCCAGCTCGAGGGAAACAACCACCCTCGAGCGGGTGGTTTCCGTCTCGTTCGAGGCTCGGCGGCCTTGAGGGCGACCCCCACCCTCGAGCGGATGGTTTCCGTCTCGTTCGAGGGTTGGTAAGCTCGAGCTTGCGATCCAAGCTCGAGCCGGCCTCGCCGGGAACAACGCCCAACGCTCTGCAACCCATCAGAGTCATCATGACGCGGTCAAAAAGCAAGGATCACTGCTCCACGCCATCTCCCACTCCCCGGAGAAGACATCGGTCAAATCCATTCGCAATAGTGAACTCTGAGCGCCATGCTGCACGCCAGACCTAATCTTGCCAGCAGCACTGTGCCAACCACTCCTTTGACTTTGCCACCCTCGAAGGCAGCCTCGAAGGAGCCCATGGAAAGCCGTGCGCAAGACACCACCCTCGACGCCGTGAGCGGTCACGAGAGGGAAGGACGATACGTCAGCCCCTGCCATGTCGTCAGCGGAGTTGGAAGGCGCGATTCCCGCTCGCGCACAGTACGCGGCATGGACGAACAGTGCACTTAGCGACAAACACATGTACTCGCACCCCGCTCCCCTTGGTCTATAAAAGGGGAAGGGAAGCCCATGCGAAGGGCAACGAGAAGAGCACGAAACCACGCAAAGAGCATAAGTCTCACAAACACTCGCAAACACCATAGCCAGGGACTTAGGAGCTCATCTCCTTCTCCCACCTTGCTTGTAAACCCCTACCACAAGCAACACGTAACCCGGTGCATCGCACCACTGCTGGACGTACGGCCCAGAGGCCGGAACCAGGATAAAACTCCGTCTCTCACTCTCGCCATCAGGGAAACGAGTGGTTAGCACCGCAATCACTCATCGGTGCCGGTGCGACCAAATCAGGCACCGATAGTTGGCGCGCCAGGTAGGGGACCAGCGCTGCGCTGCTCTCATCCCCGATGGCGAACTCCGGCGAAGGACGGCCTCCGCTGGGCGAGAGCAATCTGCTCCCAGCGGGGCAGGAAATCCGGTTCGGGAGCCTGAGGTTCCAAACATGTGGCGATGATTACCGCATGCGCATCCTCCAGGAGGATCCCAGCGACCGACCGGAGCTTCATCACCAGCCTCCGGCGGCACCGCGACGGCGGAGTCGTACCGGACCTCACGCACGACGAGCGCGCGCCGCGAGGCGTGTCGTCGACGTCGGTGACCCCCGTCCCACAAGGGAAGAGGGCGTCCTGCAGTCAGGGTCACAGGAGAGGGTTGCCCCCTTCCTCCCAGAACCCATGTCTGCGCCACGCGCTACGACGGCGCATTTCTGTCCCTACGGGCTACGCAACTCCGCGGATGCGTACGCCTCCTCCATCCGCACTACTATGAGTGCGTATGGCGACCAACCTGGTTGCCACCCCGTCTCCGAGGAAGACTTCGCCGACCCATTGCCCGCCGTTTCCCGCATAGAGTCCAATGATGGACACGCATTTACGCGTACACACCTTGGTTGGGACTACTCGGGTCTCCGCGACCCAGAGGCTTTCATTGCCTTTCAAACAGCGGCGGATTACTGCTTCGGGTATTCCGATGATGAGTATGACCCAACCAAGGAGTGTTTCGTCATCAACGACGGACAACTCAGCGAGGGATCGACGTCCAACGACGACGGCGGAGGTGACGACCAGGGGGACAACGATGGCATGGATCCGATAGGCGCGCAGCCATCGGACCCATCAGATCACTCTCCTTCCGAGGACGAGCGGGATCCGCGCCACCGACCGCGAACTAGTGGTGACGTTTCACCACCGGCGCGCTCCGACCACGAGCCGGCCAAACAAGGCAACGAGCACGGCACGGACGCCCGACACGCAGGACGAGTGGCTCAGGCCCGCATCCTTGCTGAGGGCAGAGATGACGAGCTCGCTCCCAGGACAAGCCAAAAGCTCATCGCGGCGGCAGCGCTGCTCCGAGCCATGCCGGAGGCAGCCACCCCCGAAGGGCGGAAACTGCACCTCGAGGCTCAGAAGCTGGTCGAGCATGCCGCCCGACAGCATGCCGAGAGCTCGGCCTCCCGCCTTCAACGCTCCTCAGCCTCGAAGGGCGAACGAGGAGGGAAATCCTCGGTACGCTCACCCCGACCCAACGGCAGGGCGCGAGCACAATCCCGGGGCAACTCCCGCCGCGACACGGCGCGACGCCACGCCAGGGAACCACGTGCGCTCGAAACACGAACGTTTCCAGCAAGGGAACCCGCGAGGTCACGCCTCCGGGACACCCGTGGCACGGACGATGATGGCGACGCCCGCAATACCCTGAACGAAATCAGGCGGCGAGATCTAGCCCGGACCCACCAGGGCGGGCGCACCGACGTAGGGCGGAACCGGGATGCGGCCCCAGAGCCAGCAGGCACGCGGGTGTTCAGCTACAACATCCGCACTGCCCCGATTCCCCCCCGTTTCCGACAACCTACAACCATCACCAAGTACTCTGGGGAAACGGACCCCAGGTTATGGCTCAATGACTACCGCCTAGCGTGCCAGCTCGGCGGCGCCACAGACGACGCCATGATCATCCGAAATCTGCCACTCCACCTGGCAGATTCCGCGCGGACATGGCTCGAGCACCTGCCCCCGAACCGGATCCGCGACTGGGACGATCTGGTCGAGACCTTCGTGGGAAATTTCCAGGGCACCAACGTGCGCCCCGGAAACACGTGGGACCTTCGGGGGTGCAGGCAAAAACCTGGCGAGTCGTTGAGGGATTTCATCCGGCGCTTCTCCAAGCGCTGCACCGAGCTCCCCAACATCTCCGACCACCAAATCATCCACTCTTTCCTCGAAAGCACCACCTGCTATAGCTTGGTGTGCAAGTTGGGGAGGAGCCCACCCCCCGACGCGAACCGGCTATTCGAGATAGCCTCGAAGTACGCCTCGGGGGAAGAGGCGGCCAACGCCATCTTCAACGACAAAAAGGGGAAACGCCCCGAGGAAGCGTCCGCGGAGGACGATAAGGCGAAGGGCCCCTCGAAAAAACGAAAACACGGCAAGAAGGGAAAGAAGCCCCGGGCCCCCCGCGGGACGTGCGACGTCGAGGACGAGGCCCTCGCGGTCGACCGTAACCACAAGGGACCTCGAGGTCCCCCGCGTGGTGGGGGTGTTTTCGACGACCTCCTCAAGAAGCCGTGCCCTTACCACAAGACCGCGGTCGCTCACACCCTCGAGCAGTGTGAGATGCTGCGGAAGTTCTACAACCGCATCCCTCGAAAGGATGGCGGTCCGCCCAAGGATGGTGGAGCCAAGGATGATGACGGATACCCCGAGGTGGAACACGTGTTCTTCATCACGGGAGGTCCCGCGTCTTCGGGGATCATATAGGTCGTATCGTAGAAGCGTATGTCGACGACATTGTCGTAAAAACCAGGAAGGCGGACGACCTGGTGCGCGACCTCGAGGTCGTGTTTGGCTGCCTCAGGGCGCACGGAGTAAGACTCAACCCCGAGAAGTGTGTCTTCGGTGTGCCTCGAGGCATGCTCCTGGGTTTCATTGTCTCCGAACGAGGCATCGAGCCCAACCCCGAGAAGGTCACGGCCATCCAACAGATGGAACCGATCCGTTACCTAAAGGGCGTACAGAGGGTGATGGGGTGCCTAGCGTCCCTAAGCCGCTTCATCTCTCGTCTCGGAGAGAAGGGGTTGCCTCTGTATCGACTTTTGAGGAAGTCAGAGCACTTCACCTGGACCGCGGAGGCTCAGGAAGCTCTCGACCGACTCAAAACTGCGTTAACAAACACGCCGATCCTTACCTCACCGAAAGAGGGCGAACCTCTCCTCCTCTATGTCGCAGCAACAACTCAGGTCGTGAGCGCGGTCATAGTAGTGGAAAGGAACGAGGAAGGACACTCTCGGCCAGTCCAGCGACCGGTGTACTACATTAGCGAGGTCCTATCTGAGACCAAGGCGAGGTATCCCCACATCCAGAAGCTGATCTACGCCCTCGTGCTGGCTCGACGCAAGCTGCGACACTATTTCGAGGCCCACCCGGTGACCGTCGTGTCGTCCTTTCCGCTGGGCGAAATCATTCAGAACCGCGAGGTCTCTGGACGAATCTCGAAATGGTCGACGGAGCTGATGGGGGAGACCCTCGCTTACGCACCGAGGAAAGCCATCAAGTCCCAGACTTTGGCTGACTTCATGGCCGAGTGGACCGACACCCAGCTCCCTCCCTCGAAGTCCAGCCTCGACTGCTGGGAAATGTACTTCGATGGGTCGGTGATGAAGACCGGCGCCGGTGCCGGCCTACTCTTCATCTCACCCCGCGGGGAGCACGTTCGATACGTTGTGCGGCTCAAGTTCCCTGCGTCCAACAACATGGCGGAATATGAAGCGCTTCTTGCTGGCTTGAAAATCGCACTCGAGCTCGGCATTAAGCGCCTCGACATTCGCGGCGACTCGCAACTGGTCGTCGATCAAGTGATGAAGGAATCGAGCTGCCACGACGAAAAAATGGCGGCGTACTGCCAGGCGGTACGTAAGCTCGAAGACAAGTTCGACGGCCTCGAGCTTCACCACATTGCACGAAGGTACAACGAGGAAGCCGATGAATTGGCGAAGATCGCGTCGGGGCGAGCCCCCGTTCCCCCGAACGTCTTTGCCAAGGACATCGACGTACCCTCGATTACCCTCACCGCCTCGACCCAAGCCTCGACCGTACCCGACGCTCAAACGTCCGCCCTCGACCCCACGAGCGCGGAGCTCTTGGCGGACGAGGACGAGCCTATGGGATACGAAGCCTGCTCGGGAGATGAGGACGAGGCGGAGGCAATGGAAATTGACGAGGTTTCGGCACCTCGAGATTGGCGGAGCCCGTACCTTGATTGGCTCGACGGAGGCGTCTTGCCTAGCGATCGAACGAAGGCAAGGCGCGTAGCGAGGAAAGCTAAGCGGTTCCTCATCATCGAGGGGGAGCTGTACCGACGGGGAGCCTCGGGGGTCCTGCAACGCTGCATCCCGATACCCGAAGGAAAAGAGCTTATCCTTGACATTCACGCGGGCGTGTGCGGGCATCACGCCGCTCCACGAACGCTCGTGGGTAACGCCTTTCGACAAGGCTTCTACTGGCCCACTGCCGTGGCGGACGCCACGGAGGTGGTACGGACCTGCGAAGGGTGCCAGTTCTACGCGCGCAAGACGCACCTACCCGCTCAGGCGTTGCAAACCGTCCCCATTACGTGGCCTTTTGCCGTATGGGGCCTCGACCTTGTCGGGCCAATGGCGAAGGCACCCGGGGGCTTCACACACCTGCTGGTGGCCATCGACAAATTCTCCAAATGGATCGAGGCTCGACCCATCAGCAGGATCAAGTCTGAGCAGGCGGTGCTCTTCTTCACCGATATAATCCATCGGTTCGGGGTTCCCAACTCCATCATCACCGACAATGGTACGCAATTCACAGGAAAGAAGTTCTTAAAGTTCTGCGACGATTTCCACATCCGAGTGGATTGGTCAGCAGTGGCTCACCCACAGACGAATGGCCAAGTAGAACGTGCCAATGGCATGATTCTACAAGGCCTAAAGCCCAGAATTCACAACAAACTGAAGAAGTTTGGACACAAGTGGGTGCAAGAGCTACCATCGGTCATTTGGAGTCTGAGAACGACCCCAAGCAGAGCAACAGGGTTCTCCCCATACTTCCTCGTCTTTGGGGCAGAGGCCATCCTCCCTACGGATCTGGAATATGGGTCCCCTAGGCTCCGAGCGTACCAAGAGCAGCGAAATTGCCAGGCTCGAGAGGACTCGCTCGACCAGGTCGACGAGGCTCGAGATGTGGCTTTACTCCACTCGGCGAGGTACCAGCAGAGCCTGCGTCGACAACAGGCTCAAAGGATCCGACACCGAGATCTCTGCAAAGGAGACCTCGTGTTGAGGCTTCGACAGGACAACCGAGGGCGGCACAAGCTCTCACCCCCGTGGGAGGGGCCATACATCGTCGCCGAAGTTCTCAAGCCTGGAACGTACAAGCTAGCTGACGAGGACGGGCACGTCATCACGAACGCCTGGAACATCCAACAGCTACGTCGTTTCTATCCCTAGAGTGGCCCCGCGGCCCTCGAAATCTTTGTACATACTCTAGTTTTGTGCAAGTTCTTTTGAATTAAGTGTCGACGCTTTTACCCCCAATGTTTGGAAGAAAATAAAACGAACTTTTATTCTTTTCAAGCTTCAAGGGAGGTTTGGCTCTACCCTCGGTAGAACCATCCCTCCCTCGGGGGCTACATGGGGCTAACCCTCGAAAAAATCGTCGCTTTTCAAAAGAAAAATCCTTTGCGAAACCTCGAAGGAGACACGCTAGGCGTGAAACGGACAAGGGCAGGGTCGCCTGAGCCGAGTGTTCGCTTACGCCTCGAGGCTACGGCAACACCTCACTTCCCTCCGCCCAAGTCATTCACGTACGAACGATCCTAGCAACGCTCTCCCCTCGAGGCACAAGCATCGGACTAATGCATGTCGCGAAGGCACCGCATAAAAATAACATCACGTTTAAAGCAAAATAGACGACGTTCAGTAAGATACGAGCAAACCAGTCTTACAAAAAAAAAAGGAGTTCGAAATCCTAATCTACTTCTTTACAATCGGGCTCGATGGCCCGAGATTTTCAGGGATCGCCCCCGCCGCCAAGGTCGTCCCAGCCGCCGCCGTCCTCGCCAGGAAAGAGGGCGCCCTCGAAGTAGCCGGCAAGCACTCGCGCCGTCCCGTCAGCAGCAGCATCGGCCTCGTCCATCGCCGCCACCGCCTCCTCGTCGTTGAGGTTGTCGGCGACGACGTACCCAGCGGCGAGCTTCGAGAGGTCCGCTTGGTAGTGGGTCGTAACCACTCCAAGCGCCTTCCGAACTCCGAGCAGAAGGGCTTCTTTCACGCGCGAAGTGAAGTGGCCCCCAAGCGCTCGAACGCGGCTTGCGAGGGTGCTCCCAGACTGCAGGCCGGGACCAGCAACCTCGTTGCAGGCGGCCGAGGCCGCCTGCACCAGCTCGTCGAGCTCACGCTGGGTCTCCGTCTGCGCCACCAGCACGGCCTCCTTCGACTCAGTCTCGGCCTGAAGCGCCTGCTTCAATGCTGCACCAACAAAAGTCAGCCAAAAAGCAACAAAACGAAAGGGTCAGAGCTCAAGCCAAATCAGCTTACCCTCGACCTGTCCCCGTTTTGGCCTCGAGGGCCCTCTCCGCCTCCTGGGCCCGCTGCTCCACCTCTCGCGCCTGCCGCTCCGCCGTGGCCCGAGCAGTCTGCTCCTGCTCGAGCCGGTCTCGAGCCTCGACCGCGAGACGCCGCTCCTCCTCGACCGCCAGCTCCGCCGCGTGACGCGCAGCCCGCTCGTTCTCCAGCCAGTCGTTACCGTTCGCGAGCTGCTCGCGGAGGGCGCTGGCCGAGCCTTCGAGGCGAGCGATGACCTCGCCTTTCTCCCGACCCTGGGCGAGGGCCTGGTCCCGAGCACCTCGAAGGTCGTCCAGCTGGCGGTCTCGAGCCTCGAGCGCCCCGGACAAGCGACGGAGCTCCAGCGATAACTCCGCAATCTGGTCGTTCTTCGCGAACGCCTGTTTGCGGAGTTCCTGCGAAAAGAAAAAGAGATAAGCCTTCTTCGAAAAAAATAAGGCATGGCAAAAACATCACTTACACCAAGACGTACCTGGTGGACCTTGCCGGCATCGTCGTGAAGACGGAGGATGTCCTGCAGCGCCCTGCGAACGTCCAAGCCGTGTGACGACTGGACCTCCCACAGAGTCTCCTCTGCCACGGCTTCGTCGACGAACCGCTGGGGAAGCACGCTGCGGGCTTGCCACATCTCCGCGTTTCCACGGGCATGCGCCTCGTAGGACCAGGCCGCCGCTGGCCCTGGCTGAACCGTGATGAGAGTCGACGGCGCGGCCCCGCCACTCTCGCGCCCCTGCGTCACGGGGGCCCCAACCCCCAGAGCCTCCGCCAGCTCCGTCAAGTGGGGGAACCCGCCGCCATGGGTTCGCCTCTCTCCCCCCTCATGCGGAGGGACCACCGCGGCGTCCGCCTCCACGGGCGCCGCAGACGGCTCCTCGACGCGAAGAGCCTCCCCAGGCGCGGGGTTGGCTTCCTCGGGCCGAGCTGCCTCGACGTGGGGCTCGACCGCGCCCTCGAGGAGCTGAGGCGGCCTTGGCCCCTCGAGGACCGGAGGCGCCTCCTCGCGCGGTTGCTGCCGGGCCTGCAGCTCCGCCTGGGTGTCGAAAAACGTAACAAAGTCCTCCACGACTTCGTTCGTCGGGCCCAGGAGCTGCGAGGACGGGTGCGGCGACGAGCTAGGCCCGATCTTGAGGGCCTTGGTTGGCGCGAGGGAAGGCGTGCTCCGCCCCCCAGAGCGACTGTGACACGAAAAGAAGCTCGGTTAGAGGCAAAAACGAAACACCAACGACAAGCAAGCGACAAGGAAAACTTACCGCACGAAGGGGAGTTTCCGTTTTGGCCTCGAGGCCGGAACAGGAGCTGCCCCCGGGACCTCGCCTCCCGTGGCCGCGACGGTTTCCCCTTGAGGAGCCGTCCTCGAAGCCTCGTCTCCCGCAGAGACGACGGTTTCCCCCTGGGGGGTTACCCTCGAGGCCTCCTCACCCCTCGTAGAGTCGACGGGCTCTACTTGGGGGACTTCCGCTTCCGCCCCACGGGCCGGGGCCTCCTCGACGGCGCCCGGCCGCTCGGGGACCTCGCCTCCACCCTGAGGTTCCTCGAGGGCAGCCGGTGCTGCCCCCGATGGACCCTCAGAGGAAGGCCCCGCGGTCGACGGAGGGGCCTCATCTTGGCCCTGGGTTCCCTCGGGAACAGCCGTGGCCGCCCCCGACGGATGCTCGACGGAAGGCACCGCGGTCGACGGCGGTGTCCCAAGGTCGATGACCTCCTCGCCACCGCCCCCAGACGCCGCAGCAGGGGCGGGCCCACCGATGCGAAGCTCGAACGGAGATGGGCTCCTCGCCCCGCCGTCTTCGTCAGATCCATCGCGGTCGGTGGAGGATTCTGGCGCGGGGAGCGGCGAGAGCCCCCGCCTCACCCGCTCGCGGTTCTCCGCCTCGAGCTTCTGCCTCTTCCGCTCCTTCCGCTGCGATCGAGCCTCCCTCCGAGCCTTGGCCTCCTTCGCCTTCTCGGCGAGGGCGCGGTTGACGGCCTTGTCCTCGGGGACGGGAGGCTTGGAGTAGTGGCCACGCGATACGCCCTGCAAGGCACCATTCGTAAGGTCGGAAACACGAAAACAAAACCAAAAAAGCAAAAGCAAAAATCGAGGGTCACTCACGAGGCTCACATAGCCATCCTCGGGCCGCATCGGCACCGTCCACGGGTCGTCCGGCAGCTTGTCGACGGCACGCCGCGCCCGCTGAACCGCGGTGGCGACGGGCAATGGCTCCGCCGCCATCACCGTGCCGGTCAGGTCGGCGTCGGGGGTCATCTGGTGCAGCGCGAGCCTCCTCCGCATAAGGGGAAGAACCCGCCGCCGGTGGAAGTTGGCGATGACCCCGCCAGCGGTGAGGCCGAGCCTCGAAAGCCGCTGGAGCGCCTCGACCAGCGGGTCGAGCTTCTTCTTCCGCAACGGCGGCGACACTCCGAAGTGCCAGTCGGCCTGCTTCTCCGTCAGTAGCAGGCCGGTGTAGGGCGGCAGATGTTCTCCGTCGTTGCGGAGATAGAACCATCCCTTATCCCAGTCCTGGTTGTTGGAAACCATGGAGCTCGGGATATAGAGGTCTTTGCGCCCCTTCCGAACTTGGAGCACCAGGCTGCCGGCGCGAGCAGGGCGACGAACCCCCTTGGAGACGTACTCCAAGAAAAGCTCGCCGACGAAGAGGTGGCACCAAAGGTCCCAATGGGCCTCGATGCCGAGATAACCCTCGCAGACGGCGACGAAGACCGCCGCCTGCGAGATCGCGTTCGGCGAGAAGTTGTGCAGCTCCACCTTGTATTGGAAGCACAACGCTCGCATGAACCTCCCCACCGGAACTCCAAAACCCCGCTCATGGAAACGAGCGAAGCTGACGACGTAGCCCCTCGGCGGATCGGGCTCCGTAGCGGCCCCCGGCGAGATCCAGACGGGCGGCTCGCCGTCGACGTTGGGTGGCAGCACCCCGACCTCCACAAGGCTGTCCAAGCAATGCTTGGTGGCGTTGGACGGCTTCCATGGCGCGGGATCGGCGAACTGGGCTATGACGGAGGAGGGAGAGCTCGGACGAAGGAAGAAGACGAAGGCGAAAGCTAGGGCAAAGGGAACTGAAGGCTAAGGCGAAAACGCAAAGGGAAGCGTACCCTTGGCATGGGCACTGCCGTGCTATTTATACTCCCCCCGCGGAGCTAAGCACGGCAGGACTCCAGCTTTGACGCGACAGTCCCTAGACTGACAGCCAGGCCTGCCCCGGGAGACGTAACGGCACGGGCCGCGTCAACCGCGCAATCGAGTAACTGCGCCGTAAATATCGAGGAGTCTGGCGCGACAGATCGTGCGGTCGTGTCAAACTGCGCCCGCACGCCTCGCCCGAGAAAGCGCGCCCACTTCTCCCACGATCGCACGAAACCGCGAAGTTTTCGCTGCGGGTCATCATGACTCGCGCAGAACGAGGGCGCATTCAAAACGACCACCCTCGAAGGAGGGACCTCGAAGCTCGAAGGCTCGAGGATGCCCCCTCGAGGGAAAGAGGTCTCGAAAGCCTCGAAAACCCGCGCGGAGCGGAACCATGAAATCACGCTCGGAGCTTCCTCCCCGAACTGAAGGAACCATCGTGCTACTGATCAGGGGTTCGAACCTTGGGCCTACGAAGGGTTTCGACAAGGGCCTCAGATCAACCGAGTCAGGGATAATCGACGGTACCCTCGAAGCTCGAACGCTCGAGGGAGCCAGCCGATTATGTTCGAGGCCGGGCAAAGTGCCTAGATCGAGGGACCCCTCGAGGGGGAGCATCGAGCCCTCGACCTCTATCGAATGAGGTCGAGTCCCATCTAGCATACTTTGCGAAAGGCTTCTACGGGCGTGTCCTGTGACCACGAGCCTACCCCTATCGAATGGGGTATGGACGTCCGCTCGAACCACCCGTTAACAGCTCAACCAGGCACCCGTGGCTCGATCCCACCGAGGGAAGCATGGGTCGCCTCCTCCTCAGCACCCTCGAACGGGGAGCTCGAGGCACGTATAAAGCTCGAAAATCCCCCTACCTCGGGCACGGTGGACGAACCCACGACTGAGGAAGCCGCGGGTGCTCTTCACCTTAGGTGATGAGACCTTGGGAGAGTAACAACCACTCTCCCAAGGCCTCGGGGGCTACACCCGCGGGTGCGCTAGCGCGCCCCCACGGATTCTCGGAACCCACGAAGACATGAAGGCCTCGAAAGCCTCGGCGAACTCCAGCCTTCGCAGGATGAAAACCTCATCCCTGCGAAGGCTCGGGGGCTACTGTCGGGTACCTACAAAAGGGGTACCCCAATCTAGGCCCAAAACTACTTGGCATCAAGGCCCACAACGACATTAACCTGGCTCCACGGCCCAGCAAAGGCCCGCCATCGCTACGGGTTCTCGGCACCCATCCACCTCGAGGGAAACAACCACCCTCGAGCGGGTGGTTTCCGTCTCGTTCGAGGCTCGGCGGCCTTGAGGGCGACCCCCACCCTCGAGCGGATGGTTTCCGTCTCGTTCGAGGGTTGGTAAGCTCGAGCTTGCGATCCAAGCTCGAGCCGGCCTCGCCGGGAACAACGCCCAACGCTCTGCAACCCATCAGAGTCATCATGACGCGGTCAAAAAGCAAGGATCACTGCTCCACGCCATCTCCCACTCCCCGGAGAAGACATCGGTCAAATCCATTCGCAATAGTGAACTCTGAGCGCCATGTTGCACGCCAGACCTAATCTTGCCAGCAGCACTGTGCCAACCACTCCTTTGACTTTGCCACCCTCGAAGGCAGCCTCGAAGGAGCCCATGGAAAGCCGTGCGCAAGACACCACCCTCGACGCCGTGAGCGGTCACGAGAGGGAAGGACGATACGTCAGCCCCTGCCATGTCGTCAGCGGAGTTGGAAGGCGCGATTCCCGCTCGCGCACAGTACGCGGCATGGACGAACAGTGCACTTAGCGACAAACACATGTACTCGCACCCCGCTCCCCTTGGTCTATAAAAGGGGAAGGGAAGCCCATGCGAAGGGCAACGAGAAGAGCACGAAACCACGCAAAGAGCATAAGTCTCACAAACACTCGCAAACACCATAGCCAGGGACTTAGGAGCTCATCTCCTTCTCCCACCTTGCTTGTAAACCCCTACCACAAGCAACACGTAACCCGGTGCATCGCACCACTGCTGGACGTACGGCCCAGAGGCCGGAACCAGGATAAAACTCCGTCTCTCACTCTCGCCATCAGGGAAACGAGTGGTTAGCACCGCAATCACACGTCGGTGCCGGTGCGACCAAATCAGGCACCGACAAGAGGTGCAACATTAAGAATATGTGAAAAGTTAAGCAAGTAGTCTGATTCTGGGAGAATAATTCCCCTGCATTCCATACATAGGAGTAGTAGTCATTACAATTTTATAGAGTAAAAGGTTAATTTTCTCACAACATTGTTATCTCGACCTCAAACCTTGCAATTATTTGGATGAACCTGTAGTACAGGGCTACGGAGTACTCGTACAAGGCTCGTGCTTCCGGATTCCCAGGTCCCAGCTATTGCGTCCGTACCGTTATTCCGGTCTCCGAGGACGAGGCAGAAGAAGGCAAGAAGCAACGCCACGGGCATTTTTCCACGGGCGTTTAGTTTTCAGAATTTCTTAAAAAAAACATTATTTATCTATTTTTTTCTATTTCTATCTCTTCTACTCATAATACTATTTATCTACAATGTTTTTTGAACAGTAGATTTTTTGAGAATCTTTCGTGAACTAAACTCAGGGTGTGTTTAGATTGGAAAAAGATTCCCCAAAATACATTGTTTACTAAAAATATACTGTAGATGAATAGTATTATATGAGTGAGAGAGATATAATGAATAGAGAAAAGTTAAATAAATAGTATTTCTTTTTAGGGGTTGTTTAGATGGTGGAGAAGTGGAAAAAGTACTTTAGTAACTGTGTTAGAAAACATGTTTTGTGAGATAAAGAAATAGTAAATATCCAATTAACGGTAGATATTTGGAGAAATTATAGTCATTGATCTTTTGGAACTTACGGGCTCACCCGGGGAGAGGTGCCACGACTATCGAAGGAAAACTGCGTCTCCCGGGGAGACCAAGGGTGTTGGTGACTACACAGCATCCGCACGGGTCGTCATCGTCGTGGATCTCAGCAGGCAGCAGCAAGCAAAGCTGCAGAGGGAGAGCAGAGCAGACCCACTGGTGACACACAGTGCTTCTGGGCGCGGGGGTGGTCCCTGGCTCCATGCCCCGTCACTCGGGCTGTGTCAGTAAGAGGGGAGAAAAAAAGTCCTTTAAAAAATGTGTTATGTGAAGAGGATGGATAAGAAAGGTAAAAAGGAAATTTTTTTAGAAAACATGTTACGGGTGTGTTTAGATTGTAGGGAAAAACACTGTAGCATAAGAAAAACACTGTAGCATTCGCTGGGAAACGTGTTTTGTGAGGGGGGAATAGTGAAAAGTTGGAATGAATAGTGAAAAGTTGGAATGAATAGTGAATAGTTGGGAATCTGAACAAAATAAGATGAGTAGAAATTTAAAAAGCATGTTATGTAAGGGAGATAAATAGAAAGTAAAAAGTACTTTTTTTTCGCGAGAACACAACCTCGCTCAATGCGCAGCACGGTTCTTTTTCAGAGGATGCTGTATGTACAGTGTACGAGGAGTAGTAGTCCATAGAGTGTCCAATGCGGCAATGCCCCGTACAAGGCGTTGTCATGAGGGGAGCCGTCCTCTCCTGCGCGTCGGCTTGCAAACCCTGCTGTCTGGCTCCGATCCTCTTGGCTCCCTTCTCCTGGGAATACTCTTACTAGTTACTAGTAATCTACATCAGTCTGGTGATTAATGCATTATTTACCGCCATAATCCATATGTCTATTTGTTTGTTTGTTTCCTAAACGCAAGAATTTCATATACTGGAATACTCTACATCAGTAGTGGTTTCGATCCAAATAGGAGGAACAAGTGAAGAAAACATTCAAAACACATTGTTTCATCATTTCATGCTGAGCTGGAACCGCATGATCCCAAACGCAAAAGACACGGCCTGCCCTGTTTAGTTGATTGAGGAGAAAAGAATTTTTTTTGGAAAGCGTGTTTTGTGAGAGGGATGAATAGGAAAGTTGAAGGGAGTTGAAGAAAATTTTTCTGGAAAGCGTGTTTTCTGAGAGGGATGAATAGAAAAGTTGAAAACAACTAGGGTGTGTTTAGATTGGGGAAAGATTCCCCGAAAATACACTGTTCACCAAAAAAACACTGTAGATGAATAGTGATATGTGAGTAGAAGGCCATGTTCAGATTTCCAACTATTCACTATTCATTCTAACTTTTCACTATTCATTCCAACTTTTCACTATTCCTTCCTCACAAAACACGTTTCCCAACGAATGCTACAGTGTTTTTCTTATGCTACAGTGTTTTTTCCTACAATCTAAACACACCCGAAGAGGTGGGATGAATAGGGAAAAGTTAGATGAATAGTGGATTTTTGAGGAATCCTTTTAAATCTAAACGGGGCCAACATAGCGTGGCGTTGTTGGTATCCGGAGTTGGAAAGCGGCACTGCAGCAGCGGCCAGAAATGGAGTACCAGCAAAACCATGCAGAAGCGGATAGCCTGCCTGGTACCAGCATCAGCCGTCAGCAATGGAGTAGGAGTAGCATCGTATTATATATATTAATTACAAAATTAATTACATAGGCAGAGATTAATTGGTAAGATGAATCTATTAAGCTTAATTAGTTTATGATTTCATGCTAACTAAACAAATATTAATGATAGATTAATCATGCTTAATAGATTCTATCTCACAAATTAGCCTAGAGATTATACAATTAATTTTATAATTAGATTATATGTACTCCTAGTATGTAGTAGAGCAAATTTCCTATATACCATTGGAAAATATAATTCACTCTTTATGTGTCATTGAAAAATAGCACATTTTCTCAATGTCATTGTTTTAAATTTCTTCTATGCCATTGCCATAAAAAAACTCATTGACGCTAATGTCATAGTCGGGATAAAGAAACTTGTCGGTGCCTGATTTGGTCGCACCGGCACAAACAAGTGATTGCGGTGCTAATCCACTCGTTGCCCCGATGGCGGGTGAAGAGACGGGGTTTTTTATCCTGGTTCCGGCCACGGGGCCGTACGTCCAGCAGTGGTGCTGAGCACCAGTTTACGTGTTGCTCGTAGTAAGGGGTTACAAGCAAGATGGGAGAAGGAGATGAGCTCCTAAGTCCCTGAGTCTAGCTTTCGCTAGCTAAGTGTCGTGTGTGTGTCTGGCCGTGTGTTGTGCGTGAACCTGTCGTCCCTTATGCATGGGCTTCCCTTCCCCTTTTATAGACCAAGGGGGAGGGCGTGAGTACATGTGTTCGTCGTGCTGATGTTGCTAAGTGCACTGTTCTGTCCATGCCGCGCACTATGCGAGCGGGAATCGCGCCTTCCAACTCCGGCTGACGACATGGCAGTGGCTGACGTGATGTCCTTCCTTCTTGTGACGGCTCACGGCGTCAAGGGTGGCAACTTGCGTACGGCGTCCAGATCGAGTCTCTATAGCCTCCTTCGAGGTTCGCCTTCGAGGATGGTGGCGCGCCCGAGGCGAGCAAAGTCAACGGAGTGGTTGGCATAGTGCTGCTGCCAAGTTAGGCGTGGCCGTGCAGTATGGCGCTCAGAAGTCCACTGTTGCGAGTTGATTTGACCGGTGTCATCTCCGGGGCGTGGGCGGTGGCGTGGAGCAGTGATCTCCTGCTTTTTGACTGCAGAGGAGCGTCATCATGTCCTGAGTTGATGGGTCGCAGAGCCTTGGGCGTCGTTCCTGGTGAGGCCGGCTCGGGCTTGAACCGCAAGCTCGAGCTCGCTGAGCCTCGAACGAGACAGAAACGCTGGCTCGAGGATGGAAGTCTCCCTTGAGGCTGCTGAGCCTCGATCGTCACGGACATCCCTGCTCGAGGGTGGTCGTCCACCTCGAGCGGGATGGGTGCCGAGGAGGAGTTGTTGTGATAGGCCTTTGCCGAGCTGTAGAGCCAGGCCAATGTCGTTGTGGGCCTTGTCGTCAAATAGTTTTAGGGCCCAAGTTAGGGTACCCCTACTATTGGTACCCGACAGTAGCCCCCGAGCCTCCGCGGGAGTGAGGTTCAATCCTGCGGAGGTTGGTGTTCGTCGAGGCCTTCGTCCCTTCGCGGGTTCTGGGAATCCGTGGGGGCGCGCTAGCGCACCCGCGGGTGTAGCCCCCGAGGCCTTGGGAGAGTGGTTGACACTCTCTCAAGGTCTCAACTTGATGTGAAGAGCATTCGTTGCTTCCTCAGGTGTGGGTTCGTCCACTACGCCTGAGGTCCTCAAATCTAGCCTTGTTTGGCGTGGTAGGGGAGATTTCGAGCTTTCTTCGTACCTCATGCTCCCCGTTCGAGGGGACTGGGGAGGAGGCGACCCATGCTTCCCTCGATGGGATCGAGCCATGGATGCCTGGTTGAGCTGGTAACGGGTGGTTCGAGCGGACGTCCCTGCCCCATTCGATGAGGGTAGGCTCGTGGTCATAGGACACGCCCGTGAAAGCTTTTCGCAAAAGAATGCTAGACGGGACTCGACCTCGTTCGATAGGGGTCGAGGGCTCGATGCTCCCCCTCGAGGGGTCTCTTTGTCTAGGCTTTTTGCCTGGCCTCGAACATAATCGATTGTTACCCTCGAACATTTGAGCTTCGAGGCTCACTTTCGAGGGTACCGTCGATTATCCCTGACTCAGTTGATCTGGGGCCCTTGTCGAAACCCTTCGAAGGTCCAAGGTTCGAACCCCTGATCAGTAGAACGATGACTTCCTCCCTTCGAGGGGGAAGCCTTGAGCGTTCTCTCCACGTGTTCCGCTCCGCGCGGGGTAATGGTGGTAGACGTGGGAGTCGTGGCCGATGTGGGGAGGAACGCGGTCGTGTGGGTTTGTCCACAGCACTAGGAGCCCCCGAGCTTCGTTTGGCTCGAGATGTCCCAAATTTTTCTTCGTTCCTCGGGGTCCCTTTCGAGGGACTGAGGAGGAGGCGATCCATGCTTCCCACGATTGGGATCGAGCCACGGATGCCTGGGTGAGCTAATAGCGGGTAGTTCGAGCGGACGTCCATGCCCTGTTCGATGAGGGTAGGCTCGTGGTCATAGGACACGCCCGTAAAAGCTTTTCGCAAAGGTATGCTAGATGGGACTCGACCTCATTCGATAGAGGTCGAGGGCTCGATGCTCCCTTTCGAGGGGTCCCTCGATCTAGGCACTTTGCCTGGCCTCGAACATAATCGATTGGTTTCCTCGAGCGCTCGAGCTTCGAGGGTACCGTCGATTATCCCTGACTCGGTTGATCCGGGGCCCCTGTCGAAACCCTTCGGAGGTCCAGAGTTCGAACCCCTGATCAGTAGAACGAAGGCCGCCCTTTCAAGGGTTGGT
This sequence comes from Digitaria exilis, assembly GCA_015342445.1. Taxonomy (NCBI): domain Eukaryota; kingdom Viridiplantae; phylum Streptophyta; class Magnoliopsida; order Poales; family Poaceae; genus Digitaria; species Digitaria exilis. The sequence goes on along the minus strand of JACEFO010001823.1, from coordinate 885,340 downwards.
GTGTTGAATATGCCTTCCCCCTCTTCGTGCGGGGTCATGATGACCGTTAGGGCAGTTACTGCGACTTCGTGGGGGAGTGTGCGCGCCTTTTCAGGCGTGGCGTGGGCGAAGTGACCGCACGACTGCCCTGACGGCGGAAGAGCGTCCTTTCCCGGGCGAAGATGGCGGCGGCTGGGACGACCTTGATGGTGGAGGCGGACCCTGAAAGCCTCGGGACATCGAGCCCGAGTATAAATAGTAGTTTAGAGACTTGCGTTTCCTGATGTAAGAACAATTCGTTTGTTTTCATACATCCTACTTATTTTCGTTAAACATCGTTTGTATCGTTAAACGAGTTTTATTTTCAAGCGGTATCTCTGCGATGCACGTTGTGTCCAATGCATGCGCCTTGAAAGGAAGTCGGCACTAGGATCGATCGTACGTGAATGACTTAGGCGGAGGGAAGTGAGGAGCTACCATAGCCTCGAGGCGTAGGCGAGCACTCGGCTCAGGCGACCCTGCCTTTGTCCGTTTCACGCCTAATGTCTTCCCTTCCAGGGTTGCAAAAGAGCACTTGGCGATACGCTCGAGATATCACAAGAATTTCGTAAAAGTATTGACTTTTTTGGGGGTTCGTCCCCATTGTAGCCGCCGAGGGAGGGATGGTCCTAGCGAGGGTAGGACCAACCCTCACTCAAGTATGAGTGGACTCGAGTCCACTTGATTCGTTCACACTTGCGAGAGCTAAGCCAAATACTTAATCAAGAGTTTGTACAATCGAAAGTATGTACAAAAGGGTTCGAGGGGCTGAAGCCGCTCTAGGGGCATAAGCAACTTAGCTGTTGGATGTCGCAAGCGTTCGCGAGGATTTCCGTCGGCGGTGGGTCGTCCCATGCTGAAGAACACGTCGTCGGCATCAAAGACTCTCCTCCACATGGAAGGCCTCGAGGCCCCTTGTGGCTGGGGTCCACTGCGGGGACTTCGTTCGCCGCTGTTGCCTTTCTCGCGAGGGGTTCAATACTTCTTCCCCTTATTGCCTTGATTTTACTTCCTCGAGGGCTTCCTTGGCTTGCTGCCCTCCGCGGGCGTCTCTTCGGGGCGCTTTCCCTTCTTGCCGTTGAAGATGGCGTTCGCCTCCTCCTCCCCCGAAGCGTATTTGGAGGCTACCTCGAATAGCCGGTTCACGTCGGGGGGAGGGTCCCTCCCCAACTTGCATATTAGGTTGTAGCTAGTGGTGCTCTCGAGGAAGAAGTGGATGATCTGAGTGTCGGTGATGTTGGGCAGCTCGGTGCAGCGCTTGGAGAAGCGCTGGATGAAGTCCCTCAGGGATTCGCCGGGCTTTTGGTTGCACTCTCGAAGATCCCACATGTTCCCGGGGCGCACGTAGGTGCCCTAGAAGTTCCTCACGAAGGTTTCGACCAGGTCGTTCCAGTCGTGGATCCGATTGGGGGGCAGATGCTCGAGCCATGTCCGCGCGGAATCTGCCAGGTGGAGTGGCAGATTGCGGATAATCATGTCGTCATCTGTAGCGCCGCCGAGCTGGCATGCTAGGCGGTAGTCGTTCAACCATACCCTGGGGTCCGTTTCCCCAGAGTATTTGGTGATGGTAGTAGGCTGTCGGAAACGAGGGGGAATCGGCGCGGTGCGGATGTTACGACTGAACACGCGCGTTCCCGCCGGTTCCGAGACCGCATCCCGGTTCCACCCAACGTCGGTGCGCCCGCGTTGGTGGGTCCGGGCTCCCTCTCGCTGCCTTATTTGGTTCAGCGTGTTGCGGGCGTCGCCATCGTTGATCGCGCCTTCCAACTCCGGCTGACGACATGGCAGTGGCTGACGTGATGTCCTTCCTTCTTGTGATGGCTCACGGCGTCGAGGGTGGCAACTTGCGTACGGCGTCCAGATCGAGTCTCTGTAGCCTCCTTCGAGGTTCGCCTTCGAGGATGGTGGCGCGCCCGAGGCGAGCAAAGTCAACGGAGTGGTTGGCATAGTGCTGCTGCCAAGTTAGGCGTGGCCGTGCAGTATGGCGCTCAGAAGTCCACTGTTGCGAGTTGATTTGACCGGTGTCATCTCCGGGGCGTGGGCGGTGGCGTGGAGCAGTGATCTCCTGCTTTTTGACTGCAGAGGAGCGTCATCATGTCCTGAGTTGATGGGTCGCAGAGCCTTGGGCGTCGTTCCTGGTGAGGCCGGCTCTAGCTTGAACCGCAAGCTCGAGCTCGCTGAGCCTCGAACGAGACATAAACGCTGGCTCGAGGATGGAAGTCTCCCTCGAGGCTGCTGAGCCTCGATCGTCACGGACATCCCTGCTCGAGGGTGGTCGTCCACCTCGAGCGGGATGGGTGCCGAGGAGGAGTTGTTGTGATGGGCCTTTGCCGAGCTGTAGAGCCAGGCCAATGTCGTTGTGGGCCTTGTCGTCAAATAGTTTTATGGCCCAAGTTAGGGTACCCCTACTATTGGTACCCGACAAAACTAAAACGATGCCATGAAGGGATAGAAAAATGTCCATTAATTAGCTTTTCTACATCAGTGGCATAAAAGGGATAAAAAATTTAAAACAATAGCATTGAGGGGATGTGTTAATTTCCAATAATAAAGGGCGTGTTTGTTTCGTGACCAGACATGTTGAAAGTTAGATGAACAATTTACACGCCACACCTTAGACAAGCTTGGCCCTGTTTAGTTGGGGGTGTAAAGTTGACGAAAGTTAGCGAAATATCAGATCCATCCTTTTGACGCTAATTAGGAGTACTAAATATAGACTAATTATAAAATTAATTACACAGATGGACTCTACATCGCAAGACGAATCTATTAAGTCTAATATGTGTCGTCATTAGCGCATTTTTAGTGACGGATTATTGTAGCATGATAGTGTCTAATGACGAATTAATTATGCTTAATAGATTCATTTCAAGATGTGGAGTCCATCTATGTAATTAGTTTTTTTACACTTATGTTTAATACTCCTAATTAGTGTCCAAATACATATGACAAGTCAAAATAAGTTGGCGAAAGTTAGCGAACTAAACAAGGCCTTAGAAAAAAAAATGAATTAGTAATGATTAGGTAGGGTATAGCATGCCAAAGTTTTAGCTACCAATCAAACACTAGTGTAAGTTTGTGGTGGCCGTCATAATTGTGGTTAGGCAATATTAGTTATGAACCAAACGCGCAAGTTATATTTTTGAGTGGCGCAAAGAGAATTTGCTGTATGCGGTGAGAGGGAGCACCTCCCGGACGGTGGTATGAAGCCGCCGGAGCTGGCGGTGGCCGTGGCACGAGCGAGCGCTTGCCGGCGCCGGGGCACACCTGCCTCCCTCGATTTGGGCGTCGTGTTGCCCCCTAGTACACTGCCAATTAAAGAGCGGCAGATACGTACACCTCCTCCCTCCAAGCGACTGACTGACGCGACGGGAGGCATGCAGGCAGATGCTGCTGCTGTGCCGTGCCGAGGCCCACGAGCCGCTAGCTGGGGAAGCGGTAGCCTTCGCGCTTCCCAACAGCAGCGCAGCGTGGCGCGCTGACACGCCCGGGGACGACACGGACACGGGCACGGGGCCGCGACCGGGACTGACTGACCGCGACCACGAGCTTGACTACACAAGCCTTGGGGGGTCTGGGCTGCCTGCCGCTGAGCTCCAGCTCGGCGGCCTCGGTGCCGAGCAAGCAAAGCGGCCGGTTCGTACACGCGCGGCCGCGGAAGCCGTGTGCTTTCCTTGGGCTGCTCCGCCGAGGCGAGGCAGCCGTCGCGCGGCACACCGGGCGGATCGGTTCGTCCGCGGCCTGCGCGCGCGTTCCTGATGCCTTTTGCTTGGATCCCTGCGCGTACGGCCTTCCCTTGCGTGTCGCTCGTCTGCTCTGCTGGACCGGCCATGCCCACGCCCACTACTAGCCCCCCAGCGGCCGGCGCCGACGTGCGCGGCTGCGGCGGTGACGTTTCCCTTTGCCTCGCCGGCTTGCGAGTGCGGCCGATCAGGGACCAACTTGCAAGGGTTCCTTCAGAGTAGCAGCCAACTTGCCGAGCCTCCAGCCACAGAAGCAATGGTACAAGCTCCACTGGGGTGGCGGGGCCGAGGCCTTGACGGGATACTCAGCTCAACAAGCTTGCACCGATCCTGCTTTTGGTAAAAGAATCGGACGCCGGAAATGAACGGGCGCCGTGCCCCGGACCCAGAGAGCCTGCCGGGGGTAGGGATGAAAACGGACGGGAAAAATCCCATTTCCGTCCGCCCGTTTTTCCATATTTGTTCTATATTTGGAGTTTTACGGAAACGGGACGGGAATTTCCGGGAAACCGGGCGGGAAATCCCGGGAACGGGAAGAGTTCCGGGACGGAAAACGGGAGAGGGGGTTTCCTGTCCGTTTTTGCGGGATCCCGTTTTGGTCCGGGAAACACCCGTATTTCTCCCGTTTTCATTTACCGGAAAAGGCCCATAAGTTAACAGGCCCGTCACTCCCACTCAGCCCAAGAAGCCCAACAACAGGTTTCCAAACCCTAAATCCCAACAGCCCCTCCCCAGGCCCCCACCCCCACTCTGTCTCTCTGTGCGCCCCGCCACCCCCCCTCGACCTCGACAGGCGAGGTGACAGCGCCAGTCCGCCGCCACCCACCTGACCCCGACCGGCCGACCCCGACCTCGTCGTCGGTGGCCTGGTGCCCTCGACCCCGTCGCCGGCGCCGACCCAGCTCGCGTCAGGGGCTTTGGCGCGGAACCCGTCGGCCCTCGCGGCGGCATCCCTCCAAGTCGTCGCCGGCCGCTTCCCGTCCAAGTCGCCGCCACCCCTCAGGCCCTCCTAGCTCCTGCCGTCGTCCCTCATCTCATGGTCGTCAACTCGTCACCCATCGTCCGTCGCCCCTCAAGATGTCATCACACAATGGAGATGCAGATGGAGCTGGAGGTGCCGACCGAAGTCAAGGTGGCTGTTCCAAGCCTAACCGGCCTTCTGCGTCCATGCCTCCAGTGCCAGAGAAGCACCTAGGCTTGGGCTGGATGCTGCCAGCACCACCGACGAAACAGTCAACCCCACCATCTCATTCTCACTCTTCTGTCAAAGGCAGCAGTGGCAAATCGATTTCAGGTACGTAGATGTGAGATGTAGCATTAGTGTTTGATTTCAGAGGGTATGATTTGCTCATATAGATCACTCTTTGATAGGTTCCAAGAGAAAAACATGTGACGGTAGTAGTCAGTGTGTGCCGGTGCCACCGGATTCATCTTTTGCACCTGAACCTTCTGTACCAATATCAAGTGATGATGCAAATCAGGTAGTTGGTAGTCTTGGCACTGACAGTGGCACACAACACCAGTCACACAGCAGAATGAAGGAGGACCTGGTGTTGTGCTGCCCGTAGATATAGTTGCTCTTGATGAGGATGAGGAGGCAGAAGAATTAAATGAGACAGGGCCAGCAAAGAGGGCGAAGCAGCGCACATCTATTGTTTGGAAATATTTTACCCAGAAAACAGAGATAGTAGAGATAAATGGAAAGAAGTATGAGCAATTGTGGGGGCACTGCAACTTCCCAAACTACAAGAAGAATACAAAGCTGAGTGCAACCATGGAACAAATGGATTTCGAAATCATTTGAAGTCAGCACATAGTGTTGTCAAAGGCCAGCTGCAGCTGAAGGCAGAAAAGGATCATGGGAAAGATGTTAGTAATATCCAGCCTTACAGGTATGATCAAGAAGTCAGTGTCAAGAAACTTTATTTGGCAATAATCATGCATGAATATCCTTTCAATATTGTTGATCATGACTACTTTGTTGATTTCATTAAGTCCTTGCGCCCTAGTTTCCCATTCAAGTCTAGGGTTACTGTTAGGAATGAGATAATGGACATATATGTAGAAGAAAAGGATAAATTATATGCATACCTAAAAACTGTTCCTAGCCGGTTTAGTGCAACAATGGATATGTGGACCTTTTGTCAGAACATAGGGTACATGTGTGTTACCTTACACTGGATAGATGATGAGTGGCATATTCAAAAGAGAATAGTGGGGTTTTTTCATGTAGAAGGAAGGCACACTGGTGATAAGTTGGCAGAGTCATTTACTGAAGTTATGGTCAATTGGTTCGTTGAAAAGAGATTGTTTGCATTGACTCTAGATAATGCTGCAGCTAACAAGGTGGCAGTCACTGATATCATTAAGGATCTTAAGGAGAATAGAAATGCTTCTCTGGTTTGTGATGGTATATTTTTTCATGTTAGATGTGCATGTCATATTCTGAATTTGGTTGCAAGAGATGGCCTAGAAGTTATTTCTCATGCACTTGGGAAGATCAAAGCACTTGCGTTGACTGTGAAGGGATCACCTTTGCAATGGGAGACATTGATGAAGAGTGCTAGCGAGTGTGGGTTAGATACATCGAAGGGAATTCAGCTTGATGTTTCTACTAGGTGGAACTCAACCTACATGATGTTAAGGGATGTCTTGTACTACAAGGCTGCTTTCATGAGGCTCAAGACTTCAAATCGCCGTAAGTACAAGCCTATTTGTCCTTCTGATAGTGAGTGGACCATGGCTGCAACAGTTTTGCAGTCCTTGAAAAAATTTTATGATCTTACTGAGCTGCTGTCTGGTACTTCATATCCTACAGCCAATCTGTTCTACAAAGGTTTTTGTGAGATAAAGGAGTTGCTTGATAAATGGTGTATTAGTGATAATTTGACTATTAGACACATGGCAATTTCTATGAGTGAAAAATTTGAGAAATATTGGACCAGTTCTAGTACAAGTCTTGTTGTTGCCTCCTTCCTTGATCCTAGGTATAAGCATAAACTTGTAGAGTACTACATGAGGAAATTCTATGGAAACTACTATCAGGTTAAACTTGATGAGTATATCAGCATTTTAAAGAACTTGTTTCAGTTTTATGCTAGCAGCAAACCTACTTCAAAGGTAAAGATGCGTAGCAGCCCAGCAGACCCACTAGTTGACAATCAAGATGCTGAACTTGAGAGCTTCTTATATGATGATAATGAGGCTGCTACAAAAGAGACAAACGAGTTGGATAAATACATGACGGAGTCATTTTTAAAGCAGAATCCATTCGATATTTTAGGATATTGGAAGAATGAAACAAATAAGTACCCTATTCTCTCACAAATTGCTCGTGACATGATGGCTATACAAGTGTCAACAGTTGCTTCAGAATCTATGTTTAGTGCTGCTGGTCGAGTCGTTGACCCTTATCGTAATCGTCTAGACCCTGAGATGGTACAAGCACTAATATGCACTAAAGATTGGATGAATGCAGCAAGAAAAGGTACTAATTTAGATGGCTTTTCAGTTATAGTTGCAATGCCTTTTCAGTTACTAAACATTAATGCAAGTTTCTATTTTTTTATTTTGTTTTTTTAGATAAAAAATATGTTCCTTCTATTGTGGCTGACTTGCAACCTCCAGAGGCAATTCCTGATGACCCACTAAATGATGAGGTATGCTTTTCAGCTTTTGCTTAGTCTCTCCTCGATTGTTACAACCAAGTGCAATTGTTAACTTGAGAACATGTCTATTTAGGAGGAAGGAATGGGCAATGATCCAGAAGAGATGAATGAAGAGGCAGAAGTGTGACGGTCTGATGAAAAAATTGTTGTCAAGTCCTTTATTTTCTGTGAACCATCGTTGTCATCATGACAATTGTCAAGTCCTTTATTTTCCTGCTCTTCCAGACTTCATGTGTTGTGGTGTTGAACTACTGGCTGCTGTTGTGCTAAGTGTGCTGTGATAGTGTGACCTGTGAGCTTGTGAGTGAACTTGTGCTAAGTGCATGTGCATCAGTGTGAGCAGCTTCCTGTTGTCTGGTGTGTGGCTCAGCGCCTGTGCAGTGCACTACTACATTAGTTTAGTAGGTATGTCTTGAAGAACTTATTTGGTTTATGGACATGTATTCAGCTTGCTAAGATATGTGCATCTTGTTATTCTTGTATTCAACATGTCGTGGTGTTTTGAAATGTGTTATCCCAGTGTATTATCCCGGTTCCCGATCGTTTCCGTTGTATTTCTGCCCGCATTTGTTCGTTTTCGTATTCCCGCTTATCCCGGTTCCCGCCCGTTTCCCGACTGTCCCGTTTCCCGTCCCGTTCCTGGTAAAAAAATACGGCAACGGAAATAAAAAAGGGTTTTCCCGCCAGATTCCGTCCGTTTTCATCCGTAGCGGGGGGCCGGCAGCCCGGCACACTCAAATGGCATCGTCGCGTTGCCCTGGTGGTGGACGACGGATTCCTTCAGAAATTTTTCTCCGGGTCGCTGCCACGCTCCCGGTATCCAACAGATCAGACAGATCAGGCTGACCACTGATTGCGATGGCCTCAGCCCGTCAGCCGCTCGGCCAGCCAGCGGCGCATCTCGCGACCGCGATGGGACGGACCCATCATGGAAGTTCCCCTTTTCCTGTCACCTCGAGCTGGAACGTGACGGCCAGGGCGCAGCGAATGATTGCGATATATTGCTGCAGCCAGCGCCAGTGCGCACACAAACGAGTCTTCAATGAGACAAGATGTCCGACTACTCTAGGCAAAAACTGAGATGGCGTAACAGAGTCACAGCTTGAAGATACCCATCCTTCTTTAGGGCCAAATGACAGAGAAACAGAAATAGCTCTTGGATCCTACTACAGATTAGCAGCCAACAATCCCTCCAGATACTCCCTCTGTCTCCAATTAAGTGTCGCTTAAGAACCGTGTTTATCAGGGAAAACATGTGGTGTCATTTATCCTGCAGAGAGTAGTCATCGCAGTAGATACTCTCTGCCATCTCCCAGATCTGCAAGATGTTATCTTCAGCCACGCTGGCAATGACCCATTTCTCGCTTGGGTTCCAAGACAGCTCCGATATCTTGGCTGTGTGCCCCCCATGGACGAACAGCAGCTCCGGCGGTCCGTCGTCTGCGTCCTCCTCTGATTGCTCATCTCCAATTCTGACGGACACAAGGAAGTTAGAACCAGGAAAAAAGAAAGGGGCGATGGTCAAAAAGAAATTGACACCAATAAGAACCGGCGCTTTGCTTCCATTGCATTGGGATCTGTCGTGCCGATGGAACACACAAAACATAAAAAAAAACCCAAGGATTTGACTTGATTAATACGAAAATATAGCAAAGCACATGAGCTTTTTTTTGCACCTATACAAAGTTCTCAAAAGTTAATGCCTATAGCAAGTGGATTTAGCCTTTATAAAGTTGGTCTAACTGTAGGTCTGTTAATTATTTGCAAGTAGTGCCCCTGATGGCCTGATCCAAAGCTGCTGAGCTGCGTAAATCTTGGAAAATATGCCTTCTGTATGGCATTGGGAGGTGATTTAACTCAACATACCTGTTAACATCCCATATCATCACTCTTTTATCTGCGGCAGACGAAGCTAATACAGTACCCAAATTTGGATTCCATTCAACCTGAAACACCTCTCCCCTGCATGTGCAAATTGCGCAACATATAAGTTCAGGCACTAACGAAAAAAGAAAGATAAGCTACACAAATCAGTTAGGCTCAAGAAGCAGATAAACAGACAGTAGTATACACCAAGTTAATTACTTTCTGAAAGGAAGCTTTCAAACTAATAGGCATTACAGAAGAAGTGCTCAAGTGATCCTCTTTTTAAAGCATGCATGCACTCTTAAGCAAATCAAAGTGATGATGACTTCAGCTAATTATCTCGCGTGGAAGGGTATTTTCAATATTTCAAATGCTGGAACTCATTGTCCAAAACGATGCCCCGCTAATTATCTCTGTTGTTTTCCATTCAAAATTATGACAGCCATCTCCGTTATAGTGCCTGAATAGGCTTCTATTGGCTATGCAGAAGAGCTTTGATCCTGTGGGCAGCCCATATAGTGGCCAGAAGATGCTTGTTACCAACGACCGATGTACAGATGTCATGTGGATGGACTCTCACCAGGTAAGATCAACAAAGGACCATGCATGATGAAATGAATTTACCGGTGCCTAGGGAAAGGATAAATGCCACTTGAAAATAATATTTCGCACAATACCTAATAAATATTCAGAAATTCCACATGCCCCTTAAATATTTATTTATGCAGCAGGTACAAGATTACCCTTGCTTCCTAATAAACCCTAGTGTAAGATTAGGGCAAGTTCTCTGAAACAAGTTAACTTGACCAATTCTCGAGTATCATCTTTGTTATGGATCAGTCACATGTTACAACAAAGTGTCATAAATCACCAACCTCTTTTGCAACTGAAATCTGCCACTGGCCGGATACTGGTTATTTTCCAACACATAGATTTCAAGGTGAACTAAATATAATACCAAACCATAGCTTAAAGTAAATGGATTACCTCATGCAGTGGTTAAATTAGCTATAGAACATTTTCTGACTACATAAGAATAAATACTGAATCACATAAGGCACAAACAAAATTTACGTACTCATGGTTGTCGAAAGTGTGCAAGCTTCTTGATAATTTTCGCATGTCAAATAGTTTAACGGTTGCATCTCCAGATGCTGTGGCCAAGATCCATTCATTAAATGGATTGAATGATAAAGAGTTGACCTAGAAAAGTGAATCGAGCACATTATGAACAGAAAATCAATTCATGAACTAGGACAGCTGAGACAGTGAGCATATAATGCTCTTATAGAAGTAAACCAGAAAAGCAAACTGACAGGTCAGCATGACACCAATGCATCAATTACCTAATCACATGGGGGTTAGATACAAATGAATCATATGAGTAATTTCATATAGCCATTCAGCTTAAAACCCACAAATTTGAAATTATCTTAAGCAAAATATGGCACTGATGTACAGACATTGAAAAAGGCGAAAACTATCTGATGCAGATGGACTAAGCATTATCTTATGGCTTTATAAACTTTGTTTCATAAACCACTCCTATGTACAAAAGCAAAATGAACATATAGAGGTATTATGCAAATGCAATTATGTAGCTATCAAGACCTAAACATACAGTTTAATAACCATCCTCTGTTAAAGAATGTCTACCTCCTAATGCAATTGTGTAGCTATCAAGACCTAAACATACAGTTTAATAATCCTCGGTTAAAGAATGCCTACCTCCTTTTCGTGTGCAGCAATAGATTGTTCTGGTTTGTTTGTACGCAGGTCCCACATCATCAACTTGCAGTCATCGCCAACAGATCCAAATATATTTTCATCTTTCAGGTGCCAAGCAACATCTTCAACGAGATCCTCATGAGCCTGCAAAAGCACCCATCACTCTATCAAACCCTCTGAATGAAAACAAGACAGAACTGGCTAGAATAAGATGGTTAACATTTAGTTGAGGGGGACAGCTTATGAAAGTCTCTATGCTGGAGTTGGACATACCAAATAACTGATACAATTCCAGATATTTCTAGCATGCTACAATTGAATGTGATCTGACAGTAGCACATATTAGATAGATATAAGAATGAAAGCACAAACATCACATGGCCATTCAATACTAATTACCAATATGCTCGCATGAGACTGACTTTCCTGCACGCAGGGATACAGGCACCCCTGCACGTGGCAGCAGGATGCTTGTGCATCGAGATGCAAACTTCCATGCTTTTCTGCTGATGTTTTCGTTAACCTTTTTGAGTTTGAAAGTTTGTAGGTGGGAATTCCCCGTGTGGTCAAGACGAGCAGGGAGCAGCAGTGGTTCATCTCCCGTTCTGTCCATTGGATATTTCTAATGAGGCTTTCATTGTTTATTTGCACGTCATATAGGATTTTTCTGCTGTGATAAATAGGTAAACAAGAGATGGAAGAAACCAATTTATCTTAATGAAATATTCTCTACACAGTTTTCACCTACTAATGAGCTATACAAATTAAATGCCATAAAAGCCTATAAAATATAAACAACGGAGAAATAGTTTCATTTATGATTTTGTTTCTACTCCCTCTATCCTAAATTACTATTTACTTCCGAGTCTGTTCGAAGTAAACTCATTTTATTTTCATGTTTTACTTAAGACAAACCCAAAGCAAGTAGTAATTTGAAAGAGTGAGTACGTACTCAAGTTTAGAAATAATAAAATATTTCATTAAATTATCCTAACTCATACAAACAATTTGTGCGATGCAAAGGCAAGAACTAGACGCTGACTCAACTGGCACAGTTCTTTGCGTTGCCATATACCCCGGGTCACCTCCAGGGGCATGAGACAGGCAGCCAGGCAGGGCATTAGGAGCAGCTCTAAACGCTTCCGCCTTGATGCGGTCTGCACAAGTCTGCTAGCTTCCCTAGAACCTCAGTCCAACCTGCCAAAAGGCTTGCTCATACTCACCTGGTCTCATGCCTTGTTCCTCCTTCCGAATCAAGCCCCATGGAAGAAGCAGATAGTGAACTGCGTGCCTGCTACCATGTCAACCTCTCTGTGTGCTCTGCTCACCGAGCGGTCACCTCACAGATGGGCACTTGCACCGTTGCATAATCGCATCGTCTGGAGAACTTGAGATATTATTACTAATGCTAAAACGAGCCTGCACATGCGCATGGATTTCAATTTCCACGTGTGGAATGGATGCCCAGGTGTGCAGGTGTCATTGTGACCACCTAATGTTTTTTTTATCCTGATGATGATTGGGCTATGGAAATAGGAAACTTCTGCCTCTAATGAAGGAATGGGAACATGAAAAAGTTTGTCTCCAGGATTGATTAGTCAATGGGTAAAGTCACATCTCTGTGCAACTCAGAGATCCTGGCTATAAAGTATAGCGCAAGAGGAACAAGAAGCTTCAGCATGTTAAGGTCTTAAGGAATAAGTGCATTACAGTGAATCGCTTGAAAAGTGAAGGAATCAAACAATCTTTAACATCGCCCCAATTTTGAACAAGCTAAATTCACAGAAGGTTAATTCAATTTCAATGTGTTGGACAGCACAAAGTGAATGTGCAAAGGTGCAAACACAATAAATTGGCTTACAGAGCACATCAAAAGTGATAGCCCTCCTCTAATTTCCCTCAGCACGTGCCTAAGCTTGCTATTTTTTCTTAATTTCCCTCAGCACATGCCTAATCTTGCTGTTTTTTTCTTAAACCTTCACATAAATACATACGGCACACATAGTTCCAACGCCAATTTATAATACAAATAAATGAACGAAGCTAGCATCGTTAGGAAAGAAAACAAGTCATACAAATCAAATTCCTCCATGCATCCAGTTACAGGGTAATCAAATGGTTGTAAATATATGACCCGAAGATGCAGTGATATTGAATAAAGCACACACGAACTAAAGAAAAAAAAAGAACGTGAGTAATGGAGTAGCAAACGAAGCATTACCTCAAACACCTGTTGTGCATCCAGAACAGGAGCTCCACTCCCAGAGGCAAGATCCCACAGGCAAATCTTCTTGTCATACGAGCCGCTCAGCAGCCAGCCCTGTTTCATCGGGCTCCACGCCAAGCCATAGCCCTCTGCGCCATGCCCCCTGAGCACAACATCGGCGCCGCTTTTGCCGGTGTCGTCGCCGTCGCCGAGATGGTACACGTGCACCTCGTCCAGGCAAGTTTTGGTGGCCACCGTAAGGGGACACTGCGGCATGCAGCGCGCGCGGTTGACCTCGCCCCGGTGCGGCACCGCGCGGGAGACGGACAAGGACGGGGCCGCGACGGCGCCGCCTGAGGCAGCGGCGGCCGCTGCGAGGCGGGGAGGGAGCGGGAGCACCGCATCCAAGACCATGAGGTTGTTGGGGGCCTCGTCGGAGGTGTGAGTGCCCACGATGAGCCGGTGGCTGCGGGTCGAGGACTCGAATGGGAGCCACTGCACGGTGAGCGACGGCCACTCGAGCGGGTGGGAGATGACGAGGTCGTAGAGCACCGCCGCGTTCTTCTTCCAGTTCTGGTACTCCTCCATCTCCTCCGCGGACGGAGCTGCCGTCGGTGGGGGGCTCGCCGGTGAGGAGGACCCGCCGTCCATGGCTGCTTCGATCTGCTGCTTTGCGCGGGAGGTAAAGGCGGCGCGCGGCTCGTCTCCCGCCAAAGGATTTGGGGACGAAGCGGCGGGTGGAGGCGTGTATGTCAGTGTGTGGGTGTGCAGGGGGGTAGACGAAGGGTTTTTAATGAGGAAACGTTGGGCCTCCGACCACAAAGCCCAAAATGCAACAGCCAGCCGGCCCATGCATATTATAGGCCATGAGCCCACGAATGGATAACTGGCTTAATGCGTTCTCAAGCCCGAGAGCTTCTCGAGTTCGCGTCCGGTTGCTGCGCCCTCGGCCTCCGCCGCCACCCGCCCGCCGGGATGATGCAGTCTCACGTGCCTTCCCCGGCGAGGTTGGGGCTCACCGCCTCGTCGCCATCTCTCACGCCCAACCCGTCCCCGTTGAACCCGACCTCCTCTCCTCCACAAGGCAACCTGCCCGCTAGCGCAGCAGCAGGCTCTGGTGCGGCCCCAACCCTAACCACCTCGCCGTCGCTGCTCCCGCTCCTGCCGCCGCTCCCCCGCGCGCAGTCGCTACTCCAGCTTATATCGTCGCTCGCCTCCAACCTCTTCGAGCTGTCGCCCAACCGGGCGGCGTGGATCTCGGCGTTCCGGGGGTCGCTCCCCAACTTCCTCCCCTCCGCGTCGTCCTCGGCGCCGCCGCCGCCGCTCCCGACCCCGATCTCCTCCACCAAGGACGCGCTGTCGCTCCTCACCACTCTTCAGACGCAGCTCTTCGAGGCCGTCGCCGAGCTGCAAGAGACCCTCGACCTGCAGGACGCCCGAGCGCGGCTTGCCCGCGACGCGCGTGCCAAGGACGCTGCGCTGCTAGCCTTCGCGAAGAAGCTGCACGAGGCCCACCAAGTACTCGACCGCCTCGTCGACGACTACGCTGACTACCGCCGCGACCCCAAGCGCCCGCGTGGCGCCGCCGCTGCCGACGACCCCGAGCCGGTGTCGGACGGCGACTTCGGCGCGTCCCTCCACTCCAGGCTCAAGCTGGACGACATCCTGATCTATGCGCACCACATAAGTTACACGACCTTTGCACCGCCGGAGCATAGCGCTGGGGTGCCTCTCCGTCTGGCGGCGCCGCCTGCACCACAAGAATCCGAGATGCGGGCGTCGAAGCTGTATCTGTTTGCAGATATGGATGTAGGGGTGCCCAAGAAGCCATTGGAGGCGAAGGATGGGATCACAGTGGAGGTGGAGGCCATGCCTCTGTACGAGCCGCCACAGGAAGGGACACCAAGGCTACCAAACACCTTGCCAACCATGTTCCATAAGAACCTAAAACCACCGCCGGGATGGAAGCCTGGTGACCCAATCGACCTGCCACTGGATGACATACTACCTCCTGTCAAAGGTGAAGAACCTCAGGCCTCTGTGCCGCGGCCACCTGTCTCAGTACGGCCAGTGGCGCCAGTGGGTCCAGAGCCAATTCAAGTCAAGGCTGTTCAGCTTGATTTTGAGAGCAGTAGCAGTGATGAGTACAGCAGTGACGTCGGGAGTTCAGAAGAAGATGATGAAGATTAGTGCTTGGTAAGCTATATCATTTCATCATTTATGTGTTTTAAAGCCATTGTAACCATGCAATAGCAAAGATACATGTCATAATTTTTAGCTGATGTTGTGCACGCCTGTGTTGTTGACTTATGCAGCACTAAATCTAGTGTATTGGGTAGACCCATATGTGACTGAAATCTGCACTGGATTAGTTGTCTGATCACAGGTCATAGTTCTGATAATGCATTTCTGCTCATGGAGTTCTGTTGCCTTGGCATTTGTAGTTCAATATGTGTGAATGGCGAAATCTGAATCCTGTCTTCCTTTGTGAATGCTGAAAATGATGAGTTTATGCTGCTACTCCCCTTCGTAGGGTTTCAGTTGTTATTACCTCCTATCATATGCTTGGGCATTTCAAGTAGGATCTTCCATGTATGCAATTTGGTATGCTCATGTCATCCTGACTAGTTGTGAACTTAAGAGCTGATTCTCAGACCAATGTGATTGTTCTTTTTCCAACTTCATAAGCTATTAAGCCACGTATGGTGCCATTGTTTTTCTTATAATATGCCTAATGTCAATTGTTTGCATTATCTCACATGTTCCTGTAATGCAATAGAATGTAGAAAGGTTTCAAATTGTTTGTATTCTTACCAAATAGGAGTAGTGATAGCTGAGAACTATCTTTGCATAAGTGACATTTCAATTGGGTTACAGAGTGTTGTGAACCTATAACTTTGCATTTCAGATGCATGTTATTGCTGTTTATCTTTATCCTTGAAGCATTATGTGAATGTGTGCTTCGGACATTACTTCAGATCTTTTTCTATGTATGCTTATCTCTCACATTGTGAAGTAGGCGTATACTCTAGTGCATTGCAATAACCTGGGAAAGCTGCACATTCACTGAACCGATTCCACCACTGATACATTTACTTGCCGCAGCAGGTGTGCATCATACTGGGGAAAGCGTTTTTAAGAGATATTCCAACTATCCTTGTTATTGTATATAATCTGTTGAACACTAGTCTAGGTATCATTGGATAATCAACTTGGGATTTATTGTTCGACACATGGAGCCTCTGTTTGCATGTCTAGTCTTGGGAATGTAGCTGTTAAATACAACCTAGTTTCACCATCTCCACCAGGAAAAGAACTTCTGGAACTTATCTCCCCCTTCAGATATTGAGATTTGAGACAATGGATAAATTATTGTATGTTCTTTAATTTATCATATATTCCTGATAACATCAAATGTATTGTTTACTATATTTTTCAAATGTCACAAAGCCTTTTAGTACCAAACAATTTGGGCAGGGTAGATCTCACGAGCCACCAGCAAAGAGGACAAAAAAAAAGGCCGGCAATAATGATAATGCCCACTGATGGATCTAGTTGTGTTAAGGCATAGTAAAAGTGTGTCTGGGTGCTGAAAATGGTGCGTCAGACATATAAAGATGTCATGTATTTCTTTAGGACTGTACATGTTCAGGCACTATTTTCAGTGGTCTAGCCTTAAAGCAGTTACTAAGTTTATTATCTAGTGGCCTCGTGGTGTTTCATGCACAATTTCCAGCATTGTAACTTTGCAAAATTAACACATAAGCTGCAGTCAACTTGAAAGATTTGTCTCAGCACAAAGATCTGTGAAAGTAAAAACATAGCCAACTTGGGTTTATTGCTGAGTCCTTGCCTACCTCTGTAGCTTACTACTCTCTCCGTTTCAAATATAATTCGCTTTTGGCTTTATTAAATGCATAGTTTCTATTCTGTATATAGACAATGTATATCTAGATGCATAGTAAATTCTATGTATCTAGAAAAGCCAAAAGGATTTACATTTTTGGACGGAGCGAGTAACAATTTTACGGTAAAGCATGGGTGGCTTATGCTCGAGATAGTTTCATCTATCGACTTAAGTCGTGTTCCGTTTTCTATTCTGGGTACTGGAACGTGATACTTCTTTGCAAGACAGCCAAGACTGTGGACATGTGGATACAAAACGCACACACATATGACCCGTGACTTGAACATGATTGATTTCGATGTTTGTATTATTACTCTGCAAACAGGATTGGAGCGAGGTGCTTGCATGTGCTCACCCTTCCATTATTGGGACATATAGCTGCTGAAGACGGATTTGTGTGAAATGTACAGATCTGTCAAAGCCAATCTGATATCGTGTCTGTGCTTCCGAATCCAATCCAGCTTTGTTGTCTTGTGTCTTTCCTATCTAGTTTCCGCTCCTACTACTCCTGCTGCTGGTGCTTATGGATTCTCTTGCCCTGGCGCCGACGCCCACCTGTGCCGGGGTAGCTTCTCATGAGCCCCAAGGGCTTCTTATCCCAATCATCGTGCCACAGTGGCGAGATGGAAGCGATCGAAGGCAGCAAAGCGCAGTGGTTAGGATACAGCTCATGGGGCACGGTGGTCCGTCGCTGGCGCTGTTGCTGCTGCTCGTCCTCGTCGTGGCGCCATGGCAGGTCGCCGCGGTGGGCAATGCGACGGCGGTAGGCGGCGGCGGCAGGCCGCGGGTACCGGCCATCCTGGTGTTCGGTGACTCCATCGTCGACACGGGCAACAACAACGCCGTCCTCACGCTCACCAGGTCCGACTTCAGGCCGTACGGCAAGGACCTCAACGGCGGCGTCCCCACCGGCCGCTTCTCCAACGGCCGGATCCCCACGGACCTGCTAGGTTCGTTGCTTATTGCTAGCGAATATAATCCCTAGGTAGAGCGGCGCCATGTAGTAATTCACTTCGAACAATCTTGCCATGACTTGGCACACTTGTGTGCACGCAGCGTCGCGTCTCGGCTTGAAGGATCTGGTTCCGGCGTACCTTGGCACTGACCTCACTGACGGCGACCTCCTCACCGGCGTCAGCTTCGCTTCGGCGGGCACCGGCTACGACCCTCTCACCTCCACTCTAGTGGTAAACAACCATAGAGCTTAAAGCTTACCTTTCACTCCAACACCACCTCATGTGCGCGTTCGATGGTGTCGAGATACTGAAGCTTGCAAATGCGGCGCCACGCAGGCTGTCCTGCCGATGCAGGAGGAGCTCAACATGTTCGCCGAGTACAGGGAGAAGCTCGCAGGGGTCGTCGCCGCCGCGGGGATCGTAGCCGAGAGCCTCTTCCTTGTCTGCGCCGGGTCAGACGACATCGCCAACAACTACTACCTCGCCCCTGTCAGACCTCTGCAGTACGACATCTCGGCGTACGTGGATTTCCTCGTTCAGCAGGCTTGCGACTTCATGAAGGTGAATCTTTTTTACCCCTTTGTCGGTGCCTGATTTAGTCGCACCGGCACAAACAAGTGATTGCGGTGCTAATCCACTCGTTGCCCCGACGGCGGGTGAAGAGACGGGGCTTTTTATCCTGGTTCCGGCCACGGGGCCGTACGTCCAGCAGTGGTGCGGAGCACCGGTTTCGTATTGCTCATAGTAGGGGGTTACAAGCAAGGTGGGAGAAGGAGGCGAGCTCCTAAGTCCCTGAGCTTTTTTGGTGGCTAAGTGCGTTTGTATGTGTTCTGTGGCGTTAACCTGCTGTCACTTGCCCTTTTGCATGGGCTTCCCTTCCCCTTTTATAGGCATAAGGGGGAGGGCGTGAGAGTACATGCGTTCGTGGCGCAGACGTGCTAAGTGTACTGTGCTGCCCATGCCGCGCACGATGCGATCGGGAATCGCGCCTTCCAACTCCGGCTGACGACATGGCAGTGGTTGATGTGATGTTCTTCTTGCGACAGATCAGGACTTCGAGGGTGGCAACTTGAGTACGGCGCCCGGATCGAAGCTCCGTAGTTTCCTTCGAGGGTTGCCATCGAGGATGATAGCGCATCCGAGGCAAGCAAAGTCAAAGGAGTAGTTGGCACAGTATCACTGCCAGGACCGACCTGTGCAGTGTCAGATCAGAATCCACCGTGCCAGGTGGATTTGACCGATGTCTTCTCCGCAGTATGGGCGGTGGCGTGGCGCAGTGAATCCTTCTTTTTGACCGCAGAGGAGAGTCATTATGATCGGTGGTGATGGTTGCAGAGTCTCGGGCGTTGCTCCCGGCGTGGCAGGCTCGAGCTTGGCCCGCAAGCTCGAGCTTGCCGAGCCTCGAACGTGACGGAAACGCTGGCTCGAGGGTGAACGTCTCCCTCGAGCCTGGCTGCCGAGCCTCGAACGTTACGAACATTCCCGCTCGAGGGTGGTCGTCCACCTCGAGCGGGACGGACGCTGAGGAGGAGTTGCTGTGGTGGGCCTTTGCTGGGCTGCAGAGCCAGCCGACGTCGTTGTGGGCCTTGTTGCCAAGTAGTTTAGGGTCCAAGTTAGGGTACCCCTACTATTGGTACCCAACAGTAGCCCCCGAGCCTCCGCAGGAGTGAGGTTCAATCCTGCGGAGGTTGGTGTTCATCGAGGCTTTCGAGGCCTTCGTCCCTTCGCGGGTTCTGGGAATCCGTGGGGGCGCGCTAGCGCACCCGCGGGTGTAGCCCTCGAGGCCTTGGGAGAGTGGTTGACACTCTCTCAAGGTCTCAGCTCGATGTGAGGGGTTTTCGTTGCTTCCCCAGGGGTGGGTCCGTCCACAACGCCTGAGGTCCTCGAACCTAGCCTTGTTTGACGTGGTTCGAGGAAATCTCGAGCTTTCTTCGTACCTCGTGGTCTCTTTCGAGGGGTCGAGGATGAGGCGATCCGTGCTTCCCACGATTGGGATCGTACCACGGATGCCTGGGTGAGCTGGTAGCGGGTAGTTCGAGCGGACGTCCATGCCCTGTTCGATAAGGGTAGGCTCGTGGTCTTAGGACACGCCCGTGAAAGCTTTTCGCAAAAGTATGCTGGACGGGATTCGACCTCGTTCGATAGAGGTCGAGGGCTCGATGCTCCCCCTCGTGGGGTCCCTCGATCTAGGCACTTTCGACCAGCCTCGAACGCGCTTGACGGATCTCCTCGAACATATGGGCTCGAGGCTCTTATTCGTGGGTACCGCCGAGCGTTCTTGACTCGATCGATCTGGGGTGCGTGTGGAACCCTCGATGGGCCAGGTCTCGAACCCCTGATCAGTAGAACGATGACTTCCTCCCTCTGAGGGGGGATGCCTTAAGCGTTCCCTCCACGTGCCTTCCACCGCTTCGTGCGGGGTCATGATGACCATTAGGGCAGTTACTGCGACTTTATGGGGGAGTGGGCGCGCCTTTTCAGGCGTGGTGTGGCCTGGGCGAAGTGACCGAACGACTGCTCGGTCGGCGGAAGAGCGTCCTCTTCCCGGGCGAAGATGACGGCGGCTGGGATGACCTTGGCGGTGGGAGGGGAACCTGAAAGCCTCGGGACATCGAGCCCGGTGTAAATAGTAGTTTAGAGACTTGCGTTTCCTGATGTAAGAACAGTTCGTTTGTTTTCATACATCCTACTTGTTTTCGTTAAACATCATTTGTATCGTTAAACGAGGTTTATTTTCAAGCGGTATCTCTGCGATGCACGTTGTGTCCAATGCATGCGCCTCGGAAGGAAGTCGCCACTAGGATCGATCGTACGTGAATGACTTAGGCGGAGGGAAGTGAGGTGCTGCCGTAGCCTCGAGGCGTAGGCGGGCACTCGGCTCAGACGACCCTGCCCTTGTCCGTTTCACGCCTAGTGTCCTCCTTTCGAGGGTTGCAAAAGAGCACTTGGCGATACGCTCGAGATATCACAAGAATTTTGAAAAAGCATTGATTTTTTCGGGGGTTCGTCCCCGTTGTAGCCCCCGAGGGGGGATGGTCCTAGCGAGGGTAGGACCAAACCCCATTCAAGTGTTAGTGGACTCGAGTCCACTTGATTCGTTCACAACTTGCGGGAGCTAAGCCAAAAACTTAATCAAGAGTTTGTACAATCGAAAGTATGTAGAAAAAAGGTTCGAGGGTCTGAAGCCGCTCTAGGGGTAGAAGCGACTTAGCTGTTGGATGTTCCTGGCGTTCACGAGGACTTCCATCGGTGGCGGGTCCTCCCACGATGAAGAACACTTGTTCCACCTTGGGGTACCCGTTGGCATCAGAGACACCCTCCACATGGAGGGCCTCGAGGCCCCTTGTGGCTGGGGTCCATTGTGGGGACTTCGTTTGTCGTTGTTGCCCTTCTCGCTAGGGGCTCGAGACTTCTTCCCCTTCTTGCCTTGATTTTACTTCTTCGAGGGGTACCTTGGCTTGCTGCCCTCCGCGGGCGTCTCCTCGGGGCGTTTTCCCTTCTTGCCGTTGAAGATGGCGTTGGCCGCCTCCTCCCCCGAAGCGTACTTGGAGGCTACCTCGAATAGCCGGTTCGCGTCGGGGGGAGGGTTCCTCCCCAACTTGCATATCAGATTGTAGCTAGTGGTGCTCTCGAGGAAGAAGTGGATGATCTGATGGTCGGTGATGTTGGGAAGCTCGGTGCAGCGCTTGGAGAAGCGCCGGATGAAGTCCCTCAAGGATTCGCCGGGTTTTTGTTTGCACCCTCGAAGGTCCCACGTGTTCCCGGGGCGCACGTAGGTGCCCTGGAAATTCCCCACGAAGGTCTCGACCTGGTCGTTCCAGTCGCGGATCCGTTTGGGGAGGGCAGATGCTCGAGCCATGTCCGTGCGGAATCTGCTAGGTGGAGTGGCAGATTGCGGATGATCATGTCGTCATCTGTAGCGTCGCCGAGCTGGCATGCTAGGCGGTAGTCGTTCAACCATACCCTAGGGTCCGTTTCCCCAGTGTATTTGGTGATGGTAGTAGGCTGTCGGAAGCGAGGGGGAATCGGAGCGGTGCGGATGTTGCGACTAAACACCCGTGTTCCCGCTGGCTCCGCGGCCGCATCCCGGTTCTAGCCAACGTCGGTGCGCCCGCGTTGGTGGGTCCAGGCTCCCTCTCGCTACCTCATTTGGTTCAGCGTGTTGCGGGCGTCGCCATCGTTGATCGTGCCTCGGGTGTCCCGGAGGTGCGATCTCGCGGGCACCCGCGTGGGAAGTGTTCCTGCTTCGGGTGCGCGTGGTTCGTTGGTGCGACGTCGCGCAACGTCCCGGTGGGAGTTGCCCCGGGATTACGCTCGTGCCCTGCCGTTAGGCCGGGGTGAGCGCACCGATGACTCCCCTCCACATTCGCCCTTCGAGACCGGTGAGCGTCGAAGGTGGGAGGCTGAGCTCTCGGCCTGCTGTCGTGCGGCGTTCTCAACCAGCTTTTGGGCCTCCAGTTGCAGCTTCCGCCCCTCGGGGGTAGCTGGCTCTGGCATGGCTCGAAGCGGCGCGGCCGCCGCGATGAGCTTTTGGCTCATCCTGGGAGCGAGGTCGTCATCTCTGCCCTTGGCAAGGATGCGGGCCTAAGCTACTCGCCCCGCACGCCGCGCGTCCGTGCTCTGTTCGTGGCCTTGTTTGGGCGGCTCGTGGTCGGAGCGCGCCGGTGGTGAGACGTCGGGCGAGCAACTCGTGGTAGACGGCGTGGATGCCGCTCGTCCTCGGAAGGCAAGTGATCCGATGGGTCCGGTGGCTGCGCGCCTACCGGATCTACGCCGTTGTTGCCTCCCTGGTCGTCATCTCCACCATCGTCGTCCGACGTCGATCCTTCGCTGACCCGCCCATCGCTGATGACGAAACACTCCCTGGTCGGACCATACTCATCATCGGAATAGCCGAAGCAATAATCCACCGCTGTTTGGAAGGCCAGAAAGGCCTCTGGGTCGCGGAGACCCGAGTAGTCCCAACCAGGGTGCTCATGCTCAAAGGCATATCCATCTTCCGATTCCGTGTGGGAATCGTCGGGCGTCCGAGCGGTGAGGTCGCGTCCCGAGGCCGGATGACGGCCTGACTGGCCATCATACGCACTCATGGCGGTGCGGACGAGCGAGGCGTACGTGGCCGTAGGGCCGCGTAGCCCATAGGGATAGGGACGTGCCGTCGTAGCACGTGGTGCAGAAATGGGTCCCGGGAGGAAGGGAGCAGCCCTCTCCTGTGACCCTGATCGCGGGATCTCCCCTTCCCTCGCGGGAGGAGGGATGCTGACGTCGGCGGCGCGCCTTGCAGCGCGCGCTCGTCGTACGCGAGGTCCGGGACGACTCCGTCGTCGCGGTGCTGCCAGTGGCAGTTGAGGTGGCTCCAGCTGGTTGCTCAGTTCCTCTCGGAGGATGCGCATGTGGTAACCGTCGCCACATGCCTGGAACTGTAAGCTCCCGAACCGGATCTCTTGCCCCGCTGGGAGCAGATTGCTTTCGCCCAGCGGGGGTCGTCCTTGGTTGAAGTTCGCCATCGGGAACGAGAATTGCGCAGCGCTGGTCCCCTACCTGGCGCGCCAACTGTCGGTGCCTGATTTGGTCGCACCGGCACAAACAAGTGATTGCGGTGCTAATCCACTCGTTGCTCCGATGGCGGGTGAAGAGACGGGGGTTTTTATCCTGGTTCCGGCCACGGGGCCGTACGTCCAGCAGTGGTGCGGAGCACCGGTTTCGTGTTGCTCGTAGTAGGGGGTTACAAGCAAGGTGGGAGAAGGAGGCGAGCTCCTAAGTCCCTGAGCTTTTTGGTGGCTAAGTGCGTTTGTATGTGTTCTGTGGCGTCAACCTGCTGTCACTTGCCCTTTTGCATGGGCTTCCCTTCCCCTTTTATAGGCATAAGGGGGAGGGCGTGAGAGTACATGCGTTCGTGGCGCAGACGTGCTAAGTGTACTGTGCTGCCCATGCCGCGCACGATGCGATCGGGAATCGCGCCTTCCAACTCCGGCTGACGACATGGCAGTGGTTGATGTGATGTTCTTCTTGCGACAGATCAGGACTTCGAGGGTGGCAACTTGAGTACGGCGCCCGGATCGAAGCTCCTAGTTTCCTTCGAGGGTTGCCATCGAGGATGATAGCGCATCCGAGGCAAGCAAAGTCAAAGGAGTAGTTGGCACAGTATCACTGCCAGGACCGACCTATGCAGTGTCAGATCAGAATCCACCGTGCCAGGTGGATTTGACCGATGTCTTCTCCGCAGTACGGGCGGTGGCGTGGCGCAGTGAATCCTTCTTTTTGACCGCAGAGGAGAGTCATTATGATCGGTGGTGATGGTCGCAGAGTCTCGGGCGTTGCTCCCGGCGTGGCAGGCTCGAGCTTGGCCCGCAAGCTCGAGCTTGCCGAGCCTCGAACGTGACGGAAACGCTGGCTCGAGGGTGAACGTCTCCCTCGAGCCTGGCTGCCGAGCCTCGAACGTCACGGACATTCCCGCTCGAGGGTGGTCGTCCACCTCGAGCGGGATGGACGCTGAGGAGGAGTTGCTGTGGTGGACCTTTGCTGGGCTGCAGAGCCAGGCCGACGTCGTTGTGGGCCTTGTTGCCAAGTAGTTTAGGGTGCAAGTTAGGGTACCCCTACTATTGGTACCAAACACCCTTATATCAATTTCGCGCTCACAACCTCATCATTCAATTCAACTGTTCGAATTCCTTAATTAGCTTGCTGATCGAATTCGCATTTCTCGAATCAGCTGTTACTGTAAGTACTGAATATTCCATTCAGGCTAATACTGAAATGTCTCTCAAGTCTGCTCATCGATCGTTGGTGTGCCTGTGCAATGCGCTGCGCTGTTGCTGCAGCAACTGTACCAGCAAGGGGCCAGGAGGATCGCGATCCTGGGGCTCCCGCCGATCGGGTGCGTGCCGGCGCAGCGGACCGGCCCAGCCAGGGACTGCGACCCGGCGCGCAACCTCGCGGCGCGGATGTTCAACTCGAGGCTGGAGGCAGCCATGGCGGGGCTCCAGGAGGAACTGCGGTGCCAGAGGATTGGCTACGTGGACATCTACGACGTCCTGCGCGACATGATCACCGACCCCTGCAAATACGGTATATATGTGGCGCCGCAGCAACCAACAGCTCGAGCTCATCATCTGGCTTCTTCATGAGAGTCTGTCTGATCGCTCCTCGCTCGTTCGTTCGTTCGTTCGTTCTGGCGCTGCAGGTTTCGACGTCTCGACGAGGGGATGCTGCGGCACGGGGGACTTCGAGGTGGGGCTCCTGTGCAACCAGCTGACGGCGCCGACGTGCCCCGACGACCGGAAGTACGTGTTCTGGGACAGCTTCCATCCGACCGAGAGAGCTTACGAGATCATCGTGGACTACCTGTTCCCAAGATACGTAGAGAAGCTACTGTGAGCGTGTGGACTGCGGCTGCAACTGGTTCGCGCCATTTCCGTTCCAGGTGCTGTTCTGTCTTCCCTGTATTCCTGTACGGGCAGAGGAGGAAACGTACCTTATTTATGTATCCTAAAGCAAGGTTTCAGCTGCGTGGAGTTTGACGTCAGTGCTCGCTTATTATCCGCATACCTGGCGACAGCCGGCAGGTGTTGTGTTGGTGTTCATTGAATCCTTGTCATCAAGCACTATGTTCACGTGAGTCAGCCAAACTGTTGTGTTAAGTTCCAAAAACTACTCTTTACTTCCTATTCACCCTCCTTAAATAACACGTTTTCCAGAAAATTCATTTTCTAATTTTCCTATTCATCCCCTTCACGTAACACGTTTAAAAAAAAAAAGTACTTTTTCCCCGACTAAACACAGACGTGATGACTGATGAGCAAACGGGGGTTTCCAGTCCACGCTGATCGCTGCTGCAAAGAGGCCTAGATTGACAAGGGAGCCGCGTGGGCTGGCTTACGGCGAGCAGGTCATGGGCTACAGTATGGGCTGGTTAGTCTCCACTGTCCTAGGATTTCCCTTTTAATCTTTTGACTTACAGAGATCAATAAACGCTGTTCATCCATGGCGGCGACAGAGAAATCGAGCACGAGAAGGGGAGGGGCGTAGCAGGGAACCCGGCCATCTTGCTTATATCACAAAGAATCAGATTAATGATTCACTTATGGATGAAGACTTTTTATCATAAATTTGATCATTTGTCTTATTAAAAAATTATTTAAATATAGTCAATCTAAATGATTTTTGTGAACTGAGCTCTAGCTCAGCTGGCAAGTTTCCTTGTGGTGGAACCAGTCTATCAGGGTTCGAGTCCTCGATTCGGCACTGGTGCTCGTATTTTCCTGGATTTATTCTAGGATTTAACCGGCGCTATTCTTTCAGTAGTAGGCGACGTGCCCGTCGATAGCGAGGCGCCTGTGGTGACTTCCTCAGTTTGGAGGATTTGTCGGCCTAGTCTTTCGGAGGTGCTCATAGGGGGGAGGATTTGTCGCTATTCTTTCAGTAGTAGGCGACGTGCCCGTCGATAGCGAGGCGCCTGTGGTGACTTCCTCAGTTTGGAGGATTTGTCGGCCCAGTCTTTCGGAGGTGCTCATAGGGGGGAGGATTTGTCGGCCCAGTCTTTCGGAGGTGCTCATAGGGGGGAGGATTTGTTGGCCCAGTCTTTCGGAGGTGCTCATAGGGGTAGGGTTACGTGCGTATGTTCGTAGGGGCAAGTGTGCGTGCGTGTATGTGAGTGTCTGCGTCTGTACCAGTTTGGAGGATTTACCGGCCCAGTTTTTCAGAAGTGCTCATAGGGGTAGGGTTGCGTGCGTATGTCTGTAGGGGCAAGTGTGCGTGTATGTGAGTGTCTGCGTCTGTAATGTGTGATTGTAAAAAATATAAATAATTTTTAAGAACTTTTATTAATAATAACAAAACAAGGAGCGACAACAACAACATACTCCTTCCGTCTCATAATTATGGTCGTTTTGGGTGTTCGTGCCACGAGTTTGACTAGATTTGTAGAAAATACGTTCAATACTTAAATTTTTCAAATATTTTTTTTATAAAAAACTAGATCTAAATATCTATCTAATGATATTTGTCCATAAAATTTTATATATATTTTTATATAATTGACCGTAGTATTTTCTCAGGAAGTGAGAAAGACTATAATTTTAGTGGGAGGGAGTAGCTTTTAGTCCCAAATAAGTTACGATAAGCTAAAGATGAAACTCAAGATAGAAAAGTCAACTCATGCATGTTGATAGCTATTGGTGCTCTCACCTTGAGGTCTCTTTTCACTAACTTGTCATAAATCGGTTAGGCCATCCCCAACCCATCTATTAGGATGGTGTCGGGTACCTGTAAAAGGGGTACCCTAACTTAGGCCTAAAATTACTCGGCGACAAGGCCCACAACGACATTGCCCTGGTTCTACAGCCCAGCAAAGGCCCACCAGCAAAGGCCCACCATCGAAACAACTCCTCGGCACCCGTCCCGCTCGAGGTGGACGACCACCCTCGAGCAGGGATGTCCGTGACGATCGAGGTTCAGCGACCTCGAGGGAGACGTCACCCCTCGAGCGGGTGATTTCCGTCTCGTTCGAGGTTCGGTAGGCACGAGCTTACGGTCAGGCTCGAGCTTGCCACACTGGGAATGACGCCCAAGGCTCTGCGACCCATCAATCCAAATCAGGATGACGCTCCTCTGCAGTAAAAAAGCAAGGGAATCACTGCTCCACGCCACCACCCATGCCCCGTAGAAGACACCGGTCAAATCCGCTCGCAACAGTGGACTTCTGAGCGCCATGCTGCACGGCCAGACCTAACTTGGCAGCAGTACTGTGCCAACCACTCCTTTGACTTTGCTCGCCTCGGGCGCGCCACCATCCTCGAAGGCGACCCTCGAAGGAAACTACAGAGACTCGATCTGGACGCCGTACGCAAGTTGCCACCCTCGACGCCGTGAGCCGTCACAAGAAGGAAGGACATCACGTCAGCTACTGCCATGTCGTCAGCCGGAGTTGGAAGGCGCGATTCCCGCTCGCACAGTGCGCGGCATGGACAGAACAGTGTACTTAGCAATGTCAACACCACGAACACATGCACTCGCACCCTGCCCCCTTGGTCTATAAAAGGGGAAGGAAAGCCCATGCAAAGGGCAACGGCCAAACGCACTCAAGTCCACACGCGCTAGAACACACACCACTTAGCTAGCGAAAGCTAGACTCAGGGACTTAGGAGCTCATCTCCTTCTCCCACCTTGCTTGTAACCCCCTACTACGAGCAACACGTACACCGGTGCACCGCACCACTGCTGGACGTACGGCCCCGTGGCCGGAACCAGGATAAAAACCCCTGTCTCTTCACCCACCATCAGGGCAACGAGTGGATTAGCACCGCAATCACTTGTTTGTGCCGATGTGACCAAATCAGGCACCGACAGTTGGCGCGTCAGGTAGGGACCAGCGCTGCGCAACCCTCGTTCCCGATGGCGAACTTCGACCAAGGACAGCCCTCGCTGGGCGAGAGCAATCTGCTCCCAGTGGGGCAGGAGATCTGGTTCGAGAGCTTACGGTTCCAGGCATGTGGCGATGGTTACCACATGTGCATCCTCCAGAAGGAACCAAGCAACCAACTGGAGCCTCCTCATCCGCCACTGGCAGCACCGCGACGACGGAGTCGTCGCGGACCTCGTGTACGACGAGCGTGTGCTGCAAGGCGCGCCGCCGACGTCGGCATCCCCCCTCCCCCGAGGGAAGGGGAGATCTCGCGGTCAGGGTCACAGGAGAGGGCTGCTCCCTTCCTCCCGCGACCCATGTCTGCACCACGTGCTACGACGGCACGTCCCTATCCCTACGGGCTACGCGGCCCTACGGTCACGTACGCCTCGTTCGTCCGCACTGCCATGAGTGCGTATGATGGCCAGCCAGGTTGTCATCCAGTCTCGGAGCACGACCTCGCCGCTCCGACGCCCGACGATTCCCGCACGGAATCGGAAGATGGATACGCCTTTGAGCGTGAACGCCCTGGTTGGGACTACTCGGGTCTCCGCGACCCAGAGGCCTTTCTGGCCTTCCAAACAGCGGCGGATTATTGCTTTGGCTATTCCGATGATGAGTATGATCCAACCAGGGAGTGTTTTGTCATCAGCGACGGGCGGGTCAGCGAGGGATCGACGTCGGACGACGACGGCGAGGATGACGACCAGGGAGGCAACAACGGTGTAGATCCGGTAGGCGCGCAGCCACGGGACCCATCGGACCACTCTCCTTCCGAGGACGAGCGGCATCCACGCCGCCTGCCACGAGTTGCTCTCCCCCACGACTTGGGAAGTGGTGACGTCTCACCACCGGCGCGCTCCAACCACGAGCCGCCCAAACAAGGCCACGAACAGAGCACAGACGCGCGGCGTGCGGGGCGAGTAGCTTAGGCCCGCATCCTTGCCAAGGGCAGAGATGACGACCTCGCTCCCAGGATGAGCCAAAAGCTCATCGCGGCGGCCGCGCCGCTCCGAGCCATGCCAGAGCCAGCTACCCCCGAGGGGCGGAAGCTGCAATTGGAGGCCCAAAAGCTGGTTGAGAACGCTGCACGACAGCAGGCCGAGAGCTCAGCCTCCCACCTTCGACGCTCACCGGTCTCGAAGGGCGAATGTGGAGGGGGGTCATCGGTACGCTCACCCCGGCCTAACGGCAGGGCACGAGCACAGTCCCGGGGCGACTCCCACCGGGACATGGCGCGACGCCACGTCAGCGAACCACGTGCACCCGAAGCAGTAACACTTCCCGCGAGGGTGCCCGCGAGATCACGCCTCCGGGACACCCGAGGCGCGATCAACGATGGCGACGCCCGCAACACGCTGAACCAAATAAGGCAGCGAGAGGGAGCCCGGACCCACCAACGTGGGCGCACCGACGTTGGGTGGGACCGGGATGCGGCCCCGGAGCCAGCGGGAACACGGGTGTTTAGTCGCAGCATCCGTACCGCCCCGATTCCCCCCCGCTTCCGACAGCCTACTACCATCACCAAATACTCTGGGGAAACGGACCCCAGGGTATGGTTGAACGACTACCGCCTAGCATGCCAGCTCGGCGGCGCTACAGATGACGCCATGATTATCCGCAATCTGCCACTCCACCTGGTAGATTCCGCGCGGACATGGCTCGAGCATCTGCCCCACCAATCGGATCCACGACTGGAACGACCTGGTCGAAACCTTCGTGAGGAACTTCCAGGGCACCTACGTGCACCCCGGGAACATGTGGGATCTTCGAGGGTGCAACCAAAAGCCCGGTGAATCCCTGAGGGACTTCATCCGGCGCTTCTCCAAGCGCTGCATCGAGCTGCCCAACATCACCGACACTCAGATCATCCACTTCTTCCTCGAGAGCACCACTAGCTACAACCTAATATGCAAGTTGGGGAGGGACCCTCCCCCCGACGCGAACCGGCTATTCGAGGTAGCCTCCAAATACGCTTCGGGGGAGGAGGCGGCCAACGCCATCTTCAACGGCAAGAAGGGAAAGCGCCCCGAAGAGACGCCCGTGGAGGGCAGCAAGCCAAGGAGGCCCTCGAGGAAGTAAAATCAAGGCAAGAAGGGGAAGAAGTATCGAACCCCTAGCGAGAAGGGCAACAACGACAAACGAAGTCCCCGCAGTGGACCCTAACCACAAGGGGCCTCGAGGCCCTCCATGTGGAGGGGTGTCTCTGATGCCAACGGGTACCTCAAGGTGGAACAAGTGTTCTTCATCATGGGAGGACCCTCCGCCGACGAAAATCCTCGCGGACGCCTGAAACATCCAACAGCTAAGCCGATTCTACCCCTAGAGCGGCTTCAGACCCTCGAACCTTTTTTGTACATACTTTCGATTGTACAAACTCTTGATTAAGTATTTGGCTTAGCCCCCGCAAGTTGTGAACGAATCAAGTGGACTCGAGTCCACTAACACTTGAATGGGGTTTGGTCCTACCCTCGCTAGGACCATCCCCCCTCGGGGGCTACAACGGGGACGAACCCCCGAAAAAAAACAATGCTTTTTCAAAATTCTTGTGATATCTCGAGCGTATCGCCAAGTGCTCTTTTGCAACCCTCGAAGGGAAGACACTAGGCATGAAACGGACAAAGGCAGGGTCGCCTGAGCCGAGTGCTCGCCTACGCCTCGAGGCTACGGCAGCACCTCACTTCCCTCCGCCTAAGTCATTCACGTACGATCGATCCTAGTGGCGACTTCCTTTCAAGGCGCATGCATTCGACACAACGTGCATCGCAGAGATACCGCTTGAAAATAAAACTCGTTTAACAATACAAACGATGTTTAACGAAAATAAGTAGGATGTATGAAAACAAACGAATTGTTCTTACATCAGGAAACGCAAGTCTCTAAACTACTATTTACACTCGGGCTCGATGTCCCGAGGCTTTCAGGGTCCGCTCCCACCATCAAGGTCGTCCCAGCCGCCGCCATCTTCGCCCGGGAAGAGGACGCTCTTCCGCCGTCTGGGCAGTCGTGCGGTCACTTCGCCCAGGCCACGCCACGCCTAAAAAGGCGCGCACACTCCCCCACGAAGTCGCAGTAACTGCCCTAATGGTCATCATGACCCCGCACGAAGAGGTGGAAGGCACATTCAACACACCAACCCTTGAAAGGGCAGCCTTCGTTCTACTGATCAGGGGTTCGAACTCTGGACCTCCGAAGGGTTTCGACAGGGGCCCCAGATCAACCGAGTCAGGGATAATCGACGGTACCCTCGAAGCTCGAGCGCTCGAGGAAACCAATCGATTATGTTCGAGGCCAGGCAAAGTGCCTAGATCGAGGGACCCCTCGAGGGGGAGCATCGAGCCCTCGACCTCTATCGAATGAGGTCGAGTCCCATCTAGCATACTTTTGCGAAAAGCTTTTACGGGCGTGTCCTGTGACCACGAGCCTACCCTCATCGAACGGGGCATGGACGTCCGCTCGAACTACCCGCTATCAGCTCACCCAGGCATCCGTGGCTCGATCCCAATCGTGGGAAGCATGGATCGCCTCCCCCTCAGTCCCTCGAAAGGGACCCTGAGGAACGAAGAAAAATCTGGGACATCTCGAGCCAAACGAGGCTCGGGGGCTCCTAGTGCTGTGGACGAACCCACATGACCACGTTCCTCCCCACATCGGCCACGACTCCCACGTCTACCACCGTTACCCCGCGCGGAGCGGAACACGTGGAGGGAACGCTCAAGGCTGCCCCCTCGAAGGGAGGAAATCTTCGTACTACTGATCAAGGGTTCAAACCTTGGACCTCCGAAGGGTTTCGACAGGGGCCCCAGATCAACCGAGTCAGGGATAATCGACGGTACCCTCGAAGCTCGAACGCTCGAGAAAACCAACCGATTATGTTCGAGGCCAGGCAAAGTGCCTAGATCGAGGGACCCCTCGAGGGGGAGCATCGAGCCCTCGACCTCTATCGAATGAGGTCGAGTCCCATCTACAAAAATCTGCTGCTGATTAACATTCCATGCCACGAATGTAACAATTTCTGGTGTAATGTAACCTGATTTTGAGGGCTAACCACACCAGTGCCAATAGCATATGAAAGACATCATCTCCAATAGAGTAATTTGCTCCCATAAACCACAGACAAATCACAGGGCCTGCCGTCAAAGGCAAACAGTAGCAACACGAGCACGGAACAGCATAACAATATTCATAATCACTGGCCAATCACCGCACAAAACAACCCTAATCAAGCAGAAACATGAACATAAGGGTACAAACGGATCTAAACGATGAGCGGATACCAAATTGGGACGGATGAGATAACAGGGGAGACAGCACTCACCAGGATGAGGTCGAAGAGGGTGCCCTGGTCGACCTTGACGAACTCGGCATCGAAGGTTTTGAGCTCATCGTCGGAGGCCTTGTTGGTAGCGGCGGTCGAGTCAGTGGCGTCCGCGTCAGCGCCGTGGCGCGCCTCGACGTGCTTCTTGCAGTACTCGATGACCTTGGCGAGGATCTTGGAGTTGACGTTGGGGACGGGGATGCCGTTGTCGGCGCAGCCGTCCTCGATCATGTGCAGGATGGTGCGCGACTCCTTCGCCACCGACTCCTCCACCTCGAAGTTCTCCTGGTCGCAGCTGACCAGCGTCAGCATCTTGTCCTTCCCGGCCGCCGCCGCGTCCGCCGCCATCGATCCGATCGCCGGGAGGAACAGGTGGCTAGGAGGTTGTTTGGTGAGGCGAGGAAGCTGCGCGGTAAGACCCTAGCGGCGGAAGCTATGCAGTCCGACTCCGAGATTGAAGGGGATGGGTTGTCTACGGCTTTATGGCCGGCGTCCCGGAGGCGAAGGGGGAAGACGATATCTGCTCCTGGGTCGGGTTGGTCTGTTTGGGCCGCAGACAGGTTCGAGTGGTGGGCTTTTCTGGATACCGACTTGCGTATCTATCTATACCTATTTCTAAATCTAAATCTAAATCTAATCTAAATCTAAAGAATTTCTAAAGCAAGTATGGTTTCTGCCCAATTTTGGTTCGTCGTGGGCCCCACCAGTCAGACATGCCCTCCCACGATCCCACCTCTTCAACAGCCGAGTCCTCACCGGATTTTCCTCAAAGTTTTGGATTGAGTACGTAGACCGAATCGAATATGGATCCAAAACGAGCAATTGGAGTCAGATCCCATCAAAACCATGCTTAATAAATCGAAGCAGATCAAATCAAGTAACATCAATAATCACCTCGCAACACCGAAGGGGAAAAACTCAAGGGCCAAGAAGCTAAAGAAAAAAAATCAATTGGATCGTTCCGCAGTGAGGGCGGGAGCTGGGCTGTCGGAGGAGGCATGACAGGGAGACTTCCCTGTTGATGGAGATAGGACTACGCGACGTTCCGCTGCTCGTCGGCGTCGCGAGGCCGCCGCTCGTCTGATTCGTGCGGCCACTGCGCCATGCCGCCGCTCGCCCTCGTCGCGCGGCCGCCACGCCGTCCTGCCGCTCGGGCCTCGTCGTCTGGCCACCGCGGTGCCGCCACATCCCGCCGCTTGCCTTGCGACGCGCGGCCGGGGTCGTAGCCCTTCTCCACCGCTCGAGCGCCGTCGGTGCCTGAACTACCCAGCAGATGTGTCGGGTACCTGTAAAAGGGGTACCCTAACTTAGGCCTAAAACTACTCGGCGACAAGGCCCACAACGACATTGGCCTGGTTCTACAGCCCAGCAAAGGCCCACCATCGCAACAACTCCTCGGCACCCGTCCCGCTCAAGGTGGACGACCACCCTCGAGCAGGGATGTCCGTGACGATCGAGGTTCAGCGACCTCGAGGGAGACGTCCACCCTCGAGCGGGTGATTTCCGTCTCGTTCGAGGTTCGGCAGGCACGAGCTTACGGTCAGGCTCGAGCTTGCCACACTGGGAATGACGCCCAAGGCTCTGTGACCCATCAATCCAAATCAGGATGACGCTCCTCTGCAGTCAAAAAGCAGGGGAATCACTTCTCCACGCCACCACCCACGCCCCGAAGAAGACACCGGTCAAATCCGCTCGCAACAGTGGACTTCTGAGCGCCATGCTGTACGGCCAGACCTAACTTGGCAGCAGTACTGTGCCAACCACTCCTTTGACTTTGCTCGCCTCGGGCGCGCCACCATCCTCGAAGGCGACCCTCGAAGGAAACTACAGAGACTCGATCTGGACGCCGTACGCAAGTTGCCACCCTCGACGCCGTGAGCCGTCACAAGAAGGAAGGACATCACGTCAGCTACTGCCATGTCGTCAGCCGGAGTTGGAAGGCGCGATTCCCGCTCGCACATTGCGCGGCATGGACAGAACAGTGTACTTAGCAACGTCAACACCACGAACACATGTACTCGCACCCTGCCCCCTTGGTCTATAAAAGGGGAAGGAAAGCCCATGCAAAGGGCAACGGCCAAACGCACTCAAGTCCACACGCGCTAGAACACACACCACTTAGCTAGCGAAAGCTAGACTCAGGGACTTAGGAGCTCATCTCCTTCTCCCACCTTGCTTGTAACCCCCTACTACGAGCAACACGTAAACCGGTGTACCGCACCACTGCTGGACGTACGGCCGCGTGGCCGGAACCAGGATAAAAACCCCCGTCTCTTCACCCACCATCAGGGCAACGAGTGGATTAGCACCGCAATCACTTGTTTGTGCCGGTGTGACCAAATCAGGCACCGACAGATGGTGTCCATATTATTAAATTGCCTGCCACATAAGCAATTTGGTGATGTGGCAATGAAATTAAAGAGGGGAGAGAAGTACATGTGTCTTGCATGAGAAACCATGTCTACACAAGAACCAAGAAATTAAACTTAATGATAGGGAGAGGAAAAGAGAGAGAACATATGTGATTGCATGATATTTTATTTTTAAGAAACTATGTATTGGAGAGGTAATTTATATAGGTAGTGTCTATATGACATGGATGTATAGAAACTACTTGATGATGTGTTGGGTTGGAGATAGCCTTAGGTCACTTCTACCTCTCTTTACATTGTCAACCCTTTTTTTAACCTCAGTTCGCTCAGGTGCCTCAATGTCTCTGTTGGACATGATCAAGCCATCTCAGCTAATATTGGGTCAATTTCTGTTCAATTGGTGCCACCCCAATCCTTGTTTTGCATATATTCGTTATTGGCTTTATCCTTTCACATGTGTGCCGCGAAACCACTGCAACTTCCGTATATATGGTACACTCAATTGTTGGACATATTGTTTTCTAGTAGGCCAACATTTAGCATCGTATAATATCGTATGTCATATCGGCGTCCTATAGAACTTAAATTTTAACTTTTGTGGCACCCTCCCATCCAGAGGACTTCAGAAGCTTGATGTCATTTCCAAATGGTCAAACTTAGGGTCAATTTTGCAAGCAATAATAAAACAAATATAATATTTTGCATAATTTTTAAATAATATAAATGGTTAAAATTAAGGTAAAAAAGTCAAACATGTTATAATTTGAAACAAATGTATACGACATTGGAAAAAAAAAGACTACACTGATATACAAATGAGCCATGAATCATGATAGATTCAGATTCAACTTTCGTCTATTTCCTGTTAAACACCTAGTCACATAATCAAAAAAAAAAAATACGCAGCATCTAATTAATAAGCATGATACAACCTAGTATTAGCTAATCGTATCTCGAGCGTCAAGGACCTTGTGCAGCCTGCTATTCTGGTCCGTCCAATGTTTAATGAAATTTGCTGTTAGTTTAAGATAAAAACTGTCTTTGGTGAATCGACTGACCTAAACCACCTAACGATGCAATGTTCATGCTCCAAAGAAAGACACGCAATGACTATCTGCTCGGAGAGAAAGAACAATACAGCTTCGCACAACTTGCACTTCATTCAGGCAAAGACCGGAGGGGTTTCTAGATGCATTTTTTTTCCGTACCAACGCTGGTTAGGGCGTTGTTTAGATCGTCAACTTTTGCCAATTTATTTTGTGAATTTGTTACATCGAATGTTTGGACACTAATTAGGAGTATTAAACATAGGTGTAAAAAAAACTAATTACATAGATGGACTCCACATCGTGAGACGAATCTATTAAGCCTAATTAATTCATCATTAGACACTGTCATGCTACAATAACCCGTCATTAAAAATGCACTAATGACGACACATATTAGGCTTAATATATTCGTCTTGCGATGTAGAGTTCATCTGTGTAATTAGTTTTATAATTAGTCTATATTTAGTACTACTAATTAGTGTCAAAATGATAGATGTGAAATTTCACCAAATTTCACCAGGTTTACCTTCCGCATCTAAACAAGACCGTCCACACGGTAATTGCCTAGTACCACAACGGAACGCGGCATTCGCCGCCAGTAGGCGAGAGCGGTCAGCGAGAGAGGCGGAGCTAGCAAAACCTACCCTCTGGCCCGTGCGGCCTCTGCGTCACGGGCCGGGCCTCGTGCGCTCCGCCCGTTCCGGGTCCTCCTCATCTCCTTCGATACGCCCGAGGCCCGATGCGGCCAGCTCCCTCTGCTGGTGTCCCACCAGAGTATAATAAACCACACCCCGCCACCTCCCCCACACCCACCCGTCGTCCGCCTGCCCATTTCTCCCGAGCCCCATCGCGCGCAGCACCCTCCTCACTCCCGCCGCCGCCGCCTCTCCAGCTCGGCCCGCATGGCTTCCCTCGCCGGATCCGCACTCTCCTTCGCGAGGCCCGTCAAGGTATAGCGCCGGATCGCCTCTCGCGTTGTCTGATCTGTGAGATTAGCCGGGTACGAGTAGGGGGGTTTAGCTCTATCCGGCGCAGGGGGTTTCTGGTTGACGCCTCGGTTGCGATGTCTCTGGTTTACGTTTGCGTGCTTCTCTGATCTGACGGGTTTCGGTCGCTCATGCCTTGGGTGGATAACTGGATTAGAGAGCCGTGTACCGTGATCAAGTCGGCTGATGGTAGAGTTTAAATCCATAGATCTGCGCTAGTCATAGGTCATACCTTTTTACGCAGTGTTCTATGATATTAGTGACACGGTGTCCCTGATGTTTTATGAACTTGTATCCGAATGGTGCGCGGATTCAGAAGTTCTGTGCCCGTACCATGAGATGTGGGATTTTCTAGTCTGGATTTCAGGTTAAGTCACGATGTTTTACATGGCTCAATGGTTATAGAGTGTATTGATGACGAATCTAGTAAGCCTTTCATCGGCGCCCGTGCTTTTAATGTACTTTCACCTGATATTCGTGGTTACGCCCTTAACCAGAAAAGAAAACTAATCACCAGAAATTGTACCTTGTGAGGTAATCCACTCAGTGTAGGATTACACAATCCGTTCATGCATGATTTATTGATTCCTGACATCACATGCTCCTTTTGTGTGGGCGGATGTCTGCTCACTTGGTTCTACTAGTATGTCAGATAATTTGCATATTTTAGGTGGATGGAGTTAGAAAATTGAAAAATGATATATTGATTCCCACATAAGCACAATACATGAGGTGTGACTGTTAGAGCGCCTGAGTTGATGTGAGGGACATTAGGTTATGTGCCTGAACATGCTAAAGTATTTGCAAATAGTATACTGGATACGATAACTCATCCTCATCCTACCATAATGATTACACTCATGTCATATTAAATAGAAACACTAGCCTTGTACTGCAGCGGATCTAGCCTTGTACCACAGTGGATCTATTCACAACTAATAGTGCTATTTTCTTTTTAAACACTAAAAATGGAAAGGGTATAGTGGCCATATGTGGTCTAGACGTCTGGTGAACCTTTTCTTGTGTAATTTTATATTACCTTTTTGGAACTAAAAGAAAACGAACATTCTGGATTATATGTGAAGAGAAACATAGATCCATTTATACTTTACATAGTAGGGGATACTAGTATACTACTGTCACAATCTTTTGACTTTGGTGTATACTTGTTCCCTTTTCTTCTTGATAAGCATGTAATGCCTATGTGGGTCTTTGATTCTTTTTCTCTTAGAGTTACGTATTACATGGCAAAGTTTCTGCAATATGATTGGATAAATGACGCATAGTCAAGTGGACAATTTGTTAAAAGAATAAGCTTGATACCTTACTTCATAGAATCATAGCTTTGATATTTCACATATCTCATAATTTTACCTTCGATGTTTCACAGGCCATCAACATTAAGTCTGTCTCTTTCTCTGGTTTAAGGAAGGATAATGTAGCCTTCCGTCTGCAGCCAGTGCCACAAAGATTTGCAGTCTGCTGCCCTGTAAGTAACTGAGTATTGACTGTATTGTACTCCGGATTTGGATGATGCTGCAGCTATGCACTATTCTGCCATGCCAAATGTTCCAACTCAACAAACATGCAACTTTATTTGGCTTATATATAGAAGAGATTTTGTGTGCATTGTGCACAACCGTGTTCATCTTTAACATGTTACCTTCTGATAGAGCTGTATGACATTATGTGGATTGTGATTTCACGAGACTTCATGAAAATTAGTAAATAGTTTATTCTCTTTTTGGGAGGCATTTGTCATCTGTGCGTCCATCTTTAAAATATTACCTTCTGATAGAGCTGGTTGACATTCTGTGGATTATGATTTGAGCTTCTAGATTATACTGATGCTGTAATCTTGTGAAACCGTCAGTACCATATTTTTGTTGCTAATGATTTTCTGTTGGTGCTGTAAATATGCACTTGACCAGGCCAAACAAGAGACAGTGGATCAGGTATGTGATATTGTCAAGAAGCAGCTTGCACTTGCTGATGGCACTGAAGTTTGTGGCACCTCCAAGTTCCAGGATCTTGGTGCTGATTCACTGGACACTGTAAGTGAACTACATACCACATTTATGTTTGTAACAGTATAACTTATCTGTATGAAATTCTGGTATGATTCTTGATAAGCAGAGCAACAATTGGCTGTCGGTTTGTAGTTTGTACCTGTACTAATCTTATAGTACATTTCTAGGGAACACCAGTAGTATTAGTACTCGAGCTCTCTCAGTCATCAAGTTTTCTATTCTGCAAGCAGTAGACGTAATCACATTTGTACATGTGTCGTGCTCTCGCTGTTGGTCCTCTGGAATAGGTCTAATCTTGTTTGTAGATGTGCCCTACTCCTGCTGCCGTTCCTCTTGAACAGTTTTCATACCAGTACTTCTAAAATTTTCTGAGAACTTCTAGTGTCACTTGTGTTTTTAGGTATAAAGTAGATTTGCTGCCTTATGTTGTAGATTCTTCAGCTCAGACTTTTTTTAACCAAAGAGACTAAGCTTATGTGGACCTGTTTTTCAGGTTGAGATTGTCATGGGCCTCGAGGAGGCTTTCGGGATCAGTGTGGAGGAGTCGAGCGCGCAGTCGATAGCAACTGTGGAAGATGCTGCTAATCTCATTGATGAACTTGTTGCTGGAAAGTCGTCGTAAGCTTGTGGTCCTAGTGCTTTGGGTGTTTATCCTGGCCCAGGGCACCCCGTGTTCTACCCCCCTTCACTACTAGATTTTACCCTGGAGAGGTGTTTCTTTGTCATGACTATCATTGTGGATCTCGTGATATTATTACATTGAAGCTTTTGTGTCTGCTGAATGAAAATTTTGTTGCGGCTGTATATTTGAAGTGATTTGAGGATTGGGGTGGGATGTCCCGGGAGTGCCTTTTTTTAAACTGGTTACTGTTGAACTGCTTGAGACTTGTACACTCAGCTTAAGCATTATTTTTTGCCTTAGATGCTTAGCGTCCAGACCAATTGCTCCTATACATGGAAGCACATGTATCGTGCCTAGTTGTGCTTGTGTCAAGCATGTCTCTTAAGTCTGTTGCCTTTTGTTTTGATGCTAGCGTTTACTAGTTTGATCTGAGCGTCTACTTCATTTTTGTTCATTTTAGTTTTGAACTAGGCATGGTAGAATTTGAACTCAGATTTTCATTGTAGTTTTTTACAATTAGAAACATAGCAGTGTGGCCATTCCTTCCGGTACACGTATTATATTGATGTTTCTTTCGGTGTTTATCCTAACACAATTGTCCTATGATAAAAGCACTATTTTTTACCAAATATGAGCTAAAAACCTATAGATGAAACTAGCATATTAGATGCTAGTTCTATGCCTATTTTAAGCATGTTTGGTTGCCGCCGAGTGTTGCTATGTCAAAGGTCAGGTACACAACACGCCATATATTTTTTTTTGGTGTTGTTATCTTGTTTACTTTCATAAGTAAAACTCCCTCAGTCTCAAAAGACAGTCGTTTTGGGTGTTCGTGTCATGAGTTTGACTAAATTTGTAAAAAATACGTGTAACATTTGAATCTTCAAATATTTTTTTATAAAAAACTAGATCTAAATATCTATCCAACAACATCTATATTGTACCATAAATGTTAATATATTTTTTATATATAATTAGCTGAAGTGTTTTCTCGAGAAGTGAGAAAGACACTTATTTTAGGACGGAGTGAGTATATCTTAATGCTGTTTCTTTGAAACATGTCCTCTATATTATGAAAATGTTTTTGTTTGCCAAATTATAGTTGCTATTTTTGAGTTTATATTTTGTTTTGGCAACCATAAGAGCAACCACAGCAGGTGCTCTAAAGCTAGTGCTGTATAATCCAGTTTTAAAGATCCTATAAGTCTAACTTTTAAGGATTCAAAGGTCTGTGCCGCAGCTGCTGCTGTAAAATCGATGTTGTATATTTCTCGTTTGCTTTGAGCCATTTCATCGAGCACGTTAAACCTCGTCAACATCCTTCACCGACCCTCCACGCCATCCGTGCACTCTCTGTTCGCGAGATTCGTCGAAATTGTCACTGGCCCCGCTTGCTGGCTCGCGTCACTGCTGCAATTGACATCTGCGCGATCCACGGTTGCCGTGGAAGAAGAGGCATAGATGGGCTACGACGTTGAGATGTTGAGCACAGCACCGTTGGTGCACGAATCTCCCCTCCATGTCACCTTAACGCCACCGGGGCAGGGACGCAAAGCTTCTCACCATTGACGTAGGTCCTCTCCCTGTTCCAGAATCCTCCGCCCGCGCAGGTACGCTTCCGCCGATCCCTT
This sequence comes from Digitaria exilis, assembly GCA_015342445.1. NCBI lineage: Eukaryota > Viridiplantae > Streptophyta > Magnoliopsida > Poales > Poaceae > Digitaria > Digitaria exilis. The sequence continues at coordinate 843,838 of JACEFO010001823.1, read as the reverse complement.
GGTGCTTCTCACCTTCCCCAACGCGAAGAAGAAGGCGTCTTCCTTGCAACGGTTCCGCTCGAGGAGCTCCCGCAGGCGGAACGTGAGCTCCGGTGAGGCAGACGGCGACCTCCCGCAGGCGGAACGGGAGCTCCGGTGAGGCAGACAGCGACCAGCCGCCATGGCAAAAGTCTCCCACCAAGGCCAACTCGATACAGTACAAGATAGAGCATGGCCTCCGGTGCTTTAGATATAAAACAGGAGGAAAGAAATATAAAGGATCTCTAAATTTTTTATAGCACGGAAAAAATTTAAAGCATATGCTAGAGCATCCTCGTGCTTTATATTGCAAGATTTTAAAGCTACGGGTTACTTTATCGCATCTTCTGGGGTTGTTCTAACTTGGCTAACATTTGGTTATGACAGAATTAGACAAGTACCGTACCACGTCTCCTCGCTTTGTTTCTTGCTAGCAAACATGTCCGTGCGTTGCTACGGACACAATATAAACTATTATTGCAACCTGATATTTGTTTTTGTAGACCTGTTGATTCGATTTTAACCATTTCTCGCATAGATTTGAAATAAATTAATGGTGCACCATTTACAAGGATTGGTGGTAAGTTTGAATACCGGTTTTGAATCTGGTAAAAACCGAAGGGACACACCTATTGAATCCAACTAACTTTATTTGGTGAATAATATATTGAGATGTGTAGTCCTTCTATTCGTAATTATGTAAAGCAAAAGACATATAGCCGACGAACCAAAATACAAAAACATAACTTTCAATCTTGACCTTTTTTTTATAACTTTCAATCTTGACCTAATGACCTCTGCACATTTAGTTTAGTTTTTTCTAGCAAGTGCATATTTGGTGTAGTATTCTATAAGCTCTGTCGACTCTTAACTGGACCTGTTTTTTTTTCGTTGGTACGTATCGTTTTTAGCAAATTCTTTGGCACTTATTAGTTCTTCGGTAACATCATCAGGAGGTCACTGGATTCAGCCACCGAACCGTCGTATACCTTTAATTTCTTCTGAGATAAAATATTACGTAATTTCTTCTGCACCACCGAATCGACAACACCAAGCAAATCGATTCGGCCATGTATTCGCTCGGCCCAGCTTTTGTCTATCTCTCCTTGCCTTACTTTGATCCACCGCGGCCCACTTTGCAAAGTACTTTTCGGCCACGAGTTCCCAAACTTCCCAAACCTGCTAGGTAGTTCATGAGGACTTATCCTATCACGCTATTCCCATCTTGTCGGTGCCTGATTTGGTCACACCGGCACAAACAAGTGATTGCGGTGCTAATCCACTCGTTGCCCTGATGGTGGGTGAAGAGACGGGGGTTTTTATCCTGGTTCCGGCCACGGGGCCGTACGTCCAGCAGTGGTGCGGTGCACCGGTTTACGTGTTGCTCGTAGTAGGGGGTTACAAGCAAGGTGGGAGAAGGAGATGAGCTCCTAAGTCCCTGAGTCTAGCTTTCGCTAGCTAAGTGGTGTGTGTTCTAGCGCGTGTGGACTTGAGTGCGTTTGGCCGTTGCCCTTTGCATGGGCTTTCCTTCCCCTTTTATAGGCCAAGAGAGCAGGGTGCGAGTACATGTGTTCGTGGTGTTGACGTTGCTAAGTACACTGTTCTGTCCATGCCGCGCACTGTGCGAGCGGGAATCGCGCCTTCCAACTCCGGCTGACGACATGGCAGTAGCTGACGTGATGTCCTTCCTTCTTATGACGGCTCACGGCGTCGAGGGTGGCAACTTGCGTACGACGTTCAGATCGAGTCTCTGTAGTTTCCTTCGAGGGTCGCCTTCGAGGATGGTGGCGCGCCCGAGGCGAGCAAAGTCAAAGGAGTGGTTGGCACAGTACTGCTGCCAAGTTAGGTCTGGCCGTGCAGCATGGCGCTCAGAAGTCCACTGTTGCGAGCGGATTTGACCGGTGTCTTCTCCGGGGCGTGGGTGGTGGCGTGGAGCAGTGATTCCCCTGCTTTTTGACTGCAGAGGAGCGTCATCCTGATTTGGATTGATGGGTCGCAGAGCCTTGGGCATCATTCCCAGTGTGGCAAGCTCGAGCCTGACCGTAAGCTCGTGCCTGCCGAACCTCGAACGAGACGGAAATCACCCGCTCGAGGGTGGACGTCTCCCTCGAGGTCGCTGAACCTCGATCGTCACGGACATCCCTGCTCGAGGGTGGTCGTCCACCTCGAGCGGGACGGGTGCCGAGGAGTTGTTGCGATGGTGGGCCTTTGCTGGGCTGTAGAACCAGGCCAATATCGTTGTGGGCCTTGTCGCCGAAGTTAGGGTACCCCTTTTACAGGTACCCGACACATCTGCTGGGTAGTTCAGGCACCGATGGCGCTCGAGCGGTGGAGAAGGGCTACGACCCCGGCCACGCGTCGCAAGGCAAGCGGCGGGATGTGGCGGCACCGCGGTGGCCAGACGACGAGGCCCGAGCGGCAGGACGGCGTGGCGGCCGCGCGACGAGGGCGAGCGGCGGCATGGCGCAGTGGCCGCACGAATCAGACGAGCGGCGGCCTCGCGACGCCGACGAGCAGCGGAACGTCGCGTAGTCCTATCTCCATCAACAGGGAAGTCTCCCTGTCATGCCTCCTCTGACAGCCCAGCTCCCGCCCTCACTGCGGAACGATCCAATTGACTTTTTTTCTTTAGCTTCTTGGCCCTTGAGTTTTTCCCCTTCGGTGTTGCGAGGTGATTATTGATGTTACTTGATTTGATCTGCTTCGATTTATTAAGCATGGTTTTGATGGGATCTGACTCCAATTGCTCGTTTTGGATCCATATTCGATTCGGTCTACGTACTCAATCCAAAACTTTGAGGAAAATCCGGTGAGGACTCGGCTGTTGAAGAGGTGGGATCGTGGGAGGGCATGTCTGACTGGTGGGGCCCACGACGAACCAAAATTGGGCAGAAACCATACTTGCTTTAGAAATGCTTTAGATTTAGATTAGATTTAGATTTAGATTTAGAAATAGGTATAGATAGATACGCAAGTCGGTATCCAGAAAAGCCCACCACTCGAACCCGTCTGCGGCCCAAACAGACCAACCCGACCCAGGAGCAGATATCGTCTTCCCCCTTCGCCTCTGGGACGCCGGCCATAAAGCCGCAGACAACCCGTCCCCTTCAATCTCGGAGTCGGACTGCATAGCTTCCGCCGCTAGGGTTTTACCGCGCAGCTTCCTCGCCTCACCAAACAACCTCCTAGCCACCTGTTCCTCCCGGCGATCGGATCGATGGCGGCGGACGCGGCGGCGGCCGGGAAGGACAATATGCTGACGCTGGTCAGCTGCGACCAGGAGAACTTCGAGGTGGAGGAGTCGGTGGCGAAGGAGTCGTGCACCATCCTGCACATGATCGAGGACGGCTGCGCCGACAACGGCATCCCCGTCCCCAACGTCAACTCCAAGATCCTCGCCAAGGTCATCGAGTACTGCAAGAAGCACGTCGAGGCGCGCCGCGGCGCTGACGCGGACGCCACTGACTCGACCGCCGCTACCAACAAGGCCTCCGACGATGAGCTCAAAACCTTCGATGCCGAGTTCGTCAAGGTCGACCAGGGCACCCTCTTCGACCTCATCCTGGTGAGTGCTCTCTCCCCTGTTATCTCATCCGTCCCAATTTGGTATCCGCTCATCGTTTAGATCCGTTTGTACCCTTATGTTCATGTTTCTGCTTGATTAGGGGTTTTGTGCGATGATTGGCCAGTGATTATGAATATTGTTATGCTAAAGGTTTATGTTCATGTTTCTGCTTGGTTAGGGTTGTTTTGTGCGGTGATTGGCCAGAACTTATGAATGTTGTTATGCTGTTCTGTGCTCGTGTTGCTACTGTTTGCCTTTGACGGCAGGCCCTGTGATTTGTCTGTGGTTTATGGGAGCAAATTACTCTATTGGAGATGATGTCTTTCATATGCTATTGGCACTGGTGTGGTTAGCCCTCAAAATCAGGTTACTTTACACCAGAAATTGTTACATTCGTGGCATGGAATGTTAATCAGCAGCAGATTTTTGTGCCTAAAATATGCTCCTGCCATATGGTCATCTCATCTCATTTTCTTGCAAAATTTGTTCTGTATTACATTGTCCATTTTTTTGTGGTGCCACAAAAGGTGACCTATGTACTTAGCAGAGGAATTTGTGCATTTTAGGGCCTATTTAGGGTCTTGAAATATCATGAATGAGTTTGTATATCATTACATTTGTTCCCATTGCTAGTATGAGGGGCCTTTTTGTTATGGGTATTGTTCAAATTGTTTATATCTTTACTGTTATCTGTTGGGAAACAAGTGAAATGCCAGTTTTGGACAGCATATGTTACCTTATTGGAAGCCAAATCTTAAAATGATTGTCCCGAGTTGGTTTTTATTGATTAATCTGATGTTTTATGATTGTCCTGAGTTAGCTTTTTGTTAGTTACCCTCCTGATATGTATTAAACTCATGATACTGTCTGGATACTATAGAATATCTGAAATTATTGGGTTGTCAATTGCAGTACTTATTGCATGAATACATTAGAAGCCATTTAATTCTAATGTTGTACAACTGTCATGGTTTAGTGATTTGAGTTTGAAACCTTTGTCTTCGCATAGGGTCTATTTGCTATCACCATGTGGTAATACTACAACTGCGGTATTGCTATCCTTTGTTTTTTTTAATTTTTTATGTTCTGTTGTTGCTTGTAGGAACTGTCTTCTAGTCACACTATCTACTCCTGATTAATATTATGTGATTAGATATTTGATATTGTTTAGTTGGTAGTTTACTAATGGTTTGGCTGATGGTTTGTGATGAATATAATTGTTCTGCGATTTTGCCATGCTTGCTGCACTTGTGTAGTGTATGGGATGAATCAACGTCAGTGTTGTGCAATGTTAAGAGATAATGCCTGTAGTTTTGCTCTGGATATGCTTCATGATTAAATATGTAGTGATTTCACTGATTGTATCTTCTGTTTTTTTATGGCTGGTCTATGTTGTATTCATGATTGTTTGGCTAGTACACCTGACATATATTGGTCTTGCCAGGCTGCAAACTACCTGGACATCAAGGGGCTACTGGACCTGACCTGCCAGACCGTCGCGGACATGATCAAGGGCAAGAGTCCAGAGGAGGTCCGCAAGACCTTCAACATCGTCAACGACTTCACACCTGAGGAAGAGGAGGAAGTGAGGAGGGAGAACCAGTGGGCCTTCGAATGAGGCTGAGGCTCTAACAACAGCAATATCCTATAACCAGGCCAGTGGGGACGTACTTCGTCATGAACTTAGGATGACACAAGTTTGGAGCAGCCATAGACTGTCTCGGGTTTAACAAATTGCTTAGGTGTATCAGTGTAATGTAGGTCTGGTTGGTCGTGAGCAGACTATTTTGCTGACTCCTGTGATTTTGGTGCATTGGTTTATGCTCGCTAGATCGAAAAGGCTGGTTTGGTTATCAAGCATTGCTGGTTATCCACTTATCCCGTATTTTCGCAGTTTCTTTTGATGGTTGTTTTACGTTGCACGGTTCTGTGGTTGCTTCAAACATGCTGGATCTCAGGAGATGCCGTAGGCGTGGCTCTTGGGTCGGATGGCGTGGTTGAGCGGCCATTGGGTGGTAGTGGCGTGGGTTTCTTGGTGCAGGCTACGGTCTTACCTTGCTCCTCATAACTCGTTGCAACATCACAAAAGCAACTGACATGGCATTTTAATTGATGTGTATGAAACCTTATGAAACTTGACTGGGATCAGCCCTTACGAATGTGTTTTTGGCTCGCTAGCCAACCAATTGGCTAGTGGATCAGTGAAAAGAATGTGTTTTTGGCTCGCTAGCTAACCAATTCGCTGCTGGATCAGTGAAAAGCGGCGGAGCGCATGTGCAAGTTGGAAATGGCCCTTTTGTGGACTCGGGACCTCGTTCCCATCATTTAAGTTAACAACTTAACATGTATCCTTCCGTCTCAATATACAATTATTTTGACTTTATTAGATGTACATAATTTCTATTATGTACTACCTCCATATCATAATATTTGTCGTTAGTTAGTTCAATTTTCCACTAACCAACGTCAAATAAAATGAACCTGAGGTAGTATATCGATAGCGTATATCTAGCGTATGTCAAAACAAATTGTATTTTAGAACGGATCGATGAAGTATTTTACTTATCAGCAACAAAATTGTCGAAAAATATTGTATGTCTAAGCAATACTATACAAAATGATGGTTAACTGTTAATTTGTCTATTCCCGGGTACATCATGCTTATACTATAGTAAAATAAACTCTCTTGTTTTCGCTATTTTTAGTACAATCACGATCCATAGTACATCATTCGATGATCAACGTCGCAATACTATATTGATCTCATCGTCGTCTGAACTCACTGCATCTAGCTCTACTATATTCCCTGTTGGATTATTAATCTTTCGTCTCTTGAAATCTTGCTTTGGCTTCTTCAATCCCTGCTTGGGTGGTGCTTTGGGGCCAGATGATCCCGAACTACAAATCACAAGCTTGTTCATTTTGGTGTCACTGATTAATATAAAGTAAAGATCATTATAACCAAACCACGACATATGTGACTGACCTTTTGTTCAAGGTGATGATTTCTGTTGGTTTGTAGACCCAATGCTTTTGACAGGTGATTTTGCATTGTCCGTATTAGCTGATTTATGCTGGCAGGAGCTCATCAGCCAATAAAAAGCCAATCTCATTGCGTTTTCTTTCATGAATTCGGTGTTGCATTCAATTATCAGTTGGAAAGTAACATGGAAAGTAGATCACCTGTAACATGGGAAAGAAATCTTATACCCTGAGACTGGTTCTTAGTAGTCACTCTATCTGCATTGCTGCACAGAGAACTCAGAGCTTAAGCATGACAACAACAATCATTTCATACTGTTCCAAAGGCTACTGCAATCCTGCATACTTTAATCAGAAGCCAATTTACATTCGTCACAAAATCTTGTAAGGTATCACAATTTTAGGCAAAACATTCTGGGGGCCATTTCTGGGAGCTTAAGGCAGAACATAGGATGTGGAGCTCTTAAGGAAAGGCCTATTTCACTCCTTTTTAAGGTGTTGTTACTTACCCACCCTTAAGCTCCACTCTGCCAGTAGTGTACTTTTGTGATGTTTTCTGCAGAAAGGAAATAACCACAATAAATCATGTTGCGTGCATATCTAATACTTGTTCCCTTTTCTTCTCGATAAGCATGTAATGTTGATGTAGGTCTTTGATTCTTTATCTCTTAGAGTTAAGTATTACATGGCAAAGTTTCTGCAATATGCTTGGATAAATGATGCATAGTCAAGTGGACAATTTGTTTAAAGAATAAGCTGGATATCTTACTTCATAGCTTTGATGTTTCACATATCTTATAATGTCTTCGATGTTTCATAGGCCATCAACATTAAGTCTGTCTCTTTCTCTGGTTTAAGGAAGGATAATGTAGCCTTCCGTTTGCAGCCAGGGCCCCAAAGATTCGCAGTCTGCTGCCCTGTAAGTAACTGAGTGTAGACTGTATTGTCCTCTGGATTTGCATTATGCTGCAGCTATGCACTATTTTGTCATACCAAATGTTCCAACACAACAAACATGCAACTTTATTTGGCTTATATATAGAAAAGATTTTGTGTGCTTCCATTATTTGGCTTGTATATATTTGGCTTATATATAAGCCCCTCCCCCAGCCAGCGTTGGCTGTGGCTGGCTTCCAGCTAGCCGAACAGTCTCTCTGATTGAAGTAATTTTCAAGAGACTTCCTGAAAACTAGTAAATAGTTTATTTTCTTTTTGGGAGCATTTGGCATCTATGTGTTCATCTTTAACATGTTACCTTCTGATAGAGTTGTATGACATTATGTGGATTGTGATTTCAAGAGACTTCCTCAAAATTAGTGAATAGTTTATTCTCGTTTTGGGGGGCATTTGTCATCTGTATGTTTATCTTTAACATAGTACCTTCTGATAGAGCTCTATGACATTCTGTGGATTGTGATTTGAGCTTCTGGATTATACTGATGCTGTCTTCTTGTGAAACCATCAGTATCATACTTTTGTTGCTAATGATTTTCTGTTGAAGCTGTAAATATGAACTTGACCAGGCCAAACAAGAGACAGTGGATAAGGTATGTGATATTGTCAGGAAGCCGCTTGCGCTTGCTGATGGCACTGAAGTTTGTGGCACCTCCAAGTTCCAGGATCTTGGTGCTGATTCACTGGACACTGTAAGTGAACTACATACCACACTTAAGTTTGTAACAATATAACTTATCTGTAGAAATTCTGGTATGATTCCTGGTAAGCAGAGCAACAATTGGCTGTCGGTTTGTAGTTTGTACCTGTACTAATCTTATACATTTCTAGGGAATACCAGTAGGATTAGTACTCGAGCTCTCTCAGTCATCAAGTTCTCTATTCTGCTAGCAGTTGACGTAATCACATTAGTACATGTGTCATGCTCTCGCTGTTGGTCCTCTGGAATAGGTCTAATCTTGTTTGTAGATGTGCCATACTCCTGCTATTATTCCTCTGGAACTTTCATGCCAGTACTTCTGGATTTTCTGAGAACTTCTAGTGTCACTTGTGTTTTAAGGTATAAAGTAGATTTGTTGCCTTATGTGTAGATTCTTCAGCTCACTTTTTTTAACCCAAAGAGACTAAGCTTATCTGGACCTGTTTTTCAGGTTGAGATTGTCATGGGCCTTCAGGAGGCTTTCGGGATCAGTGTGGAGTCGAGCGCGCAGTCGATAGCAACTATGGAAGATGCTGCTAATCTCATTGATGAACTTGTTGCTAGAAAGTCGTCCTAAGCTTGTGGTCCTAGTGCTTTGGGTACTTATCCTGGCCCAGGGCATCTCGTGTTCTACACTTCACTACTAGATTTTCCCCTAAAGAGGTATTTCTTTGTCATGACTATCATTGTGGATCTCGTGATATTATTACATTGAAGCTTTTGTGTCTGCTGAATGAAAATTTTGTTGCGGATGTAGTATATTTGAAGTGATTTGAGAATTGGGGTGGGATGTCCCGGGAGTTCCATATTTTTAAACTTATAACTGTAGAACTGCTTGAGATTTGTCCACTCGGCTTAACCATTTTTTTTTTCCTTAGATGCTTAGCGTCTTAGACCAATTGCTCCTATACATGGAATGGAAGCACATGTATCGTGCCTAGTTGTGCTTGTGTCAAGCATTTTTCTTTTTTGTTTTGATGCTAGCGTTTACTAGTTTGATATGAGCGTCTACTTCATTTTAGTTCGTTTTAGAATTGAATTAGGCACGGTAGAATTTGGACTCAGATTTTCTTTTTTACAATTAGAAACATAACTTTAAATATTAAACGATAGGTGCTATAGGGGTACACAGGTATCGGGGGAATCCACAAACCCAAGTACCCAGCTACCAAGTCTTTCAGTAGGTTCATGCTCTGCTTTTTTATGGCATGATTAGCTTGCTCATTGCAAGCCTGCAAAACCGAGAGGGAAAGGCCATCATTCTGGTTGCAGGCCGTAGAGCACGCGCACGGGACAAACGAAAACGCACGAGCCTCAGGCGTGCCTCCCCAGCCAGCGCTTTACTCATGGGTACAAACGTAGTACAACCTTACATGGGCGATTAATTCAAACGGGTTGGAAAGAAAGCGAGCTTTCAACAGGTTATGTTCATCCGATTCCATTGCCATCAGTGAGCACACCATGAGTGGTCCTGCAGTGCTGTTGCTGTTGGTGCCTTGGTGGTGCCGTCCATTGCCGAGACGAGCAGCGGTGGTGGCTCTGCAAATCTGCAGGAACGAAATATTCTGCCATTGCCGGAGCAAATTCCCCGACAGCCATCACCACGGGCTGCATGCCTGCGTGGCTGTCGGCTCGGCAGACGCAAGGGCGACACACCTCCTGCGCCCATCGATCGATTAGCCTGAGACCTTTCCGATCAACTGGTTGCAAGCACAGTAGAAAAGCAGCTATACATATAGCTATCCGCCTTAGCTCCACCGCAAAGCCGAGCAGGAGCTAGCAGACTAGCAGAGGCGAAAGAAAAGCGCTAGAGAGCAGAGGCGAAAGGAGAGCGTCGGATAGCGGAGGGGAAGAAGGCGAGGCCCAGGGAGGAGGAGCTCGTGGAGGCCGCGCTGGCCGCCGCCGCGGCGGCGCTGCTCGTGTCGGGCGTCAAGAGGCTGGTGGCGCCGGCGGCCGTGCTCGTGGCGCCGTGGTGGTGGCCCGCGTCGCTCTCGGTGCCGTCGCCCGCGCTGTTCCTGCTGCTCAACGTCGTCATCGCGTCCATCGTCGTGGCGTCCGTGCAGCCGCGGCGAGGTGCGGCGGGCGCCAGCCACGTCGTCGTCCGGGAGGCGGCGCGGCCCGCCGGAGACGGCGCGAAGAGGGTGAAGAGGAGGATGAGCAAGAAGCGGACGGAGGCCGCTGCGGATGGCTGCTGCATGGCGCTGGTGGCCACAGGCACAGGCCGGCCGATAGAGACGGATGCGGCGGCGACGTCGGTGGTGAAGGAGGAGGAGGAGGAAGCGTCCGTCAATGCGGAGGAGGTGAACAAGCGGGCGGAGGAGTTCATCTCGGCGTTCCGCCACCACCTCAGGGTCGACTCCTTCTCGTCTGGAAGGAACCCGGCCAAGTAACGCCAGAGAACTGCGTCATGCTTTTGACCGGGACGCATAGGCGCCATTTTGTGTTGCCAACTTGCGAACATCTGTTCTTTCTCCCAGTGGACTTGCAAAAATGCTCAAGAATCTTCCATCTTTGTGCACGTATAGTATAGTTTGAGTCTATATCAAATCATAAGGAATTTCGATCATAGACACAAGGACAAGCGCCCCAATGCGATGGCATGGCCCATGGAACTTTACGGTCCACACGATCCACACCGCTCCGAGTTCCAAATCTAATCTAGGTACCCTAGTGGGTTTGTCTGTAGTACTTCCTCAGATTCTTCTGTGAGACATGCAACGTTCTAATATTTGGATTTAAATGCAATAAACTTGAGAACCGAGCATATGTCTTCGTGATTAGCTTATGTTTCTTACGGTGTTTATCCTGACACAAAATTGTTCTATTAAAAAAGCATTATTTTTTGCTAAGGAGAAAGTCCAAATTACTCCCCTCAAATATAGTCTAAGTTTGGATAACCCCTAAACTATGCTTTGGTTCATTTTACCCCAAAAACTATGTCATTTGGTTTACACATTAATACATTTTATCATTTTTGTTTCTTTATGCATAAGTGGATTCTTGAGTTAAAAGTTTGCCAGATGGCACTAGACATCATATGCTAGAAAAATACACCATAATTTTTTGTCGTTATTTTGATAGGGTAGGATATTTAATAATAAATTAACACTTTAAGATTCAAACATACAATAAACATAAAGAAAAACATAATATATTTTCTTGACCTTTATTATGATAGCCTCTACCATCCTACAAAATTTTGAATTAAAATTCAACTTATTTATGGAGATATAAAAAGACAAATTGTTTTAGTGGGTAAAATATACCAAATCACTTAGTTTAGGGGGTTAATTAAACTAAAAATAATTTAGGGGTCATCCAAACTTTTGCTATATTTGAGGGGAGTAATTTGGACCTTTTCTTTTGCCAAATATATGAGCTAGAAACTATACGATGAAATTGCGTACGCTTTAGCGAGTTACTCCCTTCGTCCCAAAATACATTTTGTTTTGTGATTTCTATATACAAAACTTTTACCATGTATCTAGACATACCTATATATCTAGATGCATAACAAAATCTATGTACTTAGAAATCCAAAAACAAATTGTATTTTGAAAGGAGGGGGTTGCTCCTTCGGCAAAATTAGGATAAAGTTTATGCTAATTCTATGACTATTTTAAGTGTGTTTGGTTATGGCCAAGTGCTGTTATATCAAAGGTCAGGTACACGACACACCATATTTTTTGTGTTGTTATTTTGTTCACTTTCATAAGTAATACTCGCACCGTTTTAAAAATATATATTGACTTTTTTAGCCTCAAGTTTGATCGCTTGTCTTATTCAAAATATTTGCGTAAATGTAACCAAATGTAGGCTATTTTTGAAATTCTTTTATTACTAAAAGCTAGCCATAACAAAAAAAATGATATTTTGCAAAAAAAGTTGAATTAGACAAGCGGTCAAAGTTGGGGTAAAAAAAGTCAAACACTTGTAGAACGAAAGAAGTATGCCTTACTGTTGTTTCTTTGAACATGTCCTGTATATTATGAAAATGTTTTTGTTTCCCAAATTATAGTTGCTATTTTTTAGTTTATATATTGTTTTGGCAAACTTGGCTAACATTTTATTATGGCAAAATTAGATACCTACCTTACCCCCCTTCTCCTCTCTTGTTTCTTACGCAAGTCAGTATCCAAAAAAGCCTACCACCTGAACCCGTCTGTGGCCTAAACAGACCAATCCGACCCAGGGGCAGATAGCTCCCGGACATCGGCTATAAATAGAGCTGGCCATAATGCTTCAGGCTCGTTATCTCGCTCGGCTCAACACCAACTAGGCTTGGCTCTTTCTATTTTGCAACCGAACTGAGCTAGTGTTTCAGCTCATTATTATAAAAAAAAGTCCTTTTTACAACCTTCAAATATCACAATAGTTCGACTTTTAATCTTAATATATAAAACCAGAAATCTTTCAACCTTTAAATATCAAAACCGTTTGTTTTATTTCCACCCTTCACTGGTTTTCGGGTGGTTTGGAATGACGTGGCACGTAGTCACCTGACGTGTGGCGTGCTGACTAGGACCAGACCATCTTCTTCGTCGCGTTCACCGCCGTCGTCCTCTGCGGCTTTGCCTCGCCGAGCTCTGGCGCCCTCCCTGGACGTGCTGGCTCTCGTTGGTCACCACAACATCTGGGGACGGCCAGTAATATGAGCCAGCCAAGCCTACCACCTCTCCATTCAGCACCTCGCCTCCAGCCAAGAAGCTCAAGACCAAGAAGCTGGAGAGTACGCTCGCTGAGATGCAGCTCCAGCTCGCCAAGAGGAGAAAGGTTGCGTCCAGATACGGTAGCTGGATGGGGAGGAGGGGAAGCCGTGCAAGCAGTTCGAGGTTGGGAGAGCATGCTCTGCACTGAGCCAATGTCTTCCCATGTCTAGTGAAGCCCGGAGGCTACAAGCTAGTTGAGACCAACGAGCCCTGCCATGGTGCCGCCGCCTGAGTCGCTACTACCATCTTTCTGTTTCCAATCCAGGTGGCTTTTGGGGGAAATGGATGCATGGGTTTGTGGGAATCTAGCCGTGTAGGACTCGTCGTCGGAGTCTTCGTCGGTGACGAGTTTGCCGACCGGGGACATGCGTAGACCCCCCCATCCGCCATGGCTGGTGAGAGCCAAGCTTTTATGTTTAGGACCTTGACAAATCAAAGAATAATCTGTGTATTCCTTGTGTCTTGCAATCTTTTAAAAAAACCCTACAACTAATTAGATCAGCATCTTTTTTATCTACCCCCAGCGATCCTAGTCTGCATGCCACGTGTCGAGTGACTAGGCGCCACGTCAGCTCAAACCACCCTGAAAATCGGAGAAGGATGAAAAACAAACCGTTTTGATAATTGAAGGTTGAAAGATTTCTGGTTTTGTATATCAAGGTTGAAAATCAAACGTAAAAAGAACTTTTTCCTTATTACTCCTATAACGAGCAAGTTCGAAGCTCATGAGCCTAGCTCGAGCAGCTCGCGGGCCAAATGAGCTAAGGAGCCCAACAATCAGTAGCCCAGGATGCAGTGATGTATACCACCCAATAAAGCTCACCAAAGAAACCCTAACAGCTAGTAGTCAATCCTCCCGTGTCCAGTCGCCGGTCGCCCATTTCTCCTCTTCTGTGTCCCCTTCAATCTCGACTGCATCGCTTCCACCGCTAGGGTTTTGCCTCGCAACTTCCTCGCCTCACGAATCGATGGCGGCAAACGCGGCGGCGGCGGGGAAGGACAAGATGCTGAAGCTGGTCAGCGACGACAAGGAGGACTTCGAGGTGGAGGAGTAGGTGGTGAAGGAGTCGGTCACCATCATGACCATGGTCGGGGACGGTTTCAACATCATCCCCCTCAACAACGTCAACTCCAAGATCCTCGCAAGGTCATCGAGTACTGCAAGAAGCACGTCGAGGTGCGCCACAAGGCCTCCGACGATGCGCTCAAGGCCTTCGATGCTCAGTTCGTCGATGTCGACAAGAACACCCTCTTCGAACTCGCCCTGGTGAGGGCTCTCTCCCCTGTTCTCTCATCCCGTCCCAATCTGGCATCCGCTCATTGTTTAGATATGTTTGTACCCTCTATGTCTATGTCCATGTTTCTGCCTGATTAGGGTTGTTTTGTGTGGTGATTGGCCAGTACATAGAAATTGTTATTATGTTCTGTGCTTTTGTTGCTACTGTATGCCTTTGAGGATTACTCCTTGTGATTTAGTTTCACTTATTGTTGAAATCCGGTTACATTACATTAGAGATTATTAAATTCGTGGCATGTTAGTAATTACCAGAAAATTTTGTGCCTAAAATATTTTGCTGCCAGTTTTTTTTCTGCAAATTAGTTTTGTATTATATTGCCTAATGTTTTGTGGTGCGACAATTGCTAAACTATGTACTCAACAGAAGCATTTGTACATTTTAGGGCCTATTTAAGGGTCTTGAAATATCAGGAATGAATTCGTGCATCATTACATTTGTTCGATTTGCTAGTACCACTACTACAGAACATACTTTTAGTAACACATGCTTGTAACATATTCATCAATGTGTTACAAAGGAAATTTATAGGAACACAAAGCTATGTGTTACATGTGACCACGATAACACATTGCACTTCTTTTGTAAAGCTTTGTTACAAAAAACAATTATAGTAACATAAAATTAATATTACAACTAAATGTTAAAAAATGACAATATTTGTAACACATATAAAATTTATAGTAACACAAAATTATTGTTACAACTAAATGTTACGAAATGACAATATTTTGTAACACATGTAAGTATGCTTGAATTTCTCAAATTTGAAATTTCAGATTTCAAATGAACTCGGATGGCAAAACAAACAAAATGAGAGTTGTAGATCGCAATTAGTTGTGAAACCTTGTAGTTGACATATTTTTTATTTGAATTCATCTTGTTAATGGAAGCAATGTTTGAAATTTTGTAAACGACGTTGGATTGAAAGACTACCAAAATAAAAGTTATACATCTTGAAAAGTTGTGAAACTTTGTAGTTGACAACTATTTTATTTGAATTTATCTTGTCATGAAGACTAAGTTTGAAATTTTCAAATTTGAAATTTAAATTTTGTAAATGACGTTGGATTGAAAAACTATCGAAATGAAAGTTGTATGTCTTGAAAAGTTATGAAACTTTATAGTTGATAATATTTTAATTTAAATTTGTTTAAGGTCTCAAATAAGCAATTTACACTCGGTTTCTATAATATTTGAGGATTCAAAACAGAAACTTTACATTTGTTGTAGTGTTGTGTAGTGGTAGATGTGGTTATATGTGGGGAAAGGTGAGATTGTGAGTTCGAATCTCATGGAGCACCAATAATTTGTGCTAATTTTTTTTTTGGTGTTTTCTATTCATAAAGTGTTACTAAAAGTGTGAAAGTATTACAAGAGCTACAAAAATATGTTACACAAAATAAATAGTAACACTTTTTTAAAAATAAAAGAACACATGTGTTTTGTTACAATATATCATGTAGTGGTAACATTGAAAATAGTAACACTAACCAGATGTGTTACTAGTGTCGGTGCCTGATTTGGTCACACCGGCACAAACAAGTGATTGCGATGCTAACCACTCGATGACCCGATGGCGGATGGAGAGACGAGAGTTTTTATCCTGGTTCCGGCCACGGGGCCGTACGTCCAGCAGTGGTGCGGAGTACCGGTTTCGCGTTGCTCGTAGTAGGGGATTACAAGCAAGGTGGGAGAAGGGGATGAACTCCCAAGTCCCTGAGTTTTAGGTGTCGTTGGCTAAGTGTTTTCGTGTGTGTCCCGTTGTGCGTGTGTCTTTGCTTGCCCTTTGCATGGGCTTCCCTTCCCCTTTTATAGGCTTAGGGGGGAGGGCGTGAGTACATGTGTTCGTGGTGCTGCCGCTGCTAAGTGCACTGTGCCGCCCACGCCGCGCACTATGCGAGCGGGAATCGCGCCTTCCAACTCCAGCTGACGGCATGGCAGTGGTTGACGTGATGTTCTTCTCGTGACAGCTCACGGCTT
Source organism: Digitaria exilis (assembly GCA_015342445.1). Taxonomy (NCBI): domain Eukaryota; kingdom Viridiplantae; phylum Streptophyta; class Magnoliopsida; order Poales; family Poaceae; genus Digitaria; species Digitaria exilis. The sequence goes on along the minus strand of JACEFO010001823.1, from coordinate 827,632 downwards.
CGAGGGTGGTAGCTTGAGCACGGCGTCCGGATCAAGCCTCCGTAGTCTCCTTCGAGGGTTGCCTTCGAGGGTAGTAGTGCATCCAAGGCGAGCAAAGTCAAGGAGTGGTTGGCATAGTATCACTGTCAGGACCGACCTGTGCAGTGTTAGATCAGAATCCACTGTGCCAGGTGGATTTGACCAGTGTCTTCTCCGCAGTATGGGCGGTGGCGTGGCGCAGTGAATCCCTCCTTCTTTTTGACCGCAGAGGAGAGTCATTATGATCGGTGGTGATGGTCGCAGAGCACCGGGCGCTGTTCCCGGCGTTGCAAGCTCGAGCTTGGCCCGCAAGCCCGAGCTTGCTGAGCCTCGAACGTGGCGGAAACACCCGCTCGAGGGTGAACGTCCCCCTCGAGCTTGGCTAGGCTCGATCGTCACGGACATCCCCGCTCGAGGGTCTTCAAGCGGGACGAACGCCGTGGTGAAGTCTGTCGTGATGGACCTTTGCTGGGCTACGGTGCCAGGCCAACTTCGTTTGTGGGCCTTGTTACCAAGTAATTCTGGGCCCAAGTTAGGGTACCCCTATTATAGGTACCCGACAACTAGTATGCCCAGTAACACATTTATTAAGATATAGTAACATAAGTTGGTGTTACAATAACTCTGTTACGTACGAGAGGCCTTTTGTGTCGGGTCTGGTGCAAATTGTTTGTATCTTTACTGTTATCCGTTGGGAAACAAGTAAAATACCAACCAAGGCTTAAAATAATTGTCTTGAGTTAGTTTCTTATTGATTATTGTGTTGTTTTATGATTGTCCTGAGTTGGCTCTTGCTGATTACTCTACTGTTTTATAACTTAAGATTTTGGGATAGGTAACTCATGATACTGTATGGATACTACAGAATGTTTAAAATTATTGGGTTGTGACTTGCAGTTGCAGTACTTGTTGCATGAATACATTAGAAGCCATTTGATTCTAATGCGGTATGACTGGCATGGATTAGTTATTTGAGTCCGAAACCTTTGTCTTCCCATTGCTAATCCATGTTTCTGCATAGGGTCTATATTATCTTTTTTGCTATTACCATGTGGCATTACTGCGACTGTTATATTGCTACCCTTTGTTCTTTGTTTGATTAATGTTCTGCTGTTATCTGTTGTAGGAACTGTCTTCTCATGATTAATGGTTTGAAATTGATATTTTGTTATTTCTATTTAATTTTTTTCAGTTGGTAGTTACAAATGGTTTGGTTGATGGTTTGTAGTGAACATAATTATTCCACAATTTTGCCATGGTTGCCATGTTTGCTGCACTTGCATAATACATGGGATGATTCAACATTAGCGTTGTTCAATGTTAAGAGAGAATACCTGTAGTTTTGTCCTATCTTCTGTTTTGTCTGGCTTGTCATGTTGTATTCATGATTATTTGGCTAGTACACCTGACATATATATATTGGTCTTGACAGGCTGCCAGCTACCTGAACATCAAGGGGCTGTTGGGCCTAACTTGCCAGACCATTGCGGACATGATCAAGGGCAAGACTCCAGAGGAGGCCCGCAAAATCTTAAACACGAAGAATGACTTCACACCTGAGGAAGAGCAGAAACAGAGGCAGAAGTGCTCGTGGGCCTTTGTAAATCTGTAAGGCTCGAACAACAGCAATATCCTATGACCAGGCCAGTGGGGATGACCTTCGTCAGGAACTAGGATTTCACAAGTTTGGAGCAGCTATAGACTGTCTCGGGTTTAACCAATTGCTTAGGTGTATCTGTGTAATGTAGGTTTGGTTGGTCGTGAGCAAACTATTTCACAAGTTTGGAGCAGCTATAGACTGGGGTTTAACCAATTGTTAGGTGTATCTGTGTAATGTAGGTTTGGTTCGTCGTGAGCAGACTATTTCACAAATTTGGAGCAGCTATAGACTGTATTGAGTTTAACCAATTGCTTAGGTGTAACAGTGTAATGTAGGTTTGGTTGGTCGTGAGCAGACTATTTTGCTGACTGCAATATTGGTGCATTGGTGGATGCTCACTAGATCGAAGAGGCTGTGGATGGTTATCAAACATTGCTGGTTATTCCGCATTTTCCCAGTTTCTTTTGATGGTTGCACAGTTTTGTGTTTGCTTTGATGTGGTTGCTTCAAACATGTTGGGACATGCCGTAGGCATGGCTCTTGCATCGGATGGCGTGGTTGAGCGGCCAAGCGACGACAGGAGCGGTGATGGCAAACTGAATTTAACAAGGTCCGTGCCATTTAACAAAGGCATGGCAAAGAATGGCAATTGGGTGCTGACTAAAATATGCTAAGCTGCTAGCACAGGAGATAAGAGACATGGCATCGAGAGTTCCTGCAGACTTGACAGATCCAAGCAAACACCAAAAGGCATACATTTAGTTATACACTTCTCAATCTTATTTTGGCTTCATTAGATACATAGTTTCTATTATGTATATAGATAGTGTATATCTAGATGCATAATAAAAGCTATGTTTCTAAAAAGCCAAAATAAATTGTATTTTGGAACGGAGGGGGTATTTTAACTTCAGCAACAAAATTGTTGAAAAATATTGTATTTCGAAACAATACTATACAGAATGATGGTTAACTGACAATTTGTCTATTCCCGGTTACAGCATGCGACAAAGATCCACAAAACTTATCCAGATGCATGAAATAAACTCTTGTTTTCGCAATTTGTAGTACAATCACGATTCATAGTACATCATTCGATAATCAGCATCGCAATACTATATTAATCTCATCGTCGTCTGAGCTCACTGCATCTAGCTCTACTATATTCCCTGTTGGATTATTAATCTTTCGTCTCTTGAAATCTTGCTCTGGCTTCTTCCGTCCCAGCTTGGGTGGTGCTTTGGGGCCAGATGATCCCGAACTACAAATCACAAGCTTGTTCATTTTGGTGTCACTGATTAATAGAAAGTAAAGACCATTATAACCAAACCGCGGCATGTGACTGACCTTTTGTTCAAGGTGAACTTTGATTTCTGTTGATTCGTAGACCCATTGCTTTGGACAGGTGGTTTTGCATTGTCGGTATTAGCTGATTTATGCAGGCGGGAGCTCATCAGCCAATAATAAGCAAATCTCATTATGTTTTCTTTCATGAATTCGGTGCTACATTCAATTATCAGTTGGAAAGTAACATCAGAAAGTAGATTACCTGTAACATGGGAAAGAAATCTTATACCCTGAGACTGGTTCTTAGTAGTCACTCTATCTGCATTGCTGCACAGAGAACTCAGAGCTTAAGCATGACAACAACAATCATTTCATACTGTTCCAAAGGCTACTGCAATCCTGCATACTTTGATCAGAAGCCAGTTTACATTCATCACAAAATCATGTAAGGTATCACAATTTTAGGCAAAACATTCTGGGGGCAGTTCAATACATAATACCATTAAGACACTAGATATTATCCGAAAGGTGCAACTACAAAATTGGCCTCTGTTTATGCTTCCTCTTGAATGACTAACTAAATCATATATCACAATCCGAGTGGAGTTACTGCCAGTGGAGTTATCGCAAACTTCCATCGGCGGCGGGTGCTTCCCCTTATGCAGAGGAGGCTCCCGTTGTTTGGGATGGTTCCGGATGCCGATGTCTCCGGCACCGTGATGGCGGTGGAGCCGTTGTCCGACGCCGTCGCCGTTCAGCGGGCGCGGCGTGCCATCGACCGGTTGGTGGACAACCCGTGGGCGGTGCCCATGCGGCCCGAGGATGGTTACCTGAGTTTCGTAAGTGTCTTTCAACCCTCGTATTTACTTCATGTCTCGCTTTCTCGTGTTTTTAACCTTGTGACTGGCGTTACGCAGGGGCTGTCCCGCGGCCATACTTCCAAACCTCCTGTCCCTGAGGACAGGGCCGCCAACCGCGCCCTTGCCGAGCGGGCGAAGCAGGAGAAGGATCAGAAGGAGGAGCAGCGGAAGCGGAAAGAGCGGAAGAAGAGGAAGCATATGGAGGAGAACCGCAAGCGGGAGAGGCAGGGGCTCTCACCGCTCCCGACGCCGGAGACTTCCCTGGATCCCGCTGGTGAGGGGTCCGAGGAGGACGGTGGGGCGAGGAGCCCGTCTCCTCTCGAGCTTCCCATCTCCTCTCGAGCTTCCCCTGGTGGGGTCGCCCTGGCTACAGCGTCTGGGGGCGGCACTGGAGAGCCTTTTGACCTTGAAGCTCTACCGTCGTCCACGGTGCCTGCTCTTGGGAGTCCGTCGGGGGCAGCGGCGGCTGCCCTCGAGAGACCCCAAGATCGGGGCGAGGCACCTGAGCGGCCAGGCGCTGTCGAGGAGGCCCCATCCCGTGGGCCGGGTGTAGAGGATTCCCAAGGGGAGGCCGGCGCCTCCGCAGGAGGCGAGGAGGTTTCGAGGGTGGCTCCTGTCTCAGCCTTGAGACCAAAGCGGAAGCTGCCCATCGTTCGGTAAATTTTCTTCGTCGCTTACTTGTTCGTCGAGACTTCATTTTTGTTTCTGACTGGATTCTTTCCTGGCATAGTCGGTCTGGTGCACGGGCCATACCTTCCCTTGCGCTGACCAAGGCCCTTAAAGTCGGGCCAAGCTCGTCGCCCCACCCGTCCTCGCAGCTCCTGGGCCCGACGAACGAGGCGGTCCAGGACTTCGTCACTTTTTTTGACGCTCAGGCGGGGCTGCAGGACGAGCGGCAGACATGCGAGGAGGCGCCCTGGGTCCTCGAGGAGCCAAGGCCGCCTCGACTCCTTGAGGGTGCCGTCGAGCCCAGCGCCTTGGTCACTCGGACTGAGGATGCCATCCCCGCGTCACGGGGGGCTCCTCTCGTCGAGGAGCTGCCTGTGACGCACGCGGAGGCGGATGTCGCGGTGCCCCCCCCCCCCGCGCGAGGGGGAGTGGAGCGGGCCCTTGGCGGTGGGTTTCCCCATCTATCGGAGCTGGCCGAGGCTCTAGAGGTGCGAGCCCCCGTGCCGCGGGAGCACGAGAGTGGCGGGGCCGCGCCGTCGACCCTCGTCTCGCTTCCAACGGGGCCAGCGACAGCCGAGCCCAGCGGGATGCCTGCCCGTGTCGACGAACGTGGATCCCCCATGATGTGGCAATCCCGCATCGAGCTTCCCGAGCAATTCGTTCGTGAAGCCGTAGCGGAAGAGCGACTATGGGACGTCCAGTTGTCGCAAGGTCAGGAAGTTATCCGGGCGCTGCGAGACGTTCTCCATCTTCATGAGGAGGCTGGCAAGGTCCACCAGGTGTGTTTTGCTATGGCCGGTGTTTTGTCAAAATTGCTTTTCAGATGATGCTTAGCTCGTCTTACACAGGAACTCCGCAAGGACATGTTCGCAAAGAACGACCAAATTGCGGCGATGCTGTTGGAGCTACGCCGTTTATCGGGGGCGGTGGAAGTTCGAGACCGCCAACTGGCTGACCTTCAAGATGCTCGAGACCGGGCCGCCACCGAGTGTCGAGAGAAGGGCGAAGTTATCTCCCGCCTGGACGACACAGTCCGCACCTTGCGCGATCCGCTCGCGAACACCAACACTTGGCTGGATAGTGAGCGAGCCGCGTGTGAGACGGCCGAGTCGGTGCTTGGAGTGGAGCGGCGTCTCTTGGTGGAGGCTCGAGACCAGCTCGAGCTAGAGCAGGTGGCTTGGGCCACGGCGGAGCGGCAGGCTCGAGAGGGGGAAACAGCCCTCGAGGCTGCCCAGGGTCAAGTCGAGGGTAAGCCGATTTTGCTCGGATTTCGATCTTTTTTTTGCTTTGTTCTTTTTTGTTTCTGAAAGCCTTGTTGGTGTAGCGCTGAGGCAGGCGCTCCAGGTTGAGACGGAGTCGAAGGAGGCTCTGCTGGTGGCACACTCGGCGACCCAGCGTGAGCTCGATGAGCTTGTGCAGGCTGCCTCAGCAGCCTGTAACGAAATTGCTGGTGCCGACGTGCAGTCTGGCAGTTCCCTTGCCAGTCGCCTTCGAGCGCTTGGGGGGCACCTCACCTCACGTGTGAAGGAGGCCCTCTTGCTTGGGATTCGGAAGGCGCTCGGAGTGGTCACGACCCACTACCAAGCGGACCTCTCGAAGCTCGCCGCCGGGTACGTTGTTGCCGACAATCTTAACGACGAGGAGGCAGTGGCGACCATCGAGGAAGCTGACGCTGCTGCCGACGAGACGGCGCGTGTGCTGGCGGGCCACTTTGAGGGCGTCCTTTTCCCTAGCGAGGATGATGGCGGCTGCGACGACCTTGGCGGCGGGGGCAATCCCTGAAAGTCTCGGGCCATCGAGCCCAAGTAGAAAAGTAGTTTAGGATTTCGAGTTTCATGATGTAAGATTAATTCGCTTACTTTCATACATCCTAGTTGTTTACAATAAACATCGTTTGTCTCGTTTAAACGAGGTTTATTTTCATGCGATATCTTTGCGACGCGCATTGTGTCCAATGCATGTGCCTCGAAAGGAAGTCGCCACTAGGATCGATTGTACGTGAATGACTTAGCCAGAGGGAAGTGAGGTGTTGCCATAGCCTCGAGGCGTAGGCGAACACTCGGCTCAGGCGACCCTGCCCTTGTCCGTTTCACGCCTAGTGCGTTCCCTTCGAGGGTTTGCAAGGGAGTTTGAAAAAAGTGACGATATTTTCGGGGGTCCTTCCCCATTTAGCCCCCGAGGGAGGGGTGGTTCTATCAAGGGTAGAACCATTCCTCCCTCGAAACGTGATGGAAAAAAGTTCGTTTTATTCATTCACAACCTGTGGGGGTTAAAAGCCGACACTTAATCAAGAGATTTGTACAAGTCTAGAGTATGTACAAAAGTTTCGAGGGCTGCGGGCCACTCTAGGGATAGAAGCGACGTAGCTGTTGGATGTTCCAGGCGTTCGTGAGGATCTACCCCTCCTTGTTTGCCAACTTGTATGTCCCGGGCTTAAGGACTTCGGCGACGATGTACGGCCCCTCCCATGGGGGTGTAAGCTTGTGCCGTCCTCGATTGTCTTGCCGAAACCTCAAAACGAGGTCTCCTTTGCAGAGGTCTCGGTGCCGGACCTTTCGAGCTGTTGTCGACGCAGGCTTTGCTGGTATCTTGCCGAGTGGAGTAGGGCCACGTCTCGAGCCTCGTTGACCTGGTCCAGCGAGTCCTCTCGAGCCCGATAGTTTCGCTGTTGTTGGTACGCTCGGAGCCTAGGGGACGCATACTCCAGATCCGTGGGGAGGATGGCCTCTGCCCCGTAGACGAAGAAGTATGGGGAGAACCCTGTTGCTCTGCTCGGGGTCGTTCTTAGGCTCCAGATCACCGATGGCATTTCCTGCACCCATCTGTGCCCAAACTTCTTTAGCTTGTTGTGAACTCTAGGCTTCAGGCCTTGCAGAATCATGCCATTGGCACGTTCTACTTGACCGTTTGTTTGTGGGTGGGCCACGCCGACCAATCCACTCGGATGTGGAAGTTGTCGCAGAATTCTAAGAACTTCCTCCCTGTAAACTGGGTGCCGTTGTCGGTGATGATGGAGTTCGGAACCCCAAACCGATGGATTATGTTGGTGAAGAAGAGCACCGCCTGCTCAGAATTGATTCTATTGATGGGTCGAGCTTCTATCCATTTGGAGAATTTGTCGACCGCCACCAATAGGTGCGTGAAGCCCCCAGGCGCTTTTGCCATTGGTCCGACAAGGTCGAGGCCCCATACGGCAAACAACCATGTGATGGGGATGGTTTGAAGCGCCTGGGCAGGAAGGTGCATCTTGCGTGCGTAGAACTGGCACCCTTCGTAGGTTCGTACCACCTCCATGGCGTCAGCCACGGCGGTGGGCCAGTAGAAGCCTTGTCGAAAGGCGTTGCCTACGAGCGTGCGTGGGGCAGCGTGATGTCCGCACACGCCCGCATGGATGTCGCGGATGAGCTCCTTTCCCTCGGGTATCGGGATGCAACGCTGCAAGACCCCCGAGGTTCCCCGTCTGTAGAATTCTCCTTTGATGATGAGGAACCGCTTAGCCTTCCTTGCGACGCACCTTGCCTCCATTCGATCGTTTGGCAGAACGCCTTGATCGAGCCAGTCAAGGTACAGACTCCGCCAGTCTCGAGGTGTTGGGACTTCGTCGATTTCCATTGCCTCTGCTTTGTCTTCTTCTTCCGAGCAAGCCTCATACCCCATGGGCTCGTCCTCATCCGCCGGGGGTTCCACGCTCATGGGGTCGAGGGTGGCATCTCGACTGTCGACTGCGGTCGAGGCTTTGGTCAAGGGGGCGACGGTAATCGAGGGCCTGTTGATGTCCTTGGCGAACACGTTCGGGGGAATGGTAGCTTGTCCCGATGCGATTTTTGCCAATTCATCGACCTCCTTGTTATTTCTCCGTGCGATGTGATGAAGCCCGAGGCCGTCGAACTTGTCTTCAAGGTCGCGTACCGCCTGGCAGTAGGCCACCATCTTTTTGTCGTGGCAGCTTGACTCCTTCATCACCTGGTCGACGACCAGTTGCGAGTCGCCGTGGATGTCGAGGCGCTTAATGTTGAGCTCGAGCGCGATTTTCAAGCCGGCAAGGAGCGCTTCATACTCCGCATATTGTTGGACGCGGGGAAGTTGAGTCGCACGGCGTACCGGAGGTGCTCCCCGTGGGGTGAAATGAACAGTAGGCTGGCGCCTGCGCTGGTCTTCATCACCGACCTGTCGAAGTACATTTCCCAGCAGTCGAGGCTGGACTTCGAGGGGGGGAGCTGAGTGTCGGTCCATTCGGCTACGAAGTCCGCCAAGATCTGGGACTTGATGGCTTTCCTTGGTGCATAAGTGAGGGTCCCCCCCATCAGCTCCATTGACCATTTCGAGATTCGCCCGGAGACCTCACGGTTCTGGATGATTTCGCCCAGTGGGAAGGACGACATGACGGTCACTGGGTGAGCCTCGAAGTAGTGCCGCAGTTTACGTCGAGCCAGCACAATGGCGTAGATCAGCTTCTAGACGTGGGGATACCTCGTCTTGGTCTCGTCAGAACTTCGCTGGTGTAGTACACCGGTCGCTGGACTGGCAGGGAGTGTCCTTCCTCGGTTCTTTCCGCCACTATAACCACGCTGACGACTTGAGTGGTTGCTGCGACGTAGAGGAGGAGGGGTTCGCCCTCTTTCGGTGAGGTGAGGATCGGTGTGTTTGTTAACGCCGCTTTGAGTCGATCGAGAGCTTCCTAGGCCTCCGTGGTCCAGGTGAAGTGCTCTGATTTCCTCAAAAGTCGATACAGAGGTAGCCCCTTCTCCCCGAGACGAGAGATGAAGCAGCTTAGGGATGCCTGGCATCCCATTACCCTCTGTACGCCCTTTAGGTCCCGGATTGGTTCCATCTGCTTGATGGCCATGACCTTTTTGGGGTTGGGCTCGATGCCTCGTTCGAAGACAATGAAACCCAAGAGCATACCTCGAGGCACACCGAAGATGCACTTCTCGGGGTTGAGTTTTACTCCGTGCGCCCTGAGGCAGCTAAACACGACCTCGAGGTCGCGCACCAGGTTGTCCGCCTTCCTGGTTTTTACGACTATATCGTCGACATACGCTTCTATGATACGACCTATATGATCCCCGAAGACGTGGAGCATACAGTGTTGGTACGTGGCCCCAGCGTTTCGAAGGCCGAAGGGCATCGTGACGTAGCAGTACATACCAAAAGGAGTGATAAAGGAAGTCGCGAGCTGGTCGGACTCCTTCATCTTAATCTGATGGTAACCGGAGTACGCATCAAGGAAATACAGAAGTTCACATCCCGTCGTGGAGTCTACAATCTGGTCTATACGCGGTAAAGGGAATGGGACTTTCGGGCATGCTTTATTCAAACTGGTGTAATCTACACACATTCTCCACTTCCCATTTTTTTTCTTTACTAGTACAGGATTAGCTAGCCACTCGGGATGAAAAACCTCCTTGGTGAATCCGGCCTCCAAAAGCTTGCGTACCTCTTCGCCGATCGCCCGCCGTTTCACTTCGTCGAAGCGGCGAAGGCGCTGTTTGACCGGCTTGGAGTAGGGGCGGATGTCAAGAGAGTGCTCGGCGACCTCCCTCGGAATGCCTGGCATGTCAGAGGGGCTCCACGCGAAGATGTCAGTGTAGGCGCGGAGACAGTCGACGAGCACCACTTCCTATTTGTTACTGAGGGTGGAACTGATCCTCAGCACCTTGCCGTCGCAGCTGTCGGGGTTGAGGGGGACAGTTTTGGTGTCCTCGGCGGGCGCGAAGCTCCCAGGTTGTCGTTCGTTGGCGTCAGGGGGCGTGTTGACGATCGCCTCCAGATCCGCTATGAGGGACTCATCGAGGGCAAGAGCCTCCGCGAGCTCGATGCTCTCGACGTCGTATTCATAGGCGTGTTCGACCGTTGGGCCGACTGTGATGACTCCATGAGGCCCTGACATCTTCAGCTTGAGGTAGGTGTAGTTGGGGATGGCCATGAACTTGGCGTAACATGGCCTTCCCAAGATGGCGTGGTAGGCTCCTTTGAAGCCCACTACCTCGAAGGTGAGTACTTCCTTGCGGAAGAGTGACGGGGTCCCGAAGCAGACGGGCAGGTCGATCTGCCCGAGAGTTTGGACGCGTTTTCCGGGCGCAACTCCATGGAAGGAGGACTTGTTGGGGCACAGCTTACTGGTGATGATTCCCATGAGCTCCAAAGTTGGAGCATTCAGGATGTTGAGGCTGCTGCCCCTGTCCATGAGCACCTTGGAGAAGCGCATGTTGCCGATGATGGGGTCGACGACGAGGGGATACTGTCCGGGGTTCGGGATATGGTCGGGATGATCCTCACGACCGAATGAGATGGTCTCTGAAGACCAGTCGAGGTACGAAGGGGTTGCTGGTCGGGCCAGCAGGACCTCCCTGCGTTCCCTCCTCCTCTATTGAGGTTTTAGATTGGCTGCGGGGCCTCCCATAATGAAGAACACGTGTTCGACCTCGAGGTATCCGTCATCGTCCTTGCCGCTGCCATCCTTGGGCTGGCCGCCGTCCTTTCGAGGGATGCGGTTGTAAAACTTCCACATCATTTCACACTGCTCGAGGATGTGGGCGATTGCGGTCTTGTGGTACGGGCATGGCTTCTTGAGGAGGTCGTCGAAGATGCCCCCACCACGCGGGGGACCTCGAGGCCCCTTGTGGTTAGGGTCGTCTGCGAGAGCCTCGTTTTCGCGAGGTGCCCGGAGCTTTTTTCCCTTCTTGCCGTGTTTCCGTTTCTTCGAGGGGCCCTTTGTCTTGTCGTCCCCTGCGAACGTTTTCTCGGGACGCTTTCCCTTCTTACCATTAAAAATGGCATTGCCCGCCTCCTCCCTTGAGGCGTACTTCGAGGCCATTTCAAATAGCCGGTTTGCGTCGGGGGGTGGGCTCCTCCCTAACTTGCATACCAAGCTATAGCATGTGTTGCTCTCGAGGAAGGAGTGGATGATCTGATGGTCGGTAATGTTGGCAAGCTCGGTGCAGCGCTTGAAGAAGCGCCGGATGAAGTCCCTCAGGGATTCGCCGGGCTTTTGGTTGCACCCTCGAAGATCCCACGTGTTCCCGGGGCGCACGTAGGTGCCCTAGAAGTTCCACACGAAGGTCTCGACCAGGTCGTTCCAGTCGTGGATCCGATTGGGGGGCAGATGCTCGAGCCATGTCCGCGCGGAATCCGCCAGGTGGAGCGGCAGATTGCGGATAATCATGTCGTCATCTGTAGCGCCGCCGAGCTGGCACGCTAGGCGGTAGTCGTTCAACCATACCCTGGGGTCCGTTTCCTCGGAGTATTTGGTGATGGTGGTAGGCTGTCGGAAACGAGGGGGAATCGGAGCGGTGCGGATGTTACGACTAAACACGTGCGTTCCCGCCGGTTCCGAGGCCGCATCCCGGTTCCATCCAACGTCGGTGCGCCTGCGTTGGCTGGTCCAGGCTCCCTCTCGCTGCCTCATCTGGTTCAGAGTATTGCGGGCGTCTCCATCGTTCATTGTGCCTCGGGTGTCCCGGAGGCGCGATCTCGCGGGCACCCGTGCGGGAAGTGGCTCCGCTTCGGGTGCGCGTGGTTCGTCGGTGTGGCGTTGCGCAACGTCCCGGTGAGAGTCGCCCCGGGACTGTGCTCGTGCCCTGCCGTTCGGCCGGGGTGAGCGTACCGATGACTCCCCTCCCCGTTCGCCCTTTGAGGCTGATGAGCGCCGAAGACGGGAGGCTGAGCTCTCGGCCTGCTGTCGTGCAGCGTTCTCAACCAGCTTTTGGGCCTCGAGATGCAGTTTCCGCCCCTCAGGGGTAGCTGACTCCGGCATGGCTCGGAGTAGCGCGGCCGCCGCGATGAGCTTTTGGCTCGTCCTGGGAACGAGGTCGTCATCTTTGTCCTCGGCGAGGATGTCGCGCGCCGCGCGTCCGTGTTGCGTTCGTGGCCCTGTTTGGGCGGCTCGTGGTTGGAGTGCGCTAGTGGTGAGACGTCGCCACCTCCAAAGTCGTGGGGGCGAGCAACTTGCGGCTGGCGGCGTGGATGCCGCTCGTCCTCGGAAGGCAAGTGATCCGATGGGTCCGGCGGCTGCGCGCCTACCGGATCTGCGCCGTTGTTGCCTCCTTGGTCGTCATCTTCGCCATCGTCGTCCGACGTTGATCCTTCACTGACCCGCCTGTCGTCGATGACGAAACACTCCCTGGTTGGATCATACTCATCATCGGAATAGCCGAAGCAATAATCCGCCGCTGTTTGGAAGGCTAGAAAGGCCTCTGGGTCGCGGAGACCAGGGTAGTCCCAACCGGGGTGCTCATGCCCAAAGGCATATCCATCCTCCGACTCCGTGTGGGAATCGTCGAGTGTTAAGGCGGCGAGGTTGCGCTCCGAGGCCGGATGACAGCCTGGTTGGCCATCATACGCACCCATGACGGTGCGGGTAAACGAGGCGTACGTAGCCGTGGGGCCGCGTAGCCCGTAGGCATAGGGACGTGCTGTCGTAGCACGTGGTGCAGAAATAGGTCCCGGGAGGAAGGGAGCAGCCCTTTCCCATGATCCTGATCGTAGGATCTCCCCATCCCTTGCGGGAGGAGGGATGCTGGCGCCGGCAGCGCGCCTCGCAGCTCGTGCTCGTCGTGTGAGGGGTCCGGGACGACTCCGTCGTCGCGGAGCTGCCGGTGGCGGTTGAGGAGGCTCCGGCTGGTTGCTTGGTTCCTCTCGGAGGATGTGCATGTGGTAACCATCACCACATGCCTGGAACCGCAAGCTCCCGAACCAGATCTCATGCCCCACTGGAAGCAGATTGCTTTCCCCCAGCGGGGGCCGTCCTTGGTTGAAGCTCGCCATCGGGAACAAAACGAGAGTTGCGCAGCGCTGAGCCCCTACCTGGCGCGCCAACAGTCGGTGCCTGATTTGGTCACACCGGCACAAACAAGTGATTGCGATGCTAACCACTCGATGCCCCGATGGCGGATGGAGAGACGAGAGTTTTTATCCTGGTTCCGGCCACGGGGCCGTACGTCCAGCAGTGGTGCGGAGTACCGGTTTCGCGTTGCTCGTAGTAGGGGATTACAAGCAAGGTGGGAGAAGGGGATGAACTCCCAAGTCCCTGAGTTTTAGGTGTCGTTGGCTAAGTGTTTTCGTGTGTGTCCCGTTGTGCGTGTGTCTTTGCTTGCCCTTTGCATGGGCTTCCCTTCCCCTTTTATAGGCCTAGGGGGGAGGGCGTGAGTACATGTGTTCGTGGTGCTGACGCTGCTAAGTGCACTGTGCCGCCCACGCCGCGCACTATGCGAGCGGGAATCGCGCCTTCCAACTCCAGCTGACGGCATGGCAGTGGTTGACGTGATGTTCTTCTCGTGACAGCTCACGGCTTCGAGGGTGGTAGCTTGAGCACGGCGTCCGGATCAAGCCTCCGTAGTCTCCTTCGAGGGTTGCCTTCGAGGGTAGTAGTGCATCCAAGGCGAGCAAAGTCAAGGAGTGGTTGGCATAGTATCACTGTCAGGACCGACCTGTGCAGTGTTAGATCAGAATCCACTGTGCCAGGTGGATTTGACCAGTGTCTTCTCCGCAGTATGGGCGGTGGCGTGGCGCAGTGAATCCCTCCTTCTTTTTGACCGCAGAGGAGAGTCATTATGATCGGTGGTGATGGTCGCAGAGCACCGGGCGCTGTTCCCGGCGTTGCAAGCTCGAGCTTGGCCCGCAAGCCCGAGCTTGCTGAGCCTCGAACGTGGCGGAAACACCCGCTCGAGGGTGAACGTCCCCCTCGAGCTTGGCTAGGCTCGATCGTCACGGACATCCCCGCTCGAGGGTCTTCAAGCGGGACGAACGCCGTGGTGAAGTCTGTCGTGATGGACCTTTGCTGGGCTACGGTGCCAGGCCAACTTCGTTTGTGGGCCTTGTTACCAAGTAATTCTGGGCCCAAGTTAGGGTACCCCTATTATAGGTACCCGACAACTAGTATGCCCAGTAACACATTTATTAAGATATAGTAACATAAGTTGGTGTTACAATAACTCTGTTACGTACGAGAGGCCTTTTGTGTCGGGTCTGGTGCAAATTGTTTGTATCTTTACTGTTATCCGTTGGGAAACAAGTAAAATACCAACCAAGGCTTAAAATAATTGTCTTGAGTTAGTTTCTTATTGATTATTGTGTTGTTTTATGATTGTCCTGAGTTGGCTCTTGCTGATTACTCTACTGTTTTATAACTTAAGATTTTGGGATAGGTAACTCATGATACTGTATGGATACTACAGAATGTTTAAAATTATTGGGTTGTGACTTGCAGTTGCAGTACTTGTTGCATGAATACATTAGAAGCCATTTGATTCTAATGCGGTATGACTGGCATGGATTAGTTATTTGAGTCCGAAACCTTTGTCTTCCCATTGCTAATCCATGTTTCTGCATAGGGTCTATATTATCTTTTTTGCTATTACCATGTGGCATTACTGCGACTGTTATATTGCTACCCTTTGTTCTTTGTTTGATTAATGTTCTGCTGTTATCTGTTGTAGGAACTGTCTTCTCATGATTAATGGTTTGAAATTGATATTTTGTTATTTCTATTTAATTTTTTTCAGTTGGTAGTTACAAATGGTTTGGTTGATGGTTTGTAGTGAACATAATTATTCCACAATTTTGCCATGGTTGCCATGTTTGCTGCACTTGCATAATACATGGGATGATTCAACATTAGCGTTGTTCAATGTTAAGAGAGAATACCTGTAGTTTTGTCCTATCTTCTGTTTTGTCTGGCTTGTCATGTTGTATTCATGATTATTTGGCTAGTACACCTGACATATATATATTGGTCTTGACAGGCTGCCAGCTACCTGAACATCAAGGGGCTGTTGGGCCTAACTTGCCAGACCATTGCGGACATGATCAAGGGCAAGACTCCAGAGGAGGCCCGCAAAATCTTAAACACGAAGAATGACTTCACACCTGAGGAAGAGCAGAAACAGAGGCAGAAGTGCTCGTGGGCCTTTGTAAATCTGTAAGGCTCGAACAACAGCAATATCCTATGACCAGGCCAGTGGGGATGACCTTCGTCAGGAACTAGGATTTCACAAGTTTGGAGCAGCTATAGACTGTCTCGGGTTTAACCAATTGCTTAGGTGTATCTGTGTAATGTAGGTTTGGTTGGTCGTGAGCAAACTATTTCACAAGTTTGGAGCAGCTATAGACTGGGGTTTAACCAATTGTTAGGTGTATCTGTGTAATGTAGGTTTGGTTCGTCGTGAGCAGACTATTTCACAAATTTGGAGCAGCTATAGACTGTATTGAGTTTAACCAATTGCTTAGGTGTAACAGTGTAATGTAGGTTTGGTTGGTCGTGAGCAGACTATTTTGCTGACTGCAATATTGGTGCATTGGTGGATGCTCACTAGATCGAAGAGGCTGTGGATGGTTATCAAACATTGCTGGTTATTCCGCATTTTCCCAGTTTCTTTTGATGGTTGCACAGTTTTGTGTTTGCTTTGATGTGGTTGCTTCAAACATGTTGGGACATGCCGTAGGCATGGCTCTTGCATCGGATGGCGTGGTTGAGCGGCCAAGCGACGACAGGAGCGGTGATGGCAAACTGAATTTAACAAGGTCCGTGCCATTTAACAAAGGCATGGCAAAGAATGGCAATTGGGTGCTGACTAAAATATGCTAAGCTGCTAGCACAGGAGATAAGAGACATGGCATCGAGAGTTCCTGCAGACTTGACAGATCCAAGCAAACACCAAAAGGCATACATTTAGTTATACACTTCTCAATCTTATTTTGGCTTCATTAGATACATAGTTTCTATTATGTATATAGATAGTGTATATCTAGATGCATAATAAAAGCTATGTTTCTAAAAAGCCAAAATAAATTGTATTTTGGAACGGAGGGGGTATTTTAACTTCAGCAACAAAATTGTTGAAAAATATTGTATTTCGAAACAATACTATACAGAATGATGGTTAACTGACAATTTGTCTATTCCCGGTTACAGCATGCGACAAAGATCCACAAAACTTATCCAGATGCATGAAATAAACTCTTGTTTTCGCAATTTGTAGTACAATCACGATTCATAGTACATCATTCGATAATCAGCATCGCAATACTATATTAATCTCATCGTCGTCTGAGCTCACTGCATCTAGCTCTACTATATTCCCTGTTGGATTATTAATCTTTCGTCTCTTGAAATCTTGCTCTGGCTTCTTCCGTCCCAGCTTGGGTGGTGCTTTGGGGCCAGATGATCCCGAACTACAAATCACAAGCTTGTTCATTTTGGTGTCACTGATTAATAGAAAGTAAAGACCATTATAACCAAACCGCGGCATGTGACTGACCTTTTGTTCAAGGTGAACTTTGATTTCTGTTGATTCGTAGACCCATTGCTTTGGACAGGTGGTTTTGCATTGTCGGTATTAGCTGATTTATGCAGGCGGGAGCTCATCAGCCAATAATAAGCAAATCTCATTATGTTTTCTTTCATGAATTCGGTGCTACATTCAATTATCAGTTGGAAAGTAACATCAGAAAGTAGATTACCTGTAACATGGGAAAGAAATCTTATACCCTGAGACTGGTTCTTAGTAGTCACTCTATCTGCATTGCTGCACAGAGAACTCAGAGCTTAAGCATGACAACAACAATCATTTCATACTGTTCCAAAGGCTACTGCAATCCTGCATACTTTGATCAGAAGCCAGTTTACATTCATCACAAAATCATGTAAGGTATCACAATTTTAGGCAAAACATTCTGGGGGCAGTTCAATACATAATACCATTAAGACACTAGATATTATCCGAAAGGTGCAACTACAAAATTGGCCTCTGTTTATGCTTCCTCTTGAATGACTAACTAAATCATATATCACAATCCGAGTGCAAATAACCAGTGCAATGGCCATGATGGATGGCAAATGGCTCTTTAAGAAAAAAAAACGGCAATTTAGTTTAGTACACCAAACAGAATATAAAAGAACAGTAAATACAGTCTGGCCAAATATCATATGCAGGTGAAAAATCAGTAGACTAGCCAAATGAAGCAGGTAAGATCAAATAGCGCTTTACATACCTTAAAGCCCTTTTTAGCCCATCGATTGACATTACTTTCACAGGTTGGAATGGCTTTCTTGGGTTGGGTCCTTCTGAGGACCGATTGACCATATAAATCCCTTCTGATCGAAGTTTTGAAGCAAATTGGAAGTTTCTGGAAGGAAAAAGGTCATTGCACAGAATCAAGCATGGCCTAATGATACGGTCGAATTATATCAGGATGGACAAAAGAACATAGGATGTGGAGCTCTTAAGGAAAGGCCTATTCCACTCCTTTTTAAGGTGTTACTTACCCACCCTTAAGCTCCACTCTGCCAGTAGTGTACTTCTGTGATGTTTTCTGCAGAAAGGAAATAAGCACAATAAATCATGTGGCGTGCATATCTAATTATCCATCTCAATTGCTGAATATTGATGGTTATATCCTTACTGATGAATGAAATTTGCAATATAATCCCTTGGTCCTGAAAAAGATAAGGAGAGTTCAGTCACAGAACGGCACCGATACATTCATGTGGTGAGAAATAATACGCATGAGATGCTTTATCAAGCTAGGATGGCAAAAGTTCATCTTGCCAAGGGTCTTAGTATGGCAGCAGGAAGGCAAACACTTAGCCACAATGCCACATACTACATGAAAATTTCCCACATCAATGCATTACAGTTTGTGCTGATATCTGGGAAGAGATGTGGTGATTACTTATCACAAAAGGCAAAAGCTTCAGATCACTTTTGTGTACAATGCTGTTATGAATTTTTCCTAAGTTTAGTGACAGTGAAGGTAGTACTGAAATTATAAGACAATCCATTGGGTGGAGATACGTACTTATTTACAGCCATGGTGCAAGCAACCCCATCTTTCCTCTTCCCTTTGCAGAGACCAAAGTCCGCAGCAACTCACATCTTCAACATCTGCCCCACTGAAGCCACACTGACAGAGAACCCTTTGCCCTGCACAACAAAGTCACCAACACACTGAAATCAGCAAAAGAATAACTGCGCACACATCACTGAAGCAATCAAAAACATCAGAATGCCAGCAAGTACCCCATTGTCCATGCGGACATTTCCATTGAACAGCGCGAATACCGAGCCGACGGCGGCGCCCGAGTAGTGGACGTGTGCGTCCCCGAACAGGAAAACCGATACCTCGGTCTCGTCTAGGGCGCCCATCTTCCAGATGCTGTAGTCGGTCCCCTTCGCGCTCACCCGCGGCACGCCCTTGTCTAGCAACACCCCCGCCGTCGCCCAGCAGCCCGAGAACCTATCGCTCCCCACAGAGTTCCTGCACACACAGAGGGGAAAAAAAAACACTAAATCGACGAGCTAATAACCTGAATAACCCAGCAGCAGGGTGAATTCGAGGAATGGAACCTCACCTCATCGCGGTGATGCGCACGAATCGGATGTCGGCGAAGCGGTTGCTGATCTCGAGGGGCGAGAGCGTCAGGTGCTTGATGCGGAGGCCGGAGTAGCTGTCCACGAGGGTTTCGGAGGCCTTGGGCCTCTTGGGGCGCTCGGGGGGTGGGGATGTGGATTCGGGGGCCGCCTCAAGGTAATCCTTGACGGCGTCGCAGAACACGGACATGTCGGTGCCGCCGGGCCGCGCCGCCCTGGGAGGTGTGAAGGCGCTGTTAGACTCGGGGCCATCGGCGGCGCGGGGGGAGGAGGGAGGTGTCTCCGGGACTGCCTCGCCCAGGGAGAGCAGGAGGTCCAGGTCGTCGGCGGCGTTCGCCATGGTTGCGGGCTTGCGGCGAGGTGGGTGGGTGGGGGGCACTGGGGAATCTGTGGCGCGAGGTGATAGAAAGAGTGGGAAGGGAGGACCGGAGGAGGGAAACGAGAATTCGTGAGGGAAAGAGGGGGAATTTTTGGAGGGAAGACGGAAGAGGCAGAACTTCGTAATCATCTAGTTATAAATATAT
Organism: Digitaria exilis; assembly: GCA_015342445.1. NCBI lineage: Eukaryota > Viridiplantae > Streptophyta > Magnoliopsida > Poales > Poaceae > Digitaria > Digitaria exilis. Next base: position 808,305 of record JACEFO010001823.1, on the reverse strand, counting down.
GAAAATGAAATTCTTCCACAAATGGGCGTTTGGTCTAGTGGTATGATTCTCGCTTTGGGTGCGAGAGGTCGCGAGTTCGATTCTCGCAACGCCCCCTTTTTATATTTTGTGTGGAGTATCCTGTTTCGCTTTCCACATGTAAATCAAAGCTTTGATCTTTTCTTTTTTACTTTCACCTTCTCAGCTTTATTTGATAAAAATGATGCACGGTCTCTGCCTCGTTCGTTAACAATATTAATCTGTAAAAGGCTTAACTAAAGCCCGCCATTAATCAAGCTAATGAAATTCAGGTGGGATAATAACCACACAGGACCTTAAGGAGGTGTTTGGTTAGTGCAACGGTAATGCAAACCTAAATGGAAATGAGATTACGCCGTAATGGATTCAATTGTAGCGTCAACTGATTCCAGAGGATTGCAAACAAATGCTTGTAACGTGATGTGTTACCTTCCAAAATCAAATTACGTTACAAAATTGAGCGAACCAAACACCTCCCTTCTAACCTAGTGGTCAGTGACCGGTGCTATGGTCGCACCTACCAAGGTTTAATTTCTCACAGAAGCGGATTTATGGGTTGGTTTTTAAAAAAAATCCCCTCGCCAGGGTTCGGGTTTTTTTCTAGACTCGGAGAAGGTCTCCCTTCTTTATGAAAACTTTCGAGGCTCTTACCCCACCGGGTCTATTTTTTTTTATAATAACCACAAAGTCCATTGAAGCAAAAGAAAAGTATTATGAATACGAAACATCTTTCTTCATTCGCTGATCGATAAGTTTCAAAGTTGGACCTATTCTATATACAGATTGTACGAAAGTGCAGCCTGCACAAGATTTGCAATCTACTATCCGTGTTGCATGCAGCAAGCAATCAGTCAGTCCAATCTCCAGCAGTCTTTTTGCTCAAAAGTTGGAATGTTCTAAGATCTGTACTATTAATCATGATTATTCAACATCTATATATTGTGATGGTTACGTTACATGAAACAACATGACGCAGAAGAAAAGAGGGGGGAAACACACTTCTTCGGTCTGATCAGCATCTACCCTTCGCTCATTTCATGTTAGTTCCCATATCAAGCTGTGTTCCAATCACATTTCGGTTGCAACGGCAGGCCAATGGGTATAAGCGCGAGTTCCGAACCGAAGGGTTGAACAAACAAAAGCGCAGGCACCAATTAGCAGCATTCATGTCGTTATTCTCAAGCACCCTTCTTCTCCGAACTGCATCGCACCTGCACCCCCAGTGTAGCAGTCGTTGATGGGCAGTTGATGTCTGCGCCATACACTGTGTGCGACACCGGCAACAGGCAAGATGGCTTGCCGAGGCATTCCTATTCATTGGATACCACATGATAGCATCAGCGAAGTTTTAAAACTTCATTTGTGGTTGTAGGTATGATTGAGTAAGAGTAGGTTTCAAAGATGTTACAGATATATGCATCAGCATGAAGAAGTGTGTACCTTCTCAACGACCTGCTTTGCATCAGGAGTGTGGCAAGTTCCTACAGTGAAGTTGCCGCACATGCCCTCCGGGTTGCCGAAGCTGGCAAAGACGACCTCTTGGATTGTCTTCTCCGGGGGGCACGACAAGGTTCCCCGCGTGCTGTGGTCCTCCGCAATGAGCTTGATTGTATCACCATCCGTGTCCCACGTCTTGATCTGCGCTGGGTTGTGTTCTGAGAGCAGCACACAAATGTCGTCTCTCGTCACCGTCTGGATGAGGATGCCATCTGGTTTGCCCAGCTCCTCCTCGAACACAACCAAGAGGTTATCCTTGGATTTCAAGAAAGGACGAGGAATATAGTACCTGAAGGGAGGATGGGGGAGGAAAATGGAATGAATTTTTGTTGTGCAAGTTTGTAGGCCAAGAACATTAGGCCTGCAACAAAGGTGAACTTGCGTACAGACTTACGTTGCTTGAGAAGGAGTTCCAGCGAGAGATCTGAATGAGGTCCAGTATCGGCCCATGCCTTCACCATTCACAAAAATCATGCCCTTGCTCATTGAGCTCATATCAAGGACAACGGGGTCATCCCCATCTGGCTCGTCAAAGTATCTCTAGCATGGCAGTGAAGATAGAGTCAATGAGGATTGCAATAAAAATCGAAATGGATGTCTGATGTTCCTATTCATGATTCAACTTACCTTATACCAAGTGGCCGCCCTGTCATTTTCGGCTGGTTTCCACTGAACTTTGTCCATACCTTTTTCTGAATAGATCTCCTTGTCCTCGCCTTCCAGTGCAGCCTATTTGAAACCAAGTGTAGAGGACTTCAGGTCTTACCACATGATCACATAGTCCTTCCAAGGAAAATGAGTATCTTTTCAGCAAGTAAAGACTAAAGACAATAGCCTTACCTTATGGCCCCAGCCATTGACTTGTAAATCCAACGTCCCAGTGTTGAGACCTTGGACTAGGCACTCCTGAATGCCACCCTTTACTTCAGCAAGTTCACCACCACTGTCCTGTAGAAGATAGCAAAATATGCAAATTTAGAGCAGATGGCTCAGAATTAATGCATTAACTGAGCACACCCATCCTACCAGTTATGATATAACTATATATGCTGCCTTTCAACAAAAAGGTGTCTATATCTAGCTCCATTACAACCATATTGTTTTCACCTGGCTATCAGCTTCTAGAGGAAAGTAGCAAGTCATTATATGTTCCAAACAAATTTTGGAGTTTTTACGAACTTTTTACCTTCATTCCCATCGTTGATGACAGCAATGTGATATGGTTCACACCTACTTTCAGGTCAACGGGTTTTTCAAACATGAAACCCTTTACCTGCTTGCTTCCGCGCCCACTTCCTACGAAGACAGTGATTTTGATCAGTACAATAACTTGCAACATGTGGGTGTATTTGGAGGAACGAGACTATTACAGAGTTGGTCCAAGTTACCTACGAAGGCATCATTGGCAAATCCAATCATCGAGTGTGCAGTACTCTTGACCTGAAGCACAGGCCGGATATCACCTCTAAAGGGTAAATCATCTGACTCCAAGCGAAAACTGTACATAGGTAAAAAAAAAGGAACAGGAATACAGTCAAGTGAAGTTTCTGCTAGGAAAAATCAGTCACATTGAGCTAAAACTGTAAGGTGTGATACCTCGTGGTGTACCACAAGTAATCACTGGCGTCCTTAGTTTGGTTATATTGCTCTAGGGGTTCCTTTGTCCTGACTTTAGTGCTGTGATACTTGGGAATCGGTTCTGAGAACATTTCCCACAATTTATTCTTGCTCGTAACCTCTGAGGTATGGAATGACCTTTCACTGTGTTGTACAAACACCTGCCCAACGAACATAACACAAATCAGGTCCCTATATTCTTTTTTTTTCTTTTTGTAAAGCTGCCTTTTTTCTTAGTTTGTTTAAGGATAAGTGTAAGAAACATACTCTCTTGGTATTGTAAACCACGTTCTTGCACCCTGCAAGAATGGAGACAGAACGGCTAGGCACATAGTGCTTCTCCCCTCGGAAAACCACAGTTCCATCTTCCCCTGTGTTGTTGTTGGAGAGGAAAGAGAGGCACATGTTTTCTTCAGGCAACTCGAAGGTGTGTGCCTGCAATAACCCGACCATGGAAGAATATTGATTTATAGGTCACGGAACACTGTCAAACAATATCTAAAGCTTTCAGGTCCTGAGATGATGGAAGAAATTATTTCCAACCTCATACCCATGACCCAACTTCTCAGATGAATGTTCCCCAGTGAGGAATGCTTTCTGGTATGACCTTATCACATTGTGCAAGTCCCTGAGATGCCCAAATTTGGGCTCCTTGCACATACCTATTGAAAGTACATGAACCATATTAGACACTCCTTAAGAGGAGCAAACATGAAGGAGATAAAAACTAATGAATAAATATAATGGTCAACTGAGGCGATCTACCATATTCATCCATGGGAGCTTCATCATAGTATCCAGTCAGCACATAAGAAGCGCCAGTCCTTCCAAAATTTGTTCCACCATGATACTGTTGACAAGTTAAAGTAAAATTCTTTAATACATATCCATATTTACCCTGTAAATGTTTACAAACGTATTCATTGCAGGAACAGAAAGTATATGAACATTCATACCATGTAGTAGTTAACCATTGACCCACCCTTTGCAAAAAATCGTAACACAGCATATGCGATGTCCTCAGCTGAACGCATAGCTAATTGATCACCAAATGCTCTGAATCTGTGTATGCCCAGGGATAGATGATATTATTACTTCTTTATGTATATGTAGATTTCATGTGTGCAGGGATGGTGTTCACAGAATGGAGAGTAGATTTGTTTTTTCATTTCAGGCACCGTGGTGGTACATTAAAAGAACCTATTTGTTCAAAATTTTGAATGCAGATATTAGTTAAGACTTAAGAGCATCTTTATGGAGATTAAAAAATACTAGAATTAGTAAAAAAAATTCCCTTAGCATTCCAGCTACTGATTTTGGTTTAGTTGATGCAGGTGGAGTTTGCTCTGTTGTTTCAATGCAGTTCGTCTGCTAACTGATGGTGCAATGGTGCTTCACTATTCACTTACATATTTCCATATAATAATATATAATTATGTCGGTTTCCTCAACGTAGGGGGTGGAACTTCTGATTTGGAAGTAAAATACAAAGTGGCAATTATTATATTAACGAAATAGGGAACATGGCTCAAGGTACGATGCTGCAAAAACCTAAGGCAACCACTCAGATAAAATGTGCAACATGATTGGATAGTCATACATCATTTCATTAGAGTGTTAAATTTCTTTTTGTTAGCAGTGCTACATATTTTATTTAACACTATTCTTCATATTGTGTACCTAGTAGTACTGTTGGCTCACGTGTTATTTGTGCAATTGGTGAAAAGAAGAATGTTAAGAGTGTGAATTACTTGAACTTACTGTGCAGTCCAATTCTCAGTCCAAAGCATAGGCTTATCTTTGTCATGTAGTGTCCACGTGTCTCCACAATGCCTTCCGTTGCAAGTAGGGATCTAGTGAGAGCAAGAAACAAATTAATAGATTGAACTGGAGTAATTCAATCCTTTCAATAGAAAGGAGCACGTCACTTCTAAGTGATCTAATGTTCCTCCGGTTCTGAATAGCTTGTTAGACATTGATATACTAATACTTTCAAGGTAGATTTGCACTAAAAAAACTTGTGAGACATTAAAAACTATGTGTAGATATTCACCACTGATCAGAAAGTTACCACTTCACCAGGAGCCGAAGACTGCTTGCACATTACCCATGGAACTCCGGTTTGTGTGCTAAGGGCCATTTGGGCAGCCCATTCGAGATATTTGTCACCTTCTACTGCATGATCTTTTTTTATGTTCCCATACTCATTCTCGATCTGATGTGAATATGCAAATAGTGAATCACAACGTGCGTTGAACACATAAGTAAATAGAGACTTTTTACAGTCCATTCGAAGGTACCAAGAGGCTATCAAATATAACATGTATTTTGGCAAATTTGGTTGTGCCTCTTGGTACCTTTTGATGGACCCTGAAAATACTCGTGTAAATAAGGTACCAATAAACAGATTTAACAAATGACACGACTAAATTGAAAACCTGTGGACCTGTGCTAGAATGACGGGTCCTCCTTGAGATGCAAATAGATCAGCATCCTTCAACTTTTGCACTATGAATCTCACGAATTTCTCCATTTCTTTCTGCACGAAAAGTCCAAATCCATCAGTCCAAAACTCTTCAGTGTGTATCTTATTACAACAATTAAATTCTTTTATTACCTTGAACGGTTCATTGTTTGCTCGGAATATTATGTGGCCGATCTCTCTAAGCCAATAAGGCAAACCGCTGGGAGAGAGTAGAGAAAATAGAAGGCGCATGAGACAATCAGATGATATGAGCATATTTGATAGCTGAGTGACAATTAGCTGGACGCACTGACCCATGGTTCCATTCTGCCTGGATGAAGGGACCTATACGCACAATCGCATACATGTCGTGGTCCTGGATCATCTTGAGGTACTTGATCAAGTCGAGCCTCCCTTCGAAATTGTACTGCAACATATGCAACAGACGAGCTAAATGAACATCTATCTGCCAGTCTAACGGATATATAGCAGAACCAGAATCAGGCGGCATGCTCCTCAATTTGCTGCGGTTTCAATCACCAACGCGTCCATGTGAACATGTGTGCTTTACCTTGCCCGGCTCAGGCTCATGTGCATTCCAGAATACGTACGTCTCGATCGTGTTGAGCCCGCCCTCCTTGGCCCGCTTGATCAGCTTCGGCCATAACTGCGTTACAACAACACTTTTTCTCAGGACAAGTATCAACCAACCAGCCGGCCAGCACGAGGACTGGTACTGGACTACAGCAGCACGCCGCTACATCATTTGGTTCGGCTCATTGCGCGGAGGAGCGTACCTCAGGTGGGCTCCTGGGGTAGTGGATGGCACCGGAGAAGAAGAGGTCCCGCTTGCCGTCGATCATGAGGGAGCGGCCGTCGTAGGTGACGATGCTGCCCTTCTTCGTGAGGGTCCACTCCGCCGCCGCCCATCCCGGGAGGAGGAGCGCGAGCGCCGCGGCGGCCGCAAGCACGGCCGCGGCCTGGACGACGTTCATGTGAGCCGGAACTGCGGGGGAGGAAAGGGGAGCGGCGGGAGGGGGTGGGAGCGGGAGGGAGGGAGGGCAGCAGGATGGGGGAGGCGACGCTAGCGAGGGGTCGGGGGAGGAGGAAGCCGCTTTGAAGGGGACGGCCTCGCGGGGCGTTGCGCTGGAGCGGACGCCCGGAAATGGAGGGGCTGCGAGTGGAGGTGGACGGCCGCGCGGCCGCGGGGCGCTGGCTGGGGCGGGGGATCGCGGCAGGAGCTTGCGAGCGGACGACCGGTTCGCGGCGACAGACAGGAAGCGGAAGCTAGCTGTTCGTTCCTGGCGTGGGCTTGGGTTCGGGACTTGGCCCGATATGGCCCAGCTAGCCTAGGATTGGATTGGGCCGTGGCCATTTTGGGTGTCAGCATCAACATGTGGGGGACTCGAGAGCCCAATGTCTGCGTCTTGGGCTCTCTGCGTGGCTTATGAAGTTTTGAACCTTTTTTCTAATATCCGTTGAAAATTTGTGTGTTTCTGCTTGGAGATGAAATTTTCATAACGGATCTCGGAGGGGGAGTCGGGGGATGGTATTGCCCAATCTGATCACTTACCCGGGGCTGATCTAGATGACTAGATGTGACTTGCAGGGGTTTAGATTGGGAAATATCCTTCAAAAATACTGTAGATAAAAAACATTATAAATAAATAAATAGTGTTCTGTGAGTGAGAGAGATGAGATGTAAAAGAAAAAGTTAGATAAATAGTATATTTTTGGGAGAAAGTTGGTGAATCTAAACGCACCCTAAGCCACCAAAGTTTGTAACTTGTGAGGGCATCCTAGAGAGTAGAAACTAGCTCTTCATAGAGCTACATCTGTCCTTCCTAGTTCATATAAAGAAAAAAAATGATAATACCAGCATGGATCCTTAGAACTACTAGCACATGTGACATCAGTGGAGAGGCTTTGAGGCATTCACGTGGTTCTCACGTGTCACACTGCGATAAACCATAAACAATCGACGTCTTGTTAATATCGAAAGCTTTCGCTGAAACATAACGAATCTCAAATGGCAACTTGTATGGTTCAACCGTGTAAAAGGTGTAACACGGTGCGAAACAAAATTTCTACGGTCTCAAAGTAATAATAAAGATTTCCTCCAACATGAAAGTATTGTCGTCGTTGACTAGGCCCACTTTCAGTGAAACCCGGGAGCCGAAACACTCCAGGCGGCACCTTCGCCAACCATGCTGCCATGTCGACTCACCTTCCCCGTGACGTTTTATCCCCCCACCCACCAACCACAGCGCCATCCCGACCATCCATTCACAGACCAACTGCCCAGATCGATCCGTCTCCCTCCTCATTCCTCCCCGTGCTCCTCCCCCAGACCCCCACCTACCGCGGCCACACCCGCCTCAAATTCCCGGCCCATCATCGGAGTCGGACACCACCACCGATCACAGCATCCCCGCCGTCGCCGCTTTCCAAGTTATCCCATGGCGGCGTCCACCTCGTCCCTCCTTGCCGCTGCCGCATCCTCATCCTGCACGGCCATCTCTGCCCGGCTCCCGCGCGGAGCTCCCGCCGCCGCCTCCGTACCTTCGCCGTCGCGTCACTCCTGCCCTTCCCTCCGCGCTTCCCCAGCGAGGCGGCACCAGAGCCGCTTCGTGGCCAGCGTTGCTCCCACTATGCAGCCTCCGGCGGAGTCCAGGGTCTCTACGGTGGTCGACGTCGACCTCGGCGACCGTAGGTATCCGATCTACATCGGAGCAGGCCTCCTCGATGAGCCCGACCTGCTGCAGAGGTAATCGAATCATATAATTCCTTTTCTCGATTGTTATATTAGTATGGTCATTCTGTGATCTTGATTTCCGTTAGCGCAGGCATGTTCATGGGAAGAGAGTTCTGGTGGTGACTAATACTAACGTCGCGCCACTTTACCTGGAGAAGGTGACCTGGGCACTCACTCACAACAACCCGAACGTGTCAGTGGAGAGCGTGATCCTGCCGGACGGCGAGAAGTACAAAGATATGGTGAGTTCGCGTGTGTGATCCAGCCTTCTGGGGTAGTGTACTTATTTTTACAGTTAATTTGGATTTAACTGACTTGGTTGTGATCGGCAGGACACGCTCATGAAGGTGTTCGACAAGGCAATCGAGTCCCGGCTTGACCGTCGGTGCACATTTGTAGCACTGGGTGGTGGTGTCATTGGGGACATGTGTGGGTATGCTGCTGCTTCATTCCTCCGTGGTGTCAACTTCATACAGATACCAACTACTCTGATGGCCCAGGTTATAAGCTTGATTCATATTTTACTAAAGCTGAGCTACATCTTGATCTGGTGCTGACGGTTGGCTGGATCACTGCTTTAGGTGGATTCATCTGTTGGTGGAAAGACTGGGATTAACCACCGACTTGGGAAGAACTTAATTGGGGCATTCTACCAGCCACAATGTGTATTGATAGACACGGATACACTGAATACATTGCCTGACAGGGAGCTAGCTTCAGGCATTGCAGAGGTAGTGAAGTATGGGCTCATAAGGGATGCACCATTCTTTGAGTGGCAGGAGAAGAACATGTCGGCCTTGTTAGCAAGGTATTCCAGCTTGTCCATCCATTACAATTCGCTAAACTGCATTATATTTGTTGTTCTTGTAGACACTTTAGTCGTAGAGTGGAAGTAATGAGTACTTACCTAAGATCCTAACTGTTTGCTTTACCTAATCTTGCTTGGGGTCCTAGAAAATATAACTTTTTAAGACTTATCACTTCCCAATGACATATTCAGAGCCCTAAAGCCAAGCATTGCGGTTTTTTTATTAAAAAAAACTATTTTCTGAAATGGCTGATTGATGAGTGGCTTGACTACATGGACGGACATGATTATCCAACTTTTCAGGAGTTAACCAAACTTTGAGTTCTGAAGAACCATTATCCAAAAAGTCTGCAATTTCGTTTATTGTAGCTGAATAAACTGCATATGTTAACCCTTCTGTACATGACATTTTTAGCTCAGGTTTGCATCGGACAAGCAAACATAGAACCATAAAGTTGTCCAGTTCCTATGTTATTCCTGTTAACTGTATTAACGGTAACTGGGAAGAAGGTTTACACTCTAGTTTAGCTCCTACAACATTACATACAGCATAATTTCTGAACTTTCATCTTGCTGAAAATACATAATATTTTTTTGCCCAAATTTAAGCTTAATATTTTTTCATTTTTGCTGTTAACCTTTGGCTTGAAATGCATATCTGTAGAGACCCAAGTGCTTTGGCATATGCTATTAAGAGATCATGTGAAAATAAAGCTGAAGTGGTGGCACAGGATGAGAAGGAAAGTGGCCTTCGAGCGACACTAAACCTGGGTCACACATTTGGCCATGTATGTCTCGCTATCAATTATGTTTAGACTTTATGTTCAGTTAATTGATACTGAAATTGATAGGTTTCAGGTGCCAACATAATCTATCAGAATTTTAGCAACCTTATGCTGTTGCATTGCACAACTTATTCACTGATCCTCATGTTTAAATTATAGGCTATCGAAACTGGGACTGGATATGGAGCATGGCTTCATGGGGAGGCAGTTGCAGCTGGAACAGTATATCACTTGAATATTTCTATACAACCTCTTAGGTTTTTCATGTCTCGTTGTCTTATCTTTTGCTTATGTTTTGGTATGCCACTACCTTAGGTTATGGCAACTGATATGTCTCACCGCCTGGGGTGGATAGACGAGTCAATCAAAAAGCGTGTAATTGACATACTAAAGTATGCCAAGCTTCCCATTACACCTCCGGATACTATGACAGTGGAGAAGTTCAAAAGTATCATGGCTGTAAGTACCATGAGATAGCACATTACTTTTGAATTAGCACTTAGTTCCTGCCATTGTGCAACTTCCATGTTCTTTCAGGAATTCGAGTTGTTGATTTGTGCTGTTTCAATGCATTATTGTTGCACGCTTGAACATCTTAAGATTGCAGCTTCTATATAAAGAAACATTCTTACTGGATTCCTTAATGACACATCAGGTTGACAAGAAGGTTGCTGATGGTTTGTTGAGGCTTATCCTTCTGAAAGGGCCTCTGGGGAGCTGTGTTTTTACTGGGGAATATGACAGGAAAGCACTCGATGAAACCCTTCATGCATTCTGCAAGAACTGAGCCTTCTAGGATTTTGATTTCCACTCTGTATACTAATAGGCTATATTGATCTTCAGAGAAGAGAGTGCATTGTGTATTTATACCCATTGAATTCTTTTTGTCAGAAATAATGGGATTGTCAGGGGTTGGTTTGAGTTTGTAGGAAACCATATCTCACCAACTGTGATCGGTCTTTCTACTAATAAAGAAGTTCCACTGCATCGTTTCTGTCTGTCCCCCTTACTGTCAAGGTCATACTGTCCTATCCGTTTTAGTATGTCTGGTGGTAAAACTATTACTGTTTCATGAAAATTACCACCGTAGACTTGTCTGAAGCATGAGGTCATGGTCATCGCTGTGGCAATGTCAAACAAGACGGCTTGGTGGGTAATATCTGAAGAATTTGGTGTCTACCTTTGACTCTTTGATCTTAAATACCTGTGTTAAGCTGAGAGAGATTAATCGCTGGATTGTAACTATGCGATCGTGCAATCTAGCTGATTTTTGCGTTTGCAGTTGTAAAATCACAATTTCCATTTTCCACAATACCAAGCTAAAGCATACTACCTTCGATTTTTTTTAAAAAAATATCTGTGCAAGTGGCCAGGGATTAATGTTAGAATGCAATTGTGTAATCTAACTGTTTGCTTATGGTTGCAATTTTCACAATGACAGGCTAAAACAGGGAGATATCCCTCAGAGTCAGAGATGTTGCATCACTCTATTATGCCAAACTCTCAATTTTTCCCCCTAAATTATGGATTGAGACCATGCCAATATGCCATCACCATTCACCTTTTGCTTGATGCAGTCTTGCAGTTCTTGTAGTCGTGTCACTGCCACGTAATCAGTGTTGCCTATTGCAAGCTTGTATTTTCCTTTAGAAAAAAAAACGTACAGGTGATGAAACTATTTCTAGAGTATTTTCAGTCGGAGTTTTACCGTCATTAAATAATTTATCACATCATTAAACATGATGATGTGGCATTGTGGCAATATTTTTATGAGCAGGGAGGGGTATTTTCAGTGGGAGTTTTACCATCATTAAATAATTTATCACATAATTAAATATGATGGTGCGGCATTGTGGGCTTGTGGCAATATTTTTATGAGTAGGGAGGGAAAATAAGTTTCATCAGAACCAAGCTGAACTTATACTGCTTCCAATATATGAAACACCATTCACAGTTACTCCCGCTGATTATAAATATAAAGCCTCTTAGAGATTTTAGAAAATATTAGCGAGACCGACAAAAGACACTATATAACATGAATGTTTGTATTGCATGCTTATTTAACGACATTACGAATAACAAGGGCTCCACTACTTCACATAATTCACCAAACAACCAAACCATTCCTACTTACTTTGATAAGAGTTGTATGAGTAACTGTGTAAACAAGTATAGACAATGGCTTATACTTGAATACAATTTTTTTAATGTCTTATATATTTCATCACAGGGGAGTATCGAGTTTTATTTCATCTCACCTCTTTGTCCAACAGGACACATTGTAATTAAAGTCCATAAGTTCCCGTAAAACTACAACATTAAACTAATCGTCGGATATATACTCAGTCGTCGGAGGTATATCGATGTAGTTGTAGGTATAATCTCATCAACCAATCAAAATGTCGGCCCTAATGACCTAGCTAAGCCATTTGCTCAGTGAACTGCTCATATTGTACCAGGAGATCTAGTAAACGGTTATTGACGTTCCCAGAAAATGCTGTTACGGTTCATCTGAATGACGAGCAATTTTCAACGAACCATAACACTCCATAAGTAGCGCAGAACATGAGATGGACAAAGAAATTCCACTCGACACGCTTCATATAGGGTTAATTGGACACACGCCATTACAACTTTCTTGTTTTTGGGCCACGCCACTACTTCTCGCATAATATTGGACACACGCCATTACAACTTTCTTGTTTTTGGGCCACGCCACTACTTCTCGCATAATAGGAGAGAGACCATTACAATTTTGCAGATATCAGATCTATGCCATTATGTACGTATTTGATGCCATCGGACCCACATGTAGACATACATTTGATGTTCATATTTTCGTATGGACTGAAATGCCCCTGGTACACTTCTATTCTCAAGTCGCTTACACGTGGGACCTATCGGCGGGTGGCACACGGGGTACCTCACGCCGGCGAGTGTCGATCACAGAACACGCACGTCTCGGTGGAGAATGGTTCAAGAGACGCAAGACAAAGAGGATTATACTGGTTCGGGAGCGATCCCTACGTCCAGTGAAATGATCTCCAAATCGTATTGCTCTCTTGGCGGCGGATTACAACGAAGGCCGGTTCAAGCCTTGTGTGTATGAAGTGTGCGTGTAGGGGACTTAGTGCTCTAGGGATCGAAAATGATTTCTCCTGTGTGTATCTATCTGTATCCCTCTCCCTCTCGCAGGGACGCCCTCCCCTTTTATAGTCCAAGGGGTGAACAACTTTACAACGTTATTTTACCTATCTACCCCCCCTCCGAGGGCTGGATGCCCCCGGCGGTTGCGCACTGTCGGCCTAGTGCGTCTTGGCGACCCTCTCCTTGATCGCCGCGTGTCCTTCACCTTCCCATCAGCAGCTTCGCGGTAGCTTCCTTCTTGGCCGCTAGCGCAGCAGCGCGCATGCAGCTACCTTTTCCCTAGAGCAGGGCCGCAGATCAGCTTTTGCAGATGACTGGCGAGCAGGTGATGTCGGGTGTCGGTCGGGAGAAAGCGTTGGCCGCACGCCTTCCTCCGCTCAAGTCAGATTGACCTGGGGAAGATCTTCGAGAGTCCCCCCCTTTTCCGCCGTGAGTGTTTATCGATTGGCAGGATCCCTCGCGGGGTCTGCCCATCCGACCCGGGGGTCGGGGGTCGGGCGAGACGGACGCGCCCGACCCCTCCAGCCCACGGGTCGTCCGGAGCAGGCCTAGGCCGGGTCAAGCGGGGAGTTCACGTCCTCGCGCCCTCGGGACCCTCGGAGGGTCGGGCGAGACGGAACCTTCCGACTTGTTTGTCGCTGGAGTTGCCGGGGTCTTCTTCTGTTAACGCGCCGTTCGCTGGCGTACTGACGGTGGGCCCCCTAATCCACGACCCCCACAGTAGCCCCCGACCTTGCAGAGGAGTCAAGGACTCGTGTGTGAGGTCATGTCTTTTTCCCCGGGGGAGTTGGATTTCATGACTTCGGACTCGACCCCGCGGTCGTGGTGGGCCCAACGAGGCGTGCGGGCGTGGTGGGCAATTAATGCCCTATTCCGCCGCCTCGTGCCACGCGCGCACATCGGGCGCCCTATGCCATTGGATTTGATCCGAGGACGGGGAGCGCTTGGTCGTGCAACTCCTCGGTGCGGCAACCTGCCACCCCTCCGCCCCTATATATTCAAGGGCGCCAGCGTGACAGGGCATGCTTTTCGCCTTCCGTCGCACAGCTCTTGCCTCCTTGCTTTCGTTCGTCCTCCGTTCTTGCATCGATCTAGTCTTCAATCTTCCTCCCCCCAAATCCTCCACCGTCGAGATGGCCACCAGGGGTTCTTCTTCCTCAACGCAGCTTCGCCCATGGGCGCGGTCGACCGCGTCTGAGGCTGCACTTGAGTCGCTCGTGGCTCGAGGGCTTCTCCGCCCGCGCACCGAGCAGGAGGAGTGGATCTCTCCGCCCCTCTCCCACAAGACCCCGTCGCCGCCGGCGGGGTACGTGGTGAGCTTCATGGCGTACCACGTCCGTGGTTTCGCCGTGCCGGCTCACCGCTTCGTCCGCGAGGTGCTTCACCACTTCGGGGTGGAGCTCCACGCCCTCGCCCCCAACGGGGTTCAGCAGCTGGCCAACTTCGTGGCCCTGTGCGAGGGCTATCTGGGCATCGTTCCAGATTTTAACCTCTTCCTCCTCTTCTTCAAGGCGGCGCTTGTTCGCGTGCAAGGCGCCCTGGCCCCGTGGGGATACTGCTCGCTACAGGCGAAGCAGTCCCGCGTGGACATGTTCCCGTGCTCCGAGCTGCGGGGTTCCAACAAGGATTGGAACAAAGGTTGGTTCTACCTCAATAACCACGCGGAGGCTGCCCTTCCTCCGTTCGACCCCACAAGCTCACCGCCGGCCAAAGAGCCGGAGCACTGGCGGTACGGCCCCGAGCCCGCCGCTCGCAAGAAGCTGACGGAGCACCTCGTGTGCCTCGCCAAGCTCCGATCGAGCGGCCTCACCGGCCTCGGTATCGCGGAGGCCTTCCACCGGCGCCGCGTTGCCCCGCTCATGGCCCGACCCCTGCGCCTCTTCGAGATGCTCCCCACGACATCCGAGGCGGAGCTCCGCGCCAGCCTCGTGTCGTACGTCATACCTTCGGAGGACGAGATACGGGCGCGGCTGGCGGTGCTCGTCGACTCCTAGCGGGCCGCCTCCATGCCGATCCCCATCTCGGGTCAGCCACCGATGCTCCCAGGGCCCGGGGCTGTGGACCTCGTAAGTCACACTCTCCCACCATATCTCGCTTTTTGTCTTAGTCTTTTTCTGTCTCCCCTTCCGTGGGTCAACGCGTCGTCCTCACCCTGCAGTCTCTCGAGGCCCCTGGGGGTCTTCGCGCCTCAAGGGGGGTCGTTCCCGAGGAGGTGTTCTCCCGCGAGGCGGCGCGACGGAGGAACCGGGAGGCCGGGGAGGCCTCCCGGAAACGCAAGAGGGAGGAGACCGAGAAGCGCCTCAACCGCGAGGAGCGGAGGCGCGAGAGGGAGCGCAGGGAGCACCGGGGAGAGGAGATCGGGTCTGACCTGGCCTTCTCGTGCAACGAGGAGGAGAACCCCGGAGGCTCCTCTCCCATGGTGCGGGAGTACACCGTGGAGGACCGCATCACGGTGGACCCCCCGGTGCATGGCGAGCATCAGCTCACACCCATCATCGTGGACGAGCTCCCATCCCCTCCTCCGGGCCACCCACCGGCGGGGGCGTCCCACGTGCGGCCAACCTCCTCCTCCAGGCCGGTGCGGCTGTCGGTTCGCCGCCCCGGGACGTCGAGCAGGTTCGTCGGCGTTTCCTTGCTTGTCCTGTCTTACTTTCGTGGCTCATGCCGTTAGGGTCTCTTAGAATCGCTATTGTGTTTTGCAGCCGGGTCGGCCAGGAGTCGGGTCCTGGTTCCGTACCGGTGAAGCGTCTTCGCCGCGACGCTCCACCCGCGACCGCCCCTAACTCCTCGGAGCCAAGGGTCGCCGCCGAGGCTCGGCGTGCCGACCCAAGCCCTGCCATGGCCGAGGGGCTGGTCCTAGCCCCTGCCCTTGGGAACTCCTCGTCCGTCGCGGCGAGCGCGAAGTCCGCGCAGGCGGTCGCTGCTCCGTCTCCGCCCGCCCCATCTTCCCTGGTCGGGGTAGGGGTCTCCTACGTGCTGGTTTCGTCGCCCGTGGCGGGGGAGGCCGCGGAATCGGCGGAGGCGGTGGACGTGGACGCGCCCGTTGGGTCGGCGGCCGGTGAAGGGCCAGGGGTGGACCCTGCCGCGACTGCGGTGGAACTACCCCCGTCTGCTGAGACGCCTGTTGAGGGCGTGATGGTGGACGTCGCTGCAGAGGCGCCCTCCATCCCGTTGTCCGCGCCGACCACCTCCGAGCCCCTCTCAGTGAACCCGGGAGAGGGCGTGGAGGTGAGCCGGTGGTCGATGGAGGACCTCTTTGGCGAGGCGGAGGCATTGGCGCGCACCGAGGCAGGGCCTCCCACAGCACCGTCAGCACTGACGCTGGTGTGGGTGCTTGCACCGCCTCCCAACGCCGCGCCAGCAGAGGCCTCGAGGTCGGGTGGCGGCCAGGGGGTGAGCCCTCCTGCCCTAAGCGAGCCCGCGGTCGATCCCGAGCACATTGTGCAGGTCGACGCGTGGCTGGAGGCTCTTCAGCAGATGCGCACCTTCCCCGCGACGCTCCTGCAGATGGCCCTGACGCTCCGCTCCGTGGCGAACCCGTCAAGCCAGGTACGTGATCTACTCTATCCCTTCATCTTTGTTTGTTGCACGATTGCTTTCTAGGTCCGACCCTGTCACCGCCCTGACTGGGTTGTTTGGTCGTTTTAGTCGATACTGCTATCGCTCTCCCGGGCCCGGACCGTCGAGCGGGAGTCGATCGACCAAGCTCGCCGGGCATGGAACGCTGCCAACGCGTTGAGGGACGAGGCTGCAGGCAGCGCCCGCCAAATCTCGGAGCTGGAGCGTGAGCTGGCCTCCCAGGCTGCGGCGCACCAGGAGGAGCTCGTGGCGCTGCGCACCGACCTGGGCCGCCTCCGCTCCGACGCCTCCGACATCCACAGTGGTTCGTTCCACTTCTTAACCACTTGTCCTTCCGAATGCTCAAATTAGCTTGGTGATGATCATGCATGCCGTCCTTCCAGGGTTTCAAGCCCAGCTCAATTCCCTTCGGGAGGAGAGGGCTGCCGCGATCCTGGCGTGTGTCGAGGCCCTGAGGGGGCGCGACCAGGCGCTGAACGCCAAGGAGGACGCCGAGGGGGCATGCGCCGAGCTTAGCCAGCTCGTCGCCAACCTTCGCGTCGAGGTGCAGACCGCCACCGGGCGTGTCGAGTCCCTGGAGGCCTCCCTGTACACGGCGCGCAAGTCCTTAGAAGAGAAGGACTCGGAGGTCGAGGGTACGTTCCCCATCTCCGTCTTTTGCTCGGCCTTCATTATCGTATGCTTGTTTGTTGTCTAACCGTGATCTCATTCTTTTGCAGCGCTTAAGTCTCGTGTGTCGGATGGGATCACCCATCGCACCACGCTGCTATCGCGCTTCGGGATGTTACGCGATGCGGCGGGGGCGGTCCTGAAGAGGCTCGGGTTCCCTCTGTAAGAGGACATCGAACGGCTCCCCGAAGACCTCCACCGCGCGGCGGAGTGCTGCGGCGAACTGCGAGCCGTAGCCCTCGGGATGCTGGATGCCCTGGAGGTGCCGGTCAGCGGCGACCCCACACGTCTCCCGGCGGAGCTCGACCTCGCCCCTGCGCGGATCGGAGCCCTCTCCAAGCAGTCGCTGGTGCGCGGCGTCCAGGAGGCCTTCACGTTGGTGCGCTCCCATTACGACGGGATCCGCTTCGACAGAATGGCCGCCGGCTTCCCCAACGAGTTCACCTTGGAAGCTTTGGACGCCATGGCCGAGGAGCTCAGGGCCCCTGCGGAGCAGTTTGACAACGGCCTGGCGCCCGGCACCGACGCGGAGGGCAACCCAGTGGGTGGCGCCGCCCCTGACCAGGCTCCTTAGATTTACGTCTTTTTATTTCTTTGCTGTCTTTGCCGTGCCCTCGCGTGGAGAGATTAAAACTTCAAACCTCTGGGAGGTTCCGTATCGATGGGACTCCCATATTTTGAACGTTTGTAATAATTAGTTTACCTTTCTTCTTCGTCGTCGTATTTTCATTTTCTCATTGCCCCGGACGCGTGGGCTTTATTTGTTTTTCTTATAGCTAAGCCCCTGCCAGCCCCCGAGTGGGATCTGCCTTCCAGTTTCTTCGCAAACTGGTTGGGAGGCGCCACTTGAGACGGCCTCTGTGGGGTTAGCATGGTTTTCTCGGCAACTCTTGGTTGCCGATTAGGCCTTCGAGCCTTCAAACCTTGGCTCTGGGGTGAGCAAGGTAAACCCGATGGTTCTACCGAGCCCCCGAGCCCCGGAGCCTTTAAGCTTTTGGCCGTGGGGTGGGCAAGATAAACCCGATGGTTCTGCCGAGCCCCCGAGCCCCCGAACTCTGGCAGCGGGGAAAACAAGGTGAACCCGATGGCTCAGCCAAGCCTCCGAGCCCTTGAATTCCTGAGCTTTGGATGCGGGGGAGACAAGGTGAACCCGATGGTTCGGCCGAGCCCCCGAGCCCTTGAATTCCTAAGCTTTGGTTGCGGGGGAAGCAAGGTGAACCCGATGGTTCGGCCGAGCCCCGGAGCCCTTGAACTCCTGAGCTTTGGCTGCGGGGGAAACAAGGTGATCCCGATGGTTCGGCCGAGCCCCCGAGCCCTTGAATTCCTGAGCTTTGGCTGCGGGGGAAGCAAGGTGAACCCGATGGTTCGGCCGAGCCCCCGAGCCCTTGAACTCAGTTGTGAGATGACCTTGAGAGGCTGGATCTTTAAGGCTTTCAAGGTCGTCGGGTTGAGATCCGAGGCTCGTGCTCTCGGGCGATCCGAACGCCGAACGGTCCCATAGCCAAATTACCCGAGCCCCCCGGGCCTCTGTATCCCCTGCCGTGGCTGGGCACCGCCCAACGCTTGGCTGTGGGTCCCTGCAAAAAGATAGACCCGGTAGGTCAAAAACATAGTTAGTTTCCTTCATTCGAGTTTCGTCGCAGGAATGCCTTTGTGCATTCTCGGCTTGATTCGTGTCGAGAAGGGGTCCCCCGGCCCGGCCGTGTTTGCTTGGGTTTGTTGGCAGGGTCGGCCGTCTGGCACGGCAACCGTGCGATCCATAGCCGCGGGGGCGTAGGCCGTCGCAACGCGGCTGCGCCAGACGTCCCTACCTACCCGTTGAACAGCGCCAGGGGGTCTCCTCAGAAACATCGTGCCGGAAAACTCAAAGGAAATGGTAATGAACTGAATTGAAATAACTAGAGTGTAGAGAGTTCACTTATCTGGCCGGCTTGGGGCCAGGGGGAGGGCTTCCGTGGCCCACCCCTGTCGAGTCTTCTGCCACGTGATGAAGAGTTGACGCAGCACCGCAAGCTTGAGGCTGTGATGAGGCCGCCGTCGCAACCCAAGGCTCACGGTTACTGTAGCTTCCGAGTGTTTTACGGTCGGCGATAGTGCCCCCAGAGACGGGACTCCATCGGTCGGGTGATGACCTCTGCCTCCGGGGCAGTACCGCCAAGCGGTTCAACCACGGTCGAACTGCTTTTTAAGTTGTGCGGCTCCTCCGTCCGGCGGCGATGTGGTACTAAAAATAGATACCATCCGCCGCGGGACTCTTCCCATAAAAGGAAAGGAATGAGGAATGGACCTTGTTCAGTCCCAGCCCAATTCTGGTTTCAGCCTTTTGGGCCTATCCTCCTGCGAGGGTCCTTGTCGAACCCCTCGCACCTGACGGGGAACTTCCGACCCCTCCGTGGGGTCGGGCGGGTTGGTGCCGCACCCGCTGCCCTCTCCTCCCTCCGCGGGTGATCATGGGTAGAAGCGTCGGAGCTGCTCAATGTTCCAAGCGTTAGAAAGGTGGGTTCCATCTGGCATTGCAAGCTTATAGGAACCCGGGCGGAGGACCCGTACTACGGTGTAGGGTCCCTCCCAAGGGGGTGAGAGCTTGGTGAAGCCGCGGCGGTCCTGAGCTAGCCTCAAGACCAGGTTGCCCACTTGGAACGCGTGACCGCGCACTCGCTGCGCGTGGTAACGCCTCAAGCTTTGGTGGTACTTGGCCGAGTGCGCCACCGCTACTTCCCGTGCTTCCTCCAACTGGTCCGCGGCGTCTTCAAGGTTGACCCTATTCGCTTCTTCGTCGAAGGCTTGAACCCTTGGGGAGCCATATTCTACGTCGGTGGGGAGGATCGCCTCAGACCCATAGACCATGTAGAACGGGGAGAAACTCGTGCCGCGGGTCGGAGTCGTCCGCAGACTCCACAGGACGGAGGGTAGCTCCTCCATCCACTTGGCGCCGAGCTTATGAACGCGCTTGACCAGGCGGTTGAATATCCGCGGCTTCAACCCTTGCAGGATCATGCCGTTGGCGCGCTCGACTTGGCCGTTTGTGCGCGGGTGAGCGACTGCCGCCCAAGCCACCTCGATCCCGTAGTCGTCACAGAAGCGGGTGAACTTTCTCCCCGTGAACTGAGATCCGTTGTCGGTGATAATGGTGTTCGGAACACCAAACCGGCACAGGATGTCACGGAAGAAGCGGACGGCTTGCTCTGACGTGATTTCCGTCAACGGGCGCGCTTCAATCCACTTCATAAATTTGTCGACGGCGACAAACATGTGGGTGAAGCCCCCCGGCGCTCTTGGCAGAGGCCCGACCATGTCCAGTCCCCAGACCGCGAACGGCCAGGTAATGGGTATGGTCTGGAGCGCCTGGGCTGGTAAATGCGTCTTGTTGGCATAGAACTGGCAGCCTTCGCACGTTCGCACGATTCGCTCGGCGTCCGCGACGGCTGTGGGCCAGTAGAACCCCTGCCTGAAGGCCGACCCCACCAACGATCGGGGCGCCGCGTGGTGACCGCACACCCCGCCATGGATGTCCTTCAGCAACGATCTCCCCTCTTCATTGAGGATACAGCACTAAAGAACACCATTGTGGCCCCGGCGGTATAGGCTGCCCTCGATTATTCTGTAGGACTTGGCCCTTCGGACGAGGCATCGGGCCTCTGTTCGTCCGGCTGGGAGGGCCCCATCGACGAGCCAGCTTAGGAAGGGTATACGCCAATCCCTCTCCAGCTCGGGTGGGTCCTTCAGAGGTTGTTCTTCATCGAGATCCGGCCCCCTGTCGGGGTCGGACAAGATGGACACCACCACCCTCGTTGGGTCGAGGCTTCTGTCAGGGTCGAGCGACTGCTCGTGGTCGGACCCTAAGGCAGACGCCCCTTCGTTGAAGTTCACTGACGGCTGGTGCTGATCGTCCATAAACACGCCTGGTGGGACTTACTGCCGCCAGGACGCGAGCTTGGCTAGCTCATCGGCCGCCTTGTTGTACTCCCGTCGGAGGTGTACGAAACCTAAACCCTTGAACTTCTCTTGCGCCCTGCGCGTGGCCTCGCAGTAGACTGCCAAATTTGGATTGTAGCACTTGGCGTCGCCGTTGACCTGATCGACCACGAGCTGAGAGTCGCCGCGGGCCTCCAGCCTATGGATGCCTAGCTCCTTGGCTATCTGCAGGCCGGCGAGCAGGGCTTCATACTCCGCCATGTTGTTCGACGCGGGAAAGTGGAGCCGTATGGCGTAGCGCATCATCACCCCCATAGGAGAGATGAAGACGACCCCAACCCCCGACCCGGTTTGGTTCTGAGCCCCATCGAAGTGGAGGATCCAGTACTCAAGGTCGCCCGGGGCTAGAGGGAGCTGTGTCTCCGTCCATTCAGCGACGAAATCTGCAAGGATTTGAGATTTGATTGCTGACCTTGGTGCGTAGGAGATGTCGTAGCCCATGAGCTCGAGGGACCACTTGGCGATTCTTCCCGTCGCCTCCCTATTGTTGACCACCTCTCCTAACGCGTGCTCCACGACAACAGTGACACGATGAGCGTCGAAGTAGTGTTGGAGCTTGCGCTTGGCGATGAGGATGGCGTAGATCATCTTCTGGATGTGGAGATAGCGTGTCTTCGACTCGGTCAACACCTCGCTGATGTAGTAGATTGGGTGCTGCACCTTTAGGGTGTGCCCTTCCTTCTCGCGTTCCACCACGAGAACAGCACTGACCACCTGAGTGGTCGCCGCGACGTACAGGAGAAGGTTCTCCCCTTCGCGTGGGGGCACGAGGACGGGTGGCTTGGTGAGCATGTGCTTGAGCTGGTCAAGCGCCTGCTGAGCCTCCATGCTCCACTCGAAGTGGCCATCCTTCTTCAGGAGCTTGTAGAGAGGAAGCCCCCGCTCTCCCAAACGTGCTACGAACTGCCCCAGCGCAGCGAGGCAACCGGTCAGCTTCTGGACGTCCTTGACGGAGCTGGGCGGCCCCATTTTGGTGACAGCTGCAATCTTCTCGGGGTTCGCTTTGATGCCCCTGGCGGAGACAACGAATCCTAGGAGGAGGCCTTTCGAGACCCCGAATACGCATTTCTCTGGGTTGAGCTTTACGCGGTTCGCCCGCAAGCGTTCGAACGTGGCTTCCAAGTCTTAGACTAAATCGTCCGCTCGCTTGGACTTGACTACGATGTCATCCATGTAGACCTCGACGGTCCGTCCGACAAGGTCTCCTAAGCACTGGTTCATGCAACGCTGGAATGTTGCACCAGCATTTTTTAGCATGAAGGCCATCGTGGTGTAACAGAATACACCGCAAGGGGTTACGAAGGAAGTAGCCAGCTGGTCAGATTCCTTGAGTGCAATCTGGTGGTACCCAGAGTAGGCGTCAAGGAAACATAGGGCTTCGCACCCAGCGATAGAGTCTACGACCTGATCGATGTGAGGGAGGGGATAGGGAAACTTTTCGCAAGCTTTATTGAGATTGGTGTAGTCGATACACATTCTTCATTTCCCATTCTTTTTCTCGACGAGTATAGGATTTGCCAACCACTCGGGGTAGCGTACCTCCCTAATGAACCCTGCATCTAACAGCTTTGCTACTTCTTTGATGATTATCTTGCGTTTGAAGTCGTTGCAGCGCCTTGTGGGCTGACGGACAGGCTTCGCGCCTTTGCGAATGTCCAAGGAATGCTCGGTGACTTCCCGGGGGATTCCTGGCATGTCTACGGGAACCCAAGCGAATATGCCGATGTTCGCTCGGAGGCAGTCGACGAGCGCGCTTTCCTATTTCTCCGTGAGGGTGGCGGAGATGATGGCCGTCTTGCTCCCCGACCCCTGGGGATCGAGGAGCACCCTCTTCGTGTCGCTCGATGGCTGGAACTGCCTGTCAGCCTCCAACTCGAGCATCGCTTTCTTGCGGGCGGGGCCATCGCCATCCTCAGCGTCGTGCACCTCTCGATCTTCGGGGATGGAGGGTAGGACCACCATGGCGTTGACCGCCGCTTGAGAGACTGTGAGCTCTTCGGAAGCCTTCACGGCCGCCTTGGCCTTGGCGAGCTGTCGAGACGCGACAAGAGCTGCCGCCAACGCGCAGCTCTCCTTCTCACACTCGTACGCCACCTGTGGGGATGTTCCCACCATAATGACACCGTTGTGACCCGGCATCTTGAGCTTGAGGTAGACGTAGTTTGGGACGGCCATGAACTTAGCGTAGCATGGCCTGCCCAGGATCGCATGGTAGGAACCGTCGAAGTCCGTCACCACAAAACAGAGCGTCTCGGTGCGGAAATTCTCCCGATCTCCAAAGGTGACCGGTAGGGTGATTTGACCCAGCGGGACAGCCTCCTTCCCTGGGACGACCCCGTAGAATGCAGCCCGTTCCGGGCGCACATGGGACCTTGGGACACCCAAGGCGTCCAGTGTGCTCGCGTACATCATGTTGAGGTAGCTTCCACCGTCCATCAACACCTTGGAGATGCGCTCCTTGCGATTATCGGGGCCACGACCAGAGGGAGCTTCCCCGGATGCGGGACGTACTTGGGGTGGTCGGATTGATCGAAGGTGATCGCAGCCTCAGACCATCGGAGAAACTCCTAGTCGGCTGAATGGGCCGCGAACACGTCACGCTCCATTAGCTTGGTGCGTCGCTTTGACGCCTGTGCCTCTGGGCCACCAAAGATCATGAGGCACTCGTCGGGTTCAGGGAACGAGTCGGTCGCTGCACCCTTGCTCTGTGACTGAGGGGTCGGGCTGACCCCGTCCAGCCTACCCATGAGGAACTTCCTCATAAGTCCACACTCGCGGTACTTGTGCTTGACGGGAGTTGCGTGGTTCGGGCACGGACCCTTGAGCAGCTACTCGAAGTAGTTGGGGGTCGGACCCTCGTTGGGTCGTCGCCCTTGGGGTCGGTCATCTCGTTTTTGGCCTTGCGGCATCCGGCCCTGGGATCGGGAGGGCTTGGGGTCTGCGACGGCGATGAACTCGACCCGCCTCTCCTTCTTCTTCTTCTTTTTCTTCTTCTCTCGGTAGTCCGATGGCCCTGCCTCGTCGGCAGTCTCCTCGCGTTTCTTCTTCCCTCCGTCCTTGGGAAAGTGCGCCAGTACGGCTTCCTCTCCTTGCGCTTCTTCAGCAGCCATGTCGAGGACCTCCTTGATCGTCTTCGGGCATTCCCTGCCGATCCGATTGACCAAGGGTCGGCACTTGGTGCCCCCCATCAGCGCAGTGATGGCATCGGCATCAGTGGCGTCTAGGAGGTTGTTGTACTGCCGAGAAAACCGACGCAGGTAATCACGCAGGGTCTCCCCGTGCCTCTGCTTGCACCTCTTGAGGTCCCAGACCTTGCCCGGGCGTGCGCAAGTGCCTTGGAAGTTCCCGACGAAGATACCCCTCAGGTCTACCCAGGTTCGGATCTTCCCGTTTGGCAAGCGCTCGAGCCACGCGCGAGCTGGCTCTGCCAAGTACAAGGGCAGGTTTCGTATGATGACTTTGTCATCGGAAGCCCCTCCCGCTCGGCACGCGAGCCGGAAGTCGTCCAGACAGACCGAGGGGTCTGTCTCCCCATCGTACTTGCTGAAGTTGGCGGGGAGGCGGAACCGTGGGGGAATTGCTACGGTGCGAATCTCGTGGGAGAAAGCGGCCAGGCTGGGACAGTCGGAGTCGGAGTTCGAATCCCGCTCCTCTTCCGTCCCGTCGTATGCCTCGCGCCGACGATGCCTGATGCGGGGAACACGATCCTCCAACTCCTCCGACTTGTCCCGACGCCAAGCCTCGATGGTGTGTCGCACATCTCGGTCGGGGCCCAGCCGGTTCTGAACCCTTGCTGCCTCCATGTCCGGAGGGTCCCGTCGTGAGCCATCGGCCGGCCTCTTCCTGTCGACGGGGCTGGGGGAGCGCGAGTTTCCGTCGGAATGCCGTCTTCTTCCTGCGGAGCTCGCCGCCTGCCGCACTGCAGCATGCTCAAGGAGCGTCCTCCGCCCGTTCTGGATCCGGCGTTCCTCGGGGGTGGACGGCTGTGGCAGCTGCCTGCTGAGCAGCGTAGCTGCCACGATGCACTAGCTCGCCCGGTCAAAGAGAGGGTAGCCATCGGCGTTGGTCTCGATCCTCTGGCTCACCTTGCGGGCACGCGCCCGAGCGGACGGTTCCATGCTTGCGTCAAGCTGGGCCTGCTCTATCTCGATGGCGAGCCGCATATCCTCCAGCTCTTGCTGTTTTGCCGCGATCTGCTCTGGCGTGAGCTGGATCTCGGCCGCGTTCGCCCCGTTCGTTGCTTCATCCGGGGGAACCATGGTGAAGCACTCCCGCGTGGGGCAGTGCGCGCGCATCTTTGGAGGGACGTGCGCCGCCGGACCCTTCTCCTGCTCCGGCTCGCTCAAGGCGGTCATGTCGTCTGGGGACGAGTGACGCCCTAAGATGCCTTCATACTTCAGCAGATGTACCTTGGCGTGTTGCCTTTCGAGGCATTTCCAAGCCTGGCACGGCGCCAAGTCGGAGAAAGTTTGTGACGCGTTCTTCAACCCAAAGGGAAAGGCTATCGCCCTGCCTTTTCACGAGTTCGCGTCGATCCTCTTGGTCACTTGGCCTTTGGGGCCGCGTGACGAGGACGAACCCGAACGCCTCCCGTGGGGCGCTTCGGTCAGGTCGTTGCTTTCGCCCAGGTGGTGCACGATTCGTTCGCGCCCCACCCGGGAAACTTCGATTGAGCTCCGAAAAACAGCGCTCTCAGCCATCGCGGCCGTCATGGCCTTTCTCGAAGCGGCCGCGGGCACCGCCGGACCCCCACAGAGGACGGGCCCCGCGCGGGCGGCCGGGGTTGTCGACGAGGACGAGGCGGAGCGCGCCGCCACGTGCCTGGCATCTCGTTCACGAGGAACTCGAGGCTGCCGAAGCGAACGGTCGCGCCCAACTTGAGCTGATGGTCACCGAGACCAGCCATCTCGCACCGGGTGTCGAAGAAGACGCAGACGTGCGCAGGCCCCTACCTGGCGCGCCAACTGTCGGTGGGTGGCACACGGGATACCTCACGCCGGTGAGTATCGATCACAGAACACGCACGTGTCGGTGCGTCTTGGCGACCCTCTCCTTGATCGCCGCGTGTCCTTCACCTTCCCATCAGCAGCTTCGCGGTAGCTTCCTTCTTGGCCGCTAGCGCAGCAGCGCGCATGCAGCTACCTTTTCCCTAGCGCAGGGCCGCAGATCAGCTTTTGCAGATGACAGGCGAGCAGGTGATGTGGGGTGTCGGTCGGGAGAAAGCGTTGGCCGTACGCCTTCCTCCGCTCAAGTCAGATTGACCTGGGGAAGATCTTCGAGAGTCCCCCCCTTTTCCGCCGTGAGTGTTTATCGATTGGCAGGATCCCTCGCGGGGGTCTGCCCATCCGACCCGGGGGTCGGGGGTCGGGCGAGACGGACGCGCCCGACCCCTCCAGCCCACGGGTTGTCCGGAGCAGGCCTAGGCCGGGTCAAACGGGGAGTTCACGTCCTCTCGCCCTCGGGACCCTCGGAGGGTCGGGCGAGATGGAACCTTCCGACATGTTTGTCGCTGGAGTTGCCGGGGTCTTCTTCTGTTAACGCGCCGTTCGCTGGCGTACTGATGGTGGGCCCCCTAATCCACGACCCCCACAGGACCCACCTGTCATCTCCTTCATCATCCCTTCTTCCCCATACCTCCGTGGGGCGTGCCTCCATCTCTGCTACATGGCCACCTCGCTGTGAGGTCGCACCGTGGCCAGCTGACGTCGGCGCGGAGGGAAGCTCGCGCTGCCGCCCTTGCTGGGAGATTCGCACCGCCGCCCTGCACAAGAGAAGGAGAGAGGGAGGGTAGGGGCTTCGCGGCGCCGCCGCCCCCAATCCGAGCATTGACGCCTCCAATCCCAAGACGACCCAACGGCGGCTCCTCCTTTCTTCGCGAGCTGCAGGAGCACCGCACCGCAACCGCGCCTGTAGGGGCCTGCTGGCGATGCCTCCTGGTGGCCTGAGACAGTTGGGGCGCATCGCCAGGAGCACAGGTAGCGGCACATCGATGGAGGAGCAGGGTACACGTCGCCTTGCTCGGCTCGAGCATGGTGCTGCGGTGACGGCAGGGGCTCTGCGTCGAGGGAGCTCGCGGCTTCCTCAGGCCACCGTCCATGGCCAGGACGAGTTGGAGAAGAACTGGGGAAGAAAAGGATGGAAGATGGAGAAAGGAGATGACGTGTAGGTCCCACGTGGAAGGAATATGAGAGTAGAGGTGTATCAAGGGCATTTCAGTCCATACGAAAATATGAATAGTATCAGTGTGCCTGTAGGTGGACCCAACAGCGTAGGTGGACCCAACAACATCAAATACGTACATAATGATATATCTCAAATATCCGAAAAATTATAATGGTCTACCTCCTATTATACGATAAGTAGTGGCGTGGCTCAAAAACACGAAAGTTGTAGTGGCGTGTATCCAATTAACCCCTTCATATAGTAGTAAACATACACGGCACATAACACAAGTAGTCAAGTACACAAACACAACACCTGAACACAAATTGATTAGTAAAATACAACATGTGGACGACCTCATCATGCTTCGTTACATCCCGGGCATGTTAAAACTACCCAAGATCGAACGAACTCAGCTCGCTAGCCTTGCAATTGCATCCGCCAGCAGTAAAAAAGAGAAGGGGACACAGATCAAGATCACATCTTATTGCCATAGCCGCCGCCGCGGGCTCGGAGCTAAAGGCGGAGCAGCCGCCGGAGCTCGTCCGTGGCGCCGACATCGACGCCACAGCCGACGCCGCCGGCCACCTCCACGGCGCAGGCCGTCGGCGCCTTCCTCGCCGCCGTGGCAGCGAGCAGCAGGGACGTCGGCATTGGCACGCTGCTCGGCGGTGGCGACACCGAGTACAGCGAGTCCATCCCCGTCCACCCCTCCTCGGCCAGTCCAGTCGTCGCTGGCGCCATCCTATTCTTGGAAGGAGCCGCGACGGTGATGGGCGCCGAGGCACCTGGTCCCGGCGCGGCCTCGTAGCAGCGGGGCTTCTTGGCGCGCGACACCGGCCGGCTCGCTGGCTGGACGAAGGAGGAGTACTGCTCCGGCAACGGCAGGAGCGGAGGCTGGGGTGGCGCCGGCGCTCGTGGAAATGATGTTATCTTCGTAGCTTGGTGGTGGCCGGCGTAGCCGTTGGTGTTGTAGCACGGCTTGCAAGCCATCGTGATGGATTCAAAAGCTCTACGGAATCCGAAATTGAAGAAGATCTAAAAAAAACTCTCTCGGTGGGACGTGAGTGAGCTGCTGATCTGATTGGTAACAAAGTTTCAGAGCAAATTGAAGCTGCGCAACTAGCTACAATAATCGGACAAAAAAAATCTTCCAACCAGCAAAAAAAAAAGTAGTGGAGATGTAAAGGGACTTAAGCTTGTTCGCTGATCTTGATCGAATAAAACGGATCAAGATAACAGCAGCTTTGTGTATAGTTGGTATGCTAAAGGTCAGTGCTCCAAGATCTGGAGAGTTGAGGCCCCTCTATAGATAGGCAGAGCCGTGCCGATTGGTGCAATGAGCCGTTGGGTTCGTGTCGCATGGCCCCGGGACCGCTGCCATTATATAGCCGCCCGGCACCACCACCGTCCATCCGTCCGCCCACCACGGATAGTAGTCGTGCGCGCCGTTCGTACGTTACGTACAGGTCGCGGTCGCGGCTTCCTCCCCCTTTCCCTTTCCTCGGCGGACGGAAACGCCTTGCCCTTTTTTCTTCTCTCTCTCGGCACGCCGCATGTGGGGAGGGAGGTCGCGTGCGTGGTGCCGACAGGTGCCGTGGCGCCCGAGGCGGTGGACGGCCACCGGCCGAGCAGCGCGGGCCGTGCGATGGCCGCGGGCGTCGGGATGGCAGCTGCGCCGGTCGGGCACGTGGAAAGCCCGCTTGTTTTTAATAGTTTTGGCCCACCGCCGCTGCGCCGTGCGGTGTAGTACGGGCGAGGGCGACCGAGCGATGCGGCAGGGTTCACCTTACCGTCTTCCCGACCAAACCGCCCCGGACCGGTAGCGGTTCGAGGCGGTTTGAACCGTGGAAATTCAAAATTTTCAAATTTAAATTTAGAAATGGAAAAATGTCGTAAAAATTCCTAAAAATACTTCAAGGTGTGTGTAATCTATTGGTGTAAAAAGTTTTCAAATAGCTCATTTGACATATTTTTTGGCAAATACAAGTTAAATCAAAAAAGAAAAAGAAAAAACGGTCAAACCGACCGGCTAACCGCTCCAACCGAATTTGAATTCAAATTCGAATTTGTTCGGTTTCCACCGGTAACCGGTCCAACCGCTACCGCCGGGCGGCTGTTCGGCCGTCCGGTTCGGTAAGGTGAACTGCCTCGCTGGGTCGTCACGTTGCTGTGCCTGCACCGTGTTCTGCTCCGTTTCTTGACCCCGAGGACGGGGAGAGACAACGTGCGGCTTGCGTGCGCGTTCGGGTGCGAGCGGGGGCTGCGTGCGCGGTAGCCGGCAGGATGATCCGGCTCGAGGCGAATTCTCAAAATAATAATCCAGGAATCTAATCCAGAATTCGGATTCTCAAAATAACAATTCACAATATGGAATCTTTGGAATCATGGTGGATCCAAATGGTACCGACATTTTCACTAGGGGGTGTTTAGTTCTTGGAAAACTTTTCGTGCAATTCACTATTTATTTATCTCACAAAATACGTTCCCAACAAAGTTTACTACAATGTATCTCACCAATTTCACCCAACTAAACACCCCATAAAAGCAATGTTTCAACTCGGTTTTCATCGCAGTATGCCTTGTCGATAAAACCAATTGTGATGTCACTCCGCGGATAAACAATTCCCAATAGCCTCCATTCCTTCCTTGTTTTCCCTTCTACTCCTCATAGGGAGACCGCGACATTTTATTTTTTTCTACCCCCCTTCCAAAAAACGCAATTCAACTATGTGCATGAAACCAAGAGAATATGTCTTTTCAGCTGTGACAATCATTCATTTCTGGCAGGTATTCAAGATTCGAGGTTCATTATATTTGTTGCATGTCTGTTGCAACACATCAAATAGCCCCCACAACAAATGACATGTAGAATAGGTGTTCAACGGGCAAACACACACGGACAAAAAAACAATGCTCTTTCTGTACATTCTTGTACATGAGAAATACCTATTTGTATGGACGATCATGGACTTAGTTGAGAGACGATGTGGACAATTCACCACATTGATCAATTAGCACCGAGGACATGAAGCGAGGCTAATTTGTTTGTCTCAAGAGTAAATGATACAAGCAAGATAGAAATGCTTACTCACTTAGGGTAAATGGACTCAACACTCTGACATAGTCTTCCATGGGGATGTGTGAGAGCACTTCTAGCAGACACTCTAAATTGAGTAAAATGTGTCACCGGTCTCTAAACTTATGCCGTTGCGTCATCCCGGTCCCTAAACTCACAAATCGATCACTTAGATCCTCAAACTTGTTCGACTGTGTCATCCCAGTCCTTAAACTTACAAACCACCCATTTGGGTCCTCAGACTTGTTCATTCGTGTCATCCTGTTGCTTAAACTTAGTTTGTAGTATTATTTGAGTCAAAACAGACGATCTAAAAACTTCATATCAAAAAATAATTTATAACTTTTTCATATGAACTCGAATGAAGACAAAACTTATATCAAAATTGTAGATCTCGATACGATCTACAACTTTGTTATTGAAAAGTTTTTGAATTAAAAACGTTAAGGGTTTCTGAAGAAATCTCTGTATGGAGCCATCAAACTAAGATCAATCTTAATGGTGGGTTTCATTGCACAATTATTTAGTTGTGCCACAAGGTTTCATGGGAATGTACTTCCCCCCACATATGGTGAAACTCCTCGTTCTCTTTACTTACAATTACCTTTTCAAATCACAAAAAATAGTGAGGAGGCATAGAAATTTATATGTGCCCATGAAACTGTCCCATTGAGATAGGCCTAACCGACATTTTGTCGGTGCCTGATTTGGTCGCACCGGCACCGACGAGTGATTGCGGTGCTAACCACTCGTTTTCCCGATGGCGAGAGTGAGAGACAAGGGTTTTATCCTGGTTCCGGCCACGGGGCCGTACGTCCAGCAGTGGTGCGATGCACCTGGTTACGTGTTGCTTGTTGTAGGGGTTTACAAGCAAGGTGGGAGAAGGAGATAAGCTCCTAAGTCCCAGGCTATGGTGTGTGGGTGCGTATGAGACTCGTGTTCTCTGCGTGTCTTTGTGCTCTTCTCGTCCGTCTCGCTTGAGACTTGTGATCTCGTTCCCGTTGCCCTTCGCATGGGCTTCCCTTCCCCTTTTATAGACCAAGGGGAGCAGGGTGCGAGTACATGTGTTTGTCGGTAAGTGCACTGTTCGTCCATGCCGCGCCGTACGTGAGCGGGAATCGCGCCTTCCAACTCCGCTGACGACATGGCAGGGGCTGACGTATTGTCCTTCCCTCTCGTGACAGTTCACGGCGTCGAGGGTAGAAAACTTGCGTACGGGGTCCAATTCGAGCCTCCGTGGCCTCCTTCGAGGTTGCCTTCGAGGGTGGCAGCGTGTCCGGCGGGGGTAAAGTCAAAGGAGTGGTTGGCACAGTGCTGCTGGCAGGGTTAGGTCTGGCGTGCAGCATGGCGCTCAGAGTCCACTGTTGCGAGTGGATTTGACCGATGTCCTCTCCGAAGAGTAGGTGATGGCGTGGGGCAGTGAGTCCTGCTTTTTGACCGCATCGTGACGACTCTGGTGCACCGCGGTGGGTTGGGCGCTGTTCCCGTCGAGGCCGACTCGAGCTTGGATCGCAAGCTCGAGTTCGCCAAGCCTCGAACGAGACGGAATCTACCCGCTCGAGGGTAGGGGTCGCCCTCGAGGCTGCTGAGCCTCGATCGAGACGGAAACCACCCGCTCGAGGGTGAGGGTCGAGGCCGCCGAGCCTCGATCGAGACGGAAACCACCCGCTCGAGGGTGGTCGTTTACCTCGATGGCGGGCCTTTGCTGGGCTGTTGAGCCAGGTCAATGTCGTTGCGGGCCTTGATGCCAACTAGTTTTGGGCCTAGATTGGGGTACCCCTTTTGCAGGTACCCAACACATTTGAACTACCTTTTCGCATGCAATTTACTTTGTGCACAGGCACCCAGGTAAATATTTCTTTTAACACTAATTAAACTCAAAACGATCAATCTTAGGAGCTCATACAAGTTTCTCAAGTTGTGCACCTGGTCAATTCAACTCTAGCTTTGAACAACCAATCATGTTCCAGGCTCCTGTTTCTATCGTCCACACTCCACACAGCTCGAGTCCGATGTCATTTACCGGTGCTCGCCCGACCTTGCCGACACCGGACGAACGACCCTGTTCGTACTGTCTGCATAATTCGAGGGAAGTGATAGCGAGACCCAACCCAATTTTGTCTCGCGCGAAGCGATGCAGACACGCTAAGCATCCGATGAAACGAAGCCATGCAAACCACGCAGCAGCGCCAGCGGGTGGGGGTGGGACTGGGAGTGGGAAAACCTCAGGACTAGTTGTCCACGTGATCCCTTGTCCTGCCGCGAGAGGTGACCAGGTTCACAAAACCGAACCGGAGGGCCGAACCGTCGGCCGACGGTAGCGGCTAACCGGTCGGTTCCCCTGGGAACCGGTCAAAATCAGACAAATTCAAATTTTGAATTCAAATATATATGAAATCCTAGTTCAATCGGTTTGAACCGGTAAGCCGCCCGGTTTGACCGGTAAGCCGAGCGGTTTGGGCGGTAAGCCGGCCGGTTTGGACGGTAAGCCGGCTCAATACATAATTTGTTCATGTTTTCAAATTTAACTAAAAATTTAAAAAAAATAAAAGAAAAATTCCTAAAAATATTTCAAGGTGCGTAGAATTTAATGGTGTCAAAATTTTTCAAATATTAGTGTATTTAGTATTTTTTGTGTGCATTAGAAGTTCAATGAGCCGACTTTTTTTCTTTTCCTTTTTTTTGTTGAACTTCTAATGCCTGCAAAAAATATCAAATGAGCAAATATTTGAAAATTTTTTACACCAATAGATTACATATACCTTGAAGTATTTTTAGAAATTTTTTTTTTGATATTTTTCTATTTTAAATTTAAATTTGAATATTTTAAATTTAATCGGTTTGAAACTGCCCCAAACCGCTACCGGTCCGGGGCGGTTTGACCGTTCCCGCGGAAACCGGCCGGTTTTGAACGGGATTGCGTACCCACGCGATGCGATGCGAGTGGCCGTGCGCTGTCACTAAAGATGGCAACGGGCACAAAAAATCCGCATACCCGCGGGCATGATACCCGTTGGACGCGGATACGGGCGTCGTTCCACCCCCGCGGGCGCGGGCGCGGGCACGAAGCTGTGCCCAACGGATAGTTCTTCGCGGGCGAATAAAACTGCTATCCGCACCCGCATACCCGCCAAACCCATTATGACAAATGGGACCCACATGTCAGCATATATATACATCTCATCCTCATCCCAACCCTAATCCGCTCCCATTCCGCCGCCACCCCAAGACCCAACCCGTCACGCGCGCGACGGCGCTGCCCCGCTGCGCCACCGCCCCTACCCCGGCGGTGAGGCCCTCCGTCGGCGCGTGGCCTCCTCTCTCCTCTGCTCGCCGCGCCCGGCATGGGCCCTTCGCCCCTTCCCCGCCTCCTCTCCTGCTCCCTCCGGGCGCCGCGCAGCCCCCTCCGCGGCTCTGCTCCGCCTCGCTCTCTCCGCCGCCCGCCTAGGGCCACCTCCTCGCGGCACCTCTTCGGGCATGGCAGCTGCGGGTGGAGATCCAGCGCGCCGTCGGGGCCTTGCGGCGAGGAGACGACCGGCGAGGGCGGCATCGACTCGATCTGGCGAGGGCGGCGAAAGAGGTAGACAAGGTGGTGGCGGAGCTTTTGGTGGTGGGGTTTGGTGTCGATTTTCTTCGATTTGTCTCGATTTCCTTCGATTTGTCTCGATTTCCATCAATTTGCGTCTCAATTTGAGCCTTGATTCTTCTTCTTTCTTCCCCTTTCTTGGTGGCGGCCTCGACGGCGAGCTGCTCCGGCAGTCCGGCCCGCTTCCTGCTCCACCCACCACCTTTCCTCCTCTTCCACCCCGCCACCTCCTCTGCAGGGCGGGCATGCCCGCGGGCATGAAATGCCCGCGGATGGAGGGCGCGGGCGTCGTCTGTCGCCCGTGGCGGATGGCGGGCGCGGGCGTGGGCGCGGGATTTGACGCGCGGGCGCGGGCGCAGGCGCAGGAAAGCAGTATCCGCGGGCGTGACGCCCGTTGCCATCTTTAGCTGTCACTGTGCAGGCGAGTAACGCCTTCGGTGCGTACACCGGCCAGGCTCGGAGAATCCACGAAAAATAAACAAAAGTTCAGAACTCTCCGTCGATACGCGCAGCCTCGCTCAGGTGAACTCAGCTAAACTATTGGCCTCTTGCAGCAGCTCGTCGGCTCGTCCCGATGTTCCTATGCCAAGGCTCAAGCCCTCAAAACACACATACCAAATTCGTCTAAAGCTAATTATCAAGTTGCCTCGCCGTTCGGATCCACATCCAACAGACCGTTCTCTTTCTCTCGCTGTCGGTCTCGTGCACCCGGTCCCCCCAGCCGTCGGCACGTCGGGGACGTGGGTAGAGCAGCCTGGCCCGCATGGCAGCGTCACGTAGGGCGCTTCAACTTGCCCACTGCCACAGCCCACAGGGCACACAGGCCAGTGGAGAAGATCTTGGCCACGCACACACACTTGTTTAGGGACCTTAATTAGGCGCTTGCTCCTTCCGGAATTATTGTTAACCCCCCACCTTGGATCGCGGCCGCCGCGTGCGTGACCAGCATCGTGGGCCGAGGCCGCGGCAGCTGGCAGAGAAGAACACCCCCCCACCCCCCTTCCTTCCACCAAACTCATTCGATTCCTCCGCCCCCGCCGGCTGAATCTACCTCCGAAAAAATTTCGCCGCCGCCGCCGTCCCCGCCCTGAACGGAGGTTCGACCCCGACGAGCGTTTCATGGACTGGCGCCCCGAATCAGCAAGGGATTAGCCGAGATCGCGCCGCCCCGACCCGACGCCTCGGTGGTTCGTGCTGTTTCTTACTGTTACCCCCACCCCCCGCTACGATTTCGTGCAATCCAGGTTGTTCAGTGTTTCAGGCCTTGATGGTTCGTAGGATCGACGCTTTCGGCGGTTGGGGTTTCGTCTCGGAGTTCCTTCCGTGGATTTGTGTAGGTTTCTCGCTAGAGCAAGGCGCAGGAGGGCCCGACACATAGAGCCTGTAGGCTGTAGCTGTTGCCCATTTTTATCGAGTTTTCTTTTTAACAGTATGGATTTCTTGTTTGAGGAGTGCGTGCAACCTGTACCTCTTAATCCGCCCGCTTAGAAAACTGTAATCTGTTTCGTGTTTTGGGACCTTCAACTGGATCGGTTCCAACATTTTCTTTCAGAAACATACTTAGATTTTGGTTATGCTTAGATCGTACCCCTTGGCCCCTTCCATTATTTTGAATTTTGTGCTGAACTATACACCACTTTCTTATATCTTTAGTCCACCACCAGTCCACCATGATTTGATCCAATCCAAAACCTGCCTCAAAAGCAAAGGTTAAAGCACAGTGCGACCCTCAAGCAAGAACATCCATTAAAGATGTCAGAATGCCACCCTTCAAGATCTTTTTTCTCCACTAGTTGTATTCGCCCTTTGTCTTCTCAGCTAGTATTTAATAGCGTGTGTATTGCGGTGCCACTACATTGTTCTGATATCCGCATGATCAGATCGGAAGTTACAAGTATTCTTCTAGCTCCCAATGTCCTTATAGTTGTGTTGTATCAAACCAATTGGCACTGCTTGTCACTTTCACTAAATTTTTAAACACTTTAGATGCTATTCCTTTGTGAGGACCTTGATTAATGGGCCCCTCCAGTTTCTAATGTGGGAAATTGCTTTTTGCTGCCGGAGGGAATATAAATATGTTTGTCTAAGGATTTCTGATCTTTTTGTTGTTTTACCTGGTCTGGTGCAGCACAAATTTATCTTTTCAGCACTACTAGGAAGTCAGATCACTCTAGTTGTTTCCTTGCAGTTTAGCAGAGCGAAGTGCTTTTGGTTTATTATTTTTCATGAGTGCAAATTTCAATTGATTATCATTTATGTTTGTTTTGCAACCTTTTGATTGAAATATGGTGTTTATCTGAAGGTTTTTGGCGGAATCTGAGATGGGTGTAATCAGCACAGTGCTTGGTTTCTCTGGATTTGGCTTTGGGTTCTCAGCTGGTATTGTTATTGGGTACTTCCTCTTCATCTATGTCCAGCCAAATGATGTCAAGGTAGGGACTTTCCTTTTGTTCTTCCTTCCTTCTTATAAGTTCTCTTGCCTGCTGGATAATGAATAATTGGATTGTGGATAGTTTTGCTCCGCCAGTATGCTTCTGAAATAGTTTAACCTAATGATCTAAAAAGAATTTGAGATCTTGCAGTTAAGATGAAACATAGAGGCCTGTGTTCACTGTTGAACACGTTTTACCTTTTTCTGCATGTCCCGTTGCTATTCAGTTCCTTCTGAGTTCTAACGAGTGTTTCTGACATAAGCTGTGAGTATTATATTGTTTGTTGATCATCTTTTTTTGTGATATATCCCATTGAACTCTACATTTGTATGTCCAATGTACTTGTCATGCCTGGTGTACTGAAATAGCGTTTGCTTCCCAAACTAATGCATGATTTGGTGATGGCACATGCCGCACACAACCGCAAAGGGCCATTTCGTGAACGGGGTGCAGATCACTAGAGAAATTATATGATCCAGTGTTCGCAAAATCATCTGCTCAAGTTCATACAGTCCTTTACTCCATTGTGCAATGTTTAGTAGTTATATTAAATATGAAGCATTATGGTTTGAGTAATACTGTCAAGTATGAGTCAGGTGGTTTAATCTAATACACCATATTCTTTTGCTTGCTTCGGCTTGTAATCAATTTTCTATGTTTGAGGTTGAATTCAATAAGATGCGTTATGAGGATAATTTTCGTTCTACCTACTTGCATGTCAGGATGTCAAAGTTCGTCCACTCGTGGAGTATGATTCAAAATCTTTGGAGGGCATCCTTCCCGAAATTCCTTTGTGGGTCAAGAATCCTGACTATGATAGAGTATGCTCCTCCTTCAATAATAAGCTAGCAAGAAACTGTATCAAGTCCATTTGTACCTTTAGATACTCATTTTATTCCTCGTCTCTAGATTGATTGGTTGAACAGATTTTTGGAGTTGATGTGGCCCTATCTTGACAAGGTAGTCTACCCTCTTGTTTGCTATGTTTGCTCTTAGCATTCGCTATCTCTGACTGACATTGGATTTTTCTGAGCTTTGTCCTTTAGGCTATCTGTAGAACTGCACAGGAGATAGCAAAACCAATTATTGCCGAGAACACTGCAAAATATAAGATAGACTCTGTTGAGTTTGAAACTCTTACT
Source organism: Digitaria exilis (assembly GCA_015342445.1). Classification (NCBI taxonomy): domain Eukaryota; kingdom Viridiplantae; phylum Streptophyta; class Magnoliopsida; order Poales; family Poaceae; genus Digitaria; species Digitaria exilis. Next base: position 770,590 of record JACEFO010001823.1, on the reverse strand, counting down.
TTGGGTAGCTTACCACCAACCTTTCAAGGTCAGTGGTGTTGCATTCTTATGTTTTCCTAACATGCATACTTATGTATTTCACATGACTTTAAGCCTAGCTTTGAACTTGAATTTTCGTTAGATGCAGCATACTGTACGTGACTTCACTACAGAAAAAATGTTTGTCCTTTGTGCTGCTTTTGTTTTCTGTATGTTGAATTACCATTCAGTGGTTGTTGAGGAGCCAATTAGCTCTTATTCGTAAAATCGACGTGGCTCAAAACTTTGTACAACCGATGATATGGGATGAGGTCATATGGAGACATTGTCACATCTGTGTTCCAAATAAGATGTTATATACTGAGTTAATAATTCGACATGTCACATCAAAGTCGGTATGTCTTCTTGTTGGCTATGTAGAACTGGTGATGTTTATAGATCAACTTTCTGATCTATAGTATGTAACAATGTGAGCGCTGTTCATACAGTGGCTTACATTAGATATGGCTATATGTGATGCTATTTCTTTCACGACTGGCTCTGCAAAAAATGTATCTTGAAACAATCAATGCCTTTCCCTTCCAGGGATGAAGGTATACGTCACAGAGGAGCAAGAGCTGATAATGGAACCATCTCTTAAATGGGCTGCAAATCCAAATGTCACTGTTGTTGTAAAAGCTTATGGTTTGAAAGCGACTGCCCAGGTATAAATTGTTCTGTTATAAGCTAGATTCTTGATTTGATATTCACTTTATAATTTATTCAACCTAGCCAGCTGAAATCTATTTCCCTTGAGATGTTTCAGATTGTGGATCTACAAGTTTTTGCATCACCTCGTATTACTCTGAAGCCCTTGGTGCCTACATTTCCTTGCTTTGCTAAAATCCTTGTCTCTCTTATGGAGAAGGTATGGCAACTGATTACTCACGTTTGAATTATTTTGCTGCACCGCACTTTGCTAATAGTGATCGGTTTTGCAGCCACATGTTGACTTTGGGCTAAAACTTCTTGGAGCAGATGTAATGGCTATTCCTGGTCTTTACAGATTTGTTCAGGTATTCCAGGCTCCTGTTCTGAACGTTCTGTGAAAGTTTGCTCATTTGTCACTCTTTATTGAAATAAATGCTGTTTCATTTATTTATTTTTTCTAAACTTGGTTATCAGTAAATTTGAACTGTCATGAATGGTTTCATTTTTTGAAAAAAAAAACATGAATGCCTGGATACATCCATTCTTCCAATCTTTTAAAACAATTGTTTGGCTTCTGTTGTTTATTGGCCTGTATGTATATGCATTTGTGTACCGAAAGCAGGTTTGCTATAACTTGATGGTTGATCCCCAGGATTTAGACTTTAGTGTTGTTCTTCTGTAGTGTCTAGCTTGATCTTTACCGGGGAGTGCTTTGTGGTATCTAGTTCACTCCTTTCAATACCATTATCTCATATGCTATCTTTCCTTCATTTTCAGGAGACTATCAAGAAGCAAGTAGCGAGCATGTATTTGTGGCCAAAGACATTAGAAGTACCTATAATGGACCCCTCAAAGTATATTCTTTAACACATTTTCTAGTTTCAGTTGGTATGCATCAAACCAATAGACCTGATGAGAATTGAGTATCACTAATGGTTTCCACATTCACAGAGCATCCAAAAAACCTGTTGGCATTCTACTTGTGAAGGTTTTAAGAGCCCAAAATCTGCGAAAGAAGGATCTGCTGGGTAAATCGGATCCATATGTGAAACTTAAGATGTCAGATGACAAGCTTCCATCCAAAAAAACAACTGTAAAGCGCAGCAATCTCAATCCGGAGTGGAATGAAGATTTCAAATTTGTTGTGACAGATCCAGAAACCCAGGCTCTTGAAATTAATATCTTTGACTGGGAACAGGTATGGGCACTTCCATTTTTAAATCTTCAGTACCTTTTCTGGTGACATTTTTACCGAATATTCATTTAAACATTATTGGCATATATAGGTCGGAAAACATGAAAAAATGGGCATGAACAGGGTCCTATTGAAAGACCTCCCAGCAGATGAGACTAAAGTTACTACCCTCGACGTGCTTAAGACCATGGATCCAAATGATGTACAAAATGAGAAGTCTCGTGGTCAGCTTACTCTAGAGCTTACATACAAGCCTTTCAAGGAAGAAGATATGGATAAAGAAGGCACAGAGGGTACCGATATGGTTGAGAAAGCTCCAGATGGTACTCCAGCTGGTGGTGGTTTGCTTTATGTTGTTGTTCATGAAGCTCAAGATCTTGAAGGAAAGCACCATACAAACCCATATGCGAAAATAATTTTCAAAGGGGAGGAGAAGAAAACAAAGGTATTGTGGATACAATTTATGCTTTATTAGTATGACTTAATGGAATGACTAATCTATATATTTACCCCTCCCCCCTGTACTAGGTCATCAAGAAGAATAGGGATCCACGATGGGAGGATGAATTCGAGTTTGTATGTGAGGAGCCTCCAGTAAATGATAAACTACATGTTGAAGTCCTAAGTAAAGCCCCGAACAAAGGGCTGATACATGGCAAGGTAGAGTGCACGTCCATTTAATTTACTAATCTGCTGCATCCTCTTGTTGGGGAATGGTGACAGTTTAGCATTGTGACTCCCTCTCTACCTGGTCACTGTTAGCGACTCCCTCTGTTTTAACATGTCGTATATTTAAAAAGTAGAGGTAGCGCAAGGTCACTACTAGTTAGGGCAACTCCAGCAGACCCTCTTAGGCTTTGTTCGGTTAGTTAATCCTCTCCCCAAGGGGATTGAGGGGGATTTTGATTTGCCCCCCCACCCACACCACCACCACCCCCAAACTCCTTCCAATCCCCTCCTAACCGAACAAGGCCGAATTTAGAGGGTGGGGGAGAAAACCACCCCAGCAGACCCTCTATTAGAGCCCCCATTTTGGCCTCCAAATCCCTTCTTCCACCCTCTATTCCTGGGGGTCTCTAGTGAGCCCTCTGTCCACTGACAAATGAGTCCTACCCATTAGATTAAAAAGTATAGTGTGAGATTTGGAGGTCACTATTGGAGTTGAGGTTAAAAAACAAAGTAGGGATCCCTTACATAAGAAGTAGCGGGTCTGATTTAGGGGCTATGCTAGAGATGCTCTTTACATTAGCTTTCTTGGTATGTAAGTTTCATAACAGTGGATTAGTTGAAGATAAGTACCAAATATCTTGTATCCTGATTTCTGTATTTTCTTGTTCCAGGAAACTTTGGGCTACATTGATATCAGCCTTGCAGATGTGATCAGCAACAAGCGGATTAATGAGAAGTATCATCTCATAGACTCAAAAAATGGTCAGATACAAATTGAGTTGCAGTGGAGGACTTCATAGACAGCACAAGAAGCCAGAATGCCTGAATGTAGTACAGGAATGAGACATGAATGTTCCGTCGTTTGCAGATATATGTAATCGAGCTTCGTGTAGATATTTCCTCTGTAGACATCTGTTATTGAGATTTTTGTTTTTATTTCTTAATTGCTCAAACTTACGAGAAATACCATCTAGGCGTGTTATTGGCCCAAATGAACTATAATATTCTGTGAGACTAGTGACTTATCACAGATCATACGAGAAAAACTGCATTGTGGCTTGTGGCATATCGACAGTTTGCAACATGCTCCAACTGAGTATATTTCTTTCAAACACTTGTTTCGACTGCATTTGGCGTGTGGCTGCTTGTAGAATTGCTCCAATTGCAACAGGGTTCGCTCCTTTCCGAATTGCAGTGACGTGTTATCAGTCACAATCCAAGTCGGATTTGATTCCTACGCCAGAGCAAGAACTTACAGCTACCAAAAAGAAGGAAAGAACCAAGGCCCAAGTTCATTTACTTGCAGCAAGTAAATGAACTCAAGACAACATAATTGCACATGATATGGTGTGCCATTAGAACCTGATAACAGCCACACAAAGGTTGCAAGGTAAACTCTCTTCCACCCTAATATTGTTACTAGAAGGCTGGAACTGTATACATTTTATACAGTGAGGCTGCTTCAGGTCAGCAGCCTCTTAACGTCGAGGATCCGGTCTGAGCTTCTCTTGAAGTTGTACACCGACTCAAAAGCCTCCATGCAGACGCTGGCGAAGCCCGTCATCGCCTGGAAAACATTAGGTAAGCCAGTCTGCAGGTTATTCAAGGTCATTGCTCTTGTGACCCCAATGCTCTTTTCATACTTGCTCTTCTCCTCATCAGCGCGGCTCCTCAGGGCCTCCACCTTTGCCCGCTTGTCAGCTACTGGTGATTTTCGCGACATTTCTCTGTATCCTTCAGCACCAATATATGGCCCATATTTTGACTCTAGGGATCTCAGCTCCTCTGCTTTCTTCTCAAATTCCTTGAATGCAGACTCTGATCTCTTTTTCAGCTTCTGTTCCTCTGCTTGTTGAACCACAACAGCGTGGATTACTGTTAGGAGAGTCTTGATCCCTTCTGAGGCCACCTTGTCTGGGATTCGATCAATGGCTAGCTGCCATTCCTCACATAAACTGTAAATATCAGAGTTCTGAGCTTTGGTTAGCGGGTCGTGATGGCAGAACAGCGATAGGCGAAGCCAGCCAGTCAGTGAGTAGACATAATCCCTATGGGACTTCACCAGGCTGCAGAAGGCCGAATACCATCTGTCAACCTCTATCTCAAGCTGAAGAGCTGCTTGCCGGTGGACATTGGAAGTTGGGTTAGTATTCCGAGCATTGTTGAGGAACTCAAGCTGTTGCACAATGTGAGTCTGAACTTGATGACACTCGTACATGCCCCTCCACATGCTCATCAAGCTGAAAATTCCCAAGGAGAAGCATGCATAAGAATGGTAAAAACACTATATTCACACTGATTTACAAAAGAAGTGTCCATGAGAATGATGAACAAGTTTCTATAGAAAGGAGAACTACTGACTGAAAATAATAATGGATGTTCCATTTTGTGCTACAATTTATCGGGAGTCCCCTTGAAAATACCTAAGGCCACAACTAGCTTGAAACAACCAGCACTGGTAAAAACCAAAAGGCACACACGGACACACCACAACCAGCAATCGATGGCTCTAACGTCAGCAGTGCACCAAGTTGATAAGGCAATGATGTCAACGATCCACCAGGCAGGTCTAGTCTGACCATATCAATGGTCAGAAGATTCAGTCAGAATAGTCAAAACTCCAAGATCCCAAACCCCACTGCTTTAAATGTTAGTTCACTTCAGTAAAAAGTGCATTTGTACAGTGACAAAGTTACTTTTACAAAGGTTAAAAAAACATCAACAGAGTGTGATGCAGTGGCTGCGAGAACCCAAAGAGTAAAGAACAACCGTCTACTGTTTTCCATAGCTAGCATCAGGGTTTTATTTTTCAAACCGGGACCTCGAACCGCCGGCCAGCGGTAGCGGTTAGCCGGTCCGGTTTGACCGGTTACCGCTGGAAACCGAACAAATTCAAATTTTGAATTCAAATTCACATATCCGGCGGTTGGAGCGGTTAGCCGCTCGGTTTGACCGGTTAGCCGGACCGGTTTGGCGGTTAGCCGGCCGGTTTGCGTCCAAAAAAAATGGGCCTTAATGGGCCAACCACTTTTTTTCTTTTTCTTTTTTGATTTAACTTGTATTTGCCAAAAAAAATACCAAATGAGCAAATATTTGAAAACTTTTTACACCAATAGATTAAACACACCTTGAAGTATTTTTAGGAATTTTTACGACATTTTTCCGTTTTTGAATTTAAATTTGAAAATTTTGAATTTTGCCCGGTTCAAACCGCCCCAAACCGCTACCGGTCCGGGGCGGTTTGGTCGGGAACCGGTCAAACCGGACCGGTTCCCGACGGTTTGGTTAACCCTGGCTAGCATACACTCGGAGCATGGGTAACAGGTAAGGGAGGGTACTGTGGCACATACGTCCAGCCTTACCTTCATCCCATATGCAATACAAAACGACAGGTCCAAGTGGAAGAAGCAAACATGTGAACATTAGACTATTACAACTACTAGATGCAGACGGGGATGATGAAGGGGAGAGCATTTGTACTAACCCAGCAACCAGCTCAAGAAGCTGGGGAAATAGCTCGGATTCTCTAAGCCTGATTATCTCAGAAGTGGTTGTTTCGATGGACTGGTTGGCAACCAGCATTTTGGACTCCAGGCTCTCAATCTCCATCTTATTCTTTTCCATCTTCAAATAATCCACGCCCTTCACCTCCTGTTTCCTCAACAGACTGACCTTCTTGTCATGCTCTTGCTTATACCCCTCGTAGCTCTGCTCGCAGTTAAAGAAAAGTCATAATCCTATCAAAAGGAGCACAAGGATGCCATATTTAAAGCTGCAGATAAAGCTACAATAACATGATTGCTAACAGATGTGAATATGTGATCAAAAGAGTATGAATATCCCACTTTTATAATGACAAGGAAATAAGGCAATCAGAGTTCAGAACCCATCTGATCAAGGATTATGGATAGCAATGGTTATCGAAAAATACAGTTGAATATGAAATCAAATCTTCCAAGTCTCGATTCAGATTAAGCCTAGCACGTCTGTACAGCAAGGATAAAATAAATAAGCATGAAGGTGCTCTACTGATATTTCTACTCGAAGAATCCAAAAGCATGCTGAGAAATCTTTACAGGAACTCTTGACACAGGGGAGAAATGAACTACCGACAATACAAGCAGCATCCATGTGCATTATGCACCACACGTCCTTGTGTCCACCCACTACCTTTCTTCAGACAAAACCAATTGCCACACCACTGAATCCTTGTTATATACATTCCCCATCACAGGTCACAACAGATCAAACTACGAGCAACAGAACAAAAGGACTCTCAAAAGCACCACGCCGCTCACTCATACAGTAACACTCAAGATCTGAAGAATCAGACAGTACGTATGATCATACCGTATGTTCATACTAAATAAGAAAGCAAAGTTAAATCCACTGCCAATGCTAAAGTTAAAGCGCAAAGAAAGCACTACTCTCACCTTGACCTCAAGAAACAGCTTCTTCTCCCATGCGTAGAGCTTCTCCACGGTGGATGAATGGCTGAGCATTCCACCGCCTCCGCCACTACCCATGGCCATCCCTCCGTCTCTCCCAAACCTGGTGAACCCATTGCTGCCTTTCCCATACCCTCCTCCACCACCCCAGGTCCATCCAAAGCTCTTGCTGTAACTCAGCACCTTCCCTGCAGCAGAAATTAACAAAAGGATTCGCCAGAAATAAGCAATATGTGGCCAAGAACAAACAACCAATTGATCAGTAAACTGATTTGTTGAAGCCAAGAAATGGCTTACCTGGAAGACTGCTGCTGTTGGTGGTGGTGGTGGGCTCGGGAGGCTCGCAGATGGGGGCCTCGAGCAGTGCGGCGACACGGGCGCCGGCATCGGCCGCCTTGAGGAAGTACTCATCGAGCTCGGTGGCGATCTCGGCGAGGTCCTTCTTCCCGGCGCCGGCGCGGGGCACCGCGACGACGGTGAGCTCGCTAGGGGTGGTGGAGGTGGTGGTGGCCGTGACGATGGACGGAGGCGCGGCCACCGCGGCGGCGGCCGTGACCACGGGTGGCGCGGCCGCGATGGGGGTGTCGACGACGGTGGTGGCGGCGTCGTCCCAGTCGGCGTCCTCGGTGACGGAGCGGGAGGAGGAGGGCGCGAACGGGTCCCAGAAGTCCCAGCTCGACGGCATTGGCGGGGGCGGCGGAGGGGGCAAGATCGCGGACGCGGAGATCGAGGAGGAGTTGGTCGTCCAGGACCTGTTGGTCGTGGTCGGGCTGAGCGGCGGGGGTGGCGGCGGGGGAGGCGGCGGCGGCATCGGGGGCGGGGGAGGCGACGGCGGCGGCTGGTGGTGGTGGTGGAGGTGGTGGGCCGAGGACGAGAGGGGGTGCGGGTGCTCCGCCTCGGCGCTGGCGAAGTGCAGCAGCGAGGCCCCCGTGGCACGCAGCGCGCGCAGGTAGAGCGCGTGCGCCGCCGCCATGTCCCGCCGCGCCTGCACCAGCTGCTTGGTGTACCGCCGCCGCGCCTTGCACCTCGACACCGCCTCCAGCCGCTCCAGCCGCGACTGGCAGCAGCCCATCGCCGCTCCGCCCCGCTCTGGCGGCTCGCTGATCACACACCAGCACTCCTCTCACTCACTCTCCCCCAAACCCAACACCACAGCAACCAAGCTAGTAACCGTTGTGCGGAGCAAGCGGCTGCTGGAGCCCAACAATGCGCCCTTGCCTCTCACCTTCCCTGTCCTCTTCCCCACATCTCACGCAGCCCTCAGCCCCTCACTACTCATCACTCACCCACACTCTCCTCGCCCCCCTTTTTACCGTCTTGCCATTCCCGCTGCTTGCAGATAGAGGCGTGGCGAGAGGGAGACCGGAGAGATCCTTTGTACGCGTGCTGCCTGTGACAGCGGGTGTGCCGTGCACCGGTCCACCACGGGCGGCAACCGGCTCGCACGCCACGATGCAACAGTGCGGTGGCGCACGCAGCCAGGGGCCCGAGTAGAAACAGCGGGGCATGAGGTTTCGGGCGGCGTGCCCGACCTTGGTCTTTCTCGGGCTCCCCGAACCGAACCACCCCGGCCTTTATCCCGCGCCCGGCGGCCACACCGGGGGCAGCGTGGGGAAATCCCCGGCTCCGCTCCAACGGTCGCGCCGCGCCGCTGGGTGGTGGTGGCTGGGTTTTGGGGGCGTGCGGCGGCAGGCCCTGGGCTCGGGCATTTTCGGTGCGGAGCGGCCCGGCTGCGTGCCGTGCCGTGTGCTCTCGTTCGGCTTCGGCTCGGCGCGCGCGCGGGCGGGGAGCTTTTTGGTGGGCCGCGGAGGCGTTTCGGGTTGGGGGTCGCTGTTTTTGAGCCGCGCGGCACACACGTCTTTTGCAGAAAGGAAGCGTAGTGTGGCAGTGGATCGAAGTGGGTCTCTATTCAATGCCGTGGCCGGGTGGCGATTAGCAGTTGCTCTTGCTCGACGGTGGGTGCGGTGCGGGAGGGATACTGTGGATGTTCACGTTCACGAAAAAGTGCTTGTCTAACGAGTATTTCCTATTCATCCCACTCACAAAACACGCTTCAAAGTGCACTATTCATCTAGAAAAAGTACTTTTTACTTCCAATCTAAACACAGCCCAGAGGCTGCGCGCTCCGGTGAGGTAATGGCATTTGATGATTGACTGACCGGTTCGGTTGGGATTTGAGCTCTAGTGATGGGGGCTAGAGGATGGCAATGGCCATGAAATATCCGTAAACCCGCGGATAGTAAACCCGACGGGCACGGGTTTGGGTCTAGTTTTGTATCCACGGGTGCGGGCGCGGGCACGAGTCTAAACCCAATGGATATCTGTTAACGGACATGAAAAATTGATATCCGTAATCCGCAAACCCGCAAGACCGCTTAACGGATATGTGAGACCTAAAAACTACGGCAACTAAGGTGTTGTACTGACTAATGGCTACTCTCGATCTAGTTTTCTCAGATGGTTGAGTGTTCATGTTGTGTCCATTTTTCCTATTTTTTATGCAGTTGCAATGTCTAGCGGCTGTCATTCTCAACTGCCAGCTTTCGAAGCATCCAATTTTGTAGATTTGACATATGAATTGTCGTTAGATTTGGTTTATTCTATGTTTTTTTGGATATACGGGCAAACCCGTGGATAACGGATATCCGCGGATAGCGGATGCGGGCATGTTTTCATATCCGTAGCGGATAGTGGACGTAGGCACGGGTTTTATGTTGCGGATACGGATATTTGAAACGACTATCCGTGCGGATATTATCCGTTGCCATCCCTAACGGGGGCATTTGATGATTGACTGACCGGTTCCTTTCGAATTCGTGAGGATTTTTGTTCGGTGCGTCAGTCGGAGAAAATGCTTTGGGCTCCGCAACCCCACCCGTCAGCATCCCACCAGCGGCCAGCTGAACAGGCCTAAAGACGTGGCCCTGCTTTTGTTTCCTCCGGCTTTTTCTCCCGAAGGGATGTCGAAATTTTGAATGCCGCTAATATTTGCTTACAGAATAAAAAAAAACATTCAACCATAGATTCTACTTCTTCCCTCTGATGCCAGGGAGAAATTCAAGGATGAACTCGTGATTTCCTTCTGTAAGGAGGACTTCTATCTGTGGAATGTATCAACTTTTGGTACACGTGTAGTCATCGGAGATTGGAGATACTCAGATACTCCCTACACCTAATTAGTTGAGTCACAACTCACAAGCCCACAATCTCATCAAACATTAGCTTTCACCTCTCTTTTGTGCCTCAAGCCTCACGCTAGTCAACTATAGAGCTGCCGAGGACCGCCCGTAGCACGGGTGGTTGCTTCCGACGGTGGTCGGGCAGCCCGTCCGAGTTCGATCTTTAGGAATCGCAACTCAGATGTCTCACCGGGATTTATTCCCAAATAATTCTGAGCAGGTGTCTCTCACGCGTGGAGCCACAAAGGGATTACGACGCGCCCGTTGCCTACGGAATCGGAGGATTTCGGTGATCTCAAGAAGGACGCGGTTTGGATCTGAGTGTAGTTGTAGGTTGTTTGTATGTGTGCAGGGTGTGAGTGGGGTGTGCGTGTGTAGGATGTGGTGTGTGTGCACATGTACGGATAGATGCTACAGCTGTACCCAGAAGAGAGGCGCAAAAAAAAGAGTGAAGTACATGGGCGGTCCCTAAACTTGTGTGGGTGTGTCATCTAGGTCCTCGAACTCTCAAAACGCGTTTTCAGGTCTCTAAACTTGTATGGCTGTGTCATCTAGGTCCCAAACTTTCATAATGACTTATCGGGCCCCTAAACTTGTACGAGTATGTCATCTAGGCCCCCTAAACTTATGTAGTGTGTCAAATAGGTCCAAATGGTCTCGAAACTCATTTTGTGTGATGACCTGACATGTCACGTGGCATCTACGTGTACTTACGGTCACCAAAAGAAAAAAAACAATTATGGGACCGGTATATTAGTCACACCGAATCCGTTGGCGCATAACAAGGTGAAGCCTAAAAGAGAGGGAGAACTGAATTTCGTTTTTTTAATTTTGTCCATGTACTTAACATATGAGTCTCACAATTTTTTTTATTTCTTGTAGTGACCATAAGTAAATTTGACATGCCACACCATCACACAAAACGGGGGTTTGGAGACCATTTGGACCTATATGACACACTACACAAATGTAGGGATATAGATTACACACCCATACAAGTTTAGGGACCTGATAAGATGTTATGAAAGTTCGGGGACTTAGACATACAAGTTAAGGGACTTAAAAATGCGTTTTGAGAGTTTGAGGACCTAGATGACACCCCTATACAAGTTTAGGGACCGCTCGTGCACTTCACTAAAAAAACTATAGAGCTGCCGTTTGTGCAAGGATAATCACTAGTATTATGATTGTGTGTTTGTGTGCAACTTCGGGCATGGGGTGAGAAATGAATAAGTAGACAACAGTACCATACTACTATACATGTAGTTCCGCATAATCATTGATGCCGACGTTTTGATGGAGTAGTATTGCGAAGGCTCTCTAAAATCAGATTTCATTTTGGGCTAACGAACTTGATCTGCAGCACAATAGAGGTAGGCCGGCCATAGCCTTATTATACAATCTGAGCCCACAACTTGATGCTACTCCGCAGCCCAAAATAGGGGATCCTTTCATCAGCCCAGAATCGTGGAGCCATGGCCATGGCGACGACAGGCAAGACAGACACCACCGCCGCGGCTGCAAGGGGGTTTTCAGGTGATCAGGTCCATGAACAAGTAGCCATACTGCTTTATTGCTTGCACAGGTCGAGATGACGCGCTGCGAGACTGCGACACACGATGACACAAGCCTTGGGCTGTGTTTCAGGTGAGCGTGGGAAAAGTACTTTTTTTTTTTTTTCTGAGATACGTATTATGTGAGGGGTGAATAGGAAAGGCGAAAAATGAATTTTTGGGGATACGTGTTTTGGGAGGGGATGAATAGAAAAGGTGAAAAAAAAATTTAGAAATGCATGTTCTGTGAGGAGGATGAACAGAAGTAAAAAATACTTTTGGAAGCTCAACACAGGCTTGGACAGAGCTTGCAAGTGCAAATTAGTTCACAATTTGGCTGAATGCATGAAAAAAAACGCCAAAAGGTCGGACGCAGAAAATTTACCCTCAGCCTCAAGGGCACATGTCCAGTCTGTGCCCTTGCAGGATGCATCCACGGTTGCAGTGGACAAGTCAAAACAACAGATGAGAACAGTGAGCAGATAAATAAACGAGCTTTGTTATTCAAATTTAACCAAACGAAATTAGAGCACAATGCAGTCCACTTCTATTACAAGAGCCTTAAGGCAAAGAACCAATGTGCCCTTCCTAAAGCTGAAGAAGCGAACAAAAGAATCAACTGTTATTTGGTGTGTTAAAATTGAATTGGAAATCAGCATCAAATTAAAATTGAATCGATTCGAATCGAATCGAATCCCTGATTAACTTAGTTGCCAGACAGAAGCTCCCAGGAGAACAAGCACATCTCCTTCGCGGCGTCGCCACCTCAAGCCTGCCTGTTGTGAGTAGGAAAGCGAAGAAACCCAAAACGAATCAGAAATTGTTCACTGTCTGTGTGATGTCCTGGAAGATCCTCAGCCTCTTGCCGATCTTCTCCTTCACCACCGGGCTGGTGTCGCAGCTCGCCGGCAGCTTGCCGTGGCCGTTCCCTCTGGTGATTGCTGGCTCGTCGTCGAGCACTGGGCCCAGGACAGCGGCGACGAGGGCCTCGTCGAACGCGCTGTGGTCGGGCAGCTCCGGCCATCTGTCTTCAGCCGAGAGCGACTTCCTTCTGCCGCTGTTCTCGTCGGTGCTCTGCTCCTTGTCCACCACTGCTCCTGCCTTGTCCATGCAATTGCCGGACCGTGTCCTCTTCAGGTTGCCCAAGGGATCATGGACCGGAGCTGGCTTCTGCTGCGGTGGCTGCTGAGGTAGCGTGTTCTGTGGCTTCGTCGCAAGCGGCGGCATCCGTAGCGAGTAGAAGGGCTGCGCATCCACATTGAGCATGTTCGCCTGGAGTGCCGCCAGGTTCTTGCTCATGGCGGCGTTTTCATCGGCGAAGTGGTCGCGGCGCGCTTGGGCCGGGGCCGGGACAGGAGCTGGGGCCGGAGCCGGAGCCGGCGCTGAAGGTGGGAGCATGTGGTCGATGCACGGCTGCGGCTGCCAGATGCTTGAAGAAGAACCCAGCAGCAGCGCGTCGAACAGCCAGTTCGTGTCGATCTGGTCGGCGCGCGGGCGGCCGACGAGCTTGGCCTCGAGGTCCCGAAGCATCTCCTGCGCACGCTCGTAGGCCTTGAGGTGCGAGTCGGCGCCGCGCAGGCCGTCGACGGCCGCGGGGCGAACCTGCTTGAGCACGTCCTTGGCCTCGAGGACGCGGCCCTGTTTCATGAGGCAGATGCCCAGGTTGCACATCTTGTTGTTGTCCGGCCCGATGAGCAGTGCCCGCCGGTACGCCCCCTCCGCCTCCGTGTAGTTCTCCTTCTGCATCAGAGCCCATCCCAGGTTACCCTGCACAGAAATAATTACATAATTGATCAGCGAACGAAGATTGAACATTCAATTTGAGTTGAAGATACGAATTGAAGCTTTAGTTGGCAAGAAACTAGAACCAAATGGGTACGAAGATTGACTAGTTACATTTGAAGATACGAATTGAAGCCTTAAACTGCATGAAGCGACAAGACATGTGTGCACTTACAAGGAGTCTGGTGGCTTCTTGCTCCAGGGTGACCTGGAACTTGCGTCCCTGCGATCGCGCCGTCTTGGTGCGCTTGCCGTTGAAGGCGTGGCCCTGGTGGATCAGCTGTAGCTTGTGCTTGAGCAGTGAGATCTGGTCGTCCAGCCGCCCGCACCTCTGCGCATCGAGATAACAGCAAGAAAACGCACACAAATTCAGTCGATGCGTGGGGAACGAAAAAGGACCGATCGGATACATACGTGCACGCTAGGTTCGATCGATGCGTGTGGAAAGAAAAAGGACGCGAACCTTGTAGAGGTCGAGGAGGATGTTGTCGAGCGACTCCTGCGCCTGGTCGGAGCATCGGCTGCGCAGAGACTTGATCGCTTCGATGGCCTCCTCGGCGCGGTTCTGCTGCTTCATCACGATGGCCATGTCCTTGAGCGCGCTGTCGACGCGGTCGCCGGCGTTGATCGCCGACCAGAACAGCGCGATAGCCTTCTCCGGATCCTTGTCCACTAGCTGCATCACCGACGACGGGGATTAGATGAGCAAATCAAATCAAATCAAATCAGATCGAACCCAATCATCCGCATCACACAACGTCATCGACCGAATGGAACTCACCTGGACGCGCTTGGCGCGCACGTAGGGCGTGTCGCCGACGGGCACCTTGTGCGCGACGTGGAAGGAGTCGGAGTGGGTCCGGAGCATGCCAGCCGCCGCCGGCTTGATGGGCGAGCAGGGCGCCGACTTGGTCGGCCGGAGGAGCCCAACGGCGGCGGCTTTCCAGTGCTCCTGCTGCATCATCGTGACCTCGATCTCCTCCTCCCTCTCCTGCTGCTCGTCCCTTGCGAGGCGAGACGATTCAGATAACGGCGGCGGAGCAAGAACGAGGAGAGGGCGGAGATGTGGAAGTAGGCTGGAGGCATTGGATTCCGCAGGAGATATATGAATTGGTTTGGGGAGGGTCCGACCGTTGCAGAGATAGCCGTTTGGGGAACTAGCCGTTGGGACTTTCCTAGGCCACGTTTCTTTCCTTTTCTGACCGTAGCTGTTATGAAGGCCCACTGGTCCTTCATGGGCTTGGCCTGGCACATAATGGGCCGACGCATTCATCGAGTTGTGCGTTCGTCGCGTTGCCGGATTATTTTATTTACTAGCAAGACGTACGTGCGACACCCACGTGATACAAAGTTATATAGAGAGCCTATATTTCAGTTCACAACACATAATCCAAGACAGCTTAATGTTGAATTGTGATAACTCTCCGACATAATTATCCTACACATATGAATTATACTAATAATTTTATGAAGCCAAACAAGAAGCAAGAAAGTAACTTTTAGCCATTCAATTATCACTTTAGTTTTGTTTTTGATAAAAAACGTACAAATGTTTATACTTAGGCATCAAACAGTTTTGATAAGTAATTTTACCGATGTGAATGACACATGACAAATATGCCCATCTCTCTCTTTGTCTTATGTCCTCTCCCTCTCCTCTCTCCTACATCGGCACGTTTGGCCGGCAGTCACATTGGTCGTACTCTTCATTCTTTAAAAAAATAATATTTTATCCTGATACTCAATGTGAGCTTATATATATCAATTTCTCCTGCACCCATCGTAATCTATACCCATACTCTATACCAACTACTACAACATATTTTTATTCCATCTTCAACTACCATCTCATTTTAACAAAGACATTTCTTTTTATTCTTCTATTTTCTTCTCTCCCATTTCCTTTTATTTTTCTTCTCTCCGAACTCCCGTTCTTTTTTCCACGCAGCTATGGCCTTCCCTTTCTTCTCTCTATCTCTCCCCATGCCGCTGCCTCTCCCAAGGTGAGCTCTGGATTCTTGCTGTTGCTGAAGTTCCCATCGAAGACGTACTCCTAATCTCGTAGTCGAGCCACAAATCCATCACCATCTACTCACAGTCCATCTCCCTCCTTGGGCGTCGCTTCCCTGCCCAGGAGGACCGCCGGCGAGCTCGCTTTGCTGGGCAAGTCCTCAAGTTGATGTGGGGGCTCGTTGACCCAGGTGAGGCGAAGCGCGGGCCACACAAGCACAGAATCGATCTCCCCATTGCTGCTCAATCGAACGTGGATGTCAAATCAAGGTCTACGGCCACCAAATCGAGCTGCTATTTGGAGGCACAATGCATACAGCGGGTTGGACGGGGCACGCGATGCTCAGCCATGACCGCAGGGCGGCCTGACGTAGCTGGTTGACGCAAGGGGTGGCGACACGGCGGGGCCACCTTCCTGAGATGCCGACGCGGCGGAGCTCGACAGCGCAGCCACGGCGGCAGCGGTGTCCGTGTCCAGTAGGGTAGGCGGCGGAGAGCGGAGATGGCGAACTCAGTGGAATGAACGCCACGAAGCTCGTCGCGGGCAGGAGCGAGAAAAGAAGATCGGATTTAGTAGTAGAAAAGAAAAATGATTTCGGGAAAGTAAAAAATAGATTTAGGTGGGTACAAAAATTGTGGGTGACAAAAAATTTTCGATTTTGGCAGAAACGTTTTCTAAATATCAATTTTGGTGGGTTTGACCCCCTCCCTACCTTTGTTGACCCTTACAGGTGGGTCCGGTGTGAGGGGTACCGCGGGCCATGAGGGGTACCGCGGGCCTAGATTGGGTAAGAAACGTTTTCAATTCTGCTCGATAGATTGATGCCGTGTCGTTGTCGACGCCTGGCTTCGCTTCCTCGTGCGCTCCGCGCGTCGGCGCCGCTGGACGGTGTGGTGGAACGCGGGGTGTTCGACGAAATGCCGGAGTGCTTTCTTCATCGGTAACGGATAGGAAGCCCCACGGTGTAGTGGCAGGAGAACGTGTCGTCAGATGGGCATTGGCGCCGGCCGGGATGGGGTCACGCCATCCGTCCCGTCTAGAATTGGAACGGGGCCATTGGCGTTGTAGGGCGCCGACACCAGGGCGGCAGGGAGTTCAGCTCACAGCGTTGTAAGTGGTCCAGATCCCATTCCCGGCGATGCTTACATCTCTGGTTCCATTAGAGACGTGTAGTTCTTATGCTGCTTTCCTGTGTGTTTGTTAATCTGTCAGGTTGGATGAAGTGCAGTTGTCTTTGCAAGGTCCAAATTATTCACGTTGTTTCATTCTCTTAGTTGATCGAATATACTAGTAATATTGTAATCTGGTGTACATTCCCATCATTCTCCACCTTGGCAATTTATAGGATGAGATTAACTGTCACTAGCCTGCACACACGTTTTTTATCTGAATGAATACAATTTATGAGCATGTTGCATGGATTGTGATTGTCCTGCAGTTACTTCAACATGACTCATCTAATATAGATGATAGCTCTAATATGATTCTAAATATATGGCTACTACCGACAATCATGTTTCATTTTTTTTACTATACTGCACTTTTGGTAATGCCACTATACCTTCATTGAAACATTGTACCAGATAGTAAGAAAAATTAATGTTTTCTTGCTTTCTATTTCACCATTGGTCTTATATATTTTTAGAGAATTTGTTTACTTTACTTACCCATTACTGCTATCTGATATATAAAGCTCTTATGACTCATTCACTCGCTCTGGATCCCAATATCATTACCACTCTTCAGTGTGTCCCTCGAAGAAGTTTAATAGAGATGCCTTAGTCCTTACACATGAATTTCTGACACCAGGAAGATATTTCAGGTTTTTATTAGAGCCTCTTCAGAAGAAATGCTACCGGTATTGAGCTCGTATGGAAGCCAGTCCAAAGGGATCGTTCACACAAAATCTGAACAGGGATGGTTGGTAAAAGGCACAACATAATGACATTCAGTTCACAGCAATGTAAGTGGTCCAAATTCAAATCAGTGATGCTTACATCTCCCATTCATTTTAGCTTACATATCCCAGTTCACAACATTGTAGTTCTTGTGCTGCTTTCCTGTACGCTTTGACATTATTGGTGCATGCTCTTTGTGTTTCTGGATATTTAACAATATTTTTATCAAGGATGAATAGTGTGGTTTGGGTCTATAGTCATGTTTCATTTACTCTCCTATGTCCCCCAAGTACGTACTGCTATACAGACCTTATGCTTCCATAGAGATATGGGTTCGATTGACCACCTTACTTAGATTATAAAGGTTCAAGATCGCCAATCCACATAGGTGATTAAGTGAAGGTTGTTCTGGAATGACAATTGTTAACCTGAGGCATAACTCTTTGTCTGTCCTTCTTGGTGACGGTGTATGAAAATTGTTTAGTGATAACAATATATCTTGGGATAGTTTAGACGATTATGAAAGATGTCATGTCATAAAAGAAAACTGGCCACTCTTCATGTTGTTTGAATCAATATAGGCTTTCTAGTCAACATGGATATCTGCATTCCTGGGTTTCCTTTGCCTATTCCTGGGGCACTCCATTGCTCAACTGTTAATCATATATGCAGCTGAAGGTAATAGTCTGCATTAATTTTATTTGAACATCCACTTGAAAACTAATAGGGTGCTGATCTGGTGGTGGCTAAAAGAGGGCTACTGTTGACACCAAAACTTAATAAACTGATCTGGTGTCAACAGCTACTTAAGAAACAGAGCGGTATGTGCAATTGGTATTAGCTTGCCAAGGGAATAGGGATCAGCCTGACTGTATATAAATTTGTATGTTCAGTCATATCTCAGTTTCAGTTAGCTGTGATCTATTTAGTTGGAGTTGTAAAACTTGATCATCTTCAGAAGACCAAGTAAGACATCCCCTGGTAATACTAGATGACGGCGGTGTATTTACAGAATCACATCCTCTGGTAATAAACTAAATTTGTCAAGACATTGTTTTTCGTTTTAATTTGAAGGTAATTCTGTAGGAGACAATTGAATTAGGGTACATGATGGAATCTTGATTGTTTCTTTCTCCACAGAAATCCACTGATTCAGACAGAGTCAAAGGATCCACTGGAAAAGGAACTCATGGGACAGGGTAAACATGCTATTTTGTTGGATGTAAGCACCAGATTACTTTTTTAAACTTGAATTTTATCTTTTATATGTATACTTTTTGCACATAGTGCTTCTAATATTGCAAACCTGATTTTTTTTTTTTGTGAACAAGAACAACAAGCTTTTTGGCATCTAGCATGTTAGTTAATATAACAAACTGTTGAAGCATAAAAAGATTATCGCCTTCACACAGAAAATTAACCTTTTTGATATAGACAAATTACAATTTTGAATTTTATTTCATTAAAAAATGATGGAATGCCAGTTCTTTTAGAACAGCATCTTTGCTTTCATGGGTCGAAGTTCATGTAGTGCTTTATATCTCTATGTCTTCATTCTGGTGACAAAATATTATGTCTGCACTGACTCTGATTGACCTCTGATTTGGAATTATGCACATAAGTCTAGGACATAGGGTTCTTTTTTACCTAATGTTTTTTTTTATCTATTTGAAGACAGTCAAAGTCTCTGGTTGTCAGACAGTGTTAGTGTTGGAAGGTTTTTCAGTCAATTTCCTAATGAAGACTGGAACAATGCCTGCTGAAGTTGGAATAGCACCGAGTTGATGATGTTGAGGCTAAACGAAAATCTTCCCAGTAAGTTTATAAACTAAAACTGCCAGACCTGGTTCTTGCAGTTCCGTGCTTTTATGTACCATACTCCTAATGCAACAGTAGGACTTGATAAGATTTAAAATTCACCGCCAGAAAATGGAAACTGTAGCTGATGAATTCAGAATGTAGTTGTGGAGACTATCGCCACACTCAACCCAATTATAACCAATGGCACTGAAGAATGTGAGGACTGGTAGGTAGGGAAGATTAGGGTGTGAAAGGATGATGCCTGCAGGGAGTTTGGAGCTTTATGCAGGCCTATAATAGGCAGGCGAAACATAAGGGAGTTAGGACAGAGGAGTTATGGACAAGTACCGTTCGTGCTTGTGCCGTGTGGTTGGGATGGCAAATTTGCCCATGACCCCCTTGAAGAGACGACAGCAAAAAAGCTCCTAGACCTACTTCTCTCCTTACTTTCTTTCTCCTTCCCCCTAACCCAAAACAGCCCAGCTTGAAGGAGGCTTGCACCACAAGTGTGAGGCTAAGAAGTGGAAGGTAGAACTAATGCACATAACCGACACCACATCTCAACTACAAACCATATTTCCCTACCCTCCTCTTGCCTGACTTCATGCTTTCTAGAACTAACGCCTACCATTTAACTACTAAAAGTTATGATGCTAGTGCGTTTTGTTCTGTGATTGCATTCCTTTTGCTAGTTAGGGTGGTGATAGGGTACAACCAAAGTGGTTTACTGCATATAATAAGCGCACCAAAGAGGGATCAAGCTTGATTTATAGCTAACTAGGTTTTGGTGCTTGGAAATAACAATTAACACTAGTTATTTGTAGTTAATTTTATTTGTGCGTTAAATCAGTTTTATGTGTCCAACGCTCTGACTCAAATTGTCTTTCAAATGCACCTTTGTCATAGATGTTTCATAAACTTATTACTGCCAAGCTACATAAGGTTATAAAATGTTCATGTATCTGCTATGAAATGCTCAGTTTTCCATTGATTTTTGCCTGAACAAACCCACATCCATATGTACCCAATCAGTAAGAAATCTCAGATACAAAATTAAGTTTGTCTGCTCACCCACTAAAAAGAACAAAATTTGGAGTTAGATCTGGAGCTATGCTCACTCAAATGACAACAAGAAAGAAATACGGAAGAGACACCAGAAACATAAACAGTGCATATTGAGGACCATTGTGGAGTGTGGTGTCCCAATCATTCTGGACCCAACCGAAACAAATGATTAGGGATATTTCCTCTCCTTGCACCCAACCAACTATGGTCCATAGTTTGGTAACCATCCCGAAACGAATATATTAGGTAGACAAATATAATGTAAGCCCATCTGGATTTTGTCACAGATATGCAAGTTCCTCCTAACAAGGAGCAATTAATGGTCCACCTCGCGAAGACATAATTTCATCTCCTTCCCATCTTCCACACAATGCAATGCCCACAGCGAGTAGTGCAGGATATATCCTAATTTTGTAGAAAATTCAAAGCCTTGATAAATTCAGTATTTGTATTGATAGCTGATGAGCAAGAGCGATAGAATAGACACATATTAAAGAATTGGAATAGGTCCTGTTCATAGTTGATGTATTATTAAGGATTACAGATAAAGTTTAATTATTGACATGTTGATTGTCCCATATAAATATGATATCCACATGATCTGCCTTGTTGTGGAAAGATAAATGATAGAGATGCTGGAGTAATGCGTTTGGTGAATTTTTAATTTATGGTTGACCAAACAGATGAACTAACCTATATGTGAGGGCGCTATAAAACAAATGTTCCACACGAAAGTAGGTTGATCAGAGTGTGACGATATCTATGATTCTGGAAACAAAATTATTCTAGACAAAATAAACTAAACAATACGGTGGGTGGCCAATAACATTCATTTAGGCAGAGTGCCAGATGCCAATTCTGATTGACTCTATTTTATTCAGGAATAAACAATGAAAAACGTCCATGATTAGGGCTTCCTTAGTTTTGGACCCTGTCCTGTTTTATAGTGCAGGTATCAGCATATGGGGGGTCTGTGGGTACACCAAAAACATTTGCCATGTTAAACAAAGAGGTGTCAGGACGAGTAGAGCTGGTGAGATCAGGCTGTTTTTTTTATACTATATTAAAAAAAAACGATGGATGACACTTTATACAACTGCTACTGTCTTAGCGTACAACGGAAATCATTTTCATGTGGCCATAGTCTTTGCCCAAGGATAAAAATTACCTGCATGGACTCCATGATCAAATTTGCCTGAATATCTGTATTACAGCTCACCTCCAAAAAGAGTTTAGCCCAGATGACACCTCCCATGTGTGTAATTCTCATGCGTTTTCCTCCTGTGTTTCACGGGGTGCTGGTGGGGGGCCCTCGCAAATCGGCATCAGCAACAGGTAAAGGGAGCTGAACCTAATCCATCCATCCATCCATCCATCGCCCTAACCAAATCAGGAACAGGTTTGCGTCAGGGGGTGGGGGTGGTGGCGGTGCGGTTAGTTAGCTGTTAAACCTCCCCGTCGCGCCCCCCATCCGTCGTGCTGGAGAGGTAGGCCTCGGCGTCCATCCATTCATCCATCAGCACCGCACCAGGGCCACCACCACACACGGTTGGCGCGCGCGTCGCTTACCTTACCTCACTTTACACCTACCTGCCCGAGGTTCCGTTCCACGGCCGTGGCGCTGTGTCCGGCCGGCCGTCCGTCGCCGTGGCCTTTTTTTGCTTTGCGATGAAACTGGTAGTAAACCAGTGGCAGTGAGTGAGGTCATGGCCCTCATGGCCTGGGGAACGGAACCAAGATGAAGGCCTACCGGCCTAACCTTTTTCCCACCAACTCAGCCCCTCTAGAAGACCACCTCCCCTCGATCGAGTCAAGTGCCTATAAAATCCATGCCCCCCCTTCACCCACCCTTTGCTCTCTCATCGCATCGCATCGCAGCAAGCTGCAAGGCAACAACAACAACCAACCTCCAAAGTCTGCCGCTGCAGCAGCCCACCGAGGAGCTAGAAAGCGGCGGCGGCGGCAAAATAAAGGATCAATCGGGAAGGAAAGCAGCAAGCAACCATCGTGCGGTTTGTTGGCGCCATGGGGAGGTCGCCGTGCTGCGAGAAGGCGCACACCAACAAGGGCGCCTGGACAAAGGAAGAGGACGACCGGCTCGTCGCCTACATCAAGGCGCACGGCGAGGGTTGCTGGCGCTCGCTGCCCAAGGCCGCCGGCCTCCTCCGCTGCGGCAAGAGCTGCCGCCTCCGGTGGATCAACTACCTCCGCCCCGACCTCAAGCGCGGCAACTTCACTGAGGAGGAAGACGAGCTCATCATCAAGCTCCACAGCCTCCTCGGCAACAAGTACGTCGCGCTCGGCCTTCTTCCCTCTCCTACGCCTCATGAGTCATGACACATCACTCGCAGCATTTTTTTTTTTACACCATTTCCTGACCTGTTTGTTGTTTTGTCGCGTACAGATGGTCCCTGATCGCCGGGAGGCTGCCGGGAAGGACAGACAACGAGATCAAGAACTACTGGAACACGCACATCCGGAGGAAGCTGCTGAGCCGGGGGATCGACCCGGTGACCCACCGGCCGATCAACGAGCACGCGTCCAACATAACCATATCGTTCGAGGCGGCCGCAGCCGCCGCCGCGCGTGAGGAGAAGGGCGCCGTGTTCCGGCTGGAGGAGCCCAAGGCGGCGGCGGCGGCGATCAGCCGGGACCAGCAGAACCCCGGCGACTGGGGACAGGGGAAGGCGCTCAAGTGTCCAGACCTGAACCTGGAGCTCTGCATCAGCCCGCCGTGCCAGGAGGAGACGATGAAGCCGGTGAAGAGGGAGGCCGGGCTCTGCTTCAGCTGCAGCCTGGGGCTCCCCAAGAGCGCCGACTGCAAGTGCAGCAACTTCCTGGGGCTCCGGACCGCCATGCTCGACTTCAGAAGCCTTGAGATGAAATGAGCTCCCTTTTTCTGGTTTTGTCACCCTCGATATTTGGTTAGGTCGTAGGTGAAACAGTAGCGAGTGAAAAGAGAGAGATTAAGCCAAGAAAAAGTGAGGATTTGTGCCCTGGATCTTCCCTGCTGTACTCTCTCTTGCTGCTCCGTTTTGTCTCTCTGTAATTACCATCACACCAACTGATCATGGGCAATAATATCTGCTGCTAGCTAGGTTGGTCTCTGTAACTTGACAATCCCGCCGTCTCTCCGGTAGACCAGACTAGGTTCAGTGCTCCCGTGTGCCCCGTGTGGGTGGAGCCTCAAAGACACCGGACCATGTGTTGAGGCGTGAGCCAGATCTTACGTTTACCAAACCACTAAAACCGGCATGTGACCGTCGCCTAATCCTGCAGTCTCGATAAAGCGCCTCGTGAGTTAGACCACGCCTTCCTTTTTTTTCTTTTCTTTTTCCCCCTTCCCCAATCTGATCTGCTGCTTTACACACACACACGACACACCGCACGGAAAGATTATGGGTCATACGTGTATGCCTCTTTCTACCGGTATGTACCACTGCCTGCGACAGCAGCACACACACCGCTCCCTGATCGACCTGCTGCCCACAAAGAGAAAAAAGCGACGCCCCGGCCGGTTCTTTTTAATTTCGTCGCTGCTTCATTCTTATCCTCGCCGATCAAAAGTGGGGGGGTTTACCATACCACTGCTGGTAATGGACAAGTAACCAAGCGTAAAAGGCAGCCCGAGGTGAGGTCATGCGCCAGAAAACCATTTGTTTATGGGGTTTGTTAGGTATAAAGAATTAACAAAGATGATGGCCGCCCGCGCGCGCCCGTCTCGTCCCCCCCCCCCCCCCCCGGCAGCGGGTTTTGGACTGACCCCGCCCGCCCCCGGCACCATGAATGCCATCGGCGGCGGTGGCTCTCGGTTGGGTTGTTTGGTTGGTCGCGGGGAGAACGGACGAACGAGGACGATGAGCCGATATGACGGTGTGGTCTGCTGTTTTCTCGCGCAGGATCGCGGTGCGGCTCCGCTCCGGACTCGGGGCAGTCAGTCGGCTGTTGCTTCTGCTCGGTGCGCGCGTGGCGTCTGACGGCAAAAGCGCCCGTGACGTCTTCCGCGCATAACCTCAGAGGCGTACACGCCGGTTTCCGGAAACACCACCACTTACGTCCACTGAAATTAAAACGTAACACCACCAGCCGTGGAAGATGGAACAACTGTTTATACGGCGGCCGCCGCCGGCTATACAACAACAAATTACTAGCTCCTGGCCCGGTAGTACGCTTGGGTTGTTACTTGTTAGATACACAGCGGAGCAGATACTGCTGATGAGGCTGCGCCGTGTCGAGTTGAAAAGATTATCACCGGCTCTCATCTATCCTGCCTCACGTATCGGTTAGTGGTTTGGAAGTGTGTACGAAGGTCCAAGACGGTGACCTATGATGATCGATGATCCCCATATATACATGGACAGCTAATTTTTTTTTCCGTCGCGCAAGCGGGGCTTCTGGATGCCATTGTAAAACATTTAACGTCGCCGTGTTTAGTTACCGCGCTAGTTTGTTTACTCAACAGTGATGTAAAGCGACGATATCTGTTTTGTCTGGTTCTCAGCGTGACTATTCTCCCACTGATGATCACGCATGACACTCCAGAGTGATTGAAAATGATATCGCGAGAGTTACCTTGGTAATAATAAAAGAACAAATAAGAGCAGGAGAGATTTATACTATATTTTCTATCTTCCCCACCTTATCTACCGTCACTACTCGCTACTAGCATCTAATCGCTATCACTTTCCACCGAAAGCAAACCGCCAATGCCTATCCAATATAAAACTCGCTAGTTAATGGGGTTACTGTGGCTGCGTTTTTGTTCCTGTTCTGTTGCAGAGCTGCTGGCTGGTGCTGCTGCTGTCTGACGAAGGGACAAGCACGCTTAAACATCGCAACTACTATTCTGAAAGGCAGATGCAATGTAAGTTTTTTTTTCTTTTTCTTTCTCCTCTCCTTTTTCTCCGAGGAACGCAATTTGCTACTGATACGGCTCATATACCAAAAAAAAAAAACATGGCCCCAGATATGCAAACACGCAAATCATGCTGGTGATCAGGCGCAGAAAACCCTGAAGAATTACGATTGGCTGACTCAGACAGTACTTCCATGCAAGTGCCAACACTGTCAGAGCTCAGAAGGAGGGGCCAGTCGTCGGCGAACAATGCATATCAGGCGCTGTGGACCGGACGTACGGGGAGGATCCGTCCGATCGGGTTGAATGCAGGAGAGCGCCGGAGCACGGCGTGGGTAGGTGGCCAATCCCCATTTATTAACTGCCGACATGGATCCATCCGCCTGCCCGCTCGCGAGCTACTACAGCAGGATCGGAGGGGGACATGCTAATCAATCGGTTATCCCTGATCGAGCTGTTGTATTGGGGGTATGGATTAGTTCAGTTCTCCATTAAACAAGGACTTGTGCTGGGGCCCTCGTCAGGGCTGGGCTGGTGGAGGTGCCAATATATAGAGAAGAGTAAATTGTCTCTCTATGCCATAGAAAAATTAAACTCATCTTATGTGTATAACGGTAAGCTGTTCACCGATGAGGCTGTTTGGGGGAAAGATAAATTGTGAAAATTATCGAGGACGGTTGTTGATTATACCTTCTAAAAGGCCTTTTCAATTGAGTGTATATTGCACAAAAATCTCCCCCCAAAAAATAACATTGCAAAAACTAGATTACTGAGGATCCATTCTGTGGGCCACTGCAATTTCGACACTTAATGTGGGTACAAGGTGCATGTACTAAACGATTTTGTTTATGGCGGCTTATATAGCAAAATGGTGATAGATTAGTAGTACGAATTGCTACAAATTAAAGTAGCCTCGTTTTTGCACTCAGCTCGTGTGGTCTTGTTATCCACCAGAATCCATTTCTGGTCAATGTCAATATTAATTCTCAGCCATCAAATCATAATCCTATGAGCCTACGACCTTGAAACAGTGGAGGAATATACTCCCTGGCAAAATTATAAATCTCCCGTTATAGTTGTTGCCTATATAGCTGTTTGATGAGTGAGAAACAACTTTGTGTGATCATGTATATTTGTATACCAAAATTATGAACAGATAGAAAATGAAGCGGAATTCTCACATCGATCAAATTCGAGATAATCTTGGATAGATTAAGCTGAAAGTGTTCTTTTAACGAAACAAGCTGAAAGTGATTGGCGAGTAGACCAGTGTGCAACTAAAACAATTATTCACATTGAGTCTTAGTTTGTGTACTATTGGTACATAACATTTCCCAGTTGTTTGGTTGGGTTATTTGTTTTATCCGAACCATGTCATTGCTATCCCTGCAGATACCAATAAATATCAGGAATAGTACACATGCAGACGTGTAATCTACTCCTACAAAACTCGAGTTTTTTTTCAAAAGGACACTACAATCCAAAAATGCATTGTAAATTGTAAGATGGTCTGAATAAGAGTGTGGTTTCAGAAGGCATTGACTTGATCAGTCATTTTCCCCTTAATTTTGTTGCTTGATATATATAGTTGGTGTTTACTGGACTCAAGCCACCTCCAAATAATGGCATCGATCCTCCTTTGGTAACAAACTTCAGGATAGTACAATGGTCATTATCTCTGAGTGCTAAGCAGATCCAAATTAAACAGATACCCGCAACAAATGTACTATTAAGCAGATAATTAACATAGTGTTCATACCTGAAAAAATAATAGCGTCCATACCAGACAAAAACTATTGGAGGTGAGTACAAGGCAGTATATGTGGAGAAAAAAAATACAAATATAATGTACAAAGCGACAAGTCATTTTCTTGTGGCTACCTACCAATACATCACTCCGAGTCGTCAATTTTGGGCAAGTTCGGTAGGTAGCAGATCAAAGCAAACCCCACGTTGCCTTGCGCTCTTTTCTATTCAATCCCTTGCATTGGTCACTTCTCTTTTCCAGCGGTGCTCGCAACTGAGGAGCATATAATACGCGTACGCTCGCGTCACGGTATCGCTGGTAGTTGATCCGTATGAAACTATTATACATTGATGGGTAAAGAGAGAAAAGATATAAATATACAATACATGCATATAGCCGTCAGAGTCGCTGTCATGACATACTAACGGTGGAATAAACAAGTGTTGAACTGTTGATACCTGCCTTCGTGTCAAGTAGTACTTACTCAAGTACGTTGTTAAGGCGACAAACAAATGGTTTAACGGTACACGATCATTGATTTGACGACTTCTATTCTACTTTTAAAAACGTCCCTGTGATGTGTGCATGCATTGTATTTCGGTGGTTGCGGAAATTCAATGGGAGGAATTGAGGAAATAATCTGCGCCCCGGCTTGGGCGACCTGTGAGTAAAGTGTGGCTGGCGATGGTGACGGCAGGCCACCTTGATTCCTCCTTTGGTAGGTACCAACAAAAAGCTCCCAACTGTTGGAGTAGAGTACCATACGGTTTTATTGCATTCTGCTGCGCTTGGTATTTGGTGTTTGTTGCGGCCGTTTCTGGGAGCCATTCCTATCTCGATCTCCTCTCTTGCCGGCCCAACGCTCCTGGAGGGAGTATGCCATGATTATTTGGTAAGGTGTTAATTCATGTGATTTATTAAGGTGTGAACAATTATCCAACCGCCGGATAAAACCAACCCATGCGAGATGCGACACCGGACATATCTTTAATTTTCTGCGCTGATGTGAACAATTAGCTGACTGATAGCTAGATATATGATCCAACCCGTGGCATATATATCCTTTCTTTAATGCTAACGGTCACGGTCCGAGTCCCACTTAATGGCAACAAATGCAGAACAATCATAAGTTTAGCAGAAACAATATGAAATGTTCGTCGTGACAGTACACCAACCAACCATAAGATGAAGTGACCAAGCAAGGGTGCGAGCTGCTACGTTTAAAATGCGCAGGGTGGAGCCGGCCAATGGGGAAACGGATAGGGAGGTCGAATCGGATGAGGGGCCAGGGCATCTGCAATTCCATGGGATGCACCTGTTTCATCAGAAATCAAAAGTCCAGGTCACATGGCCTTTTTCATCGCCGGAAGTCGGAACGGGGAGAGGGACATTCTCACTGTTCTTTTGTCACAGTGCAGTACTGTTCCTGTCAGTGGAGCGACGAGAGCGAGTGTGACACTGTGGAGATGCACGGACTCGGAGATCCGTGGCGTGGAGATCGCTGTGTTCGCTGCTTGCCAATCATTCACTCATGAGTTATCCGTAATCTCCCTGGTGGATCCGGGGACAGGGTTCTGGGTTCAGCAGGGCGTGCGTTGAATGCTCTGCTCCTTGAAACTTGGGATGCTGAGGTCTCTCACGTGTTCACACCCAGTTTGCGCGCACTGTCGTCGCAAGATCACCTCCGGCACCGATCCAGATGGGGTTGTTCATCAGTCATGGTGAAAGTTGCAGCTTGCAGGTGCGGAGACCGGAGAGATATTTTTTTCTTCAGACAGGTGATATAGTAGCAGAGAGAGGTGCTGCGTACAACGTGACTTTTGCAACAAGCTCACTAGCTCAGACCACCTGGGTCGTCGTCGGGTGACCAGGGTTCCCCGAACCGTCGGGAACAGGTCCGGTTTGACCGGTTCCTGATCAAACCGCCCTGGACCGGTAGCGGTTCGGGGCAGTTTGAACCGGTGGAAATTCAAAATTTTCAAATTTAAATTTAAAAATGGAAAAATATCGTAAAAATTCCTAAAAATACTTCAAGGTGTGTGTAATCTATTGGTATAAAAAGTTTTCAAATATTTGCTCATTTGATATTTTTTTGGCAAATACAAGTTAAATCAAAAAAGAAAAAGAAAAAAACCGGTCAAACCGACCGGCTAACCGGTCAAACCGAATTTAAATTCAAAATTCAAATTTGTTCGGTTTCCACCGGTAACCGGTCCAACCGGACCGGTTTACCGCTACCGCCGGGCGGCGGTTCGGCCGTCCGGTTCGGTAAGGAGAACCCTGCGGGTGACAAGCAAGTGGTGAAAACCGACGGATCACTTGGCCCGCGCCGCGCGGTTAGTTTTCCACGAGTGATGCCAGAGGAGCCGATCTCGACTGCCAACCTCTCCTTCAGCGAGCGACGCTAACAGCCATCGTCCTCATCAAGAACGTCCGGCCCCGTTCACTGTTCATACCGTCATCGAAAGCTCCCTCCTCCGTACACCAGAACCCAGGAAACAAAGCTGCCGGTTCAAATCCACATCGACCACGACCGCTGCGTGCATTATACATCGGTGCTCAGGCATTGCACAGGAAGAAGTGACCCCGGTGGCGGGCCAGCAGGGCACCCGGACCCGGCTCAGAGAAATATCTGCTCGATCGTCTCGGCAAAAGTATCTTAGCATTCGGCAGTGCGGAAAAAGAGGTCGTATCGTAGGTGACGTGCGTGCGCTCGGCACCAGCCCGTCGTTCGTTCGTGCTCGCTTGGCAAAGCGCGAATGCCACCCGGAAATATCTGGTCCGATCCCCCGCGCAGTGCATGGCAACTTGGTAGGAGAGCACACAGTCTCCCGCCACCACTAGCAGCAGGAGTAAGCACCGAAACCACCATCGGATACGCCACTGCACCCACCTCCTCTCTCCTTCGATCATCAGTGCTAGCTGCCCGGGACGCGGCCGGGGAGAGCACGATCGCGCGCCGGCTTCAGCCACTCGAAAGCGAGCAGGCCTAGGCCTAAGCTACGTGCGCCGCGCACACGGCGAGCGCACGTCGTCGGCGCTACTTGGTCGCCTCGCCGTGCCGGGCCTTATCCCTTTGTTCAGGGAGCGGCCGCCGGCCGGGAAAACGACTCGTCCGGCCGTGCAGCCACGGCAGCGAGTGTGTTTACATGGGGAAAGATTTCCCAAAAATAAACTGTTAAAAAAAAACACTGTAGATGAATAGTGTTCTATGAGTGGAAGTGGTGGAATGAATAGAAAAAAGTTAGATAAATAGTGGTTTTTTTTAACTCTTTTGAATTAAACGGGGCCTTATCTGCTCGATCGGTCGATCTCGGTCTCCGTCGCCCCTCGTGCCGCGCCAGCCGGTCTGCCCGGCCGCACGCACGGCCGTAAAGGCGCCCCTGGTCGCTGTTAATATACACATCCAGGGGCGGGACACCGTGTTTTTTCCCCGTTCCGCCGCTTCAGCGGGGCAATGATTTTGATTGGTAAACGCCCGGCAAGCGGAAGCGGCCGCCAGCCAGACTGCGGCTCGGAGCGGCAGCAGCGACCGCTTTGACGAAAATCCGTTGAGATATTTGGGCCTCGCTAGCTGTTGCCTGCTCCGCACGGAAGTCCCTTCCTTTTTCGTAGACCTGGTAATGGATGGGGCATAATCCATATCCAACTGGATTTTTAGCAATTGGACTCAGTTGGAGTTGGATTGACTTGGACGTGGGTGTTCATTTAATTTAAATCCAACAACAATGGCTTCTATTGGACCAAACAAACAGGATTATCCAACTCTCGTTGGACATGCCAGCTCCTCCATCGCTGCGACGCGGAGCACATCGATCTCGCCGAACGACACGAGGCCGGCGGGTGTAGGCGCGGAGCGGAGCGAGTAGGCGGACTAGATGGGGTTGTGTAGCGACAGCGGCAAGCTCGCGGGGTGCAAGGTGGACGACGTGGAGGACGGCGGCGAGCTCGTAGGGGCCGAGGTGGATGACGCAGCGACGACGGCGAGCTCGCAGGGGATGAGGCGGACGACGCGGCAACGGCGGCGAGCTCGCAGGGGATGAGGCGGACGACGCGGCAACGGCGGCGAGCTCGCAGGGGATGAGGCGGACGACGCGACGACGCTCGCAGGGGATGAGGCGGATGACGCAGTGACGACAGTGAGCTCGCAGGGGACGAGGTTGACGACGGCGAGCTTGCGGGGAGCCGAGGTGGACGACGCGGGAGCGACGACGAGCTCGCGGTGGGGCCCAGGTTGTCGACACGGCGAGGGCGACGAGCTCACGGGGATCGAGGTGGAGGACGCGGCGACGGCGGCGAGGACCTCCAGGCTACTCTACTGCATGAGTTTTGGATTCTATTGGATGGATTTGGACTAAGCGGAGTTGGATTGGACTAGATTGGATTTTAGAGGCTAATCTTTAGGATTGGATTGAATAGGAGCCTGAGTTTAGTTGGATTTCAGCTGGATTCTACGTATTGGACCTTGGATGCTAATCCATTACCAGGTCTAATCCATATTCCTCGATCTCACGCACGCACAATACCGGCTGACTTTGTTTCACCTATTGCATGCCTAATTGTCTACACTACAGTAGTACATCACAAAGGTTTCCGAGGGTTACAAGAAGTCCAGCAGTGTGATGAGTATGGGCTTTGCCAAAGACTAGAGCTGGCAAGTGTAACCATCCATGAGCATATCGCTGTCGTGTCCAGGTAAGGCGATGGCAAAGCGCCATTGGAGGAGCCTAGATTAGGTGGTTGGTACTTCCAGCCACAAATTGCCACGCCTAACCTTAGGCAGGAGCCATACCTGTGGCTAGCCACATTCTGTGGCAAAAACAGGGCGTTTGGTTGATGACTAAGGTCTTGTTTAGATCGTCAACTTTCGCCAACTTTACAGTCACATCAACTCACATCTTCTCTCACAGACACGTTTACCAATGCACTATTTATACCTCCAATTTTTCCTAACTTCACCAACTAAACAAGGCCTAAAACATGGTAAATTCTTTGTGGCTGCTATTTGGATTGCTGCCATAAATATGTGGCAAAAAATTATGGTAGCTATTTGGATTGCAGCCACAAGATAATAAAAACACCTCAATGCCAACGAAACATAATACTTGTGCCCTTGAAATTAAATAAACCAACCAAAATAAGTTCCTCTTTTTTCCATCTCTTTTTTTATCTTTTATATTTTATCCATCTTTTTTTTTTATTTTTTTCTTTTTCCTTCTCTTTTTTTTTCCTTCTCCACGTTTTCTCTCTATTTTCTTCCTTGCGATCTCATCCCAGCCTCTCGCGATATCTCTGGTTTCTCGATCCTCCTCCCTCCCGTTCTCTCTCCACCTCTCGATCTCCGCAGACCGCGGCCTTCTCGCCCCACAGGACTGCACGCCGCCGCCGGCCTTCTTCTCTCTCCCTACGCCTCCTCATGGCTTCAAGCAGCTCCGCCGGTGGCTTCCTCTCCCACCTCGCGCACCTCCTCCCCCACGGTGGGCCACCGAATAGGTGCTTCGCGAGGGAGCTCGCGGGGATTGGCGAGGCGGGTGGGGATTTGCGAGCTCGGTGGTGATTGGCGAGCTCCGAGCGATTGGGCAAGCTCACGGCGGTGGAAGCGACGAGACGACGTGCACGCCGGCCTCCATCTCCCAGCGGTCTATTTGGATCTCGTCTCGCAGCCCGATTCGCCGGGCATCTGGGCTCGCGGAGGTGGAGAAGGGCACCGCGGCAGCCTCCTGCGAACTCTGGCGGCGCGGAATCGAAGGCCTCGACGGCAGAGCATGGCGGCGAGCACGGGACAAGCCTCCCTCTCTCCACGGCGGATCATGGCGGCGAGCACGGGACAAGCCTCCCTTTCTCCACGGCGGATCATGGCGGCGAGGCAAGCAGAGCGCCCTCCTGCAAGCTCCGGCCATCCTGCAAGCAGAGCGCGTAGGGCAGCTGCGGCGGGCGGCGCGAGGAGGAGGGATGCATAGGTGGAGTTTTCGCGGTGATGGCGCGCCACGGAGGTTGTGGCGCCCAAAATGTCCGCCACGTTTTCGGCTGGGAAATATGTGGCGTGTGGCTGCCAAGGTTATGGCGCACCTAAGTTTATCTGTCAACCTGACATGGAAGCGAGGCAGCGGCGGTTGGTTGGCCTAGCCATGCCCAGCGTGGGCTCCCCCGGCGCTCGACCGAAGCCTGACGCTCCTCGTCCTCGGTCTTATCCGAAACCATGCCCTTTTCCTGATTTGGCAAAACCGTCAATCACTTGCTAATTGCCATGGTTTAGCCTGGAGGGGATTATAAATTTTAGAAGGTTAGTACCTATTTGGATGAGACATGTATCATTCATTACAGATGTATTATAATGGGGCACACCTTCCCCACGGCTTCCAGTCCCCATTGGCTTTTGCCCCCCTTTTTGCTTGGGTGGTCAACTCTAGTTGGCTCCAACGTGTGAAGACTCGAGGGTGATCGATCTCCTTTCAAATTGCTTTACCGGCTAATTGGCCAGGCTAAGAATGTTGTGTATGTGTGTGTGTGATGTCACAAATGGCAAAAAGGGACGCCAAGGTATCCAATCGGCGCTGGTATTTGCTCATGTGTTTCTAGAAAAGTGGCAACAGGGGGGGGGTTAAGGGTGTGTTTAGATTGGGGAAAGATTCCCCGAAAATACACTGTTCACCAAAAAAACACTGTAGATGAATAGTGATATGTGAGTAGAAGAGGTGGGATGAATAGGGAAAAGTTGGATGAATAGTAGATTTTTGGAGAATATTTGGAAACTAAACGGGGCCTAAATCGTGCATAGTGAGTAGATGGTCATAGTGCAAAGAGGAGCCGGTGCCGGTCATGTCGATATGATAGTGTATGGCCGCAGTGCCCAGCAGACAGCAACGTCCCAACCTCGCCAACTTTGTACGGTGCGAGCATGGCATGTCGCTCCACCGTGCACATGTTATGTGCTAATCCAGTCGCTAACAACCAAAGCTTTCATGATGAGAACTTTTCTAGAACGAAGTGGCGTTTCGCAAGAATATAGTTCAGTTATTGCTGCAGAGTAATGTCGAGAAATTCCTGCCACGTTCCAAAACAGGGTCGTAGCTATCTGTTTTTTTTTTTTTTAAGAATTATGAGATGGGAGTAGCGAGTTTGTAAGAGTTCAGAAACAAGCATATTTCCTGTGAACACGCAATTTTTATCACAGGAGGAGATCAGAAATTCAGAAAAAATGTGCATATCCAGTGATTCAGTCACTCTGCTGATTCAGAGATTTGATAGCCGCTTGTTGCTCTTCGAACTCTGAGCAACCAATCACTCGTACACGTCAAAGAGCTCCTGGTCTTCATCCGTTCATCGTGGACTGGATGATGAGCAGGTGACACTTGAGACGTGTGTGCCCAGCCCACTGAAACGAGGCTTCTGCTAGAAATGTGCGTGCCCCAGCACATGGCTGACGCTCTGCTAGAGTTTGTGTGCACGCCTGGTATACATAACATGGGCGCCTATGTTCACGCCGTATTCTTTCTCGGAAGTAGTTAGCCACTCATGTATTTTGGCACGTCAGGTTAGTGTTATTCATCATTTTAAAAGCAACCGGCCATATTTGACAGAAGAAAAATATGGCAGACGGTGATGCGCCTGCCTGACGAGTGACGAGCTCTATAAAGAAAAAGAGGTCCAGCGCCTGACGAAGCACATCAGTTTGATTTCTGAATTAGTTTAGTTGCTTCCTTCCTGCATCGGAACAGGTAGCGAAAGAGTCTGCAAATCCATTCTTTTTTCTTGTTTCTGGAATCAACAACGGTGGAAACCGAAGGAATAATGCAAATTTATCCTCTTCTTCATTCGTGTTTCTGGAAACAACAACGATGCAAACCGGAGGAGAATTGAGCACACTGACGTGTCGCAGACCAACTCGCAAGTGAGTTCTCTGCATCAGGTTTTGCTCGTGTTGTATGACAGCAGCAGGAGACTACAGCTCGCAACTTATTGGTTGACTAATGAGGCCATGAGGGCATATACAACAGGTGGAAATCAGCAGCTTATCAGAAAAAACGTCAGGGCAACGTGACATTACCAAGAAAGCACCGTCGTTATCATCTGAGATTATCATGAACCCAAATGACACCCACAGGACGACTAGAGAAACCATGATATGTAAGCCTATTTAAATATTTGTCAGATGCCGTAAGGTTCAGCTGGATAAACCTGCTCCAATCCATCATGGATCACAGGACCGCTGAAAAAGCACAACGAAATAACGCCCAGCCCACAAGACACCCATAAGACCTGGCTATCTCTTTCTCCCTTTGAATTTTCCATCCTTTTGCTTGAACCAATAAGCAACAGATGAACAGCATCCGTGTGAAAGATCTTTGAACTGTCCAGCGGATAGTAAATGAAATTGAAGCATTCCGACGAAGGCATGCAGACAATCACATTGTGCAGCATATGTGAGTCTACTAGCATAGAAGCAGACAGTTTGACCTATCAATCTAGCATAGTAGCATTGCTCTAAAACAGTTAAGATAGCATATGGAACATATAAAAAGACAGTGTTGATCCAGCAGAAGCCAAGAATTATGTATCCTTCGGGGCACCCTTCTTTGCAGCCTCTGCTGCAGCTTTCTCTGCCTCAATCTCGGCAACATATTCATCAATCTCAGCCTCCTCAAGTTCACGTAGACCATCCTTCTTTGTCATCACTGCAACCTCGATGTTCTTCCCACCACTTTCAACAACCTAAAAGTATTATCAGCATGTTAGTAATTGCTACTAGTATACAAAAACTGAATTGAGAGGCCAACTGAAGATACAAGTCACAACACAGCAACAAGAGAGTTTAAGAAATGATGAAGGGAAAACTAAAACAAGCAGTTTCCTTTCGAGTTTAGGTATTCAAGTATAAAGATAAAACTGTATGCAAACAAGCAAGCTGCAACAAATAAACATCTAGGTGAAGAATAGAGTAGAAAGATAATCTACATTAAATTGTTGAACACTCAAATCAATGACATTGTGAATAACATAATATATAATTCTACAGCTACTAATTTCAACACCTAACACAAAGATGATGAATCGGTGAAGAAGAGACCTCCTAGCACCTGGTACTGACACCAGCATCAATTGGAGTTAAACCACAACTTTATTTCTAATAAAGGCTGATGAAGTACATCGATCTCTTTTTAACCTACCTATTGCCATTTTATTTGGGGCAATTGCATACTTGACGCTGCTTTGTACTCCTAAATAGAATTTCCATAGAATGAGTGGGCTGGCTGGCTGCACCGTTGCGGCTTGGGAGGCACAATTAAGAATTGAAGTTGGGATGCATGGGTCTGCGCGGTTCTGATGCAGACATCCATGGCCCTGATGAGGTGGAGAGCCATGGCCTAGCCAGGAAACTTGGTACGTTGTATGGTGGCTGGTGGGACTTGGCAATTGGCATTGAGTGGATTGTTGGTGCGTGTGACCTGGGACAGTGGTTCAGGTAGCCCTGCATTAGCAGCACACGGTGGAAGCAGCCAGTTGCATCAGTTGTTTGGGAGAACAAAACTATGTCAACCAGCCTCTTCTCTTTTGGGCATCTCTCTGAAGATACTCAGCATATCGACATCAGTCAAAGCAGTCCAGTGGCAGGTTTGGTGTGTTTCAAGCCAAATAACAACTCTGCAATTAGGTCTTTTTTGGTAACACATTGCAATACTGAAGCCAACCAGTGGCAAATATGCAATAGGGCCAAACAATAAACCAGCTCAAGTATTTTGCTATAGTTTCTGAATTTAGGCTTTCATTCACCATGGAAGAATCAGGATTGGAGTTACAAAAAATAAAATGAGGGGGCCTGCTCAAATAAAGGTTTTGCACTATTTTTGTCTAACAAACAATATAGCTACAAAGGCAACACATAAAGAAGCATTCAAAGGGGAGGAGGCACTGGCAGCTGCCCCGTACCTGTGTCCCTGCAAGCAATGAAATAATTCATTCTAGGCCTAGAGGGAAAACTTCCTAGCTTTTTCTAGCAATGCTAAAACTTTGGTGTAATCCTAATTAAGCAAGGTTTTAGAAGTCAAACATAGTCAAGTAGTTCAAGAAAATTCTTTCAGCGTGGAGCTGGATTTGCTAACATGGTCAAGGAAGTGATTAGAGAGATGCTCAGAAGCCTTAGTACACCCCAAATCACTTCTCTATTAACACCGCTGAATCATACCATCAAATGGTATATTTTCATTAGAACTGAACATCATACTACCTAATTTGACAGAAGAGGGTTAAAAAGATAAACAGAAGAACAGAAGCTAACACAATAGCCCTGTTTCCTTACACTGGAGAAAAAAAAAAGGATCTCACAGTTGCCTTCAACTCCTTGTTGGGGAAATATAAAGTATTCTATGCAAGGTTACATAAGGCGCTAGGCGGTCTCTAGGCGGTGAGCAACCGCCTAGCGATTAGGCACGCCTAATCACGATTAGGCGTTTTAAGGCGGTCATCAAGGCGGTGTTTAGTACGTTCAGAAAAAAAAGAAAAGAAGACAGAACAATGGGCCTAAAGTTAGAAATAGGGCCCATAGAAACAGTCCAACCCAACAACAGCCCAACACCAGTCCCCAACCCTAACCTTATCCCTCTCCCCGACCCTCTCCCAGACCGCCGCCACCTCCTGTCCTCGTGTCTCGTCTCCCTCCCGCCCCTCCGCCGCCGCCGTCCAGCCTCCGCCGACGCTCGCCCTAGTCTCCGCCGCCGTCGTCGCTGCCTCCTCCTCCTCCTCCTCCGAGCACCTGCCTTTACCTCCACCGCTGCCACCGCCCGTCCCCGCCTCCGGCGCGGCCTGTCCTGCCCGCCGCCGCCACCATGGAGCGCTCAAGTTCCGCCTACCGCCCTAGGCGAGGCGGAACCCCTCCGCCTTGCGCTTAGTCGCGCCTGGGCGAGCGCGGAATTCCGCCTTCTGGAACACTGATTCTATGCACGTCAGCAGAAATAAATATGATACAACATTGTCCAATTCCTTCATATTTTGACCTGACTTGTGAAGAGGAGGTGCTTATGATCATATTGTGGTTTTGTATTAGGTTACGCTTCAACTCAATGAAACATAATCTACCAGACAAATTACTGCACTTTTAAAACGAAATAGACTGCAATAACTTATGACTGTATAAAAGACCAGAAACTATGCTTTCACCGACAATCAAGAGGTACCTCAAGCAACTCGTAGTTAAATAACAACTCAAGTCAGGAAACCATAGATTTATTGTTGGATAAACAATTGTTCTTAGATCTGGCTATGATTGCCAGCACCAAGCATTACCAAATGAAGAACGACATCCAGTGGTAGGAGAGAATATGGAAATTGAGGTAACATTGTCATGAAAACCTATTTGAGCTCTCCAATCTTTGGTGGAAAAGTGTACCATGGGTTATTCTCGATAATGTTAATTGTGCTCTACAGTTGTCTTATTGCAGTCATCATTAAATGGGGAAGACTCAAAACATTTGTGACGAATCAAGAAATTGGAATAACCACGGCTTCAGCAGTTCTGTAGGCTGTTGCTTAAATTGCAGAGAAAGTAAAGACATTACAGTAGCCAATATACCTCTAGAAGTGCACGGATGGCGAGCTTGATAGTCTCCTTGCCAGAGGTCTCCTTGTAGTTCTTCTCTAGGAACTCCCGCATGGAGTTCGAGTTCCTCCCCGTGGCGTTGGCCTTCCAGGCAGAAAAGGTACCGGATGGGTCGGTCTGGTACAGGGCCGGCTTGTCGGTGTAGGGGTCGAAGCCGACGATGAGGGTGGAGAGGCCGAAGGGGCGAACACCACCACTCTGTGTGTACTTCTGCTGCAGGCCGGCGATGTAGCGGGTGATGTACTCGACGGTGACGGGGTCCTCGACGGTGAGCCGGTGGCTCTGGCACTCGACCCGCGCACGGTTGATGAGCACACGCGCGTCAGCCTTGAGGCCCGCACACGCCAGCGCGATGTGGGTGTCTAAGCTCGCGATCTTGCGCACGGACCTGATTCGGGAGTTGGGAGATTTGAGTCTGATGCGGGGATTGCGAGATCTGGTGGGAGGAACGACGGTAGAGAAGGATAAGGGTCAGGTAACCTGGAATCCTGGAGCTTGGGGGTGGACTTCTTCTCGACACCGAGGACGACGGTGTCGCTGCCGCGGACGCCGACGGCGGCGTTGCCCTTGCGGACGGCCTCGAGTGCGTACTCCACCTGGAAGAGGTGGCCGTCGGGGGAGAAGACGGTGATCGCGCGATCGTAGCGGGCCATCGTGCTGGCGTCGCCGGCGGTTAGGGTTTGAGCTTTGCTTCCCGGCGGGCGGTGGTGGTCTGGTGTGAGTCGTCGGGTTCAGGCCGGCCTTCGGGGGGTTTGGAATTTGGAAAGATGGCTGCCTGTTTCTAATTAGGCTTCTTGTTTTTTTTATTGTAGAAAATGGGCTTCTTGCGTGCAGCTCGGTGGGCTAGGATGGTGAGGCAGACCCAGATGCGGCCTCGTCAGAAAAAAAAAAGGTTGAAGGAGGTGAACGGCCTAGCCCATGCTCGAGTTGCATTTAGAAGCCGCCCCAACCATCACTTTGCCTGAATTTCCTCCAAAAGATTTGAACCACTTTCTAATGTATTCTGATTTAAGATTTGAGCTACTGATTTGAGATCTAATACTCTCTCCGTTTTAAATTGTAATTCGTTTGACTTTTTTGACCCCAACTTTGACCACTCGTCTTATTCAAAATTTGTGCAAATGTAGTAAAATTGAAGTCATTCGTGAAATTTTTTTATTACTAAAGCTAGCCATAACAAAAAAGATATGATATTTTGTTAAAATTTTTGAATAAGACGAATGATTAAAGTTGGGGTTAAAAAAGTCAAGCGACTTACAATTTGGGACGCATGGAGTAGTTCAGAAAATTGAGTGAGGAAAGTCTCCAAATCACTCAATCGAGGGATAGATACTACTCACTCAAAAGTAAATTAGTGTTGGGTCGGCAAGCATGGAGTTGGGCAAGCATGGAGTCGGGCGTTTATTTGTTGAGATCGATGATGGACTGGAGTCAACTTTGAGTCTCTTGTTACCGCGCTCCGATGGCGGTGGAGCTAGCAGCTCAAAGGCCTCCAGAATGTTGAAGTAGCTCCACGTGCTTGAACTGGCTTTGTCCTGCCTCAGTTCTCGCAAGCCTACTCTGTTCAGGTTGTAACTACTTATCCTTGAACTCCACCAATTTATCGTTGTTTTCAAGGAACCCAATAATTTACTACAACAGGCTTTGCCCCCTCCCCAAATTAATGAGCTTGTGGCACTATTAAGACCCTTATAATCCTGTGTGCTAATACAAAGGTTGGGCGTCCTCAACGTAATTAGACGAGGCCAATAAAACAACCCAGCAAGGCAGCAACAACCCATCTCATGTCAGCCCATGAATAACGCAATCATTTTTGGCCCCATAGCTCGAGGCCACCTTTTGCTCATTGGCGATTATTGTTCTCGTGACTTCCCGGCCGTTCCGACTTCCGCTCTCATGACAGTCTAAATGAGGTTTTATAGGCAATAAATATAATGCCATGTAGATATTTTTGACGATGTGGCAGTGTATTAATGAAGGGAGAGATGAAATGAGTTTTATGAGGATGAAACTCTGCATACACAGTTATCTAGACAGCTTGTGTCTTGTATGTAACCTAGGGAACAACGATAATGAAACTATGCATATGCATTGAGAGAGAAGTGTTTCATCCAAGTTCAAACATTTTTAGAGATGTGTCAATCTAAATGACAATCTAGATAATCATGTCCATATAACTCCATTGAGAATGGCCTCAGTGTTTTGCACACATCCTCCGTTGTGCGGCTCAGCCTTAGCGGATTGACATTGTGACACAAAGGCTACAACAGCAGAGTCGCCCCGTCTTCCATAGCCTGCCACCTAAAGCCGTATTCTAAACCATCGAGGAACCAATGAGGGTGAAAAATAAAAACAACTGAATTTTTAGAGTTGGAGGGATTACGATGAACGTTTTTTCACGGGCCCATGATGAAACCGTGAAATCGATCCCTAGAACTGCCCGCGCGGAGATCCACGACGCGGCGGCCGGCAGGCCGTGACCTGTGGGTGAGCCTGCTGGTGCCCGTTGTTTTGGCGCACTGCGCACGTTTCGTATCGGGTGGCCACCGTGCCACGTCCTCCGAGTGGTCGTGTCATGACATTTCTACGGTGTTAACATTAGGTGGCGAAAGAAGACGAGACGAGTGGCTATAGCATGGCGCCACCTAGATGACCGACATACCACTATGCCACCTAAAGCCGTCGTCTAAACCATCGAAGAACCATTGATGGTGAAAAATAAAAAATATCGAACTTTTCGAGTTGGAGGGATCACAATGGACCAGGGGCGGACTCACCTATTAGGCGAGCTGCTCTCCGACGAGCACCACTACCATCTCCTAATTTTTTATGTATTTTTTTTCTCATCTGGGCGCCTTTGTTGTGGCCACCGATGAGTTTCTCGCGAAGCTGGAGGAAGAAGACGCCAGGAAACCAGGAAAGAGGAAGATTGAAGAGGTATGGGCTGTTTTTTGGGCCGTTGGCTAATAACATAACAAGGCCCAATAATCGTCTGTAGCCCAACACAAGACCCCAAACTCGACGCGAGTTTCTGACATTATGTGAAATCGCGAAGTGTTTTTGTTTGGATAAATGATCTAGCACTTTGATTTGACGAAGTATTAGTCTGATTTTTTATGGCATGTCTGTGTTGATTCGAATAATTATTGCACAAGTTTGAGTGCGAGCACTAGTGCATGACCAATGCTTATTATTCACATTAAAAGGTACTATCTTAAATTCGTTGTTATTTACTCGATGT
Source organism: Digitaria exilis (assembly GCA_015342445.1). Lineage (NCBI taxonomy): Eukaryota > Viridiplantae > Streptophyta > Magnoliopsida > Poales > Poaceae > Digitaria > Digitaria exilis. The sequence continues at coordinate 728,885 of JACEFO010001823.1, read as the reverse complement.
TTGCTGTTTCGGTGATGGCAATGTGAGACTACGGTGTTGATTTTTTTTGGTTAGCTTGAGATTAAAGTCTGTCTCACCTATAATTTAATCCTGGACCCGTCTCCTGCAATGGACGCTTTTTTGATGGGCACATGACGAAACTGTGAGATCGGCCACTAGGACTGCACGGCCGCGTGGAGATTTGCGACATGGCGGCCGGCAGGCCGTGGCCTGTGGGTATACGTGGCGGTGGGTACCCAATACCCATAAACAAACCGTTATCCACTGTTTTGGGTAGGGTATGGGTAACAATTTTACCCATTCTCATATCCACTTTTATCCATAGGGAATAAACTCCCTCCGTCCCGGAATATAAGCATTTTAGGATTTGGTCAAAGTCAATACTCTTCAACTTTGATTCTCAGTATCTATAAAAAATCAATTGTTTCAAATATGAAAAGTTGTATATTATGATAGTTGATTTCATGATGAATTTAACAAAACCATTTATATTTGGTCAAACATTGTGATTTATTTGGTATTTATAGTCAAAGTTAAAAAGAAATTGACTTTGACCCAACTATGAAATGCTTATATGTATATCGAACCCCTCCTCCAGCCCCGACCACCCTACAGCGGCGCGGCACTGTCCTCCTCCACCTCCGGCCACCAGGCGTCGGCCTCCTCCTCCTTCCTCGGCCACCCGACGCTGGCGCCCTCGCGCTCCACCCAGCACGGCCGTGCGCAGCTGCTCCAGCACCGCGGCACGATGCCGTCCTCCACAGCTTCCGGCCACCAGGTGCCGGCCTCCTCCTCCTCTTCCCTCGGCGCCGGCGCAGGCCCTCGCGCTCCACCCAACACAGTCGTGAGCAGCAGCTCCAGATCCACGGTGCATCGCCGCCGCTCCTTCTCCCCGCCCTCGCGTGCTGCGCCGGGAGAAGTTTCTCGAGGCTTGGGATTCTGCTGGTGTCCTCCACCCCGCGTGCTGCACCAGGTTCTCGAGGCTTGGGATGGAATTTGTCGAAGATTGGGAGGAATTGTTCGATTGAGGTTCATGCGTTTAGGATTTTTTTTCTGTGATTGATTTGATATTCGGCTGGTGTCGGACGCATGAAGGAAAATATTTTCTTTGCAGTTCGATTTATGGATTTTGCCTTAGTTGTTTGCAAATCCCTGATTTGCTTGTCTACCCAATCATCCATTGGGGATGGATAAATGATTATATGAATAAATTTGGGGAGGGTACTAAATGGACATCGATAAATGGATTTGGAGATGGGCAAGCATGGATTTGCCCAAACCCTCCCCAATGGCAGGTATACCTGTGGCCTGTGGGTGAGCCTGTCGGTCCCGTTGTTTTGGCGCACCACGCACGTTTCGTATCGGGTGGCCGCCGCCCGCCGGCGGGTGTCTGGTGCCACGTCCTCCGACCGGTCGCGCCATGACGTTTGTACGGTGTGACGAGTGACGAGTGGCTCACTAAGCGTCGCATTCAGTGGCGCTAGCTGCTAGCTGCATTCACAGCAGTGCGGAACGTGCTCAAACGCCTGGCCTTTTCCGTCGAGGTATCTTCAGATCGACGACGCATTAGCAATAACCGAGCAAGTGGTATTTTCTGAAGAGGCATGTCAAACGGAACACTGCTCCAACCTGCTAATTTCTGAATCAACCATTTTTATGTACCAAAGTGCAGTTACTGAACGAGCTTAATTGTAGTATTCATCAATCATTGTACTGTGCCACATGCATGCTGGCAGTGGATGAGAGGAGCACAGTTCCACAAAATAGGAAAATGCATGGGCGAGAGGGGAAAAAAAAAGAGTACTCGCGGGGCACGTTCATCTCTGCCTATAAAAGTACCCGTGAGGATGCTCAACAAAGCCACACTCGTCATAGAGGTGATCTGCGAGTCCCATCCTCTCATGTTAGTGGAACCCGGAGAATAGCACAAAGCGTGAGACCGAGGGTTCAGCATGGCTTCCCGGATCGCACTCCTGTGCCTTCTTTGCTTGGTGGTAGCAGCATCGTCGCCTGCAATGGCTGACGACTCCGGCATCTATTACCAGCTCGTTCTTATGGTATGGACATGAAGCTAGTTATTTCTTCATGCACTATTTTATATACTCTTACTACTAGGACTTATCATCTATCTTCAGGTATATAGAGCAGCACAGCATAAGAACGAGCTAAAACTTGTGTCCTGCTAACGATACGAAATGTGGAAATTAACTTGAATATATGCAGATCGAGCTATAAAACGTAAAACAAGAAAAGAAGCAACGAACAAGAGATATATATATCCATCATTGTAACTATGTAAGGGTACCGTGCACTTGCCATGGACTGTGTACATGCGGCTAATATAATACAAACGCGCACTCTGGTAACATTATGGACGATGACTAGATGATGAGGTATACTAGTGGATTTCCTGATGCACTTTCGTATGTTCATGGTGTGCGCATGGACCCGCAGTGGCCAGGAGCGTACTGCGAGCAGAACAAAGCTGGATGCTGCAAGCCGTCGACCGGCGTCTCGCCGGCGCTTGACTTCTACATCTCGGGCTTCACAGTCTACAACGCGACGACCGGCGAACCGGTGACCGGCTGCAACAACAACACTCCTTTCGACCCTAACAAGGTACATGTACACACGTCAGTCATCAACTACACTAATTAAAGAATAGCTCTTGAAGTCGATCTCTCTGTGTGCGTACATGTGTGTGTGTGGCATGCTACACGTCGATAGATTTCCGGCATCCAAGGCCTGGACCAGTACTGGAGCAACATCAAGTGCCCCAGCAACAACGGCAGGAGCAGCTGGAAGAACGCCTGGAAGAAGTCCGGCGTCTGCTCCGGTCTCGAGGAGAAAGAGTTCTTCCAGGCGGCCCTTTCCTTCCGTAGTCGGCTGAACCCCCTCGTTCGCCTCAAGGCCAAAGGTACGTAGTAAACGTAAAGTTGAGCTTCATCGTGTAGCGACAATTAAGTACTAGTCGAGAACCGAACAACGACCACCAAATAATAAAACACTAGTACTGTACTATATATGACACATTGTTGCTGGCTTAATTTCCTATATGTATGCATGTATTGCAGGTATCGAGCCGGACTTTGGGCTGTACGGCGTGAAGGCGATCCAGAACGTGTTCAAGTCGGGCGTCAACGCGACGCCGCTGGTCCAGTGCAGCATGGGCCCGTCCCCGTTCGGCAAGTACCAGCTGTACCAGCTCTACTTCTGCGCGTCGGAGAAGGGGACGTTCATCGACTGCCCCACGATGGAGTACGAGCACACCTGCCCGGCCAAGGAGATCATCTTCCACCCCTTCCAGAAGTGGATGCTCAAGCAGTCGTCATCCGCCGCGGCCTACGACGCCTTCGTGCTGCCCGGCGTGGCCATGGATGCATGAGTAGTGATCGGTCAGCTTGCTGCGCGCGTACCGATCCGATCCATGCATCTATATAATTAATGTTCCTGCTTAGTTGATGCTCCTGTGATGAGGAGCAACGCAAATGCTCGGACGTACGAACAAAGCTATATGTTGTGGCTTTGTTTCACCAGCTTCAATTCGCATTCGTCTCTGTATCCAAATAAACATGAGCCGTTCTGGGGGTGGGGGGGGGGGGGTTAGTTGGTGTAAGTTGGAGAAAATGTAATGTAGTAACTGTTGTTGGGAAATATGTTCTACGATGAGAGTGGACCGAGGAACACGGTTTTCAATGGAATAAAAGTTGAAGAAGTTGTGGCTTTGTTTCACCAGCTTCAATTCGCATTCGTGAGTGTATCCAAATAAACATGACCTACCTAAATTTTAGTTGGCTAAAGATTCCTAGCCAGTTGAACCTTGCTAAGCCTAGCTAAAGTGGTAAAAAAAAACCAAATTGCTCCTCTATCTTCCATAGGAAAAGTATTTAAAGTGATGCTGAGGGATATGATGGTCAAATTCCCTTTCAACTACCATTTAGCTAGGAGGATCCAAACACTCCTAGCTAAAGTTTATGAGCTTTCTTTTAGCTAGCTAAACTTTAGTTGGGTGGATCCAATCAATTCCTAAAGTGAGTCAAGTGCCACTTGTTCTCATGATTATTTTCTTTACTAGGTGTTTGATTATAACGCATGACTAGAATATGTTGAATTATGCTTAATAGCAACATATTTGATTTTCATCATAAAAAATATTTCAATGTAAAACTAAAATCTTTTTCTGCTCAAAATGAGAACCACAGTGGTCCATCCCATTGTGGTTGTTCGATTTGCTTTGCTAAATATGTTCATTTAGTTGGCACGGGCATTATATACTTGCACCACAAATTAAGCTGCTTGAAAACTTGCATTATTAGGCCCCATTTTGCATGGCCACGTCACGGATTCTTTGACTGTTGTCTCTGATTTTGTTTTATTTTCCTTGAAAATATTTCCTTTCGTACGCGTCATTGTCCATCCTTTTTGCTGTGGTGGGAGGTGATTCTCATGATAACACATAATTTTTAGTTGATTATAATATTTGTGGTAAATAATAGAGTTGGTTCTACTTGGCTGTTTCTCGCTCGAGTCAGAAACGAAAAGCTGGCCCTTTGGCAGAGCCTCTCTCGTTCCTAGCAAGACAAAGAACCCCACGTGAAAAAAAAAAACTAGCGCGTCCCCGTCCTGTTCCAACATGTAGAATTGTTGCCCTCCCTCGCTCTCGACCAGCCGTCGTTACTTGGGTTGCCATCCGCCATCAAATGCTCAACGATCGGCGTCGCTATGACTCGTACGATACGACGATGATTCGCTCGCGTCGCGTCCAGCCGTCCACGGGCGCACCTTTCCTGAGCTTGCCAACCGGGGCCCGGGCAACTGGCCGAGCTAGCCCCCCCGGCGGATGATATCTTCTTCGGTATCTTGGGACAACAGCCTGATCGAGACCTTTTTTTACAGAGAAAGTCCAAATTATTCCAACTATAATTTGATTCATTTTACCCCATTCGCTATGTCATTTGGTTTAATTTACGGGCTATGCTAAGGTAATACTCACCTTCTAAGAAGTAAGATCTCAAATAAATCTCAGCCATCGGTTTTTAAAATAAATGAAACATTTTAGTAATTAAAATATTTGGAGTAGGAAAAAAAAATCCTAGGACCTCTACAGCCCTTCCATAATTGCTCCTCCTAATATGCTCTCTTTCCTTGCCATGGCAGTGTTCCCTCATCTGCTCTCGCGTGCATACGTGGGATTGAGCTCAAACGAATTGCCGTGAGAGGGGATAGAACGTGCCTGTGATGCCATGACACCTGACATATTATTGTTCCAGGGCAATCTTGCCGAGTTACATGTTTGATTTGAGCTGTGAATCTGTGATCTAGTGTTTTTCGCTTTAAAGTTCAGTTTGCGAATCACTTCTCAGTACAAGGGGAGAAGGAGAACAATGCTTGGGACTACCGTTGATAATCCATTCATCCTAAAAGAAAAAAGAAAAGTTAAATCTAACTCAATCAAGTTAGATCTAATAAAAAATATGTTTCCTATTTTTTATATTAAAAATATAAATCATAAACATTGAACATATTCCCTCATAAGAGGTAATATATCCTTATACTTCTCTTCTATAGTTATTTAGGAGTACTTTGGCAAAACCCTTAATTTACACCTTAATATATTTTATCATTTTGGTTTCTTTACGAACAAGTGGAGTCATGAGTTAAAATTTTGCAAGATGACACTAGACACCATAACACATGGTAGAAAAACATACCATAATTTTATATTATTGGAAAAAGTCCATATTACTCCCCTGAACTATAAGCAAAGTTTATATAACCCCTAAACTATCTTTTAGTTCATTTTACCCCTTAAACTATGTAACTTGATCTATTCTACCCCCTAATACAAATTGTTTTGTTTATTTATCCATACACAAGTTAAATTTTAATTTCAAATTTTGCCTGATTGTAGTAAACATCATAGTGTATATGAAAAAAATATATTATGAGTTTTTTGTTATTCATTTTTGTATAATTTTGCATCTTATGGATTAATTAAACATATTACCCTATCAAAATAATGACAAAAAATCATTTTGTATTTTTCTACCATGCATTATGATGTCTACTATCATCTCACAAAATTTGAACGTAATATGACACTTCTACATGGAGAAATAAAAAAAGACAAATTGTGTTAGGGGGTAAAATAGGCTAAATGACATAGTTTAGGGGGTAAAATAAACCAAAAGATAGTTTAGGGGATTATGTAGACTTTGCTTATAGTTCAGGTAGTAATTTAGACTTTTTCCTATATTATTTTGACATGGTAGGATATTTAATAATAAATTCATACTTTAAGATATAAAATTATACAAAATCATAAAGAAAAAAACCATGATTTTTTTTTTGACCTGCATTATAATGGTCCCTACCATCATGCAAAATTTTAATTTAAAATTCAACTTATGTATGGAGATATAAAAAAGAAATATCACATACTTTAAGGGGGTTAATTAAACAAACAATAGTTTATGGAATTATTCAAACTTTTGCTACACTTGAGGGGAGTAATTTTAACTTTTTTCATTTTTTTATCTTCTTGACGATTGAACTTTCGGTGTTTCCATTTCTATTGAAATGGAAATTAAATGGGCCTGTTATCTTCTTGATGCATTGAACTTTCTGTATTCCATTTCTGTTAGGATGGAAATGGGACGAGCCACACATTGAAGAAAGGACACCTTCCAATGTCCTGTAGGCAATTTTTTTAACTCCATGGCCCACAAAAATTACAAAAGTATATAGTGTCCCCTGGACAAACATTAAAAAGGAAGTTTTAACCTTGGATGAAATGACACGCTCAATTATTATGGCGGCACAATGGGATGCTACATGTACTGACCAATAATGAACGACTTCACCTGAACCGGCTCATGTGCTACCTTAACAGAGCCAACAAATTAAGAAAAAAATGAATTTATCTGCTTCACTTTGTTTTCTTCTCCATATGCGAACAAGACCTTGTTATAGTGCTACTTGAGTTCCAAATAAGGTGAAACCAAAACCGGGAGGAGCGGGCCATTAATTAAATTTGATTATATAAAAGGATTTAACCCGATCGTCCTTGAGATGTGTCCCAAACAATGCCCAGGACGACACATCTCACTAGCACAAGTTAAACATCTTCATTACACAGCATTGCATACATAGAGTTTACCATACACAAAAGTGTTCAAATCTTGCAAACCAAGTTCAAGTTGCTAGCATAGACATAAGTTTGCAGCAGAAGGATTGAAGAAACATCGCTCTCAATATAATCCATAACAAAATAAATGAGTTTACTCTCATGCCATAAGTGACTCAATTAACATAGATAGATATGGGGCAGCCACTCCAAGCCCGCACCTCCGTCGGCGGGTTAGAAGTACCCAAAGACGTCCCCGTACCTGGAATCAACTTGATGTCTGCATTGTTAGTATATTGCGTACTAGCAGATCTTATCCCAAAAACATATATTTGGTGGATGCAAAATAACAAGCGAGTTTTAACAAGTGAGTAAGCAAAAGACATAGCATCTAATCCTTAGATCATACACCAATGCAATTTCATAAGTAAAGTGATCATGTATCATCGACCATGAGCTCAATCTTCCATAAGCCTTTTCTGGTCAAAGTCAAATGAGCGTTGCCATAACCAAGAGCATGACTATTGCAATAGATCAAAAACCATGCAGGGGTGTACAACTTTTTCCACATGAGGCGCAAGACCAACGACCATATGCTCGGCCTAGGATAAGTGTTAATTCATACCCTGAACTGTTCGCATACCCACACCTGACGATGAAAGGGCGGCCAGAGATGTACAGGGGTAACGGACTCCGTCATCTTTCCCTCATCACAACCCGTGTCAAACTGTCCCATAGCAAGATCCTGCTTATGGTACTTGGCTTGCCCATCCTATACTAAGCATGTGGTTTGTACGAGGAGTGCTCAAGTTCCAAAGAGATATGCATTGGACCTTAACCAATTCAAGCAAGACTAACCATTTGAGTTTCACTCTCAACATGACCCTCTATTAGTTGCTCAAATCTCGAATCATATTCAAGGTTGTTCATCTTTAAAACATTCCAACTATCCGATTATGATCTAGACAAAACCCTATGTCTCGCGAGAGGTGATGCTGTTATCATCTCTCTACTTCTACCGGCTAAGCATGGATAAGGAAATTAATTTATCAAGTCTAATAAACATACTTAGCTAAAAGGTTGTTCTAATTCCAAAGTTTATGACTAGTAGGTTCTACTCTACTCAATTCACGTGAACTAAAACAGGGTGGTTTATGCACAAATAAGAAGCATTTCCATTCATAAATAGATTAGGAAAAGGGTGCATGCCTTGTTGCTTAAAGGTAGCCTCCTCAACAACGGGACGCACGAATTCAACCTTGACGTTCTTCGGCGTCTCGGTCACTCTACAAATGCAATGATACTTGATAAATAAATATGACATGAATGAATTTGCAAAATGAGATGCAAAAGATGCGATTAAACATGTATTTAGAATGCCTTAGTATCACATATAAACTACTTTAAGTTGGAAAAAAATAAGTGTTTTCGTCAAATCTTCCGACTCAATTATCGGAAGACCCAGTGGGAGGCCGAGAAGAGCCAGATCTTCCGGCCATGGACTAGAACTTGCGTCCGGAAGACCCGGTTCGATGACGGATCTTTCTAACAGCTCGGCGACCGAAATGAAAAGCTCGACGACGGCAGCTCCGACCTCCGTTTTGGGTGCCGTTTGTTTCTATGGGTTCGTGAGAGTGTCTAACTTCTATTCCAAGTGATAGATTCGACATGTATTAGGGTTTTGAAGCTCGAGCTTATCAATGGTGGTTTTCTTCTAAGAATTCCGAAAACTCTAAACCTAGAGCAATGGGGTGAATCGAGAGAGGAGATGGCTCACCAGCGACGTGCACAACTCCGGCAACGGTCACAGGTTGGTGTAGGGTGAGTGTGAGGGAGGCTTTCTTATTCTTGACCTTGAGCTTGAGGAAGAGAGAAATAGAAAGGGAGGAGGAGCCTGGGAAAGCTTCTTGCTCCAAGCTTAGGGAAGAGAACGTCGTCGAGGTGGAGCAGCTCACCGGCGTCGAGCTGGCGATCCTCTGACGAAGCTCCAACGAGGTGATGTGGTGGAGGAACCTTGGGGTCTCCTCCCAAGCTAGAGAGGGGGAGCAGAAGTGGAGAGTGAGGTGGAGGAAGGGGAGAGCTACATCTCAGTTCCCCCTTGGATAGCTAGGATGACCAGTGGGACCTGTGGGTACGCGTGGCAGCGACGTGTCAAAGTGGACTACCGGGTCTTCTAACTCGGCATTGGATGTTCCGGTGAAGACTGGATAACCCGAAGAAAAATCCGGCTTCACTAGGTCTCTCATCGGTTCTTCTGACACAGGGTCGGATGATCCGGAACTAGAGCAGTTATTTGGTAAGAAAATAATTCTAGACCATCTAGAGGCCTCCTTAATCATGAAAAATGTTATATATGCTATAGATAATGCTTATGAATGCTTCATGTTATGCTTAAAAATTTTGAGTCATTACACGATATACATGTAATGTGCATTGTGCGAAAAATTTGTTTTAGATACCACCACCTTAAAAAAGAATCTCTACAGTGAAATAATGTAGTATACTACCTGTATCAACCCTGTTCCTGCTAGCAGTGAAATAATGTGTGGACCGAAAAAATGGCATAGTAGAAGGGAATGTATATAGTCAATTTCTTGACACAGATGATGGATCTACATTGTGGACCCTATGATAGCTACAGGGAATATTAATTAAAGTAGATCATATTGCAATTATAGGGTGTGCATGCAAGAAAAAAAATGAGCGCTGATAAAACAACGTAGAAGAGACTAGCTTATAGCCCCAATTATTGTTCGTGTGAACTAAATCAAAGCGAGCTGAACAACACGTGTTCTCCAGCAGCCCCTTTCAGGTTGGTTCGCATTCAACAATATTTTTGTGAGATTACGTGAAAGGCCCAAATGGACATAAATCAAAGCTAGCTGAACAACACGTGTTCTCCAGCAGTCCCTTTCAGGTTGGTTCGCATTCAACAATATTTTTGAGATTACGTGAAAGGCCCAAATGGACACGTGCATTATTTTCTTGTAGTGGACAAAAAGTGAGCTGCATGCAGAATATGCCACCTCAGTTACAAGGGGGTGACCTCGCCCTAATCTCCTAGAAAAGGCTTGACATTACATTGGGGGGGGGGGGGGTTCTGTATTTGCTGATTATTTTTCCCAGCAAGTGCCCTATCGGCTTCGTTCGCATCTAACACTATTGCACTGATGTAATCCTATATATATTCATCCATATTTGTTGTATGCCTAAACCAAACCCAATGCACCATTTTTCATTATGGACATCAGGAATGCCAAATCCCCATCCACACCCCCCAAAAAAAGTAACACCCACTGTCTGCTAGTAGTATTTTATCCTGGCTAGAATAGTAAAATTTAGTGAAATTTACAAAAATAAAAATGAAAATACATAGTGAGTTACAATTATTTACATCTACATGTTCTTGGCGACTACTCCCTTCGCTCTCGACTCTAACTTCACCTGATGGACTGTGTCTTGACCTCTGTTCTTATGAATCCTCCACTCTGGTTCCCAATCCAGAGCAAATCCCTTCAAAGGAGGAATCCTCCACTCTTTGGTTCCTAATCCAGAACAAATCCCTTCAAAGGAGGGGGTAGTGGCAATGTCTGCAGTCACGGAGTTCAGCTGCAAGGAGCAGCCTCAGCTGTGAATTTAGAGATAATTAACAAGAGTGTTGGGGTGAGTAGGTCTGCCGGAGCTGGGGTGCAGAAGGCGACAAATCCTCAACAGAATGGGTGTCTGCCGCAGCTGACGTTGGGATGCATGGTCTGTGCGGTTTGGATGCAGACATCCATGGCCCCGATGAGGCGGAAAGCCATGGCCTAGCCAGGAAACTTATGGTACGTTGTATGGCTGGTGGGACTGGCGGAGAGCCATGGCCTAGCCAGGAAACTTGTGGTACGTTGTATTGTGGCTGGTGGGACTTGGCATTGCTGTGGATTGTTGGTGTGGGTGACCTGGGATGGTGGTTCAGGTAGCCCTGCTGCCCTGTATTTAGCAGCACATGGTGGAAGCAGCCTGTTGCATTAGCTGTTTGGGAGAAGAAAACTATGTCAAGCAGCCTCCTCTCTTGGGCATCCCTCTGAAGATACTCAGCATCAGTCAAAGCAGTCCAGTGGCAGGTTTGGTGTGCTTCAAGCCAAATAACAACTCTGCAATTAGGTCTTTTTTGGTAACACATTGCAATACTGAAGCCAACCAGTGGCAAATACTAGTTCAAGTATTTTGGCATAGTTTCTGAATTTAGGCTTTCATTCACCATGCAAGGAATCAGGAATGGACAAAAAATAAAATGAATGGGCCTGTTCAAATAAAGGTTTTGGACTATTTTTGTCTAACAAAACAATATAGCTACAACGGCAACACATAAAGAAGCATTCAGAGGGGAGGACGCGCTGCCAGCTGCCCCGTACCTGTGTCAATGAAATAATTCATTCTAGGCCTCGTAGTGTCACGGTCCTGAGTTAAAGACCGTAATGAGTAGCCATGGGAGGTAGCCCGCCATTGCTTCGCTGGCTTCTTGCCCGTGGCTGCGGTGTCGCCGAGGCGACAGGAATAGCGAGGATGAGAAGAGACGATGGGAATGAGAGATTAGATTAATTCTTGCTTGCCTTAAAGGATTACATGTCCTTTATATTTATAGGTCTCTTATCACGACACAAATCAACCCAACTCTTTCTTTCCTAACAAACAATTCTAGATAAGCTAGCCAAATGAACTAGCTGTTTAAACTAGGAATCCAACGCCTCCGTGATTGCCTTGTGGCACCTGGTATAGACCCGGCTGACCATGACATCTAGCTTTTTCTAGCAAAGCTAAAACTTTGGTGTAATCCTAAGCAAGCGAGGTTTTAGAAATCGAACATAGTCGAGTAGCTCAAGAAAAATCTTTCAGAGCGGAGCTGGATTTGCTAACATGGTCACGGAAGTGATTAGAGAGATGCTCAGAAGCCTTAGTACACCTCAAATCACTTCTCTATTAACACCGCTGAGTCATACCATCAAATGGTAGATTTTCACTAGAACGGATCATCATACTACCTAATTTTTTTGACAAAAGAGGGTTAAAAAGATAAACAAAAGAACACAAGCTGACACAAAAGCCCTGTTTCCTTACACTGGAGAGAAAAATGACACCCAGTTGCCTTCAACTCCTTGGGGAAATATAAAGTATTCTATGCATGTCGGCACAAATAAATCTGGTACAACGTACATTGTCCAGTTCCTTCATATTTTGACCTAACTTGTGAAGAGGAGGTGCTAATGGATATGATTGGGGTTTTGTGTTAGGATACGTTTCCACTCAATGAAACATAATCTACCAGACATACTACTAGACTTTTTTTTTAAAAAAAAAGACTCCAATAACTTATTAGATGACTGTATAAAAGACCTGAAACTATGCTTTCACTGACAATTAAGAGGTACCTCAAGCAACTCGTAGTTAAATAACAACTCAAGACAGGAAATCATAGATTTGTTGCTGGATAAACAATTGTTCTTAGACCAGGCTATGATTGCCAGCACCTAGCATTACCAAATGAAGAACGGCATCCAGTGTAGGAGAGAACATGGAAATTGAGGTAATATTGTCCTGAAAACCTATTTGAGCTCTCCAACTTTGGTGGAAAAGGGTACCATGGGTTATTGTCGATAATGTTCATTGTGCTCTACAGCTGTCTTATTGCAGTCGTCCTTAAATGGGGAAGACTCAAAACATTTGCTACGAATCAAGAAATTGGTATAACCGCGGCTTCAGCAGTTCTGTAGGCTGTTGCATAAATTGCAGAGAAAGTAAAGACTTCATATAGAAGTGAACAGATGGCAAGCTTGATAGTCTCCTTGTAGTTCTTCTCTAGGAACTCCCACATGGAGTTGGCCTTCCAGGCAGAAAAGGTTCCGGATGGGTCGGTCTGGTATAGGGCCGGCTTGTCGGTGTAGGGGTCGAAGGGGCGAACACCACCACTCTGTGTGTACTTCTGCTGCAGGCCGGCGATGTAGCGAGTGATGTACTCGACGGTGACGGGGTCCTCAATGGTGAGCCGGTGGCTCTGGCACTCGACCCGCGCACGGTTGATGAGCACACGCCAGCGCGATGTGGGTGTCTAGGCTCGCGATCTTGCGCACGGACATGGTGAGGTAAAGAGATTCGGGAGTGGGGGGATTGAGTTTGATGCGGGGATCGCGAGATCTGGTGGGAGGAACGAAGGTAGAGAGGGAGGAGGGCCAGGTGACCTGGAATCCTGGCGCTTGGGGGTGGACTTCTTCTCGACGCCGAGGACGACGGTGTCGCTGCCGCGGACGCCGACGCCGGCGTTGCCCTTGCGGACGGCCTCGAGGGCGTACTCCACCTGGAAGATGTGGCCGTCGGGGGAGAAGACGGTGATCGCGCGGTCGTAGCGGGCCATCGTGCTGGCGTCGCCGGCGGTTAGGGTTTGAGCTTTGCTTCCCGGCGGGCGGTGGTGGTCGTGCGGTGCCTTTGGTGGTCGTGCGGTTCAGGGGCGTTTGGGAAGAGGGCTTCCTGTTTCTAATTGGGCTTCGTGTTTTTGCCCTTCTTGCGTGTGCGGCTCGGTGGGCTGGGCTGGTAAGCCAGACCCAGTTGCTCTGCCTCGTCAGAAAAGGGCAAATCCTATCCATCTTCCACTGGATTTTACTTCCACGTCTTTAGTGTTTGAGATTCGCACAAACAAATGTCACAGGGATAGTTGGATCCAACCAAACCCTCCTCTCTCCCTAACCTTCTTTCTCTCTCTCCCCAGACGTCAGCCACCCGCGCCGCCCTGCGCCGCCACTGCATGCTCGTGCTACCGTAGCCTGCGCCCCCGCCGCGACGTGCTCAGGGTGTTGCACCGCCACATGTGCATGTCGCACGCGCCACCTCCCACCACCGCTATGCGTTGCGCACACCATGGCTCGCGTCACTCCCCTGTGCAACCGCGTGCACTTAGCTGCACTCCCCTTGCATCGTCCACGCCTCCGCCTCGCCGCACGGGTCCAATTCGCCATTCAACATTTTGAGTCCAATGCTTCAACATTTACTGATTTCTATTCCAATATTTAGTTTTTTCAAATTCAACATTTAGAATTTAAAATGTTGAACATGCTCAAGTCAAATGTCGAAATATTTCTTCTAAATTATTGAACTAGCGCATTCAAAATGTTTAACATAATGGTCGAACGGATCTTCATTAGTTGGGTCTTGGTGGGCTTATAGATGGATGAGTCTTAAACTACACCTCCTTGAGTTGTATTTAGAGCTTGTTTACTTCAAAAAGTTAGTGAGAATTGGTGTCAAGTTGGCGTTTTCTGTGAGAGGTTATCAATGTGCCAAGCTGGTGGAAAGTTAAGAAACTAAACAAGGCCTTAGAAGCCGCCCAACCAAATCCTTGCCTTCAAAGCTTCACACACGCCGACGGACAGAAGAATTTGGGGCGAGACAATGAAGGCGCGCTTCATCGTCTCGCCCAGATCCTCCAGCTCTTGTCGGCGTGTTGAAGCCTTCAAGGCAAGGATTTGGTTGGGCGGCTTCTAAATGCAACTCGAGGAGGGGTAATGTAATGGGATGGAGATTTTTTTTAGAAAATGCACGCGTGTGGCTGTGAGAGACCGGCAGGGAGTAGAAAGGATAAGGCAGCAGTCACATTCACACCTTGCCTTGTACTCCTAGCTATGCATGGCTGTGCTAGAGTCTACAACTGCGACACATAATTAGATAATGAGGGACTGAATACTATATCTTCAACGACAAATATAAAGGAACAGAGAGAGTAGGTATTAATATGGAGATTAGAAATCTAGCCTCAGTTGTTCGTACACAATAAGAAACTTTTAGTTTGATAAACTAGCTTGCAAAATTTTACTGTAGCAACTATAAATCAAAGATTATAAGAACTAAACATGGTCTAATTATAAAACTAATTACATAGATGGACACGTTAAGCCTAATTTATCAATCATTATAGGTTATTTAATATAGCACAACATCATCTAATCATGACCTCATTAGGTTTAATAGATTCGTCTCGCAAAACTATTTAGGATTGTGAATGAGCTTTGCCAGATATCTACATTTAATACCCCTAATTCGTGTCAGCCACTCGATGTGACATTAGAAATAGTGAAGCTGTTAGAACTAACAAGACAACAACGGTACAGGCGAGTTGAGGAGGCACCCATTTTCTCGACCAGCACCTTTCAGTTCGCATTCATTCATTATTTTGTGAAAGGTCCAAATGCACATGCGAAGTATAGTAGGCACACGCGAGCCATTGCATTTATATATAAATCTGATGACATATAAAATTTATAACGTAAAGTATCCTTTATTTTTCTAAATGCTATTGTTAAAGCTAACCGTTGAAAAAGAAAGGACTGCACATATAATATGTACTATCTCGGTTTCTCATTTGCACAAGTGACCAACGGAAAAGGCTTTAGATTTAGATAAATGGACACATTCGTGTTATTTGTATATATGCAAATATAATGCTACAAGGTAATTTTAATGTTTTTATTATATCTCTACTTCTCTAGTCTAAGACAAGTATCAGCACACAATTTCATTGCACATATACCTAGATAAACATTCTGGCTGGGTTTCATATGGTGACGAAAATCCTCCCACATCTCATGAAACCTTCTCTTTTATAATGACTTTGTCAAATCAGCAAAATTATTGATGTGATGTAGAATTTAATATTCATGAAACTCTTGATGTAATTAACTTATATGGAGACTGGCCTAATAAATTGTTCTAGTCAACACACAATCATATAAATAATTTGTCGTTGGTGCTTTCTGGGCCATAATAATTGAAGGTATGTACTACCCGTGTTATGTGGGTTTGTGTGAAAATAATAAAAGTCCAAATGTGACCTACTAGGTATGTATATCTGATATAATAATCCAATTAGTGTGCTGATAGGCCAATGCATTTGTATATTATATGATGAGACATAATATTCAGAAATGTAAATATTACATCTTCCCTATACTATGTATTATTAAACATTTAAGCTGATGTGCCAAACAAAAGTAGCATGTGCTTGAGATTTATGACTGATTAAGTTGGAGTGGTAAATAAAGACATATGTACTGCTGATTTATAACATGCATTCTTAAGTTGTCTTATACATATCTGAGGATAAATTTTGAATACTCGAATGCCTTACATTTTATATACTATATCTCAGTCGTCCTCAATTACACAAGTTGACCTCGACCGAATGAAACGGGATCACTGGACAAAATCTTGTAGTTGCTTGCCAAAGGGTTTTCCTCAACTCATAGAAGCACAGATCGAGATGCAAGGTCACTCTAGGATTTAAATATTTAGTCCACCTGGGATTTTTTTTTGGAAATGAACGAGGCCTTAATCAGTTTTGCCACCTAAGTCATCCACGCCACCAGGACACCTGGTTGAGAAACCACAAACATGTGGTAAAATTAAGGGAGAAGGTCAGAGACGACGAAGAGCGCAGGTTGTAGTCTCATCCGACAGCTGCCGCCACTGCTTGCATTGCATGTAGCGACGGCGGAGTACGTGTATCTCTAATCCCTGCTTATGTAAAAGAGTTAGCACGTTATTTCTGTCCTAGATGACAGTAGGATAATTAAGTGGAACAAAAATGAACTAGCAAGCTTACCGGCAGCTACTATACTACGTAATAATAGTATAGTCACTTCCATTCTTTCATGCATGCCTATCTTATTCTAGAACTAGATATAATGAAACGATCAGGAACATCATTTAATCAGATACAAACTTTGCTGGGAAGTTCCCATATCAGTCAATGTAGTAGCTATTTGATCCATCCGTCTCATGAAAAGTGCAATTGTAGCATTTGAAAAAAGTCCCATAAAATAGTTCAATCCTAGTGCTCCTCAAGTCCTCCCTGTGATACAGGATAATGGAGACCGCTCTCTGCTCCCCCGCTCCTCCCTTGCCTGCTCCCACGGCCATAGCCACCCGCCAGCCTAGCCCGCCGGCGAGCCTTCCGCCACCGGCGTCCACCACAAACCACAGCCCAACCCACTCCTACTGCGCTACGCCGGTATCCCCGGGCCGTCGTCTCGCTCTGGACCTCGACCTCGTAGACTACTCATACACACCAAGCCCTGACAACACGAAGAAGGAAAAGATCCAGCAGGTAACCTACAAGACGGTGTTGCTCTCCACGCCTCTGCCTCTTCAATGCGTGGCAGGAATGCTGAGCACCTCGGCGGACAAAGGTATTGGCAAGCTCCCAACTCCCAACCACCCAGCCCGTCCACGGTTGAAGTCCCTGCTCGTGGTGCCGGAAGGGAAACAGGGCAGCGGTGCCTTTCCTCTCCGACTCCGAGCCACGCGCCCTACCGTCGTCCCGGTGAAAGTCTGGAGGCCAGTCTCCAAGGCAACCACCGAAGATGGCCCTCCTGATCATGACAGCCATGGATGGATAGAGGTGCGCAGCAAGAACCGCAAGAAGAAGGCAACTGCCCCCACTCCGCCGCAGCGCCGACCGGTGCACACTCGCCTCGGGCCTGCGCCCAAGCAATGACTCTCCGTCTTCCTGCGTCTGGGACAATCAATTCCGGAGCTCTTCAAAAGGCAGGCGGCTGGCCGTTGTTTCAAGTGCCTTGCTTCGGATCATCACGTCGCCGCGTGTCGCGATCCCCCGCGCTGCCTGCTTTGCCTCCGTTCTGGCCACCGCGCACGACATTGCCGAACTCCAGTCGCCTCACCACCAACCCAACCAACCCCGCCACTGCCTCCGCCACCGCAACCCACATCCGTCCACGATTTCCCCCAGCTGCCGACTTTGATGCCGCACCGCTCCTTCCCGGCCGGCCATCCTGCCCGGCGGCGCGCCCGGGTGGTTGCTTGTGCTGCGTTCACGACGGCGGTGGCTAATGCCGAAGCCAACTTCACCCGTCACGCTGCCATTGGCGTCTACGTCAGCTCCGGTGAGAGGATATCCGTCACCACGGAGGATGTACGAGTAGCGCTCGATGAGCAGCTGCTCATCCCCACCGCCGACACAGAGGTCTCCCTCTTCCCCGACGGTTTCCTCGTCCTCTTCTCCGACGGTCGTCTCCGTGACCACGCCTTGGACTGTCAGGCCGGTATCGACCTGGGAGGACCGAGGCTGTTCTTCCGCCCATGGACGCGCATGGTGCACTCCACGGCTGCCAACCTGACCTTCAAGGCGCGCCTTTGCATCGAAGGCGTTCCTCTACACGCGCGGCAGCCGGAGGTCCTGAAGCAGTTATTCGACCCTGACACCCTCATTGAATGCATTGATGCACCACGCTCTGAGATGGAGACGGCCTGTTGCTGCGTCAAGCTTTGGACAAGCAACCCTGACGGCCTTCCCCTCGAGGGCACCCTCCGCCTCGGCGAGCCGCGGGAGAGGGGCGGCCGCTGCCGGACCTCGAAGGGGCCCCTCCCCCTGCTGGCCTACGAGGTCGTCCCCCATGTCGACTACATCCTCGACTACGCGCCGCCGATCATGGAGGATGCTGCATGGCCCGTGCGCGCGGACTTCAGCTGGTCGTTGGGGCTGCGTGATGACGACTGCGCGGCGAGGCGTCGGCCCTCCGTTCATGATCGCCTCGGATCGTGCAGGCGTGACCGGTCTCCTCCGCCGGGGCCGGACTACGACGGCAACGACGACACTCACCGCCGCCGACGAGGGTCGTCTGGTCGTAACATCACGGGCCTCTCGGGGCATGACGGGGGAGTCTCCTCCTCACGTGATGCGACAGGCTTTCCTCCAACGACAACTTGCTACGACCATGCCCCGACAATGCAGCAGCCTGCCGCATGGATCCAACCCGTGCCAGCTCGCCAAGGCTGCACCCCTGCCACGCGTGCCCGACACTCGCCCTCTTTCGTCGACGCAGGTTTGCAGCCTTCCACGCCCCCAGTCTGCCCATCGCTGGTCAGGATGGCGCCCATCAACTTGCAGGTTCCTCATCATACGGGCCTCACGACAATGGAGCCCAACCGATCTACACTGGGCTCTGGGTCAGAGGCCTCGGCCCATGATGCCCGGGCCTCCTCCGCGGCCTCGCTGCATGCTACTGTGGCGGCAACATGGGCTCCCACATCGCCTGACAGCGACACCAGGCTCTTCGAGCTTTCGGTGGGGGATGATGACGTGGCGGCGCCTACTAGCGTTTCCTCGCCGCTCCATGACGATGACGCGGAGGACACGGTCCTCCCACCTGGCCTCCTCGACTCGTCATCAAGTGAAAACATCGACAACACGACTGCGGGCGTCTCTTCGTCACTCCTCGACCTCGACGGTGGCACGGCACCCCCTCCCGACCTCCTCAACTCTACGCCAAGTGACAACACCGATGACGGCCATGCCTTAAGGGGTGACAGCGCCCCTACGATCTCCTCGACGATCCACAACTTCATCTATAGCATGACCATGCCTCCCACGGCGCCGATCCTCGGGATGCAGCCAGCAGTGCCGGCCGTTGCTGCCGTCGCTGTTTCGGAGGAGGCTGAACCTGCAGTGACACCCATCACACAGCGTCGTTGCAGTCTGCGTCAGCACCTTGCCAATGGCTCCCGTGCCATGTCAGCAACGCAGCGGGCAGTTGAGGTCCAGTTCAAGTGGATGGGCATCCAGGACGAGCCTAGCAACACCAACGCTCATGCAAAGCAGGTTTACCTACGCAAGTACAAGGGGAAGGACAAGGAGCAGGCCAAGGCTGCTATTGATGACCTGCTACCTGATGTGGGGGCTGCCGCCTCCAAGTGATTGGGAATTTCCAAATCCCTATGATGATCTTCCTTTTCCAAATGTTAGATTATCATTTAATTGAAATGGGTATGGGGACTGCAAGGATGGTTTGGATAGGAGGTTTAGATGGCTGGTGTCAAATCAGAAGGGGCTTTTGGTTTCATCCATTTATGTGGTTCAGCCTAAATATTATGGCACTCATGGTGTTATTGGGAAATTATGATTAGTGATCAAAATTGTACTCTTTTCAAATGGAATGTGCGAGGTCTCAACTGTCCAGCCCGACGACAAGTTGTCCAAGACCTAATCAATGACCATCATGGCACCATCGTATGTTTACAGGAGACTAAACTAGCAGTGATAGATGATGGAGTGATCTGCTCAACGTTGGGTCAGAGCTTTCTGGGAAATTATACTGCACTGCTTGCGGATGGTGTCCGAGGGGGTATTCTATTGGCTTTCTCCCAAGACCACTATGAAATGCAATACGCAGTCATCAGGCAATACTCGGTATCAGCAACGGTACGCCGAAAGGCGGACAATGGGGTCTGGACTGTGACAGGTGTGTATGGGCCGCAGAGCGACAGTGACAAACTGCATTTCTTAGAGGAGATCAGGGATATAAAAAACCAAGCACTGGATAGCTGGGTGCTGCTTGGTGACTTCAACCTAATCTATAGGGCATGTGACAAGAATAACAGCCGCCTTAATCACCGGCTAATGAACAGGTTCAGATGGATTTTGGATGAACTGGAACTTAAGGAGCTACACCTACATGGTCGACAGTTCACCTGGACTAGTGAGACGGAGGATCCAACTATGACAAAAATCGACCATGTTTTTTGCACATGGGAATGGGAGCTGAACCACACTGACTGCTATCTCCAGGCCATCGGCACCTCTGTGTCTGATCATTGCCCTATGCTGCTGACATGCAATTCGTTCCAACGGAGGTACAAAGGCTTCAGGTTTGAATCCTTTTGGCTGAAGCAGCAAGGTTTCCTGGATGTGGTCAAGACGAGTTGGGAAAGACCGATTCAATGCAACAACAAGGTCAGATTGCTACATATCAAGCTTGCAAGGCTGGCCAAAGCTCTGCGGTCCTGGAGCAAACAACGCGTGGACGAACTGAAGCAACAAGCAGCGCTTGCCGAACAGATTGTGCAGCGACTTGATCAGATTCAGGACCAAAGGCGACTCACAGATGACGAGCTCTCTCTTCGCCGCCTTGCAAAGAACAGAATCCTGGGGCTTGCGTCGCTGCGGAGAATCAAGATTAGGCAGCGATCGAGAATGACGAACATTCGCGTCAGAGATGCCAACACACGTGTAACACCCCTGGTGTTAATTAACCTTAAGATGATGGTTAAGTTAAACCCAGGCTAATTCAAAAGTGAATTTGAAGAAAATGAGGAAAAATTAATCAATTTGAGTCAAAAACCATTCAAATGAAGTAATAAGAAAACTTTGAAAAATTTCTAAGAACTTGAAAAAGTGCAAATGTAAAAGTTGGAGAATAAGTCAAACCAAGAAACTTTCCTTTTCAAACCATAGCCTGAAAATGCCTGGAAGCATCTCGAATTTCAAACCCCAAACCTTGGATTTGAAATTTCCATTTTAAATTCAAAGCTGAAATGGAATCTTAGCCAAATCTCAAGATTCTGGTACTGAACTAAAAGGAAATCTCGGACCAAAAGAGTTGCTGTCATCACAGATACAACCCTTCATAACAAATCTCGCCACGGCGTTTGTTTCGCTTGATGACCCTCGAACCAGTATTGTCCGTGACGATCGAGCTATGTCCGTGACGATCGAGGCCCCGCAGTCCGTCACGATTCGAGGCCGCACGATAGGACCCTCGAGGCCCCGCAGCCAAGCTCGAGGGGGGCATACACCCTCGAGCGGCGTTTCCGTCACCCTCGAGGCTTCGCAGCCAAGCTCGAGGGGGGCATACACCCTCGAGCGGCGTTTCCGTCACCCTCGAGGCTCCGCAGCCAAGCTCGAGGGGGGCATACACCCTCGAGCGGCGTTTCCGTCACCCTCGAGGCTCCGCAGCCAAGCTCGAGGGGGGCATTCACCCTCGAGTGGCGTTTCCGTCACGCTCGAGGCTCGGAAAGCTCGAGCTTGCGATCCAAGCTCGAAGCGCATGGTCGAAGCGCCTAGTCCAAGCTCGAAAGTTGTGTCCCACATCCCAAACTCCAACTTTTAATTCGACACGTTTCGAAGTTCAGTTCAAATTTTTGGAATTTGAGCCATGCCAATCAGTTGACCTTTGCACCGCTCACGGCGCGCTCACGGGTTGCCAGCGCCGCGCCCGCGCGTGCCGCGCTCGCCGCCGGCAAGCGCCTGCCGCCGTCCGGCCTCGCCTGAGCCGACAAGTGACATGGCCGGGTGTCCCCGCTCACGGTGCACGCCTCTGGCAAGGTCTCATGGTCGGAGACGCACTGTAGCGCTGACTCCGCGCTCGCCGTCGCGTCGCCGCCGCGGACCGCCGGGTTTTGCCGTCGCCGCCGTTGCCCGCCGGTCCAAAGCGCGACTTTTGCGCCCCCGCGTGCTCCTTTTTCCTCGCCCTGTCTCTTCCCGCCTCGCCTACGCGCGCCTGCCGCCTGTCGTCCTCGCCTGCGCCGCGCTGACGCCGCGCACGGTGCCAACACGGCCGCGACAAGCCGCTGTCGCCGCGAGACGTCACCGAGCTGCCCCGGTCTCCATCTAGTGATTCCCGAGCACCCTTCCACTCCCCTCTCGCTCCTACTTAAGCCCTCAACAGTTCCCCTCCCTCAGCACGCCGGAAAAACCTCACCGGAGCTCGCAGAGCCGCCGCCGAGCTTGCTCTCGTGGGCAGCCCTCGCCGTTGCTTCCCCGGTCAAACCAAGGCTCTCACGAGCTTCCCTATCCTCCACTGCCACTCACCGAGCCATTCCCGACCCGCTTCCCCCACCAGAGCCGCTGGCGTAGCTCGCCGGAGTTAACCGAGCTCTCCGCCGCCGCCGCGCACGTGCACAGCCCGCTCTACTCCTCCTCCAGCCGAACCGAGGGCACCATTAGTTTCCTCGTGCCACGCTGGTGCTCACCGACCGCTTCCCCGAGCCTCTCCGACCTCGACGCCGCCGGTCGCCGCTCGCCGGAGCAAGCCGAGCCGCCACCGCCGTCGCTGACCGTGATTCCGGCCATCCCCGACCTCGAGACCTAGCTCAAGCGAATCACGGTGAGCCCCTCTCCGTTTTCCCCCCACTTCCCCGGCCCGGTCTCGCTGCCGTTTGGCCGGCGTAACCACGCCGGCGAACTCGAGGACCTCGTTGTGTCTTCAACCTCTTTCCAGGGGGCCGAGCGCAAAATGCAGGGACTTGTAGAAAATCGTAGAAAAATCAGAAAAATGCCAAACCGATTTTGTAGTGACCAGTGAATCTAGAAGGCCAACTTCTTCCGTTGCACCTCACTCAGTTGAGCTGTAGATTTTGAATTATAAATTCAAATCAGTTTGAGCACATTTCATCATAGTTCAAAATCTACACATGCACTGGAGCTGAGCTTTGGATATGTTATTAGGATGGTTATCATTAGCCTAATGCGCAAAGGGTGCATAAAAATTTTACCAGTGGATTTAGGGTTATGATTTTTCAAACATATACCCTGCTGTTTTGGCAAATAAATCACAGAAAATAAATTACTCAGGGAAAAATCATCTCCTTCACACAGAGACTAAATCAAGCCATGAGAAACCTTAGAAAAAATGAAAATGGTAATTTTTGGACACTGGAAAATGGCTAAATGATTTTTGGTAGTTTAGACATGGTGAAATTCCACAAAAATAATCATAAATCAAAATCTCATGCAAACTTGCAGAGAGGTCACTCTTGGTGACCTAAGTTACTGTGCCAAGTGACATGGACAGAAACCTTATAGTTAGTTTTGTAGGATTTTAGTTTGTTATTAGGCAAAAAGATAAGAACATTTTTAATAAATTATAGAAAAAATTATCTTGAGCCAAATTTTGGGCTAAGCTCCTGCCTTGGCATGAGCAAGCCTCTGGTCAAGTGACACCTAAAAATAATATTCCTAAGTTCACCTTTGGAATAATAGAAAAGGGACTTGAATGGTAGAAAAGAGAAGGAAAAGAAAAGAAAAGAAGAAAAAGAAAAGAAAAGAGAAGAAAAAGAAAAGAAAAGAGAAGAAAAAGAAAGGAAAAGAGAAAAACCTAAAACTCAAAAATCAAAGTGAAGGTTCAAAATGAAAAGGAAATATTCACTTATAATTAATGTTTATCCTTTCCAGTTCATCAACCAAGATTTAAATAAACACTCACTATTTAAATCTCGATACTTAAGCATTCACGCATTTCGTGTAGATTCGGGTCTCGCCGACGGAGTCTACGAGCTAGTCCCCGCTGCCGAGGAGATCGCCCAGGAGTCCGAGGTGAACGTGGTGCACGTGGATCCAAGCCCCGAGCAGGAGTACCGCTTCGAGCCGGAAGGCAAGCCCCGGAGCATAACCTAACTTTACTTACGCGATTTACTTGATTATATGTTTGTGCATTTAAGTTTCAAGGAGTTGAATGAAACCCTAGATTGCATGATCATAGGTTCCTTTGATTGAACACTAGTATGTTAGGTCCGATAGTTGCTATGCTTAAGAACGATAGAAGTCGAGTGTTTTCCGACACTCGCGAGATATAGGAGTTGTATGTCTACTCATATCAGAAACACTAGAGATGATGGACGGATGATTGTAGATTCCCGTCTGTCGATGTTTTAATTGGAAACATGTGGTACTTTTGTGTCAAGCGTTTGAACGTACCACACATATGCACGGTTTATGGGACCGGTAAGTCCCGGTATCAGATAGAAGCAGCTAGGGCCGATAGCCATCTCTCCTTGGAAACCATTGTTTTCCCCTGCCGTACACTTGTGGATATATGCGTGAGACTGTGAGTGAAGCAGTAAACCTTTATCCTGAGGAAATGGACCCGGTTCCGAATTGTGGATCGATGAGAAAGGATTGGGGTGTGTTGGCATTTCCAACCATTCCGTATGTGTGGGTTTCCCCTGGCCAGGTAGTAAATTCAGTTCGAACTGTCCGCTTCTCGCGGTTAATGAGACTGCTTGACCGATGTATGGCATATTATGAAGTGAAACTTGGAAGGATGAAATCTTTGTATGGAATAATTGTATTGCAAAACTTGATTGTTTAGCTAGGCTCACCTAGAATGGATAGACTAAAGAAATTAAAATCAAAATAAAGAAAGTAGAAAACAGCTTAGTCGCTTTTGGCAAAAGAACCCCACTAGCCAAACAGCCTCTCATCGTAGGAGTCGGTGATGTAGTGATCACCAGTCGGTTAAGTCTTGTTGAGTATAACTAGTATACTCAGCCTTGCTTGTGGCTAAATTTTCAGGACCGTCCCCTCAGGAGGTAGCTGCCTCTATGGCTTGGGCCTCCCAGCTTCCTCCTGGTTACAGCATCGAGTGGGAGCCGACCTCTTCCGAGGATCGTGAGGAGTAGCGTCACGGCTGACTTCATCGTGACGATACTATGGATCGTCGCTAGTATCTCGTTTACATTTCCGCTGCATGAACTCAAACTATTTTACTTATCATTTCAATTTGGTTGTAATAACTCTAAGACTTGTTGTAATTTGAATTGTGGAATGATGTGATCTTTGGAACTCACCTTCGAGTGAGCGTATGGACGGACGATCTTCAGTAGCCGTTGGTCGAGCTTGACTCGACGGTCGAATCCGCACTTGGGAACATTTTTGTATATTAGCACCAATGGAAGGTGGAATATACTTAAGTGGGCCCATTTCTCGGGTGAGATCGCTACAACACGTCTGTTCCACCTACGGGCAAATGGTCGTCGAAGGAAAAATCATATGCCAGCTCTAAACCACTTGGGGGTTACGCACACAGCGCACGAGGCCAAGGCAGAAGCTCTTCACCAGCATTACACGGACCAGCTGGGCACCTCCACACAGCGTGCGCAAACTCTGAATTGGGACCTTCTGGGTATGCAGCGCCATGATCTAAGCAGCCTAGATGACGATGTCACAGCAGCAGAGATCAAAACGGCGATCATAAAAGCTCCACCTGAGAAAGCGCCGGGACCGGATGGCTACATCGGAGCTTTCTTCAAGGTGGGTTGGGATATTGTCAAGCATGACCTCGTGGCTGCGATACAAGAGATATTTTCCTGTAGATCGTCCTGTTGGAATTTACTAAACTCTGCAAACATTACCCTATTGCCCAAGAAAGCAGCAGCAACTCAGATTAGTGACTACCGGCCGATCAGCTTGATGCATAGTGTTGCCAAGATATTGGGAAAAGTATTGGCAAACCGCTTAGCGCCACACCTTGATGCCTTGGTGTCAAACTGTCAGAGTGCCTTTGTTAAAGGACGTTGCATACAAGACAGCTTCCAGTTTCTGCATGGTGCGTTGCAACACTTTCATAGATCAAAAACTCCAATGTTGCTCATCAAGTTGGACATAGCCAAAGCTTTCGACAGTGTGCGTTGGGAATACCTCCTCGAAGTCATGGAACAACTAGGCTTTGGGCAGCGTTGGCGCGACATCATTTCACTCACATGGGCCACCACAACATCTCGTATTCTTCTCAATGGGCAACCGGGCAGACCAATTCAGCACAGGCGGGGTTTGCGACAGGGTGATCCTCTATCTCCCATGCTGTTCATCCTAGCTATGGATCCACTACAACGATTGCTACAGCAAGCAACACAACAGGGCCTGCTGACACCAATTGGCGCTGCTCCAATCAAAATGAGAACAAGTCTTTATGCAGATGACGCAGCCCTGTTTGTGCGCCCGATCGCAGCTGATATAGAAAACCTGCAAGTGATCCTGGAACATTTCGGGGAGGCCACGGGGTTATGCACTAACTTTCAAAAATCTGAGGTCTTCCCAATCAGATGCGAGAACATTGATGTCTCCTCTATTCTAGGCAACCTGCCAGCTCAATTGGGGAATTTGCCTTGCACCTATCTAGGACTGCCATTGCGCACTGGTCGACTACATCGAAGTGATGAACAAGTGATTGTGGACAGAGTGGCGGCAAAACTGCCAGGATGGAAGGGGAGATTGTTGACTAAAGCAGGTAGACTAACACTGGTGAAGGCAGTCCTAACTGCGATACCAACTTACTACATGACAGTGTTCAGCCTCTCCAAATGGGCAATCAAGAGAATCGACAAGATCAGGCGCAGTTTCCTTTGGAAGGGATCTCAAGAGGCAAAAGGAGGTCACTGCTTGGTCAATTGGCGCAGGGTTCAGCTACCAAAGCGTTTGGGCGGCCTAGGGATTCATGATCTCACTGCCTTTAATCGCGCTCTCTGCCTACGGTGGCAGTGGCTACAATGGAAAGACCCAACCCGGCCCTGGTCAGCGCTAAACATACTGAGCACACCAACGGAGGTTCAGTTGTTTCGAGCATGCACACTCATCTCATTGGGCAATGGACAGCGTGCATCTTTTTGGCATGATCGATGGTTGAATGGGCAGAGCCCCTCACAAATTGCACCTGACCTATACAGTCTCGCCTGGAGAAAGCACCAATGCGTGGCCACTGCCATGACAAATGGCATATGGAAGCGGGGTCTACGTCGCATGTCAACCACTGATGAGATCAACCAATATGTAGAGCTTTGGGGCATGCTCCAACAGGTACAACTCAATGATCAACCAGATAACATAATATGGAGGTTTTCCGCCAATGGCACATATTCGTCTAGCTCGGCGTATCAGGCACAGTTCACAGCCAACTTCAGTGACTTTGACTGGGACCGATTGTGGAAGACAAGGGCTGAAAATAAGTGCAAATTTTTCGGTTGGCTGCTTCTACAAAACAAGCTATGGACAAATGACAGAATCATCAACACCGGTGGCCAAGCCAATGCACAACGCCCTTTATGCTGCTCGGCGTCAGAAACTGCATTGCACATGCTAGCTTCTTGCCCTTACGCTCAGCAGGTCTGGAGTGCTTTTGCCTCGACGGGGATCGCTCCACAGCAGCTTCCACCGAACAACTACCGACGCTTCAAACAATGGTGGACATCAATGATCGGGCCAGCGGGCAACCGGTCCTCGCAGGAAAGGGAACAAACGGTAGTTTACATCGCCTGGAATATCTGGAAGGAACGCTGCCGGCGGGTGTTCGACCACAAGAGCCTAACTATTTCGCAGTTAATATTGCTCATCCGACAAGACATTCAAAACTGGCAAACGGCGCACACGACTTGGGAGGAGTAGGCTATAGATGTTTCTTTACTTTGGTGCTTTACTTTTAAATGTAACATGGTATTTGGCCTAGGCCTTTTACCTGTATTTTTGTACACCTGCTATCGATCTTTAATGAAAGGCAGAAACACCTGCCATTAAGCTCAAAAATAGTTCAATCCTAAATCAAAATAGGACAACAATTACATTTTACAACTAACTTATGGCCACCATTTTATAAAGGTTAGAAAATCCAGTTGGTTGCATTAAAGGCCATAGGAGTCTTTTCATACCACCATTAGTCTATCTAAAAAGAAATAGAATTGCACTCTTTAAGGGATGGATCGGAGAGACTAAGAGAGAGTTGCAATTTAGAGATGAAAAGTATTAGAAACAACAAGTTCTATGTTTGGGTATGATTATATTGGAAGCGGTCAGAAATGAAATCCCCATCACCTTTTTCACCCCCTACGATACCTAGGAGTCTAGGACTATGATGGGGGGCAAACATATCTTCTGATGTAATAATGGAGCAAACTAAACATTTGTGTAACGGGAAGGTTGTATACGTGCAGGAAATAAATAAACAAATATAAATTTTATTATTGGAGGGTTCCATGTCAATGTGAGATCGACTTCTATGGAGGTTGTTAGTTGCTTTTTGCTCCACCCCTGGGCACTCACCTCTTGAGTATAAATACCTCCTACGTGGTCTCGCTTGGACAAGCAGACAGCTGCAGCATGGAGTCTTTTCCCGTTGCAGAAATATAACAGCAGCAGAGATATGGCACGTGGAACCATTTTGTTGTGCCTCAGCCTTGGCTTGCTGGCTGCAGCCAATGCGGTGCCTTTTGATTTCTATTACCTTGTCCTCAAGGTATGAACCTTAATTACTTTTAAAATGCTTTATTTCCTGGGCATTGTTTGCAATAGCACTAAAATTTTCTGATGACTTTACCCGACACACACGTGCTCTGTGAAAGGACCTGTCAAATGAAAACGATTATATATGTACCGTTTCTCCAAGCTAATTAAATTGAAACGATGGATCTATCTATTCTTGTGTACGCAGTGGCCTGGATCAATCTGCTCGGATCCGTGCTGCATGCCCAAGTACGGCTACCCGTCGGAGGATTTCTACATCGAGAGCTTCCAAGCTTTCGACGTATCCATCAACAAGCCCATCGTCAGGTGCAGGAACAGCGAATCCTTCGACATTAAAAAGGTTGGTTGCGCTTGAAACTCGCTCGCATGCATGCATGCATTATCTGGAATCTTTAAACTACGGAGTAGCTGATATGCATGATGCGTCATCGATCGCAGCTGGACCCGATTGAGAACAGCCTGAAGCACTACTGGAGTAACATCAACTGCCCGCCCACCGATGGCGTCGACACGTGGAAGAGCGCCTGGAACAGCTACGGCGTCTGCTCGGGACTCAAGCAGCTGGACTACTTCGAGGCCGCCCTCGACCTCATGAAGAAGGCCGGCGTCCTCGTTGCTCTCAGCGAGCAAGGCATCAACGCGGACATGGACATGTACAGCACGGAGAAGATCAAGTGGGCGGTGAGGCAGAGGATTGGCGTGGAGCCGGTGGTGCAGTGCAAGGACGGGCCGTTTGTGAAGCGACTGGACAAGATCTACCTCTGCGTGGACACGGACGCCAAGACCTTCATCGAGTGCCCCAAGCTGCCGGCGACAACCTGCACCGAGGCGGCCTGTTTCCAACCGTTCCACAACTGGATGCTCAACTCCACCGCCGCCGCCGCCGCCTTCGACTCCAAGATCCTGCTCCCGACTGATATATGATCGATCAACTGAGCGGATCGGCCGGCCGGGGTACGGTGCTTGCTTGCATTTCTTTGCTTGCAAGCGCGCAGGTGCTCGGGGGATATAATAATACGTCCTGAAGAAGTTATGAATACTCTCTTCAAACCGGCCAACTTAGAGCACCGTGCCTAGTGCTCTCGATGAGAATAAATCGCTGGGTTTTTTTTAATATGTTGCCGTTGAAATATATAGGAATAATCCATCACCATGAATGAAACATGTATGTGTAATTAAAATTCCGTTCAGAATTACTACCCGCGTCAATGATAACTACACAAGAGTACTATGTGACGATGGATCGTGTTGTAGTATGTATTTGAATATTTGATTCAGGGTACTCATTTGTCTATCTCTGCCTTTTATGGTGCATCATTGTATCTGACATTGGGTACAAATATTGGCCTGTCCTAGGCAAATATTAGGGCAGTGCCAAAAGAACAAAATCGCATGTTTGGTTATGAGCAGGCCAAACCTAGGACAGTGTAGTATGACATTTGGCCGAGATGTCATTTAATTGAAACTTTTTAACTTGAAAACATGGTTAACATAAGTCTTGTTGATTTGTACATAAATTGCGATAAATGACATGATCGAAATGGATTATATTTATTATCAATCAAATGCAAGGCTTAACTAGAAGATATTGCTATTATATATATACAAACTTAAATTAAACAAAAAGTGCATTATTATTTATGCATTAGATGCTGAAACACCTCGTAATACACGATGGCAATGCTGCAAAACCAAAATTGGACCACCCATTTGCTGACCCGATTCGACCCATGCGTGCCAAAATAGCAGGGTATGACACATGACCCAATTTTGGTCTGGCCTGCTCGGGCACAGATCAGAAACCGAACATGCATGCCTATGATATGTTTGAATGGTGGCCAAGGGCAAATACTAAAAGACGTTAAAATTTCTTACATGCGAGCATGACATGCAGGACCCACATATTACTATTTTTGATCATTAAAATATAGTCAACATGGGTCTTGTTCTATAGTGGTATACTCTGTACACTAGTTACAAAATATAGAAGGGAACGGATATCTTGTTACATTGTCGCAACTCAACCATACATATAGCAAAGATTGAATCTATACTATAAAAAACGAGTAGAACTAGTATAATATAAACTCAAGATGATATATCGCAATAATCCATATGAGGCTTGCAAGCAGAAAATAATGTAGGTCACGACAGAGAAGATACCTCTAGTCTGGGAAAAGTCTATTTCTTACCCTCGAACTATTACAAAAATTTGGTTTCCAACTCATAACTACACAAATCGGACATCCAGGACCATCCAACTATCAAAACCGTGCAAAATTGGTCATTTGGTTGGTTTTGATAAAAATTAATATTGTATTAAAAATTCATAACTGGTTTATTTTAAATTAAAAAAATATGAATCTAGTGGTGTCAATTGTTTGTAAAAATGTGACCTATATGTTGATACATAATTTGGACTTATTTACCGTCGGGTCCCTGTAAAAGGGGTACCCCAACCTAGGCCCAGAACTACTCAATAACAAGGCCCACCAACGAAGTTGGCCTGGCTCCGTAGCCCAGCAAAGGCCCATCGCGACAAACGCCACCGCGGCGCTCGCCCCACTTGAAGACCCTCGAGCGGGGAGATCCGCGACGATCGAGCCCAGCCAAGCTCGAGGGGGACGTTCACCCTCGAGCTGGCGCTTTCCGTCACGTTCGAGGCTCGGCCGCGAGGCTCGAGGGAGACGTTCACCCTCGAGCCGGCGTTTCCGTCACGTTCGAGGTCCAGTAAGCTCGAGCTGCTACGCCGGGAATGGCGCCCGAGACTCTGCGACCATCAACACCAATCATAAATGACCCCCCTGCGGCCAAAAAGAAGGATTCACTGTGCCACGCCACCGCCCATGCTGCAGAAAGGACATCGGTCAAATCCACCAGGCGTGGTGGATTCGGATCTGACACTGCATAGGCCGGTCCTGGCAACGGCACTGTGCCAACCACTCCTCTGACTTTGCTTGCCTCGGATGCGCTATCATCCTCGATGGCAACCCTCGAAGGAAACTACGGAGCTTCGATCCGGGCGCCGTACTCAAGTTGCCACCCTCGAAGTCCTGATCTGTCGCAAGAAGAACATCACACCAACCACTGCCATGTCGTCAGCCGGAGTTGGAAGGCGCGATTCCCGATCGCATCGTGCGCGGCATGGGCAGCACAGTACACTTAGCACGTCTGCGCCACGAATGCATGTACTCTCACGCCCTCCCCCTTATGCCTATAAAAGGGGAAGGGAAGCCCATACAAAAGGGCAAGTGACAGCAGGTTGACACCACAGAACACATACAAACGCACTTAGCCACCAAAAAGCTCAGGGACTTAGGAGCTCACCTCGTTCTCCCATCTTGCTTGTAAACCCCTACTACGAGCAATACGAAACTGGTGCTCGGCACCACTGCTGGACGTACGGCCCCGTGGCCGGAACCAGGATAAAAACCCCCGTCTCTTCACCCGCCATCGGGGCAACGAGTGGATTAGCACCGCAATCACTTGTTTGTGCCGGTGTGACCAAATCAGGCACCGACATTTACATATTATTTTTTTATTCTAAATATTTTTTTGAAAAACAATAAACACTAGTAATACGAACAGATAATACCAAAAAACCATTAAATAGTGTGCCACTAGGTCGGTTATGGACTTATAGTTTAAAAACACATTTGGTGCTGATTTCATACTGTTTTTATTTAAAGTTAATTAGATATGAATTTTTAGTATAAGTGATATTTATCTATTTCTATAAAATCAGAAATCATCTTTAAAACCACCCAAATAAATATCATATTTGTCCGGTTTAGATAGTTGGGTGATCTTTATGAAAAAAAAATTCCGTGCAGCAGGCGTGCATACTGCGACCTGTGCAGCCCCTCTTTAGATCGATGACGCGTGGCATGCGCTGCAATTCGACGTTACTAACGAGAAAGGCTTTGGCCTGCGGCTCCGCTTCTTTCGGCCGCTCGGCTCCAGCCTTAATTAGGCTCAGGCTATCAGGCACTCGCTCGAAGGGCAAGATGCTAGCTCCAGCTCCAAGGCGCTAGTTCTTGAAGAGGAAGGTGTCTAACCGTCGTAATATAAAAGCGCCGCCGGAAGCTGTTAAAGCCCGCCGGAAGCGGCGTCCGACGTCCTCTTACTCAATCACATATAAGGTGAGAATTAGCGGTGACCGTCTACTATGTTTTGGCTTTCCCACTAGCACCTACACGGCACGTCCGCTGTGCTGGAGAACTCTTGATGGGGGATCAATGTTTTCGAGCTTGTTCAAGCTCTTCAGGACAGTAACAACGATGTCATGGAGACACATTCAAGATCTGAGATCATCCGCAAGATCATAATTTAGAAAAGCATGAAATGGATTCACAATTCAGATGGATTCACAACTTTCAGTACGATTAGTGATGCAAAACGAGCTACATATAGATGCAATGTTCTCGTCAGTCTAATTGGACAATATGAAAGGGATTATGGAGCAATTTTAACAAGCTAATATCCTCCACCACACAGCTGCATAGGTAGACAACTCTCAGCCTTTGCCCTGGCCTGTATGGACTCAGGACTCCGCACATCAGCAGCACATGGCACAGCTGAGGGAGACCGGTGGATCATCCACGACGGCATTTGACGAGGCCTGGCTTGGCGCCGTCGAGTAGGCGACGGGGAACGGCATGAAGCTGGTGGCACGGGCAAGACGGGATGGTGAGCCGGAGAGTCTGGCCTTTGAGCCGAGCGCGTGATAGCCTGGAGGATGGATCCGAGCGGTCGAAACAAGCGGAGCCACAGGCCATACCATGCCACGTGTCGTCAATCTAAAGAGGGGCTGCACAGGCCGCAGTATGCAGGCCTGCTGCACAAATTTTTTTTTCCCTTAGAGGTCTAATTTTTTAGTCGTGAGTTAAAATTAGACTTTTAATAGTTGGATGTAAAAAAAACTTTTTCTCTTCTTTGTATGAAAAGAAAACAAGACACTAATACGGATAGACGAGCTGGCCAACAGTCCACCTTCTTAGACTGCACCTTTCACTTTAGCTTTCAACATTATATTATGAGTGAAAGGTCCATATGGACACACGTGCCTATTATATGTTTGTAACATACTAACATCCGCTGATATAGATCTATCCTTGCATTTAGATATGATATGACGCAACATCCGCTAGAAAGGGATGTATAACCTCTTTTGAATTCTTATATATATGTTACGATTAAACTTTAGGATGTTGTGACAAAAAAAAAATCACGTGAAATATACCATCTCAAAAAAAAAAACAATTGGGAGATTACCTGGTTGATCATTCTTAACTGCTTTGGTTATACAGAGATTTTGGTTGGGATGGCATTCTATTTTTTGTATTTGGTGGTTTAGATTTTTCTCATGTATCATGGTGACAGATGGGTGCGTGCATTAAAAAGTATGGATGATCGGTATTACAAAAAAAAGTACTATGTAATATTCGCTTGATGAATAGTCGGATGTTGTCTAGACTCTTGGTGTCCATTGAACTTGTCGTATTTATCAAAGGCTCCTGTGTGGTTTTGACTTCCCCCAATTCAGATCAAGGATTTGAAAGGAACTGTAGAAGATATCAGTTGGTGGTTGGCATCCGTCCCTCTCTGGTTTAAATAGTGAATATATCTCCCCAATTCAAATAATGAAGATAGATTAATGGAGCGAGAGCTAGAGTACATGTAGATTTGACTTTGCATTATGATCTGCCGGCTTTTTTGGATATATGTTCTCTATGGTTTGTACTGACGACGGCAGGTTAATGAATAGTAGATTTAGTTTGCTTAGCACAGTTTATATTTGCCCAGGAGGATATTTTAACGTTATTTTTTTGGAACTACATACCTTACGTGGGATGTCATAATTTTAGACTATTTTTTCTACTGGCAGTGGGTAATTAAGATATAAATATAGGGAGGGTTATTTTAGGCTATTTTTATAATTGTATAGGTGGATAATTTCTAAATAATTGAGTAGATCCAACGGCGATTACTGTCAATATTTTACCAATTAATGGCTACATGTTTTGCTTTTTTGAGAATTTCTAGGATTTCTCTATTTTTCTAGGACATCTACCTAGGATCCTAGGTGGTATCACTTGGAGGCCTCAAAAGAGCCTCCGATTAGTAATAGTAAGATGTAAAAATATTTTTGAATGGACGGAGAAAGCTTATGCTTTCCCGAATTTTTATTAGAAGAAAAAGAGAATTGACCCAGTTTATAAGGGAAACTGGGCCCGAAAACCAAACAACTCTGATCCGTAGACCGTACAACTAGGGAGATAACAATACCATCCCATACAACTATGGTACATCGACCTTACAACTTCGCTCGATCGGCTTGGGTCATCGACACGAGCCAACTCAACTCACTACAACTTAATCGGCCTGTCGGACTGGGGCATCGACATGAGCCCACAACTCAACACAATCTCTGCCCGATCGGATTGACAAGAGCCACCACTCCTACCACCACAACTTGGATCCTTCTTTTTTTCTGCTTTAAATAACAGGTGGAAGAAAGGAAAAGAAGAAATGAGCCCCTCGGTAGCAGCCACCATTGAAGACGCCGCCGATGCTAGCCCAATAAGGATTGGGTTTTCACTCGCCACATCCAGAAAAGGAGGTCGGCAACCAAACCCGGACAGGAGCCAACGTTCGTGCCTGAGATGCTCGATGTTGCCTTCAGAAAAGACACAACGCCAAAAACTCCATCGACGCCGTCCCGTGAAGGGATGATTTTTCACCTGCATCATCACCACGGTGTAAAGAAATGACTGGTGCCCCAACCCCACCACCATAGTTATGCTGGTGCGCCCTTGTAAGATTGCAGCGAACGACGCCACCACGACGACGTTGGCATACGCCCGAGAACGCCGTCGTTGGCCACGCCACCACAGCGTCGCCGACACACCACCGCACAGACCCGAATGATTCCATGGATGGCCACACAACTATGATGATGTCGCCGGCAACAACGCCACCGTGGTGGCAAACCGGCCACCAAGATGCAGACTTGCTGAGGCCCAGGGCAGCTGGAGAAGTCTCCAGCAACCGCAACCAGCGAGTGCGGCAGTCACAGACACAACGTGCCCAGGGCCTGTCACCGGCCACAATAGCCACATGAAGCAGCCCCGACCGTCGAAAGCCCTGTCATCGTCGAACCAGGCGTGTCGGTCCCCGCAGCCCCAACAACAGACTGCGGGAGGGAAGCAAGGTAGAGTGGTCGCCACCATCCAAGGAAAACCAATGGCCCATCCCGCGATGGAGGACCCGAAGTCGTGCCATGTCGCATCGCTGCAGCCAATGCGGGGACCCGTCACCACCGACGTCGGGTGCGAGCAGGCTGCGGGAGGCCTCGACGCTAGGTCACGTCGCCGCCGCCGAGCCCCGACAAGAGGAGGCCCTGAGGGACCAGATCCGGTGCCC
The DNA here is from genome assembly GCA_015342445.1 of Digitaria exilis. NCBI lineage: Eukaryota > Viridiplantae > Streptophyta > Magnoliopsida > Poales > Poaceae > Digitaria > Digitaria exilis. The sequence goes on along the minus strand of JACEFO010001823.1, from coordinate 692,505 downwards.
CCACGGCGGATCCAGGCCCCGACGAGGTGGATCCGGCCATGGACCACCGGAACTCGCCGCTGCCACGGACGAACCACCACCGAGGAGAGCGAGTGAGGAGAAAGGAAGAGGAGGGAGGAGGAGGTTGCCCCGCCGCCAACTTCCTTGCGGCCGCGCAGACTTCCGGCGACGGCGAGGGTGGCAAGCAACGTTGGAGGGCCGGCTGCATGGGCGACGGGGTCGGGGGTCCACCCGAGCCGCTCCGAGGAGAGCGGTCGGGCATCTGTATGTTCCTGTAGATTCCACTTGCCCACTCTGGTAAGATGTAAAATGGGATCATGGAATTGAAAAGCACTTTGTGAGCATAGGGTCATCTGCCCACCCTGACTCCGTTAGGATTAGGAATCTGTCAACATGCAAAGGGAGAGAGGGCTCCACCCATCCTATTGCCCATTCATCCTCCTGACACTACCCCTTCCCTTATTTCCTTTATTTCAGAAAGCATAGCAGCATTTTAGAACAAAATAAAAAGTGCTTTCAGATGAAAATTGTACTCAATGATGGGAAGAATAAACATGAATCAATTTGACAAAATTGGGAGCTAAACAAATCTTACATGGCATATTCAGAGAATAGAACAAGAAGATTAAAGGAATCAGCACCAACAAACAAGAACAGAAAAATGAATCAATGTAAACACAAACATGGACTTCCTAGTGCAGTAGTGCTTCAGCATGCGGCTGTAGGAAGTTGTGCACGCGACAGCTCCAGCATGCAGATGAGGTAGCTGCAGGCTCCCTAGATCCGTGCTATTCCATGGCAAAAAGGTTTGATGTGTTCCCGCCAAAAGACCCACATCAAAGCCTTCTTCATTGTCGGAGCTAGTCATCATCGGTAGGGGCGGAGCTTGCTAAGCAAGTCTTCGGTGTCAACTCCATTCCACATCAACATTGGTTCCACTTATAATAAGCAGGCTGGACCAGTAATTTTTCATTGTTTTTGCAACAAACCACTGATGTCAGAGGACAATACACATAGCTCTGCCCCTAGTCATTAGGGCTTCGCTGTGGACCACGCATGGCGAAGTCTTTGCCATGTGCTTACCTTTGTCGTGTGCCTACCGGATTTCGGTAATGAAAACCATTGGGAGGGCACAATAATAAGGGCAACTCTATCCCATGGACACACATGTTGTAGTTTAGTTGCCACAAGATTGGACTCGCTCACAAGAGCACATCATTACAAGCTTAGGCGAGGGGCATATCTTCCCTTCCCATCAGTTGGATCTGAGCTTTACAGAAGTGGTGATGAAGAGTGTTGGATTCCCTCCTCAACTATATATTCGCTTATATCCCAAGGATAGCATAGTAAATAGTCACCTTGAACTGCCAAAATAATCTGAAATAAACTACCTCAAATTATTTGTGATCTAAGGTGACCTTTTGTCATATTGGTCAGTTTGGATTATATTGGTCTTAGATTATATAATGTAAAGGGAAACAAACAAGCCCAAGTCTAAATAGAATGTGTATACATGAAAACAAAACTTATGGTCAATTGTTTCTTAGGGGCTGTTTGGATCCATGGGACAAGAGCAAAAAAGAAAATTTTTACCCTCAAGAAAAGATGGCAAAAGTTTTGCCATTAGGGGTGTTTGTATCCAATGGCAAAACTTTTGGCAAATGACATCTATTTTGCCCTTTTTTTGCCATTTGCCTCCAAACACCCCCTTGGCAAAAGGGCAAATGCAAAAACTTTTGCCCATTTGCCCACTTTTTGGGCCACTTTGGAGGCAAGAGTTTTTTGCCAACTATTTTTGTATTTTTCCCTTTTGCCTAGGGTGTATTTCGAGGCAAATGGCAAAAAAAGGGCAAAATATATGGCATTTGCCCATGGATCTGTACACCCCCTTAATTTTCACTGAGGAAGAGTACAGTTCATCCCTGGTTACTATATAGTTTCCTCCATGTCTCCATTACCCTAGCTAGGACTATGCAAGGGGAGATATCATGTAATGGAGAAATTAATCATTTGTGTAAAAGGACACATAGAAGAAAAATAGAAAGGAGAAAAGTGTAGGCGCACTGGACCTCTTGAATGTGAATAACACGTACTCGCACCATTCCAAATTATAAGTCATTCTACCTTTTTACGAGTCAAACTATTTTATGTTTCATCAAAATTATAGAGAAGATCACCAAGGTTTATAACAAAAAAAAGTGCATTATTATTGATGCATTAGATGCCGAAACACCTCGTCACCACACGATGGCAATGCAGCCAAACCAAAATGGGACCATCCATTTGCTGACCCGATTGGACCAATGCGTGCCAAAATAGTTGGGTATGACAAAATGACCCAATTTTGATCTGGCCTGCTTGGGACAGATAAAAAACCAAATAACATGCCCATGATATGGTTGAATGGTGGCCAAGGCCAAATCCTAAAACATGTTAAAATTTCTTACATGTGAGCATGACTTGCAGGATCCACATATTACTATTTTTCTTCATGAAAATGCAACAGAACTGCGCAAACCGTCATCCAAAACCGCTTCAGGGGGTGGTGATTTGTCCGGTTTTGGAAAGTTCAGCGGTAAAAAAAAAGTCAATTTCATAGGTTGGGGGTGATGTGTTCCACCCCCACAGGTAGGGGGTAAGCAGACTAGTGAGTCAGTAGGTAGGTTACATTTTAAGACAATGTTTGGCGCCGATTTCATTTTTTATTAAAAATAACTTATTTGTGAATTTTTAGTTTAAATGATATTTTTCTATTTCTATAAAATCAAAAACCACCTTCAAAATCATTTAAAGGACCAAATCTGTATGGTTTGTATAGTTGCGTGATCTTTAGTGTTTGGTTTTATAGTTGTGGGTTGAAAATCAGATTTTTTGTGAAAAACGAACTTTTCTCTTTTTTATGAAAGAAGTAACAACACTAATACATATAGACGAGTTGACCAACCACCTATCTTCTCAGGCTGCACCTTTCAGTTTTGCTTTCAACATTAATTGTATTGTGAGAGTGGTGTGAAAGGTCCATATGGACACACATGCCTATATATGTTTGTATCATCCGATGGGTACGCTAATATAGATCTATCCTTGCATTTATATATGATATGATGCAACATAATAGCTAGAAAGGGAAGTGTAACCTCTTTCGAATTCTTATACATACTATGCTATTATCAAAATATAAGATGTTACAAAAAACCATCACATGAAATAAACCAACTCACCCCACCCCCCCCCCCATTACACATGGGGGCCTTGGCCATATGGTTTTCTATCGGGAAGAAATGGGATCATGAAATGTAATCATTGCTAATTAGTTTTACTGAATGGCACAGTTATGTCATATTCCTGCACATGCATCAAAGTCATCGTGCATGGTGATTCCATATGTTCCCGCCAACTTGTTGTGTTGTATGTTTAAACCGTGCTGGTCAAAATACAATTCTACAAATCATAAACATATGTATTTTCCTTCCAACAGTGTTTCATATTGGAACTTTTCTTTTTCTATGGCTAGTGGGAATGTTTAGGGGAGTAGGTTTAGTGGCATAATCCCGTTATTAATTAGAATGGATGGAAAAACAAGAATCGTTGATTTCTAAAGATCTACGGGTGATAAGGTCAGCGGCAGTACTAGGAGGTACCTAAAGAAAGATATCGAGAGGTGCTAATTAAATATATTGTTTTTCTTAAAAATAAAGACTCAGCTGAAATCAATGGCTACCATTAAATACCTAAAATAGTACCACATGGTACCGTCGGGTACCTTCCAACCATTGCAAAACTTCTTATAGATAGAATAGCACAATTTAGGAAAATGACATTGAGAAAACGGTGCCATCATAAGAAATAACAACGGTGTGGGACGATAGAGTAAGAACAACAGTTTCGACTAACCGCAGGATGCTGGGTCTAGGTAGCCTCATCGAACTGTGTGCACGATCATGTACCATTGTGTGTGCACGACTGTTATGTAATGCTCCTAATACATGACCTCTAAACGATCTCATGCGTGCACAGTTCTGATAGTAAGCTTCGGGAAATATAGAGTAGAAGAAAACACCTAGCTGAGACATGTGGAGGTGATGTACCTAATGGAAATTGTTTTTCCCCTGTGCATGTATATGCTATTATGTAGGTAAATTTGTGGTCTAGTTGACTTGATGAATCATTTTAGTCAAATCTGGTGTGTGCGTGTGTCTGCGCGCGCGTGCGTGAGTGTGTGCATGTGTGTGAGAGAGAGAAGCATTGTATGATTGAAATGTGGTATTTGTATCAATTAAATTTGATGTTATTTGAAGTTCAATTTCCCTGTCAGTAGGATGAAATCTAGATTATTTTGGTGCCTAGAGGCTGACAGGGAAGTGTATCTTTCTGTTATTCTAGACGAGATTCTCTATCGGGTTTCGCTAACAGAGAAAAAGACCTTATACCCTGATGCGCATCAATTTTCGTGTGAGCAAAATTATTTTTGTCGGTGAACCAATAAGCAAATGTTGTTTTCCTGTCAAGCTATCTCTATCGGTATTTTTCTATCGATTCACTGTTAGGGAAATTGTATTCTAATTTTTCTATGAGTGTTTTGAATTTTCCTGTCGATTTTCCACCCATAGGGGAATATTGGTTTCCAGTAGTGTACGTACCCACACATTGGGCATGTGCTTTCACCGCATGAACAGCACTACAAAACCTGTCTTGACATACACAACCACTGAGAGGGGGCAATAATAAGGGCAACTCTATCCCATGGACACACATGTTGTAGTTGGTTGCTAGGACTCACTCACAAGAGCACATCAGTACAATGTACAAGCTCGGCGAGGAGATCTTCCCGGCAAGAGCCAAGAGATCTTCCCAAAAGTTGGGATCTGACTTTTACATGGAGAATGATGCGAGCTGAGCTGTGTAATCAATTTTGCTACCTACACCTGCCACGCCAGTACGCCACCACCATGGACCTGGTCACCTGGCTGGGAAGCATGTGCAAAATTGATGGAGATACCGAAAGTGGTGACGAAGAGGTGTTGGTTGGAGTCGCCATCTGTCAAACTACACCACTAGCATATATGCAACGAAATCGTCAATTATATATTATAGCTTATAGCCCAAGGATAGAATAGCAAATAGTCACCTTGAACTGCCAAAATAATTTGTAATAAACTACCTCAAATTATTTGTGAACCAGGATGACCTTTTGTCATATTGGTCTTGGATTATAAACTAGACTACATAATGTAGAGGGAAACAAACAGGCCCAAGTTTAGAGATTATTAGAGAATGCGTATACACGAAAACAAAACTTATGGTCAATTGTTTCTCAGTTTTCACTGAGGAATCGTACGGTTCCCTTGTTACTATATATACTTTCTTCCCTGCCTCCATTACCCTAGGACTATGTAAAGGGACATATAATGTAATGTAGAAAATTAATCATTTGTGTAAATGGACACATAAGAAAAATAGAAACGAGAAAAGTGTAGGCACACTGGACCTTAAATAACGTATACTTCAAATTATGAGTCATTCTAACTTTCTTGAAAAGTCAAACTATTTTATGTTTAACTAAAATTATAGGAGATCACAAAGTTTATGGCACCTAATAAACATATTATGTAACTATATTTAATGAAAAAATTAATGTTATTTATTTGGTATCATGAATGTTAGCACTTTGTTGTATAAATTTAGTCAAACTTAAGATGATTTAAGTGTCTAAGAAAGCTGGAGTGACTTATAATTTAGAATTAAGGGAGTAGGTAACAACTATAGAGGATTGATTGCTTGACTAATCCGGATTTCACCACACTTGCTATACCTACGGTATCATCATATGCATCCCTTCCCTGCCTCCATTGTTCTAGGACTACATGTCTATATGCTACGGGGATAAACTTGATGTAATTGAGGAAATTAAATATTTCTGTACAAGAAAAATTGCGTTCACGAAGGAAAATAAACAATAGAAAGAGAAAATTTCATTGGAGGGTGCCATATGAGATCGACTTCTGTGGAGGTCTGCTCTGCCCCTGAGCACACCTCTTGACTATAAATATCGCATACGTGATCTCTTGGACAGCCAGCCCAGCAGCACAAGCTTGCCCGGTGCAACAACATAGTAGCAGCAGAGACGATGGCAGCACGTGGAACAATTACGTTGTGCCTCATCCTTGGCTTACTGGCTGCTGCCAATGCAGTGCCTTTCGATTTCTTTTACCTTGTCCTCAAGGTATGAACCTTTCCAAATGCTTAATTTCCAGTACATGGGTTTTGGGTTACGATATATAGTACTAATATATTGCTAATTCTGATGACTGTACGTGAGATACATCCATGAAAGTATGAAACTTCATCTTACTAAATTATTTTACCAGACGATCATAACATTATATTTATTTGGGTTGTATTATATATTTTTTTCGTGATTGCAATGTGATGCGCGAGCACCACCACTAACCGCGCTTGCATATATCATATCATAGTATTTTTTTTTTATATTAGTTTGGTCTTTTGTTTTCAGCTCGTTTGAACCAAGATGTATGATTCAATAATTAAGTCGAAGCTAATTCCACTTCTTTTTAGCAGAAGATCAGAATAACACATTGACGTCCTTGTGTCATGGATACACACACGCAGTAAGCATGTAAATGTGTACAACTGGACATAGCTAAAGCCTAAAGCCAGGAATATATGTTCATTTTAACATAATAAATAATCATGAGCCATGATGTTGCATAAATTAACAGACTTTAAATCTATCGGACATCTCAAATATTTCCTGATACACCTACTTTCATTCATATTAGTAGTGACGGATGGTGGACTACGACATTTATGTGAAAGAAACTGTGTCCTAGGAATTGAATTGCAGGGCAAAGCAAAATGAGCATGTGGAAAATATGTGGAGCTAGCAGTATACGTAATCATTATGTTACCACCAGCAGGGAGGCTAGCTAGGCCAGTGATCAACCGTGTTACCGGTTTTAATTTCCAAGCTAAATTAAACCGATGGATCTATTCATATGTGCATGCAGTGGCCTGGATCATCCTGCACGGTCAGCGACGGTAAATGTTGCGTGCCCAAGGACGGCGGCTACCCGGCGGAGGATTTCTTAGTCGAGAGCTTCCAACCCTTCGACGTGTCCATTAACAAGCCCCTCGTCAGTTGCAGGAACAGCGAACCCTTCGACATTGACAAGGTTGCCATTGGTTCATTCATACCCGTTTGCATCTCTGTCTTATTATCATCGATCGTTCTATGCATGCACGCAAGCTCAATCTCACGTTACTTAATGTTACCCTGATGAATTATATATATATGGATCGATCGGTACGGTCGGCCATCAGCTGGACCCGATTGAGAACAGCATCAACAACTACTGGAGCAACATCGCTTGCCCGCCCAGCAGCACCGTCAGCACCTTGAAGAGCGCCTGGAAGAGCTACGGCGTCTGCTCGAGACTCGAGCAGCTGGACTACTTCAAGGCCGCCCTTGAGCTCAGGACGCAGGCCGACGTCCTCGGCGCTCTCACCGACCAAGGCATCATGCCGGTCTTGGACATGTACAGCTTGGACAAGATCAAGTGGGCGGTGAAGCAGAAGCTTGGCGTCACGCCGGGGGTGCTGTGCAACGACGGGCCGTTCGCCAAGCAGCACCTGGACAAGGTCTACATCTGCGTGGACACGGACGCCAAGACCTTCATCGAGTGCCCCAAGCTGCCGGCGACCACCTGCACCGAGTCCATCATCTTCCACCCGTTCTACACCTGGATGCTCAACGGCACCTTCGCTTACGACTCCAAGATCATGCTCAACTGATCGATGTGAGGATCTCGGATCTCGGTTACTTCCAAGCGGGTTTGCATGCAAGCGCGCATGGTGGTCGTGGAATATAATTAATACTGTACTGCTCCTTATCGAGAAAGGAGCTTGTTAATCTATCTACCCTCTCCAAACCAGCCGATCGACAGAGAGATCGAGCACTGTGCCTATTGCTCTCGGTGAGAATAAATGGCTGGCTTTTATCTCTGTAAGTTCAAATCACGCGTATACTATACAAAGAGTGTTAATGCTACGATGGATCATGTTGCTGTATTTCATTCGGTACCCGAGAGTACACATTGATCTGATATGGTGCATCGCTTTGATCTACAGTTCTGCAGTGTTTGGTTTGACAATTTTGGGGGTATCCGATCACAGTTGATTCCGTTAAACTTGTTTGGCTCGGTTGGCCGTAAATTGGCTGACCATCTCCAGCAGTTTCTCTCTCTAATCCAACTATCGTATTGGAGGGATTTTTAGAAAATAGTGCTCCAGCATAATCTCTTTACATCTTCTTTTTTTCAAAAAAAAATATTAGGATAAACTAATAATTCACCCCAACTCCCCTCAACTAAAGGCAGAGTTTAGTCTCTCGCAGTATTATAATTACAAATGGGGATATGATCATTGAAAGACTGTAAAAGTATCCCTCTCAATAATCTATGAAAATGTTATTAGAAAATGTTAACCGGGAGACTGTTGGAGATGATAGCACGTTACCAATTTCTCTATAATCAGGTCCGAGGCCAATACAAATCTAGCGATAACCGATATGCCTCTCGTGTTGAGCATGGGGAATTCTTGTTCATGCTTTTTAAAAATAATTAATAAGATCATTCCCAGTGGAGGTTTCATAAGAGTCCATGCACATTAAATGATGTGCCACATAGACAAAAAAAAAATGCTCACGTGGCATGATATCTACGATGACAGGAGAGATGGATTTCATCAGGATAATTGTGTATGCACCGTTTACCATGAAACATACTGAAACTGCCATTGTGAAATAAAATTGTACATAGGGAGACCCTATTTTATTCCTCAAGTCAGGCCTCTTTCGATGATATGTCGCTCTTGAATAAAAATGAAACTCCATACTAAAAATAACTTCAGCAACCAACAAGTTACGACGTGTCTTGGTTGTGACGCTAGCTGGCCGAGCCAAATCAAGGCATACGCTGGCTGCTGCAGCAGTTGCACCAGCTGCAAAAACAGCCGCAGCTAGCTTTGCCTAGCTAGCAAAAGCAGCAGCTGCAGCCGTAACGGCTAGCAGCAGCCAGCAGCCGAACGCCCTGATAGTCACAAATTTGCCTAGTTACCAGACAAAAGAAAAGATACCTTGAGAGAATATCCACTCAAGCATATCGCAACCCGGCCCATATGGGCCTGCAGGCAGAAAAAAAAATGTATGCCATGAGCCCATGACACCGACGATATCTAGTCCCAATAATTGATTGTTGATACGAAAGAAGAGACATGACACAACGTACACAGAAGGTAATGAACCGCTCACCATCTCGAGCGGCACCTTTCAATCTCGCATTCAACATTATTTCGTGAGTTGTGACATAACGGTAGGTGTATGTGTACGACATCATGATACATAATATTCAGAAAAGGAAGTATCAGCTAAGTTTACTGTTGAAAATTTAAGTTGTCGAGGAGTTTTACAATGCTTAGAAGGAACCAGAAGGTACACGCCGTACTTTTGTGGCTGATTAATGCTAGCCGTTGATTTAGCTGAATTTTTTAGCTAAATATTTATTTCAATAAAAAATATATTTAGTTAGTACCTCCAGGTACCTTTCTTTGGTACCTCCCGGTACCTCTTGGTACCGTCCATTTTACCACCATTAGAACTTTGTGAATGGACGGTTCTCCCTTTTTTCAAGCATTGTAAAACTCCTTACATGGAGAATATACCATCTCAGCCACCCTCACTTACACTTGGTGATCTCAACCGAAAGGCGTTAAATTTCAGAAAAAACAGACACATTGACATCATTATGTGCATCATATGTTCACGCCATAACCTCTCTACTCAATGCACCATTGTGTAAATCATAGACATGTGTAAGTAGTACCCTGCCGGCTGCCACACTGGTGCTTCGCTAGGCACCTAGGCTCTAAATAATACTCCTAGCTACATGATTTATGCAAGTGTCGGCGGGTGGCACACGGGGTACCTCACGCCGGCGAGTGTAGATCACAGAACACGCACGTCTCGGTGGAGAATGGTTCAAGAGACGCAAGACAAAGAGGATTATACTGGTTCGGGAGCGATCCCTACGTCCAGTGAAACGAGCTCCAGATCGTATTGCTCTCTTGGCGGCGGGTTACAGCGAAGGCCGGTTCTTAGCCTTGTGTGTAAAGTGTGCGTGTAGGGGACTTAGTGTTCTAGGGATCGAAAAGGAATTCCCCTTCGTCTGTCTCTGTGTGTCCGTGTCCCTCTCGCAGGGACGCCCTCCCCTTTTATAGTCCAAGGGGAGAACAACTTTACAACGTTATTTTACCTATCTACCCCCCAAGGGCCGGATGCCCCAGCGGTTGCGCGCTGTCGGCCTGGTGCGTCTTGGCGACCCCTTCCTCGGTTGCCGCGTGTCCTCATCCCTCCCATCCGCAACTTCCCGGGTGCTTCCTCCTTGGCTGTTAGCGCGGGAGCATGCATGCAGCTGCCATTTTCCCTTGCGCAGGGCTGCAGATCAGCTTTTGCAGATGGCAGGTGAGCAGGTGATGTCGGGTGTCGGTCGGGAGAAAGCGTTAGTCGCACGCCTTCCCCCGCACAAGTCAGATTTGACTTGGGGAGGGTCTTCGAGAGTCCTCCCCCTTTTCTGCCGTGAGTGTTTATCGACTAGCAGGACCCCCGCGGGGGTCTGTCCATCCGACCCTGGGGTCGGGGGTCGGGCGAGACGGACACGTCCGACCCCTCCGTCCCACGGGTCGTCCGGAGCAGACTAAGGCCGGGTGAAGCGGGGAGCTCACGTCCACCCGCCCTCGGAACCCTCGGAGGGTCGGGCGAGACGGAACCTTCCGACCAGTTTGTCGCTGGAGTTGCCAGGGTCTTCTTCTGTTAACGCGCCGTTCGCTGACGTACTGTTGGGCGGATTACCCCCACAGCAAGCTCATTCTCAGATCCCGCAATAAGAGTGTTATATATATATATATGCTATGACAGTCGGATCATGTAATCATGTTTTTGTACCATACGCATGTCGCCTGCTATCAAAAGAATAGCGCGGTTCATTTCTGAAACAAATTTAGAAAACACAAACACTTTTGTCGAATCGAGAACTTCCACTATAAGAAACCTAAATGATTTGTGTTTTGTTATTATATTTGACTCAAAGTACGTGTTGGTACTCACTTGTCCAATACAATGAATCATATCCGAATCAAGCTGAAAGCCCGACATCAGCTTTGGCTTCTGCAGTTCTGCGCGAGGCGGGGGATAAAATAATGCACGTCTTAATTTTTTTTTTTTTGAGAGAAATGCACGTCTTAATTAAGCCGCGGTATTTTGCCCCATCGGGCTTGTGCGCAGTAGAAGTGCAGAACGATTCCATCCACACGCTGGCCCATCAAGGTAATAACAATTAAAGCCGGCTAAACCAATTTTCCGAAGACTTATGTTCACGTCGTAACATCACAAACTAAGTAATCAGTGTAAATAGGAGTGGGTAATATACACTAATTTAGACGGCACGACTGGACTGTGGCACAAGAAAAAGGTCAAAAAAAAGTTGCCATGGTTCAGTATATGGAACAGAGCAAGCGGTCTACGTTTCCTGATCACCCCATTTCTCCTTGGGTATCTCACCGGAGTCAGTGATAACAGCTTTCTTCCTCGGCTTGCCATTGTAAGTGCCAGCACCCCCTTCGATGGCATACACAGTATCCATTCCCTGGATCACCCTGCCGAAGACAACATGCTCTCCATCCAACCTACAGAATTACCAGTTCAGGCGTCGTTGCTTCTAGGTTAATCACTGGTGAGATATGTAACCGAACTTACCAGCTTGTCTTGATTGTAGTGATGTAAAACTGGGACCCATTGGAATCAAGTCCAGAATTCGCCATAGCAACAACACCTACAAGATCACAATGCAGGGATACAGTTTGGATTGAATATTCAGAATAATTTTCAGGCATATGCTTGTCAGTAGCTCAAACAAACACTCAAGCTTGGGCCGGGCCTGTTCGGTTGAACGTAATGACTGGGGCTGGAGCTGATCCGGCTGGGAGTCTGATGGATCCGTCACCACCGACGCGTGACATGTTGCTGGGAAAGCGGGAAGCTTCTGGACGCAAGACGACGCATGTGCATTTGTGTTGTGCACTGCTGCCTGCTGGTCCGTCTGCCCGATGACGGAGCCGTAAGCTCCCAGCCGGATTCAGCTCCAGCCCCAGCCACTTACGTTCAACCGAACAGGCCCCAAGTGACTGGCAGCTACGTAAGTGCCCCTACAGATGAGGATGGAAGAAACATGACAATAGTAAAACAACAGGAAAAACACTGGAGTAGTAGCACTTGGTGCTAACAAATGACTCAGTAATGTAGCTATATGCTGTATAGTTTTTTTTTTTTGAGATATTATGTAACTACATAGTGAATCAAAGCACTCTCTGTGTCTCTGCTGTAATCTAAAATGTCATTAACTTCCTTACTCTTCCGAGTTGGTTATTCTTCAATTTATGGCATGATCGACACTAATGAAAATAGGGTGGTCGTCTTCCTTGAAAATAAAAGAGAACTTACTAGATATAAATTCATAAATAAAATCTCCATACAAACTGCGCAATGCAAATACTACTCAATCAATCTTACCTGGATGAGTATGCTTTACGGTGAAATTCTCATCAGGGAATATGCCTCCATATATAGATTCACTTCCTTTCCCATCACCTCTCACTATGTCACCACCTTGAATCATGAAACCAGGGATGATACGGTGGAATGGGGTTCCTTTATAATGAAGAGGTTTGCCATTGGAACCAACACCTTTTTCACCTGAAATGGTGAAAAAATGTACATGAAAAACCATCTCAGTTAACTTTGATGGCAACAGAAGAGTCAAGGCAAGAGGGTACCTGTGCAAAGGGCCCTAAAGTTTTCTGCAAAATGTAGAACAGACAAAATTAGTTGCCAAATGATAACTCGCTCCCAATATATTACTAATAAGATCACTTTGGCAGGATATTTGGAAGATTGAAGCAGTGAGGTTATTCCTAGCACAATAATTTATCAATAAAAAAAGAACCATAGATCTAAATGAAATTATGAAAGTTGAAGGTATGCTAGCAACTAGATTTTCCATAACAACTATGCACAGCAGCTCACTAGTGGGCATGGACATGCATCTCCTAAACTTAACTTTTTGGAACGGCGTATCATGATAACCAAGCAACACAAAAGGCAATTTGAAAATATGTGACTAAGATATATGTCACAAGTCCACAACTGAAGCGCAAAGGCCCTTGATGTGCAACTCATATCTTTAAGAATCAAGTTCGATAAATGAACATGATGGAAAAGGAGAAAGAGCATAAGAATACCAACTGTTTTAGGAACAACCTCCCCATAAAGACCAATAACAATTCTTCCTGCAATGAAGAATATATCAAAAACAAAATAATTTAAGCTTAGCTGAGCAACACATGAAGCAAGAACACATGTCACCATGTTATGTGTTGACCAAAAGTTCGCATATACCTATGTGTTGGCCATCGATGTCTACATCTAGGTAGACCCTGTGAGTAACTGCTGGTAATTGAACCTCCGCAATGCCCTGTGCAACATGAGAAAAGAAGGATAAATATTTTACAATCCCTACAAAACACAACTGCACTACCATTTTAGTACCCAATTCTCCCAAATCTTGTGAAAACACTACAGACATGCTACACATCATTCAAAATTCAATAAATCATGAACATGAGCTCCAGTGACTAGGTACCAAAATATTGATAAATGATGGATAAATATACATGGCCGTTCCAACCTCCAACACGGGAACCTGCACTCTGTATTCAGTCACTAGTAGAACTGTAGTTTCACAAGACTGAGCGATAGTGCTAATGAAATCAAGAAAATAGAGCATAGACACCAGCGGCCAGCGCTACACACATTCTTTACTTGCTAACAATATTTGACGGGGGAACTATGCACCATAACTCTACTCAGTAACATGGACCAGCAAACACAATATCACTAACAGTGCTACGCGAATACTAATTACAGAAATCAAACCCCAAAATGCTACTATCAGAGGCTAAAATTCGAATTCCTACTGGGTAAATCCATCCTGTCACAGAGATCCACTATAACTCAATCTCATTGCATTCCAATACAACTCAACATAATAATAGTAAATCCAAACAAAACTTTACCCTCCGAGAATGTCCGGACAAGCGTTAGACACATTTATCAGCTTAACCCGATCAGACAGACAGGAATCGGAGCGGAAAACCACACCTGACGACGGGAGTAGGCGGCGAAGGAGAAATAAATTGCGGCGCAGGCGAGGAAGGCGACGACCACCTTCCGCAGCATCGCGAAGCCCAGGTAGCGTAGGTTTTCTATCTCATCAGTATCGTCGCGAGCTCCGCCCAAATCCGAAAGAGATTGCTCGCGATTTAGGGGATCCGCGGTAGAGACGACTGACGAGCAAGATCGACGAGGAAACAGACACGCTCTTTTCGGCTTTGCTCATTGCTCCGGTAAAATGGGCCTCAGTTTCTTTCTCTCTCTTTTTTTTTCCTTCAGACTAACGGGCCTCGACGATACAGCTTTCTTTTCGGACGATTCGGAAAAATCTTGGGCCCCCAATACTTATATGACATGCATATATAAGCCGAGGAATCTCATTGGTGTCAGCACGCCTTAGCACTGCAAAACTATAGTCTTTTCTAAACGAATGGTCAAAATTTGTGATAAAAAAATCAATAGCGGCAAATACTTTAATATGAAGACAGTGTAATATTACCAGGCTATTTGACAGATGTATGGAGACGTTAGGTTCGTAGAAATACAATCAGAATATCAGATCACAGCGTATCTCTTGCCTCAGCGTTGTTACCTCGTTTTGTTTGGCTTTTATATCCGTGCGCGAACGAAAAAGAGGATCTGATTACGCCAGGTTCTGAGCAGTAACAGCATTGTGAAAGATTGTATCCGTTAACGGCTTGATCCAATTACAGGAATACCGAAACAAACACCAAGTAACGGTATCCACTGTCCTATGTAGAGTCCCTCGTTTGACTTTTTTTCCCCAACTTTGACCACTCGTTTTATTTAAATTTATTTGTAAAATAACATATTTGTTATTATGGCTAGCTTTAGTAATAAAAAAATTGCAAGAATGACTTAAATTCGACTATATTTACATAAATTTTTTGAATAAGACGAGTGGTCAAAGGTAAAAAAGTCAAACGACTTACAATTTGGAACGAAGGGAGTATATAGCAATAAGAAATTAACATTCACCTACCGTCCTACTCCACGAGCAAACGACCGGAAAATGCATGCTGCAAAATGCTGCAAGCATTCTACTTTCCTACTACCGTAAAAAATCAATGGTCCGCTGGAAAAATCATGAACCAGACAGAGATGTCACGTAAGTATGGTGCAAACGAGCACCATGAGGAACACGTTCGTTCAAGAAAATCCGTGGCTGCATTGCATTGCATCAAACAAACAGCAGAGAATTCTGCGGTTCCGGCAGCCACGCCGCCGCATGGCTCTGACTTTCTGAAAACGTGCACAAAATATTGGTGTGCCAACAGCGCTATCGTGTTCAAGCAGCGGCCCGGCCAGTTTGTCGCGCTCGCGGTTTGCCGCGGACGAGATCGAAGCGTGACCAGAGCAAAGACCTACCGGACCTGTGTTGTACAGGCGGACCACTTTCCTAACGCTCATCTCAAACCGTACGTTTCTCCGTGCCCCCAGATCCCGGATGGTGATGCCAAGCCGGATCGGAGGCCGTTTGCCCGGGCGCACCGCGCACGGCTACCAGATCAGCAACCACGCCATCGCAGCGGTTTTGGGACGCAAGAAAACAGTGCCTCCAACTTCGTTAACGACTCAAGATAGCCCACAACACGAGACCACGGGAGCTCGGCAACGACGGCACCAGCATGCCTGAGCCGCCGGGTAGAGAGAAACGCAGTTTCTTCCCGTCGGAAAACCGGCACGTTGTTGATTCGGGTCGCGACGGAGACGCGCTAAATTAAACTCCGACCTGCACCCGTGTCTGGATTCTCCTCGCCGCTGAAAACAAGTACACGCAGCTAGCATTGCATAAAAAAAACAAAAGGAAAAGGTGCACACGCAGCAGGAAAAGAGAGAGAGAGGAGAAAATGCAGGCGGCTTATCAGCACATCACATGTCAGAGTCCCGACGGATTTGATAAGAGGATGCAGCCAGCTGCAGCTGAGCAGTCGCCGATGCCGATAGCTGATCGCACACCCCCACCATACCTATCGGCTTCCGCTCCGATGCCGTTCCCATCGTCAAACACGGCGGCGGCCACGGCATGCACTAATCGGTGTAGATCACATCTAGAAAGAAAAAAAGAGTAGCAAAACTCAGCTGCAGCAGAGCTTTCAAGTTTCAATTGTTTGTCGTGACGGTCGACAGCAAGTACAAATCTCTCCAAGTCGAGTGAGTTTGCATCCATTCATGCATTGTTTGTTTACGCTTCGACATGAAGTCTCTAGCGACGAATAATGGTAAGTAAGATAATGCTTGAATTGTACCTAACATGTAGTAACAGGTTTGTAGTGTTAGTGACCGGCTTGATATTACTACGCCTGAGACACGACAAATTGCCAAACGGCGATTAGCTGCGGCTACGCATCCCATTAAGCTCCGGCCATTCTAACACCGAAAGGGCGGGAAAGGAAATACTACCAGGGGCAGGTTTCGTAATCCCGTTCAAAACCGACTGGTTCCCGCGGAAACCGGTCAAACCGCCCCGGACCGGTAGCGATTTAGGGCGGTTTCAAACCGGTTAAATTTAAAATATTTAAATTTAAATTTAAAATGAAAAAATATCAAAAAAAATTTCTAAAAATACTTCAAGGTATATGTAATCTATTGGTGTCAAAAATTTTTAAATATTTGCTCATTTGATATTTTTTGCAGGCATTTGAAGTTCAACAAAAAAAAAGGAAAAGAAAAAAAATCGGCTCATTGAACTTCTAATGCACACAAAAAATACTAAATACACTAATATTTGAAAATTTTTGACACCATTAAATTCTACGCACCTTGAAATATTTTTAGGAATTTTTCTTTTATTTTTTAAAATTTTTAGTTAAATTTGAAAACATGACAAATTATGTATTGAGCCGGCTTACCGTCCAAACCGGTCGGCTTACCGTCCAAACCACTCGGCTTACCGGTCAAACCGGGCGGCTTACCGGTTCAAACCGATTGAACTAGGATTTCATATACATTTGAATTCAAAATTTGAATTTGTCCGGTTTTGACGGTTCCCACGGAACCTGACCGGTTAGCCGCTACCGCCGGCTGGCGGTTCGGCCCTCTGGTTTGGTTTTGTGAAACTGATCAGGGGACGGCTTTAACTTTACCATGAAAACGAGACGGTGAACGACCAGCACTACCATCGTTGTCGTCTACGTACGGCCGATGCCATCCTTGGACAATCTCGCCACGTCCACGTCCCACCATCCGGACGGGGGCTCGCCGGCTTCTTCCTGGCCGTCCCTGTCACCGCCACCACTGTCTCGGCCCCTGTCTTCTTCTGTGTATGAGTGCAAGATCATTCTCATTTCAGGTTGTGACTTTTGCGCGGATTACGTCCCGATTTGACGCCCGGCAGCGGTCTGCTGCAAGACGGCACGGCGCACGGTCACAAAAAGGCAGCCAGCCTCGGATTGGTACTGCCACATTTTGGCCGGGTCTTGATGTGAACTAGCGCCGGCAAAATATTCTTACATAGTATCACCCAGATCTACATCAGCGTGTTACGCGCAGATGCTGATATTGACCGGTTTCACATTTTCACTGAGGTGTGGGAAGGATCAGCGCTCACCGTCACCGGCGTCCGGCGCATCCAAATGTTAAGCTGTTTGTTCTTGAGAGCCAGGAAGGCAGGAAAAGGCCGAAAGGTGCAGCGGGAACAGCCCATCGCTTCGGCATGCAGCCGTGACCGGCCGCAGCGGCCACGTGCTCTGCCGGTGCGCAAATTCCGAAGGTGCTTTTGCTACATCGTCCAGAAACAGGGGCGCCAGCAGCCGCGGCAAATGGTCTATGGTCAGCACCAGCGTGTCACGTGATGCCGGCTCGCCGAGACATGAATGGGTGGTGTTACGGCTGGTAGCGCTAGCGAAGTTGGCTTCGTCGGGGGCCGAAACTGGCCGGCCCTCTGCCCATACGTGCCGTGCGGCACAGCACATGGGAAACTGAAACTTGGAAGCCATGCATGGTGCCCTCGTGTTTCCGTGAGAAAGGTCGAAAGGAGAAACTGGCGGGCGGACACAGTAGCCCCAGTAGCCAGCAAGCCCGCGCGTGCATGTGCGGTGCAACAGATGGCAGACTTCCAGGGTCCCAATCATTGTTTTGAGTCCCGTGCCTTTTTCCATGGTGGAAGTGGTGGCGCCGGTGCCTCTGCCCTTCCTTGCTTTCTCACCGCCGGCACCGAGCCCGCACGTCAGTGAGATATGGTAGAGATCAAGGAGGAGGAGGGGATATCCTTACTCTCTTTTTTTCTAAGAAAAAAAGATTAAAATGACTCTTAATTTTAACTGAAAGACAATCCAATAATTCTCCTGAGCAAAAAGGCACTAGAGGAAGAGACGTTCTAGGAGCTCTTCAAACAAGTCAGTGCATAGTATATACTATTATACGATGGAGATTTCATGCCTTCCGTCAATTATGTACCACGTTCTTAGTCTATTAGTGTTTTTTTCTTTTGCTGACATGGTGTTTTCCAAAGTCCATTTAAATACTGGGTGTATATCTCTCTATGGACAGTGAGTTGTTTAGGCTTTAGTGGCTCCTGCCAAGAAGGGATAGGACCCTCAAATCGTAATCTAGCAAGGTCATAGGGTTCAACAGACAAAGGTATAGATCTTCAAAAAAAAAACTGACAAAGGTATATGAAAAAGTCGATTTATATCTGTAATCTCTTATGCTTTTGTGCATCAGTGTGAAAATATTTTCAATGAGATGTGGTATAGGTATAAGTATAATCAAGCACTTAAACTTGGCATGCCATATATAGCTCTATCTATACTGTAAAGGACTGAAGAAATTGAGGACACTTTTCACCTACAAATACATCCCTTTACCCCTCACGGCGGACCCACCTACCAGGGCTGAATGGTGGGCCTAGGACGACCAAAGGGAGGGGGAGATTGATTTAGTCGTCCTTACCCAGTTAAAAAACTCCCATCCCACCTCCTCACCCTCAATTTTTTTTCACCAACAAATACACCCAACAGCAGAAGTAAAATAGGAAACATTACCCTCCGCTCTCACTACATCTCATCCCAATGGCAAGAAAAATGGAAAGCCCCTTATATCAATGAGAGAAATAAAGAGGATGCTATTAAAAGGAAATCAAAGGTGTGATATTAAAAGAAAATAAAAGGTGTGATATTAAAAGAAAATAAAAGATATGTTATTAAAAGGAAATAAAATGCACCTCTCCATGGCCACCGTTTGCTTTCTCTGCATTCCAATGGCAAGAAAAATAGAAAGCTCCTGATCTTCTCTCTAACGCAAGAAATAAATCTCTGCATGGCCAAAATAAAAGGAATCTCTCCATGACACATGGTTTATTAAAAGGAAATAAAAGGAGTTGTTATTAAAAGGAAATAAAAGATGTGCTATTAAAAGGAAATAAAAAGTGTGCAATTAAAAGGAAATAATTTAATCCTGACACTTATCACCCACAAACACGCCTTCTTACCCCTCACAAATGATCTACTTTCCATAGCTGAGCGTTGGGCCTATGACGACAAAAGGGGAGGGGGGATATCCTTCCATTTGTTTTCCTCATCGTCATCTACCCCACCCCTAGCCAATCACATGTTTCTTTGGAAGGGAATAAAAGGAAACATAATACATAGAATAAAGGAAATAACCCCCTTCCTCCTGGACAGCTAATCATGCCGATCAGCATCCCCAAAATAAGCCCCAAGCCACATCGCCATGCAAATCACAATTTCTTTGGAAGGAAAAAAGGGAAACATAATAAATAGAGTAAAGGAAATATCCCTCAGCCAATCACGTCGATTAGCATCCCTAAAATAATCTCCCCAAGCCAAACACGTCCTCTGATCCCTTTTTTCTCGTACTCGCAAATCACGCACGAGGGAACCACAACCTTCATATCTATATATCGTGCCGCCGCCTTGACATGTCCATTGAGGAGAAGAAGCATGGTGAGAAGAAGAAGGGCAAAAAGAAGGCGGCCGGCGCAGCGCCGTCATCAGCGTGGAAGATGTGTTTGAGCGCCGGCGCCGACTGACATGATGCTCTCTGGTGTCTTTCGCCTGCATTGCCGCACCAAGGGGAGGACTGGAGGAGCCGACAAGGTTGACCACGTGCTTTATTTATTTCTACTTCGTGTTGTGGAGTCAGGTGTTTGGGCGCTCACCGTAGTCAGAGTATACCTCACACGACACATCCTTTGCCACCTTGATATGTGCAACAAGGAGGAGTGCCATGATGATCGTACCGATGCAGCATCTGGTGCTGCTACTGCAGGAGGCTAGCTCCAACCGCTACGTACAGCCACTGATTCTGGATCGAGCAAAACTAGAAGACCAAGCACTACGTGAGAATCCAGTGACCCGTGGTCTTGCCTCTTGCTCCTCCACTATCCTAAATCTTCTGTGCTTGTGTGTAATGCGTTCGATGATTTGCCTTACTAATCAGATATGTTCTCCTTTCATCTCCTTGTGCATAACAGGGCGTTAGGTTCATCGACGATGCTTACCTCGCTGATATGCTGTCCGAGCTGACAAAGTGGATCGGCATGCACTTCTTACTCTTGATGCAGATATTTGATCCCCACAAAGGTTTGCTATTGTGCATTAAAGATTCAGTAGCTGATCTTTGACTATATATTATGCGTCTTCTCCATGTTTGATACATGATGATCCGCGCCATTTAGATCACCGTTGAACTGATGTATCATAGTAGAGATGTGTGGGTGCTTGGTCATGAGGAAATACAAATGCTTGCAGTATAAAAGCACATTCAAGGGCCAGTCGCAAAAAAGTTTCTGGGGACGCAAGCAATAGTATTTCAGAATCAAGGACCTGTTATGTTAGTTTTATATCAAAGTATATTTATGTTATTACATATTCCAATCATATATTTATTATTACCTGTTTGAATCTCCTAATGTGCTAGCTACATATTGATTTCATTCAATGCTTAATGAGCAATACATAATATGAAGTATATGCTACTTGATCTATTAGACAATAAATAATATAAATTGCAATTTTCTAGATCTTTTTGAACTATTGTATTTCTTTCATATATAATTATATTTTTACTCATATTTTGTTTACATGTTTTGTTCTCTTACTCTTCAAAGACTTGCAGTTTCTTGGAATCCAAATATAAGTGGATTTATAATTTATTTCACTTCTATCCCCTCTATCATTTTCAACTGCTTTTCATTTTCAGGCCCATAGACAGATTCTTTCTGATGGTGCTACTTGAACTTGAGATGTTGGCTGACGAACTTTTTATGAGTAGTCTGTAATGACTATCTTAGACTACTCTTCTTTGGGCTTGCAGCCTTGTAAATGTACATATCCTTAGGTAGAGATCCCGTGCTGATTACTTGAAAGAAGTTTGTTCTTTTCTTTTGTTTCTAAGTCAAGCTGCATTTTTGGCAATTCAATATTCTTCATGCTGTATCAACTCCATTTTCAGTCAAATCCAGGTCTTCGGCGCTTTACGAATGTCAGTAAAAATGTTGCTTATTGGAACTCGATAATGACTATTAATAGTGCATAGAATAAGGAGTAGCAACTTCATTACATGAAGGTTTCGTTAAAAAAAACTTCATTACAAGAAGGTAGAAAATTTATAGTCCTGAAGGTAGGTTGGCAGATCACTATATGTGATACTTTTCACTTTTGTTTACGTGCTTGTCAGAAGCATCCATGATATATTACAATGCTATTGTGTTTTCACTCTTCCTAATTGTTAGCTATTGTTAATTATTTTAATTTTCTACCACGGAGACACACAAGGGAAAAAATATGACTATGTAAATTTTAAAGAGGATATCTCTGCAAAGGGGTAAATTTGGTGGATCCATGCCTTCCATATTCTTGTGATAATGCTTTGCAAGTTAGCACCTGCTGTGAAATATATGAGTTTCTTATGATACCCTATCCACTTCTTTCTCCCATTTTTAAAAATGAGATCACATCTATATTTCACGCAATCACTGCTAGAAAATATTATGCACCGCAAACACATAATTTAAGAATGCTTAGGGTGTTCGCTAGGAAGTTTGTTCTGCCTGTTTGGGGAGATGAAATTTCCATCTTTTTGGAGCATATAAACATCTAGTTAGATCCAAGTCAAATGTTGTTGTTAACCTCATACTCAGATGGTCCTTTCTCTTACTTCTCTATTGCAAATGTGTTGTCTCCATAGAGTAATGTGTAATGCTATTTTTATATGCCCGAGTCAAATGTTGTTGTTAACCTCATACTAAGATGGTTATGTCTCTTCTCTATTGCAAATGTGTTGTCTTCATAGAGTGCTATGTAAAGACATTTTTCTGATTTGTTTTCTTTTAGAGAAGTATATATAGTGATGCTTAGGTTCTTTTATTTTTTTGTTTATTTCCGTGGTTGTATGGGCTACAGGGAGCAAATTACTCGCCTAATTGTCACCTGCAATTGTGCTACTGTTATTTTTTTTGTTAACTGGTAAGCTATAGAGTGATGTTTAGGATGTTTATTTTCTTTTTTGTTTTCTGCTATTCTTACTATTCTTGCTACTATCTTGACTCTACTAACAATAAAAGCCTGTGGCGTTTTTTTCTTTTAACAATATACGTATGTGGCATTTTTTGTTAACCGGTAAACTTATTTCTTTTTTTAACTGTATTTTCTTTGAATTGAATGTAATGCACCTTGTCTTTGTTCATGTACAATACTTCTGTAAGTTTAGCACTTCTTGGCACCTTTTAGTTGAACTAGAGCTATAGCAATACTTGTAAAATTCATATCTATTTCTTAGTTGATTTGTTATGAAAAAGCCTATGTTTTTCTTTTGTTGTCTCCGGGTTGAAGCTGTTACAGTTCATGCAACTTTATGTACAGGTGCATAGAGATGAAACTACTGGGAATATATTTAACCTGGTAACGGTGTACGGTGACGAGGGGATAATGTTAAAGATGAATTTGCCTGTTGGGTTGGAGAGAGTAGATGCTTACCGTGGGTTGAAGAAAGGCATCGCTTCAATCATTCTTTTTTTTTTCTATTTTGGCATTTCTTTGGTATGTCAAATTAGAAATGTTCTTTTACATACCGATGAAAAAAATATGTATAATTATCATCTTGTATTTATGAAGTGCAATGTTGTGGCTTATGTGAAAATCAAAATATTAGTGGTTTTCAAGCTTTTACTAAACGTTGAAGAAAGGCGTTGCTACTTTCATTTTATATTTTTAACCCATTATTTTAGGCAGTGTGGGTGAGACCTATTTTCATATACTTTATATTAAAATAAAATTTTTTAGCTCTACATGGTTGAATTGAATTTAATTATTCTAAATTAGTTAATTTTTATTTTTTCTTTTAATAGCATGTGCGTGCCGCACGTGCCAAAAGACTAGTATTGACAAAGGCATGTGAAATAAGATGTGTGACCAAAGCTATAGGTAGAAAGGTGAGCATCTACAATAAGATGATTTACTAGGGATGAGAAGAGGGGACGGAGGAGGATCGCAAACTCCTCCACATACGTGTACCTTTACAATTTTCCAATCAGTATAGGCATCGAAAATGTCGAAGCATGCCGGTGCACCAAGAGAACAATGGTTTCCAAGATATATAGTAGCCAGAAAGTGACATGAAAAGATACATCAAGAGCAAAAAAGAAAGTTAAGAAAAGTTTGGGTTTGACACCTTCGGCGCCACGTCCTATACACTTTGGATGCTTATTACTTACGTTCCGAGGGAGAATAATAAAGCAAACCGCTTTACCGTTTTCATGTTGCAAATGCGTGGTTTCAGAGAATTTGATCAGCGACCGAAGAAACGGCTATGGACAGGCAGGCAGGCTGTGCGTGTGTTGCTCGGATATGGATATAGGTTGCCGCGACATTCGTTCTGAAGATAATCATCCATATTGATGAAGATTACGGAGGCCGGCTTAGCCTGTCAGACAGCACGCTTCGCTTGCCGGCTTCCCGCAATGGTTGGAACGGAGTGCAAGCAAGGGGAAGGGATCAGTCAGGATCAAGGGAAAGTCGGAGCAGTTCCTGGGAGTTGAAGCGAGAGCGTGGCTGCCGGTGCGCGGGTGCGGAACCTGCAGGGAAGCGTGAAGCAGTGCCGGGAGGGATAATTTCCAAGAGACGCAACGAGTGTTGCATGCGGTAGTATGACGTCATCGTCACGGTGTCCGTGCTGAGTGCTGACCAACAACAGGAACGGGATTGCCCTGCCCTCTTGTACATTTACCCTACCTCTGTCGAGATCGTGTTTTTTTTATATGCTATTAATGTGCATTTACTGGTTGCTAATGCAGCCGTAAAAAGGATCTAACGTGCCGACTATGACAAAACACTAGCATACAAACGAGAAGTCGGCACCTAATCGATGGTAACAAATCATCGCCTTTACCGTATACAGACATAAAATCATCATCACGTAGCCATCATCTCCACAGAGAATTAGGAAAAGACGATCAACACCAAATCACACCCCTTCTAAAACCCGTACTGAAATATTCCCAAGAAACCTGACCCCATTCATCTTCCGCCGCAAAAATCCACGCAGCCTTTCAGTCCACGCTCTATAAAATCCGACCCAAGACCCAACTAAAGTGCTCGTGTCCTGCTTGATCCTCCCCCAGTCCCCCGCGCTGAGACGTGCGCAAACCAACACTGCAGCACTGCAGCAGCAGCGGCAGCAGGCCTAGAAAGCGACACGCCTCCACCGCCCCTGCTTCCTGCCTCCCTCCCATACCGCCTCGGCGTCTCCTGCAGTCCTGCCCCGAGCGGACGCGGCCAAACAAGCAGTCTCCCAAGGCCCAAAGCGTCTCGCCACCTTGAAGCAAGCGTCCGTTCCGTTCCATTGAGCGGAGATGGTGGCGGCGGCGGCGCTGGACGCAATGGCGGGGACGCGGTGGGGGCGGTGGCTGGGGCTCGTGACTGCGGTGTGGGTGCAGTGCATCTCCGGCAACAACTACACCTTCTCCAACTACTCGGACGCGCTCAAGACGCTGATGGGCCTGACGCAGCTGCAGCTCAACGGGCTCTCCGTCGCCAAGGACGTCGGCAAGGCGTTCGGCCTCCTGGCGGGTCTCGCCTCCGACCGCGTCCCCACCTGGCTCCTCCTCGCCATCGGCTCCCTCGAGGGCCTCCTCGGCTACGGCGCGCAGTGGATGGTCGTGTCCGGCTCCGTCCCGCCGCTCCCGTACTGGCAGATGTGCGTCTTCCTCTGCCTCGGCGGCAACAGCACCACCTGGATGAACACCGCCGTGCTCGTCACCTGCATCCGCAACTTCCGCCGCAGCAGGGGCCCCGTCTCCGGCCTCCTCAAGGGCTACGTCGGCCTCAGCACCGCCATCTTCACCGACGTCTGCTCCGCGCTCTTCGCCGACGACCCCGCCTCGTTCCTCGTCATGCTCGCCGTCGTCCCCGCCTCCGTCTGCGCCCTCGCCATGGTGTTCCTCCGCGAGGGCCCCGCCGGGGGCGACGGCGGCGAGGAGGAAGACGCCCGCTGCTTCGCCGCGATCAACGCGCTCGCCGTGGCCATCGCGCTCTACCTCCTCGCCGCGGACCTCACCGGCGTCGGCGGCGGCGGCGGGGTCGTCTCGGCCGTGTTCGTGGCCGTGCTCCTGGTCCTCCTCGCGTCCCCGGGCGCCGTGCCGGCGATCCTGGCGTGGAAATCGTGGGTGAAGGCTCGCAAGGCCGCGAACGCCGACCTCGAGGAGGCCGAGGCGGACTCCATGGCGGCCGCGCCGCTCCTCGTCGCGGTGGGGAAGGCGGCGGCGGGGAGGGAAGGGGACGAGGAGGCGCGCGCGCCCGGGGGGAGGCCGCGGCTCGGGGAGGAGCACACGATCGCGGAGGCGCTGACGTCGCCGGACTTCTGGGTGATGTTCGCGTCGTTCCTGATGGGCGTGGGCACGGGGCTGGCCGTGATGAACAACCTGGGGCAGATGGGCGTCGCCATGGGCTACGCCGACGTCTCCCTCTTCGTCTCCATGACCAGCATCTGGGGATTCTTCGGCCGCATCGCATCCGGAACCATCTCCGAGCACTTCATCAAGTACGTCATCTACTTCCTCCCATGCATCTCAATATACGCTGAATTGACATGGAATCGTTGAACTCGAAATTCTTCGCGAAAGAATGGGATAAGATCACGATCGTAGATTTGTAGAACTGGAAATGGGAATAGAAATTCCCCACGCCTTTGTTCGTCGTCGCTCCGTACTACGGAGTCTAGACGGTGCCTCGGTGTTGGATCGTGTGGGTTCCACCATGAAAGGTCAATGTCCGAGTGACTCATGTCGTGGTCTCGGTGAGTCGTGGCTGGCTTAGCTCCCAACTATTCCAACTTTTCACTATTCCCCGCAAAAACATGTTTTCCAACGAATGCTACAATATTTTTTTCTACAATTTAAACACAGAGAAAAAATCAACACGGTCACTTACCTTTACCTGCTACCATGGAGAATGCTACCGTGTTTTTTTCTATAATCAACATGGTCATTTTCCCACTCACAAAAACATGTTTCCAGCAAATGCTACAGTATTTTTTTTCTACCATCTAAAGAAGAAGGCATGGTTAGTGCTGCAGCCATGGAGCACCTTCTGTGACGGAGAGAACTAGGAAGAATTTAAGCACTTTGATTAAGGTTCGGCGGACCACCATTGTTATTCAACGAGTTTGCGTTTGTTGCTTTGTTTATCTCCAAGTTGGTGTCATTATTTACATCTTGCCATTGGAATGGTCACAGTGCTGCGTTAAAAGCAATTACGTGCGTGACGGTGAAAACAAGCAACTGATGGTTCTAGGCGGGCGGTGGCAAATGAATAAATTAACTGATTGCTGCATTAGTTTAAGCGCATGCCGTTCTCCTATGATAGTGCCACAGCGCCTTATGCGTCGATTGATGCGCCTGCTTCTTCCTCTGGGATACTGCGTGGCAAACCCTTTTCTCCATGCCAGTTCCAGACTTCCAGCTCCCTCCCTTATTTTCTCTCAAAAATTAAAATATCTTTCCAAAATATTGTTCCAGACACTTCGGTCGACATGTTAGATTCTGTATTCGGTAGCGTTTCAGGGAGATAGCGCCAGCCCGGGTCATCATGGTTATAGTAGAAAAGAAGGAACATTGCTTACTTTTCCAAATTGACATTTCTACGGGACTGTCGAAGTGTCGATTTCGTTCCGATGAAGTGGACGCATGTGTGTTCAACTGCTTGTTAACGTCGTTGCTCGATCGTTTTGATTCTGTCTGTCTCTGACCACCTGAATGTTCGTTCAATTTCGATCTGTTCAGGACAAGGGCGATCCCTCGCCCCCTATGGAACGCGGCGTCGCAGGTGCTGATGGCCGCGGGCTACATCGTGATGGCGCTGGCCATGCCGGGCTCCCTCTTCGTCGGCTCGGTGGTGGTGGGCGCCTGCTACGGCGTCCGGCTGGCGGTGACGGTGCCCACGGCGTCCGAGCTGTTCGGGCTCAAGTACTACGGCCTCATCTACAACATCCTCATCCTCAACCTGCCGCTGGGCTCCTTCCTCTTCTCGGGCCTCCTGGCGGGGCTCCTCTACGACGCCGAGGCCACACCGGTGCCCGGCGGCGGCAACACCTGCGTCGGCGCCCACTGCTACCGCCTCGTGTTCCTCGTCATGGCCGCCGCCTGCGCCGTCGGGTTCGGCCTCGACGTCCTGCTCTGCGTCAGGACGAAGCGGGTGTACGCCAAGATCCACCAGAGCAAGCTGGCGAGGAGCTCGGCCGTGGTGCAGAGGGTGAGCTAGCTAGTAGCCTCGCTGATTCCGTGGAAGATAGAGGGAAGGGAACGCACGCATCGATCGCGCCATGCATTTAGTGTCTGGGGTTTGCTTACAGGCCCTGTAAATTTGTGTGTGAAGGGAAGGGGATTCTTCGTGCTTTGATTCTTTGGGTAACGTGGATGGATCGATTCGAATTGCCTGGCAATGCCCGACCAGCGTGGCACCTGGTTACAAGTGTTTCTTGCTAAGTGTGTAGTATTGTATTACCGGAGTACAGTGGTGGAGGGGGCTACAATTTTTTGTTGGTTCCCAGTCAGTTCGTAGTGGCGTGTGTCGTAAAGAGTGTACTGTACCCTAAAAAAACTAGGCATATGGCCCGCAAATAGCGTGGGTACCTAGTTTTTTATGGCTTTTTTTGAATTATATTTGACACATATTGTTTGAGTTATTGATACTATTAGATCCACAAGATTGGAGTGTCCAAGTTTCTCTCCCTTTTTTTAAATTAACGTGGAAATTTCTTATTTCAATTCCTGTGGCAAATATTTTCATATTTTGCTGCTAACTTAACATCATAATAATGAAATATATACTTTTTATTATTTTTATTTCAAATTTAGGTATTTATTAATAATATTTGTTAATTGGCATGAATTCTTTTTTTAAATACTTTGCTTTCGTCATCCCACCCTACTTCCACGGTTGCAGCCCTAGCGTCGCAGCCGCTGGTGATGGCATATGGCATGAGAGTGTCCCTGTTAGGCGGAAAGCAGGTGCGCAAGAAGGCGCTAGTCAATGTCATCTCTACCACGGGCGCCCTCACCACCGCAACCCAATACCGATGATGGGGCGTCTTCTTCATTTTCCTGTCGAGGAGGCACTTGGTAGCTTTATGTCTTATGAATCATATCGGTAACAATCATTTTTAACATGAGGGAATTAATAGGGCTAATTAATAACAACAAACATTTTTTTCCTACATGTACATGTAGGTCCTCTCAAGTTGTAATTCAATTTACGCATACACTCACTCATCTAGTTTATTAATAACATCAAATAATTTGTTTTTTTCCTACAGATATATATATGTGTAGGTCATCCTAGTTGTTATTCATTTTATGCATACAGGCACGCACTCACAGTTTATTCGCTCACATGGCATTTTATTTGCTCATATGGGCAACAGCTCCGTAGATCCTTTTAAACTACATCTAAAATAAGTAATTTATCTTTGTTTGTGATCTAAGTATATTATTCAAGGCTATATCCCCTTTTGTGCATACCTATTTTTCTTCATGGCAAACATTAAGTTAATTTATCTTTGTTTGTGATCTAAGTATATTATTCAAGGCTATATCCCCTTTTGTGCATACATACCATTCTTCATCAAATGTTTTATTTTACAAAAGGTATCCTTTGAATGTTCTTTAAACAATGTCTTGATGCATTATTTTTAATACCTGATCCACTTTTAATCTTACATAAATTTGTATATAGTGAGCCAAAAAACAAAGAACCGCAGTTGTTCATCCAGGCATAGTGTTATGTAGTGCCTACATGGGTGGTGGACAGTGGTCCCCAGTCCGCTGATCAGGGTAGGCAGTGCTGCCTAGTTGAAGGCTTGAAGCACACACACTTGCTTTGTGTCAAATACAACTACGGTAGGTCGGTAGCGGAGGCGGCTGGCAGGCCCTGGGTCTCTGCGCCACTGAGCCATAGACGCCATAGACAGTAAAAAGACATGAGTTTCATTGATCATTCCTTGCCACAATGTTCTCTGCGCTACTGAGGCATCAGTTCAAAATTCAATACTCTTCCAGCATGATGTCTTCCTCAGCCCTCCCCCAAAATCTCTGGGTTGGCGTCTCTTTTATTGATCTTTTCTTGCCGCAAGTAGGCATGGCAACAAAGATGACATCGAATTTTGCTTCTTTTGCTGTGAATTCCCAAATTCAATAATTGAATAATTTTATTGCTTTCTAACATGCATAGAAATAAAACTGTTGGTGTATGTGTTTGATACGGACTCCATGTTTATAATACAATCCAAGGTATTTTTCTTTCCTAATAATTTCACATGACCTCTCTCCTTTAATAGGTTCACGCATAGAGAGCGATGGTTTTATACATATATAATTATTTAATAGTTGAAAGGAAAAATATTATTGGCATATTTATTGACAAAAATATATATGATGTTTTTACTATTATCTAAATATTGTTTACTCTTTATTTTTGGATGACATGTGGTTAGAATTAAACATGGATTAGTCTTTACCGTGTCTAACCATGTATGTCCGTTTTGCTTTGTATTTTCCATTCTCTGATCTGTAATGGACGCCAAATATATTTAGTATGGAATTTGCATGTGTCTCACGTATGTGCAAGTATACGTCCTTGCCTTTGGCATGGACTCATATACTTGTTTCCTATCACGTATGTAGAAGTATATGTCATGTATGGACTCTGTGTTTCTCAATAAGAAAGATGGAAATACGTGTATGGACTCTTAAAAAACAGTTGTATCTTGAATCATAGTTTGTACTCATGGAATCTTTAGTTTATAAAATCAATGGTCTTTTATTTTTCATAGAATAATATACACCGTTAGATGTTCATTAAATCCGACGGTCCGAATCCTTCTCTTTTTTCCGATTAACGTGGGAATTTCTTGACCCTCTCGGCGAACGTGGTGGCTTCTTTTTTTTCTTCAAGTAATAATATAACTAGGATGGTGGCCCGCGCAAATAGCGCGGGTAGCTAGTGTTTTTTACGTAACTTTTCAAATTAAAAATAGTAGTATAGAATTTCTTTTACTCATGCAATTTAGATTTTTTTCTTGTAATATCCATAACAACATTTTTTAAATTTTATATAAGACCAAGTAAACTAATGCTTTTTTTATTTTTTTAAATTTTGGTTCAGTATAATAATCGACTCAATTGATTAAATCTAAAGCTTCTCACATTTTTTCATTGTATACGGCCTTGCCTTATTTGAACCAATTACAATTGTTTGGTTGCATTATAGCCTCAATAAATTGTCATCTGTTTATTTAATTTTATGCACATCAGGTCCATGTAATATTTAAAAGTGCCTCAACCCAGCGAACTGAGCTCTAGCTCAGCTGGCAAGGTTCCTTGTGGTGGAACCAGCCCCCCAGGGTTCGAGTCCTCGACTCCACACTGGTGCTCGCATTTTCCTGGATTTATTCCAGGATTTACCGGCGCTATTCTTTCAGTGGTAGGCGACGTGCCGTCGATAGCGAGGCACCGTCGCCGTCGATAGCGAGGCGCCTGTGGTGACTTCGTTAATTTGGAGGATTTGCGGCGAGGCGCTTGTGGTGACTTTGTTAATTTGGACGTCTGTGGTGACTTCGTTAATTTGGAGGATTTGCCGGCCCAGTCTTTCGGAGGTGCTCATAGGGGTAGGGTTGCTAGTATGCTGCGTGTTTGCTGCGTGTTTGTAAGCATTTGCGTCTGTACTTTGTGATTCGCAAAAAAAAAAAGTGCCCCAACCCATACATATTTTCCTAACCGATAAAACCTATTGATGCCACGTTTGGGTTTTGACCGTTTTAGCTTCGTTTTTCTGTCGCCGATTCTTTATCGACGGCCAGTTGCGAAGTAAACGTCGATCTGCAAACAATCAAATCAACGACTTTGTTTTTTGGGTGTAATGACAATAAAAAATACATATTTCATCTCCTTTGCCCTTGGTCATGCCATGTGTAGATTAATAATTAAATAAGTAGAAATTATAGTTCACCATGCTGTGTCGAAGCCTTCAAGGTTGCACCGCATGAACAATTTATTTCTTTATTGTTTTTATTTGATCTAATGAAAATCAGGTTACCATATAGAAGTCCCTTACCCTACTTTGTGTCGTATTAGACATGGTATGTTGTACCGTATTAGATATGGTCAGACTCTTTACGTTGCCTATTTGTTGGTCATATTAAACATCGTCTAGTCAGACTACTTTATTGTTATTTGTATTGAACATGGACTCTTTAGATTACTATGAGCCGTTAGATCTTCATAAAATCCAACGGTCCGAATCCTTCTCTTTTTTTTCCGATTAACGTGGGAATTTCTTGACCCTCTCGGCGAACGTGGTTTTGGTTCAGTATAATAATCGACTCAATTGATTAAATCTAAAGCTTCTCACATTTTTTTCATTGTATACGGCCTTGCCTTATTTGAACCAATTACAATTGTTCGGTTGCATTATAGCCTCAATAAATTGTCATCTGTTTATTTAATTTTATGCACATAAGGTCCATGTAATATTTTAAAGTGCCTCAACCCATACATATTTGCCTAACCGATAACATAAGTATCTCTCACTCTATTGTTTTTTTTCTTGTTTTACTTTTTGTATGAGACCAAATCATACTGATTTTTATATTTATATATATATATATATTGAAATTTTGGTTTAGTGTAATATCGATTCAACTGATTAACTCTAAAGCATTCCACAGTTTTTTTTCATTATATGCATCTTTGTTATATTTGGCCTTATTTAGTCCAATTTTAATTTGTTGGTTGCATTGTAGGCCCAAACCTTGTTTCATGCATCTCTCTCGGTTGTTTATTTAATTTTACTTACATCTGGTCCAGGTAATATTTTGAAGTGGCTCGATCCAATGCATAATTTGCCTAACCGGTAACATAAGCGTATCTCTCTCTCTCTCTCTCTCTCTCTCTCCTACGCAAATGGATATGGAGATTCCATGTATTGAGCTTTGCGCATGGAAATATGAGTCGAACTGAATTTGCTGACCGAAAACATGCATATATATATATATGGAAATCATAATTCATACCTAATAGAAAACCAACCAACCTTGATAGAAAACTAATAATTTTAACTTGAATATTTTTTTCTAATTAGTGTGTTGCTATATAGGTTCTCCTTTTATATTCATATAGCGCATGTAGCTAGTTTTTTCATCATAATATTTAGATTTGTAATTGTATTTTTTTCAAATTAATTTATGCATTATTATTTTTAATCATCATATTATATGTTATATAGCAGTTTATTTTGACATCATATTAATAATATTTAGACATGAATTCATAACTGTCTACAATTACTTTTCATGCATGTTCTGATGTGGTTGTTTTGACTAATTGTATTTGATATAGGCTATATCCATTTTAATTATTAAATAATTGAAATATATTTTGGATAGACTCTCTAATTTGCTTTCCAAATTATTTTAATGATGTTTGGTGTAAACCATCTAACTATTTCACATCCTGAATTATTTATACATCAACTACTGTTATCTTATTTCCAAGTTAGTTGTAAATTAATCTTTTTTACATTGGCCCATGGTCAACTACTTTATTATTTTAAATTTCAAGTTTAACTTATTATTATTCATATGCACTCCTTGTCTACTTTTGATTTTGTTATTCATATGCCATGTGTAGATTAATAATTAAATAAGTAGAAATTATAGTTCACCATGCTGTGTCGAAGCCTTCAAGGTTGCACCGCATGAACAATTTATTTCTTTATTGTTTTTATTTGATCTAATGAAAATCAGGTTACCATATAGAAGTCCCTTACCCTACTTTGTGTAGTATTAGACATGGTATGTTGTACCGTATTAGATATGGTCAGACTCTTTACATTGCCTATTTGTTGGTCATATTAAACATCGTCTAGTCAGACTACTTTATTGTTATTTGTATTGAACATGGACTCTTTAGATTACTATGAGCCGTTAGATCTTCATAAAATCCAACGGTTCGAATCCTTCTATTTTTTTCCGATTAACGTGGGAATTTCTTAGCCCTCTCGGCGAACGTGGTGGCTCTTTTTTTCTTCAAGTAATAATATAACTAGGCCGGTGACCCGCACAGATAGCGCGGGTAGCTAGTTTTTTTTTGTTTTTTTTTTCCAATATACTATTTTCTTCCTTGAGTTTGACTATATCATCCTCGATTTTTTTACTACCCACATGCACAACTTAGTTCTCTCTCAGTGACCTCTACCATCACCAGCAGGACTTCCTGACGTCATCATGATGTTATTGTTAGCGATCACCTTACCAATGCTTCATATGTGTTAAGTCCAGTGCTGTGTCGTTTTAGGGAGAAAAATAAGCAAATGCAACTATGGTTCGATAGGTATTTTGCTGAGTTGGGTTAATGGGCCAAAAAAATATTAAGGTACTTTTTTTATGAGGATGTTTTCTCCCGTCAAGAAACAGATGGAGACTACTGGTATGAAGAAGATCGGAGTGTGTAAACCTATCGTTGCCCATAGATTCTACCGCCTATCCTAACTTCATAGCTCCACCCTGCCACCAACTCTACTTGTGTTCCTGCCTAGTGCCTCTGTATGTAATTTTTTTTGCTCACTCCCGTGTTTGACCATCTTCATCGGCTACCATACTTGATTTATCTCTATATCCATCAACCACGCTCTTGATCTCCCGTTCCGCGGCTCCATTTGTTTCGTTTGCTACCATAGCTAGCTTGTATGGAGAAGAGACAGATGAAGAGTATACCTTTTCAATCTAGACGTTGGGGAACCCAATCCGTTGTGATAACTTCTGATTGATCTATAGATACCTTTAGCCACCATTTTAGCTTTGTGTCTCTATGTTTTAGTCTGATTACTCATGCTTCACGATTATGCTAGATAGGGGTAGGTCAGACCTCACCGTGCCTTGTAATTCTTCACTCGTTAAAAGAAAGAAACATAGCTGATCCAAAGTCCTGGCTATGTCACCAATCTGATATCTCTGTGAGCACTGGATGGTTGAGGACCAGTGGTGGTCGCTCTGAGATGATGAGTGATTGACAACCGTCGTATGTGATGTGCTCTTGGCTTTGATGTGCAGGTGTAGGATGCGACGTGGCGGTCAACGGTGCGTGGTGAAGGTCAGGCGCGAAAGGTCACGCCGATGGACCGTGGTGAAGGCTGAGCGTGAGTAGGCTTGGGCCGTGGAGGACAAGCGAAAGGTTCAGACCGAAGGACCAAGACGGTGAAGGGTGACACGAGTAGGCTTGGGCCGAGGGACCCAAGGATACCGGGCGGAGTCACGGGCGGCTCGCATGGTGCACGGACGAGCAAGAGTACATGGTGAAGATGGCGTCGATCAAGTCAAGAAGGATGGCGATGGCGAGCGTCGAGTAGGCTTGCCGTTGCGGCGGAGGCGTGAAAGAGCTCGACGGCGTCGTGGCACTTGGCGGAGGCCGGACACGCATCTACACCAAGGGTTTGACCGGTTTTGCCTCAAAACCGGGGCTTCGGCAAGTCGTGTGGCGACTAGCTGAGGGGTTTCAGAGGGTTTTCCACAAAACCACCATGGAGGCAGGTTTGACTGGTTTGGGTCTCAAAACCAGGGCTTCGTCACGGCGTGCGGCGTCGGATGGAAGGGTTTCGGTGGTTTGGCCACAAAACCACCCAGGTGGAGGGTTTTCCGGTTTGGGCCTCAAAACCGGGGGCGAGTCCGGTGCAGTCGGCCAGCGTCGGATCGGAGGACGCGTGGCATCATCGCGAAGCTTGCGTCGAGGCGAAGCAAAGTCGTGAAGGCGTCGGGTCCGTCCGATGAACCGAGAAAATGTTGGACGGTTTTATCCCTAAGGAGTATTTGGGTTGTGTGCTTCATGAAGGACATTCTGGTCATTTTTCTGGGTGTATATATATATGTAAAGTGGCTGTTTGGGCAGGGATCTCTTGGGCTTAGAAGGTGGGCAGGGCTTAGAAGGTGGATGTATCTGGTTTGGTTAGTGAGAGTGCTTTTCTATGGTTTGAGAGGAAGAGAGATAAGAGACTCTTTGTGTTGAGCTTTTAGCCATCCTAGTTTGTATTTGTGCAAGGATTGGCCTGTAACCGTACCTTTGGAGTGAATCAAATCATCTATTTGGTGTCTAATCTTTTTATCCCGAATTTATCATTTTCGGTGTATTTTCGGAGCTATTTTTGGGATTTTTCGTTCGTGTAATTTAGCTGCGAAATTCGTGAAATTTGTTGGAGGTCTTTGTTGCTAGGATCCTTGTGAGCAATCTTGACGTGATCCTCCTTCAAATCTCTCACGGATTTGGCTTTAATTTGAGTTTTTCCTAATTTTGTAGTTCATGGTAGGGTTTCGGAAATTCCTAAAATTCAAGAGCTTTATTTGATGTTTTTCGAATCCCTTCGTAGATCTGTTAGAGGTAGTTGGTGCGCATTGTTAAGTTTTGAGGAAGTAATTTGGCCTTGAAGTTCCGTTGTTCTTCGTGCTCGTCGTCTGCTCTCTCTGTGTTCTTGCAGCGTCGGTGTTGGCACGAGAGCGCACGGGAGAGAGCAGCCTCAGGCGCGCACGCGAGGCCCAGCAGCGCACGCGGCCCAGCCTGCACGGGCACGCTGACTGCTCGCGTGCCGCGTGCGACGGGGGAGACAGGCCGGCTTGCTGGCTCGTTGACACCGGCAGGCGTGGCAGCCCAGCTCGCACGGCTGCAGCAAGCAAGCGCGTGGGCAGCAGGCAGCCAGCAAGCAGGCCCAAGCAGCTGCCTTGCACGGCCAGGAGCGGTTCAGGTAGGCTGCTGACCAGCAGCACTGTGAGCAGCAGCCAAGCAGCCTAGCGCTCCTGCAGATCGGCAACACAGCAACCAGCGGCGGCAACAGCAAGCACACGCACGTCGTCAGTTCAGTAGCAAGAGGCGGCACAGTGACCCAGCTGCCTGAACGCGAGCACGCAAGAGCAAACAACCCAGCATACACGTGCTCGTTCAGGTTTGTGCAGGTAACAATATTCATTTCCTTGCTCCTGTGTTAATCAGCTTGCCATCATTATGTGTTTGCTAATCATTGGCTAATAATTGTGAGTGCTATATTAATTTATTCAGCTATCGAGTGAAGTAGCTTTGGTCATTTTTAATGGCACTTGCTTGTTTTAGCCGACAGCTTGAGGACTTGATTAGCTTGTTTACTGAATGATCTTGAGCTCATATTGTTCGCCTCCTGAGCTGATAAATGTTTGTAAGCGACGAGCTCATCTAGTTGTTAATTAATTCTAGCATGCTTTGTTGCGGTAAAGCTTCTGTGGTGTGTTAGCTAAACGACCTTGCAAATTTGTCAGAGCCTTTTTGTCGCTTCCGCATTACTCTGAGAAATTTGTTTTGTCGTGTGATTTCCTAGTCATTCCTAGGGTGAGCTTTTCACTAGTTGACTTATGTCATCTTGACGACTAGAAGAGATGTGTATGTGGGTGGCAATCGGGACATAGGCCTAGTTTACTATCGGAAAATTTTTTTTAAGGGCTCCCCTTCACCCCCCTCTGGTCGCCCAGTCCGGTCCCACAATGGTTCATGACTCCACCCCCCATGCAGCGACATTAAAAATTTTGTTATTTTTCATCAGCATAATGGTCCAACGAAAAAATTCAAAAAATATTTATTAGACTTATTTGATATGAACTCTTAAGCCTAGTCTATTGTTAGTCTTATTATTAGACATAAATTCATTGATCTAGTCTGTCGTGTTCGGCATGGACTCTTTAGCCTAGTCTATTGCTAGTCGTATTAGATATGGACTCTTTGGACTACAATAACATGCATTACTTTAGTTGAAAAATATATTCTAAAATGTTTGTGTCTATCTTTTAATTTATTGTCATGACATATATTATATGCGCTAACATGAATTTATGACTACTTTAAACTATTAGTAGTCTATATATGAACTATTTGGTTCATTTCTAATTTCTCTATTTATTAATTTCGAAAATAAATATTTATAAGTTGTATTCTATACGCACTGTTAGCGTTATGTAGACTGCAACCATCCAAATTTGTCTTTTTTTTCATTGTCTTTTTTAGCCATGCAAAAAGGAGATGGTGATTCGTAAAAAAAACTTTCTTCATGACTGTATTGATTTCGGGCTGGGAATCAACTAGGCCCGAAATCAACTCTCCTCATGTTCAAGGCGCAGGAACCAAACCCTACCTCTCACCATCGGGATTCAATCCCAGCGGCGCCCGACGCGATGCGGCGCAACCCGAAGCTGGTGTCCCGTGAGGCGGCGAGGCGGCGGCGCGAGCTGGCCTCCTAGCAGCGCGAGGTGACCTCGTGGCGACGCAACACATCCCTGACGGCGATGGCAACCACCTCTCAGGCCTCGTCCGCAGTCTCCGCCGCCTTCCCGCAAGTAAGCGTCGGCCTCTCTTCCTTCCCCTTTCCCATCCTCGTGTTTCTTGTTCTTGATTTGATGTCGCCGAGCAGTGGCCGAGAGCTGAGATCCGTGCCTTCCGCTGAGCGATGGAGACTGCCCTACTGCGCTGGTGACTTGCTCAGGCGCTCAAGCTACGCGATGCCGGCCATCCAGCAGAGCAGCTGTCCTGCACTCCTGCTTCCATCGATCTGCAGCCGCATCCAAGAACACCACAAACACAACACCAGACACCACTCGCTAGTATCCCATAGGCCACACCTTTTCTTTCCCCAAATTAAGAACACATCAAGCTAGCAGCATGGTTCCATATCCCGTAGGCCACACCCTTTCTTTCCCCAAATTAAGAACACATCAAAGTAGCAGTATGCGCTCCACTCCGATCTTGCTCAAGGCCACGTCCATCCCCAGATCTTGCTCAAGGCCACGTCCATCCCCAGGTTTCCAACACCAGAACCTCTTGATGTTCTTGATGGGATCTTGTTAATTAACGAAAGTGCTTGTAAATGTTGATATGTTGTTGCAAGAGGACTTAGGCTACAGCTCCCAGCAATAATACAGCTCGTGCAGACGGGCTGCATAGCTTGCCGCCGCTGGACGAGACAAAACGGAGGACAAGCAAAGCTAGGTTCCAAAAACGGCACTTCAGGCACGAGCTGACCGACATATCTATTCTCATTGTCGATTCATTTCCATACACGCAACCAGCAAATGCCACTAGAACCGATTTTCCTATGACACAAGATGCAACGATAACCAAATCCGTTGGTATTTATTTTCCTGCAAAGGGGCAGTCGAATAATCTATGCCCCAACCGGGCTGATTATGGTGTTTAATTTTTCTCAGAAATGAAATGATTTTATTTTCAGAATGAAAGGTAGCTTGTGGTGTAAAGTATTGTTCTAGGTGTGCTATGTGCTTGTGGTCTATCTTTCTTTCTTTTATATCTGAGTAATAGTCGTTGTGTTCAGAGCTATCAAGTACCTTTTATATCTGAGCCGTCAAGTACCTTTATTTCTTGGTATTTCATGCATATGCAGTCTGATGTGTTCTTGAAGCTAGGCATTAAACACCTTAATCTGCACTACAACGTTTTATCTGTTGTTTGCAACGTTTCTTGCATATCTTACTGTCATTTTTGTACTCAAAGAACATGCTAACAGTTTTGTTACACGTTGTGCCGTTGCTTTTTGTGTGTGTAGGTCTTGGAAGAACAGCAGTGAGTTCAGTATCAGCTTGCAGAGGTAATAGCTCTTTTTCCTTGACTTGATTTGGATTACATTGCTGTAAGTAATTGCATTTTAGGACTTGACAACTAGTGTGCTGCATGCTGCCACCTCAATTTCAGCCTGTTAGCCTATTGTTTCTCAACCTTGCTGCTAATTTTAGTCTCAATATGTTGTATACTTGCAGTGAGTTTGCTGCAAGTATTGCATTCTAGGACTGCAAGACTACCTTCCTGTTAATTTCATCATGTCAGCCTTTTGTTTCTGAACCTTGTTGTTAATTTCAACATTTGCATGCAGGTATGGAAAGTGGTGTCGGTGGTGCTTGTACAGAGGAGTGACTAGAAGCTATAAATGTAGAAGCAGAACTGCTTTTAGACATGTTATTTAAATTATTTTTAACTGCATGCAACTTATGTACTTGATGAGACCTGGATATGGATTTATGCTTAGAGCCATACATGGTCTTGGTTGTTACTAAGTTGTCCTTCAAATGGTAGTCTGCAATATGTACTTATCCTAAGCATATGTGCTTGTTTTAAATCTCAAATCATAGTGTGTTAATTTGGTGAACAAAATCATACTCTTGTTTACATCTATGTAGATATAATTTTTAGATATTTTGACAAGTGGCCAATGAAGCTTAGTTTCTCTGCAGCCGATGGTTTTTATCCTATGCAACCGAACATGACACCCTTTTTTAATACTGGCCTGGAACGGCCAATCGCCAGTATCCATTGGCATGCCAGGATCCACTGGATCCTGACCGGGCATGGATTCTGGCCTGACTTCAATCCTGTGAAAACGAACGAGTCCTAACGGTGGTCTATTAACTATTACCCCTCAATAGTTGGGCAATTGAACTTAGTAATTTCAGATAGGGCACATCAATGGCACCTCACCATAAAGCACATGCCGAAACGGCATACATCATTGAAATCCTTGGAGATACTTTCATCTGATTTAACACTGAGAATGCAATAAGTGGGAAATAGATAATGACAAGTTTGTAAGTATACAGTCTTTTTTTTAAAAAATATATTTATCTGCTCTCCCTTTTGAGCATTAGCTATTTCTGTAGTTGGGAAACATACGACCAAACTTGATTCTATATGACTTATGAGGAACTGAGGGACTTGAAGGTTCCAATGTTAGTGCTTAATATACATGTCTGATGTATGGATGCTGATTCTCTCCATCTTGCTGAATTGCTAATGCTCTTTGCTTCACGAGGAATTTGATGTATATATAACAGTGTAAGGACACCTGTACAAGGGTTTTCTTTGGCAAAAGGTGAGTGAACTTTACAAAAAAAAATCTTAACATGTCACTGTTGTATAATATGTACTACTTAGTTTTCAATTCGTTAATGCAGGTATACTTGTGACATTCTTGACTAATCCCTACACAGCTAGATATTTCTAGCAAGAAGAAGACAGGTGTCGTCTACTGTAACATCACAGCGCATATTCCTCCTAGTTTGATATTTGTTGATGGTTAACTGTAAAGATATAAATGGAAACATACAGGTGGGGTTTGCCTTGTAGAACTGCAAAAGCCAGAAAAGGAAAAAAGATGCTCGCAAGTGCAGTGTAGCTGAAGATGCAATGTTGTTTCATTGTTTGTAAGGAGATTCGATTTAGGCATCAACATGTCAAGCTGAGGCTCCTTAAAAGGAACCAGAAAACTAAGGGTCAATTTTTTTTTTCTGGGACCAATAATACTGTCCGTCTATGATTGACTCCATAGGCTTTTTCTAACAGCGCTGAATGGACACTAATAAAAAAGAATGCATGGGACAGCTAGCATTGTTCTGTTGATACTTTAGAACGAATGTCAGTATCACCTCTTCTGTTATGAAAATTGCTTTCGCCAAAATTGAGATAGAAATAGAATGGCATTCAGTAATACTTGCACTGACTCTGAATGGAATCTACTATTTGCATTTGTGTGTTTAATATGTACAGTTCGGCTTTGATGTGAGGACTTTGGCAACTACGAAATAAGCTAGTTTTTCAGCAGGGTTCCTGGGAGAATATGTTGGATGTTGAAAATCCGGCATTGCTGTGCCTGGAGCGCCGCAAGCAGTTGTTTTCGGCTTTCCACAATGGAGGGAGGACCTTCAACAAGCACCAGAGTCCAGAGCGGCGTTTATGGGAGGGGTGGTGCTTGGTTATGACTGTATGAGTGACAGCGTGCTACTGAAGGCACTGCCGAAGGCCGGGGGACTGGAGAATATTGGGTGCGTTCGCAGAAGCTGCATCAGCCTGCTACGTGTGTCGATCTTCCCCCTGCCACTATCTGGTGTTGTGCCGGATTTTTGCCAGGCATAAGCTTTTTTGGCACTTTGTATGTGATCTCTGTAACGTAAAAAGGTGATCGGATCAGCTCGATCCTAACTCTAAACTTAACTCTGGATGTAAAAATTCTGTGTCCTGATTTGCAATGCATATGGACGGGGTGCCCGGTCTCTGACTCTGAACATGTACAATCTTCCATTTTACCCATAAAGCACACTAAGCAAAAGCCACTAGCATTTTCTGCTCTGAAGATGGAAAAAAGAACAGAAAAAGGTACTGTTCCTGCACTATGATTCTGTTGACATTTCTAACTAACTATTTTTTTTCCTTTCCTCGAGATTTAATTGTAGCATAAAATGAAGTTCAACAGGCGTCAGCTCAAATGCTCTAGCAACAACTTTATCCAAAAGTTTTTTTTTCGTGGTTAATAAAAGGTTCTTGAGTTTTCAAGATGACTCTGCCACCGGCTCCTTTTGCTTACTTCGTCACATTTTCAGTAATTTTGTCGTGCTGTTTTAATATGTTCTTTTAGCCTTTGGTTGCCCTTCTTACTTTGCATCTTTCTCTATCCATGCAAAATCCTTTTTTAATGTAGCACTTATCTTGTAGGCAGGCCCTAAGGCCATTCCCAATCCAGGACACCATTTATGTCCATATATCCATGTCAACTAGACACTACACATAGAAACCACATTCACAATGCATAGTTTCCTGGAAATAAGTTACCACCCAATCATATATCTTCTCTCCCTATCATCTTGTTTTCTTTCTTGGTTCTTGTGTAGACATGGTTTCTCATGCAAGGCACCATGTCATTCTCTCCCCTCTTTAATTGCTCTGCCATATCATCAAATTGCTTACGTGGTATTCTATTTAATGCCATGGACACCATCCTAATCATTGGGTTGTGGTGGCCTGATGAGGTCTAGGTCTATCTAACTGTTTTGGCTGAATTTTATCGTGCTTATTTTGTCAGCATTCTGTCAAAACATGGTTACTAGTGGTCCATATCTAGTTTCTTTGAGGTTTATGAATACGTGATTATTCACCTCTTTTCCTTCTTATGACCATATCTCCGTGGGCCATCCGAAACCTTTGAGAGATCTGCACCTTCCGTTTTCCTTTTAGCTGACTCACCATATCTAAATGAATTGTGGTGCTCACTCTATTAACAGTACCATTCAAATCTCGCTCCTTTCCAAGAGATTTCCATCTGTGTTTAAAATATGAAAAATCCTGCTTGTCATTCACATCGCAAACTTTCAGTGTTGGAAAGCATAA
Organism: Digitaria exilis; assembly: GCA_015342445.1. Taxonomy (NCBI): domain Eukaryota; kingdom Viridiplantae; phylum Streptophyta; class Magnoliopsida; order Poales; family Poaceae; genus Digitaria; species Digitaria exilis. The sequence goes on along the minus strand of JACEFO010001823.1, from coordinate 649,504 downwards.
GAAGCGAGCCAGAACAAATGTCAAGGGATGTCAAAGGAGTTGCTGTCATTCATATCTCAAACTTTCAGAAAGGTAAAACGCAAAATCAAGAAATGACAAGATATGCTAAATCTTACTATACTTCCCTACTTAGAATACTGCAGAAGATATAGAAGAAGAAGGAAATAAAGAAACAATGTATACACGCACAAAAAAAGGAAGTCGGGTGACATGTGTTGCTGAAGGAATCGAGAATAAACTAATGCAGAGCGTGCTTGTTGACCGACACCGTCACGATAGCACTAGAAGCTGTAGTTGCCACATTGTCAACCCCTCTATCCACAATCCAAAAGGCTAATTGAAAGAATATGGTTCGCGTCCTCATCCTAATTGTTCCAATCCTGTATTGAATCCGAAAGCAACTCCAAGTCGCTCCCGCTGCCGATCGAGAGCCGCCGTCTCGCCACGCAAGGGCTGCCAGGCGCCAGCCACTTCGGTCATACAAGCAAGGCAACGATTGCAGCCGCTGCTAATGCGGCCTGGAGCTGCAACGACGCCACCGCCGTCGACATCGCGTCGTCCATCTCGCCGGTCGCCAGGGTCGCCAGCCACGAGTCGCCCTGGAGCTGCACGTCGTCCGGCCTCGGCGAGGGGTCCTTGGTCGCCTTCTGGCTGCAGAAAATGTCACCACCAACCATTGCTCTGGTCAGAACGGTTCATCAATCAATCATACAGCATTGCGCATTCTCATAAACAAAAGATCGATCAATATATGATCCGTGAGGGGTGAGATTCCAAGCTTTTTTTGGTCTATCCATGGCTTGCTCTGCCAACTAGGCAGGGGCAGCTTTTAACTCAACCGCCACTAGCGAGGGGACTGGTGACCATACATGGTGGGGAAGGAACAAAGGCGGTGGCGGCAAAAGAAGCTGAGGCGAACAATTTAAAGCGCCTCCTTTCTCCATCCCAGTTCGATCGATGCTTATTTTTTCAAAAAAAAATATATATTTTCTAAGCAATCCGGCAGATGCTCATATCATATTCTCCCGCCATTATGTCCGTCCGACCATGAACTTCTGCCACGCCATATTGCCGTCTCTTTTTTTTCTGTGACAAATATCCCGTCTAATTTTGTTCCACCCCAAAAAAGATCCCCAATGCAGTGCAAAAGAAAACTCCCAAACTGTTGTTGCCTCAAGTGCAGAGAGACGGAGGGCTATTCGTGCTTGATTTTTCCAATCAGAAGAGGGCTAGGATTTGTTGGACCAAAGAAAGGCATGCATGCATTTGGCTGGAAAGGTCTAGCTTGGCAGTGAAACCAGCCAAGCCAAGAAAAGATTGGACACGGTGCACACGCAAAGCCGCTCTCTCTATCTCTCTTACCTGCTGGGCGTGCCGGCGCGCGGCGGGCAGAAGGTGATGGAGTAGTCGGTGCCGGTGCACGTGAAGGTGGACGTAGCGTCGTCGTAGGCGTAGCTATAGGACCTCGGGCACGCCGTCTTGAACATCTGCGAGTACACCGACGGCCGGCACGTGTCGGGGTTCCCGTACTGGCCGCTGCAACAATACTCGGGTGTCCCGAACGCCTCGCACGCGCTGCGGCACGCCATGGCCTGCCCTTCCCCGGCGCGGAGCTCCTGAGGGCACCGCTCGTTGAGGTCCACGACGCACCCTGTCACGGGGCACCCGGGCTGGTCCGACGCCTCCACCACCATGGGGAGGTTGTATCCGTCCACGAGGCTCACGTCGTAGTAGTCCTTGCCCCCGCTGCCGTCCAGCGTGAACTCCACCAGCGTCGCGGGCGGTGCAGCGCCCTTGCCGTGGCACTCCACCTCGCCCGACCCGCAGTCACCCGTCGCGCAGGAACCCTTGCCGGATGGGTCGAAGGTGCAGCCTGTTCGTGCCCAGAACCGGCCTGACCAACCGGACGGAGCCGTCAGCGAACGCGCCTCGCCGGAGCCCAGCGCGAACCCCGTCGTCTCCAGCGGCGAGCTCCCCGAGTTCGCTAGAACGCCTGGCCACACCGTGCCGCCGCACCGGTTCGTGAAGGTGAACGTGACGCCGGACACCGTCCCTGCGCGCACAACAGAGCATGCGTCCGTAAGAAAAACCCATAATGGATTGATGAATGCAAGCATGCAACACCCAAACTGAAAAGTCCAAAACACAACAAGAATGAAAGATTCACCATTGCCGCTACCTTGAAATAATGAAAGGATCAGGAAGGACAGACTAAGAACTGAAGCCGACGAACTGATCAGAGAAGCCATCGGACACGGATGATCTGCTACAAATTTTTTGCACCAGCAGTTGTAAATGTATGTGCCAAATGCCAAGCAGAAATGGGATGATGGTCAATTATGGCAAGGGTGGCCAATGAGTCCTCGAAATGGCACTTTGCGCTAACTATATGGGGTAAGCTTGGAGCGGTGGTTAGGGAGGAAGCGAGAAGCTGGAAGAGGAAGGAAGTGGCGCCACTACCACCAAGGCCGGCAGGGTCGGGCGGAGTGGCGTCGGGCTCCAGTGGGAGGTAGATGGGGTTGGTTTGGCTCGTGCGCTTGTGTTGTAGGCTCACCCCATCGCACACCTGGCCATTTATAGAACACGATGACGTCACCGGCCCGGGGCACTTCGTGCTCCTTTTCGTCGGTTCCTTTCCCTCCTCATGGTGAGCAATGATATGCGCGCAGATATTAATCGGAGGTCCTCTTAAAATGATAGGATTGGCGATTTTTATGCTGCTTTGCCTCCTCGTGCACTTATTCTATTGCTTTTTGGACCGATTTTCATTCTCCTTTGATTTTTTGTTAAAAACAAAAGAAACCGACTGCAGGTAACGTGAATTGGTTATGAGTGCCATGCATGTAACGTGATAAAACGATATGCAGCATGGCACGCCGTCCGTTGGCAGACGAATGGGCAGGCAGGGGATCCTTGGACGGCTTGTTTCCGTGGGGGCATTCGATTCATTTGGCGGCAGAGCCCCACCGATCCTTTTGTTTTCTCGGTGCAATACTGATGAGTCCTCTTCTCTTCTTCGTCCGTCCTTCCGGTGTTGGTGGACAGGCACAGGCCGGTGAACACTCGCCATCACCGAGGTGACCTCACCTCGCGGGCTTCGCCTGGCGTCTGCTGCCCGGCTCCATCCGGGCGTGGCGGTCGCCTCCTTTCGCCGTGGCGTTGGCTTGTCGCGGCGTTAATTTGGGCTCGGGACGGGAGGTCGGTCGGGACCCGGGAGTAACGTCCATGGCGTATTCGGCCCGACACGATCCGCTTGCAAGGCAAGCCCCTCCGTTTCCACCGCGCGCGGGGAATCGGCCACGTGTCAGGTTCGTAGCTCACGTACGTCCAGAGATCAGAAGCTCGGGCGTGCTCGGCTCCAGCTTGTTTGGAGCATGTCTTCCTGCACGACACTGCAGATCTGAACTTGCGATCAAGTGGCTGAGCGTCGATCGGCCGGTTGTTCAGGACGACTGCCTGTCCTCTGATGGCGCAACGCAACAGGACGACAGAAACACGTATGGCAACGTGGTTCGGACGGAGCGTCGGCTGCAGGGGAGGGGGGACACGGTGCAAGTAGGCATCGTTTTCGGGAAGGACGTATGAGTCAGCAGTGATGGCGTCGTGCAAGCGCCACGTAGGATCGCCGACGGGCTTTGCTGAAACAGATGAACAGTGTCAAAGATTCGTTGAAACATCTTACATCATCGCCGTGTCCCGGTTTCCAGAACAGCTGCAGTAACGGTGCGAGATTGCTCTAGCGGGAAAGCTACCGGGGGCTTTTTCCACCGTTCCGTGACATTAAAGTTCGTTCGCGATATTTCAGCAGCCTGCCGTTCTTACCTTTTCGCATGAAAATGATGTGTTCCCACCTTGGACATCGCGAGTTACATGCCCGTAAGTATGTTGCACCAGCACTCCAGCAGCATGTGCGAGCCAAGGCGCTTGCAAGTTGCAACCAACTTCAGACTGCAGTCTAGTCTTACGATGCAGTCACGAATTTACAATCCCGAGGCCTGGTGGAACAAGAAATGTTCTGCTGTTTTCCGACTTCTATATTTCATCAGAACTTCTATATTTCAGAATCCAGATACAATAATGGACCCTAAGTCTTGGGCTCGTCTTATGTGTACGCATGAATGCTACGTTGCTAGTCCGATTCAGATGTCACTCTAGCATCGCTAGTCAAGTCAAGCTGGAATCTAGGCTTTGCCGAATTGTGAAACTTAAGCCTGGGTGCTGGCCTAATATAATGATGAGCTAAGAACCTGCCTAAATGCCTCAAAGAATACCGAAGAACATGACCCTGCGAGAATAGCAAGATGCATGCATAACACCCAATCCATAGAAGACAAACTAACATTCACTTCCTGCATTGCAGACTCGCAGTGCGTTAAGCTGATCGGTGCTCGTTTCCTCACTTTTATCCGAACACTTGTGTCCGGCAGCCTGACGAACCAAGGTTTGACTTCCCCGTACGCACGATCGGCTGAAAACATTTTCTCTGCTCTGGTCGATTTGCTTTGTCTTCAGGAGGAAGCAAAAGCAACGACGGTGCGCACCAACCTCGGCACACAATTTGCTGCCGTGTAAAGCGCCCAAGATGATCAACATATCGGATAAGAGATTAGGCACTAGTATATCTCTGATCCCTCGCCTCCGCTCTTTTTCCGCTTCGCCGCTGGGCCTTTCCGGCTTCGTCTCTCCTCTGTCTCACAAAAGGAAAAGAGGCAACGGCAAAAAGGGATAATCTCGTGTGTCAGTCTCCACTGTTCTCGAACTGCATTGGCATTGCCAAAGCCCAGTTGGACGCGTCAACCATGGCGATTGGCGAGGACCAGGTTCCAGCTTTGCTTGCATACCCCCATCCTATCTCCTCTCCCGTTTTGTGTCTCTTCAGAACCTGTCACACCGGACTAAACACAGTTCGATCCTTTGCTTGTTGCGGAGGAGAAATAAGCAGATTCGTCGTTTGACCTCCAAATAGGAGTCCATGCTGCTCCTGTGTTCTTGGACGCATGGCATGGGCAAAGTATAAACGGATCGGATCAGGCCGTCAAAAGAGGCCCATCGCGAGCAGCACACCAGCACAGCATATGCCTTTGCCCTACTACTGCTGCACCTGACCTTTTAACGCAGCTGAAGACCTGAAGTCAATGCGATAATGCCTAAGTGCGGCTGAGGTGGATTCTACGCTGCGCCAGATCGATCTCGACATGACTGGAGGAACAGGAAGGGAAATGCACTTCGAGCACGAAACAATTAGCGCCAAGAGCACCGTAAAGCACGCGGCTACGCGAGAGATCATTCAATTTCTAGAATAAACTATCACTGGCTTTTAGCTTTTTCGTGTATCATACAGTAGAACAGAATGCAGCTAGCTTCTGGCGAGATAACGAGAAGTGCAGGAGAGACGACGATAGACGATAGACGCGTCATGTCAGTGCCATGTCAAGCAAAGCGATAAAACCAAAGTCAAGTTGTATGCTAAAAAAACCAAATCGTCCTGCGTGCATATGCATGGACCCGGACGAGAAAGCAAGGGAGATTTGGGAAGGCCTGCTCTTTTGCCTGCCGGGATATAAAGCGATTACGTTTGCCATCTCGGCATTGCACATCTACGTCTCGGTGCGTCCTCTTTTTTCATTCTCGTCAGGCGATCTCTGGCCCTGCAAGACCGCGGCCGGGTCTCGCTCGTTGGTCGCGGCCGTTTCTGGGTGCTGCTGATGGTGGGGGCTACGGGGGTGTCAGCATGCATGCTGTTGTTTTTGGTTATCCGTCCACTCCCTTTTCTTGCTATATTCCTGCCTGGCATGGATAGATGCTATGCTGGCAAGAGATAATCTAGTTTACCTGTTAGATGCTGATGATGATCCACAGGGACCCCTGCCCGCTTTAACTTGTTGCTGAGTGCATGGCTATTTTATATCTTTGCATTTTTCTGCTGATCTGAAATTTGGCATTGAGCAGCTGTTTGAGTTCTTGGTAAAGGCTGCAGCATAGCATAGCGTGTCTGTCTGGTCAGTAGGATTCATGGGTCTTTTTTTTAGAACAAGGATTCATGGGTCTTAACTTGGATTGGATGCACAGAGGAGGCCCAGAAGTACATGGGCCATTACACTCGGGCTCATGCGTTGTATTGATCTAGTATATCAGTCTGTTGCTTCGTGTCAGACACTTTGGCATTTTTCAGTTCTAAAATGGTATAACTGCAAAATTGTGGATGTTTAGTCGACATCAAAACTGGTAGGTACAGCACTAACAGGAATCAAAAGAGGCACTAGCTATTTTTTTTAAAAAAAATAATTTAATACTGGGTTCTACATGTGGTGATTATTTTCGCTCTACCACTACCAGTGCAAGAGACAAAAGAATCAGCATCTGCCGGCTGTCCCATGAATTCATTGCAATATTGCATGCAGTGCAGCGTCCTCTGATTAGGTGGACCCAGTCTCACACACAGTCCCCTGTGGATTCTGTTGTTGATGTTTTATGCAAGATGCTATGCTTTTTTCACCTTTTCTCACCTTTGGGGTAGGCAGCTGATCGGGCCGCCACTGGGTCGGATCTGCTGCCGACCAGCCCGACGTGTTGTACTCTATTTTCCCTACCAAAAGAATATTTCTATCTAATCATCCATATTCTCTTCTTCATCCCAATTTTTCCACACCTGCCGGTACTCTATATCTCATCTCGTCATCAACATTTTATACCCAAATCTTCCCTACCCACTCTTTCTATAGTGGCTGACGAGTGGGACCCGCACTTCCAAACCTTATCTTCTCCCTGCTGCCTCGTTCCACGAGGTCATGAGTCCCACCACCAGCCACCGCATCCCTCTCCGCTCGCCTGCGCCGCCGCCTCCCGCTCTCCGCTCGCCTGTGCCGCCGCATCCCGCTCGACGAGGGAGCTGGCGAAGGAGCTCCTCCCGCTCGGCGAAGGAGCTGGCGAGGGAGCAGCCCGGCCATCGGCGGCCTCCCTCTCTCCTCTCCACGTTGCGACGCCCCACGCCTCCTCCATCCGCCGAGGCAAGCAAGGGTAGATCGAAAGGGCCTCCTCCTTGCTCGGCGTCACTGGCGGCGGAGCCGAGGTGCAGGAGGTGGGACGGGCCCTCCTCGATTCGGCGACGGTGGAGGAGCAGGTGGACCTCCGGCGCGGCGAGGCGTGCGGCGAGCTGCGACGGCGCGGCGCGGCGAGGCGAGCTGCGGAGCCGCGGAGGTGCGGCGAGCAGCGGCGGCGCGACGCGGCGAGGCGAGCAGCTGCCTCTGCTTGAGCTCTTCCTGCCGCGGCTCGCAGATCCAGCCGCGTGGCTGGTGCGGCGGTGGGCCGGCGTGGCTGGTGCGCGGGACGACGGAGCAGACAGAGGTGGCCGGCAGCGCTCGTCGTCGTCCTCCTTTCGCTTCGATTTGTGCTTTCCAATCGGCCCTTCTTCGATTTTGCTCGGCTTTTTCTCGATTTCTCTCTGCCTCGATCCCCTCCTCTCCCTCTACCCTGCTCTCGAGCTCCGCCGGCGAGCAGCTGCGGACCGGGCAGCGACACGAGCTCCTTTCTCTTCTCCCCGCAGCGGCGTGGCGTCGGTGTGGGTGGGCCCGCGCCACGTCCGCACGTAGAGCTTGTGCACTGCGTACCCTGGATTTGGCGCCTGCAGCCTCGTACGCAAGCCTTGCGATCCATATAGCGCACACCACTGCGGGCTTCAATACGCTAAATCAGCACTGCATCCAGAGTAGCGGCCGGGGTCGAGTACCCAGTGCGACCAGCCTTAGGACTGTAGGAATACCGAGTACGCTGCATCTTAAAATCGCGTGGGAATCAGACAGTGACTACTCAATGCCGCCAGCGCAACTGTGCCATCGGAGGCTTCACACTGCGCTGGACAGGATAATAAGCAGTGACCAACAAAGGTCCATCATGACTTGTTTAACTTCGTCCTCATGCCAGGAAGGCTGGAACCCACAATCCGGAGAACAACTCATGCCGGTATGCATGCCACGATCCTTTTTTTTTTTGGTTAACAGAAATGAGAATAAAAAAGTAACTACCAATCGATCTATGGTTCAGGTTTTAGAGACCATGACAACAAGATGCTAATCTCATGTGATCCACCGTCCCATTGTCGTCTTCTCACATTTCCCCCAGGCCCCAACCCAACCCACCTGGTTCTGTTCTGTTCTGCTGTGTTCACCCGTCTCAAAAAAGGATCCGATCGATGCAAGTTGGTAGCTGCAATCTCAGTTCTCAACCTTGAGGGTTTACCCCCTCCTCCCTCCTGATCATTAAATAATCAATCTTTGCAGGGTACGTACTACTACCTTGCTTCGCTTGCAAAAATCATACTCCCCGATCCACAATATATATTTATCCTATACAATTAGCACTACGCTCCGAGGTCAAATCGTCCTCGCCGGCCGGCACATGGCCGGTGCATGGGCGGCCACACGGCTCCACGAGGGGCTGCCATGCCTTGCCGCCTTCCTACCCTTCATCCTCATGGACGGGCGGTGCCGGCTCGCGCACGCACGCACGCACGCGAACGCGAACGCAGCGCGCCGTGGCCTCTGCCCCGTTCGTGGGACTCTCGCCAACTCGGAGCCTCGCTCTACAACCACCGCATCAGCCGGTGGCGCGGGGCCACGGCGCAGAGCCACGTGAAGGCGGCGGCCGCGAGCGCGAGTGGGCACGCGGCGGCCGGAAGCGACGGCGCCGACGCCGACGCGTAGGGGTATGGGGAGTACCCGTCGCCACGCCCGGCGAAGGAGACCGTGTCGTTGATCAAGGGTAGGCCCGCGCCCGAGCCGGACGACGGGTTCGTCGCGCCGCCTCCGGTGCTGCTCACGGATGACTTGAGGCTGGTGCAGACAAGAGTTTTGGTTAGAGAAAACGGACATTGGACGTGGCAGGATCTGTTAGTCTGTTACGCTAACAACCATCATCAATCCATCATAGGTGGCACAAAACCTAAAGCCTACGAGGTAATCATACGTGCGCACATGATCAACCGATGGAACCGTCTGTGTTTATTCATCATGCAATGATTCATCACGTTCATGCCAGTGGGTGTTATTCGCGTCTGCCAGGGCTTTTTTTCAAGAAGCGGTGGCTGGTAAGCAACGCAAGGCAAGAGTATAATCTCTTAGCTATTACACTACTTCATGATGACGCCGTAGCACTTTCTACTACTTAATAGCCTTTCATTATTAGCAAGCTAGGCTGGATCAATTCAACTGGCCGGGGGTGTTATGTTACCTGGACATGCTAGGGCAGAAGGTGATGAGATAACTGGCGACGCCGGACGCGCAGGTGAAGGTGGAGGTGGCGTCGTCGTAGGCGTAGCTGTAGGCGCGCGGGCACGCGTTCTTGAAGAACTGCGAGCTGGCCGACGGCTGGCACGTCGCGGGCGTCGCGTAGTCGCCGCTACAGCAATCCTGCGGCCGCCCGTACGCCCCGCACGCGCTCTTGCACGCGATCCCGGCGCCGTCGGGGCCCACCACCTTCAGGTCGTCCGGGCACGGCCCGTTCAGGTCCACCAGGCACCCCGTGGCGCCGCAGCTTGCGCCGCCGCCCGATCCGCCCTGTGGGACCACGACCATGGGCAGGTTGGAGCCGTCCACGAGGCTCACGTCGTAGAAGTCGTTGCCGCCGGCGCCGTTGAGGGTGAACTCGGCGAGCGTGGTGGGCGGGGCGGCGCCGCCGCCGGAGCACTCCACCGCGCCGGACCCGCACTCGCCGGTGGCGCAGGAGAAGCTGCCGGAGGCCGGGTCCGCGGCGCAGCGGGTGCGGCCCCAGATGCGGCCCGACCACGCCGCGGGGGCGTCCACGGAGCGGGAGTCCCCTGGAGCTAGCTCGAAGCCCGTGGTGGAGAGCGGCGGGGAGCCCGCGCTGGAGAGGAGACCCGGCCACACCGTGTAGCCGCACGAGTTGGTCAGTGTGAACGTCGTGGACAGAGCACCTGCACACACACGATGGTCGTAAGCTATCAAACATTGCACACCCGCGTCGCCGCGCGGCGCATGCATAAAGCTAGCTAGGGCGTTGCCGCCGTACCGGAGAGTGAGGTGAGGAGGAGAGACATGGAGAGCAGCAGATGATGAGTCGCCATTGCAGAAAGCTAGAAACGGCTACGATGGCAAGGGCTAGCGAGCGGCTCGGTGTCTCGTTCTTGATTTGATTGGAGTTTGTAGGCGAGGGACGATGCAATCATGCGCCGACTATAAGAGGGGGACGGACGCTTGGACATGGGAGCTCGTGATGGACGGTGGTGCGTGTAGAGGGCGCAGTGATGCGGTCAACAGGTTGTCCTGTACTCCTGACCTCCGAGGCGCCAACCATATGAGCTGCAGTGCTGCATTGGACAGCGCTGTCTCGTGGCGCCTCTGGGCTCTGGCATACTGGCCTTGAATCTTGATGCGCGGCTGGCTCAACGTTCGATGGAGGAGCCCCCAATCGGGGGCATCCACGTGGTTTGCGTCAGTTGTCAGCCAGAAACGATCAGCGACTCATGTGCGCACCCGGCCCATCTGCAACGGTGGAAGATGATGGAGAGGTAAACCTGGTGCCACGCACGCATAATTACCGACCTGCTCCGCGGTCTAATCCTAATGATGATCACTTGCGGTTTTTACCATGGCCGCTTTACGCTACATCGTCTACTGGTACCATCTGCGTCGTCTTTACAGTAGCTTGAAGCGAATGCTTTGAAACGGGAGATCAGGAACACTGCGTTGTTGTGAATCTAGAGGAGATGCGCCGTGTCCATGTGTGGGGGCTGCAGAGACATTCGTCATCCTTCCCAGGGCGGGCGGCAAAGCGGGATTCGCGGTGGAGAATCTCAGTGAGGGCTCCGAGTTCGCCGCCAACTGTGCGCGCATCGGCATCAGCATTTTTCAAAGGCATATTTGATCCCATCTCTGATATCACTACTTAATTACACCCTGCTTCCATCTTACTCCTCTGACACATGCAAATGCAACTTTTGTAGTTGGAAATGCAATTGACGACAGTTCATGGCTCCATGTCCATGTAGCGTTCTCTTCCTTTTTCTGCATGCCACTGCGGTTGTGCTACAGCTCATATTCTTCTTCTATTTTAGGTCAGGGTACTATCGCTAAAAGCAAAGCTACTTAAAAGTGTGTTTCGTCTTTGGGCCAAACGGCTCCGTATCAAAATCGCCAAGTTTATTTGAGTTGGGAATTGGCATGCGTATATTCAGTGACAGGTGGACTCAGCTCGCTCTTATTTGACAGGGGCTCATTTGCCAGCCTCACGTGACCTCATATTTTGATTTTCCATATCCTTGGAAGGACCAGGCTTATAGCCTTATACCACTGTGTCGATTAGAGTTTTTGACATCTATCGTTCCTTTTGCTACATTAGACTCATGCTTTACTTGAAAAGTTGTATCATTGCCAAACTAATTGGAATGTCATGAATTGAACATTTTACTAGTAATGTCACGAAATGATAACACAGTTTTATATCTCAGAAAATAGCAAATATCAGCGCTGCAATTAACGTGGTGCTAGAGATATTTCTTCCTTCAGTTGATCTAATCGTTTTACCAATCAAGGAAGACTATGCGAGTGAAACAAACATCTATTTTCTCCATAACCTATGTTTTTTTACCTGCTAAGCGCTTTGATGTATACAACCAGGAATGATTTACTTTGGCTAGTACGGTACTTGTTTAATGGTAAACCAGGTACACAAAAATGTCAAAATTGTTTGGTTGCCTTATTAGTTCAGATGGACGGCAGCCCTGTTTACGACTTACTCCTATGAGGGAAGTCCTCCATATGTCTAAACGGGGACATATGCGCCACAGGCAAAAACAACCAACACCGTTCATTTCACATTTGGCGAAAACCGTACGATTTTACCGGCGCTATGCTGCGTTGTTCGAGCCACTCTGACAGGATTAATCCTAGATGATTGCAAGATTCTCCTGCTATTCCCAGAATTTTCTTTGCTTCCCCGTCTGTTCTCACTATTTGAGTAATTGAGTCGATGAGCATTCTGTGTGGTGTCCCAGTACCAAGACCTTTATTTTTTTAACCAAATATAATATACTGTATTTTGTCTCCGGGCATATTAGTTACCACTGAAAATGCAGTATTTTAAATAGACATAAATTTTATTGAGGATATTAAATAGACCTAAATATGAGCGCCATTTGGATACTCCAACAACCTGTCAGATACTGGACTGCGAATAAACAGCAGCAGGATGACAGCCCAGGCCCATTAAAAGGTCAACTGTGTGCTGCTGGGTGGGCTCGGCCGAAATGAAAACTCGGCCCATTGGAACACTAGTACCGATTCTCAAACAGGTTGGTTTTTGAGACGGGACGCAATTCTGGACAAAGTGCGTTGGTTTTTCACCATGCCAGCACAGAAACATGTTTTCCACTATGGCATCGCTTTCACTACCGGTTGTCCAGTTTAGTACTGATAATACCATTGCCCAGGAAGCATGACACACAGGGGCACAGGGCCATCTCAGCATAGTGCAGGATGAATCGCTGAGCAGAGGGCTACTGTCCATCTCAGGATAGTGCAGGCTGAGATCTCAGAAGTCAGAACCATTAGATTACAGTTACAGACCAAAAAAACAAAAGAGATCAAACATGACGATCTTCAGGGCATCAATTGTTGCTCTGTTCAGCGCCGCCGATCTTCATGGACTCCGAAGAACACTGATCCATTTCCCGTTTCTCCCACAACAAGGTTTCTCCACAACCATGTGTTGTGGCACACTTTATCCAACGGTGGACAGCTCTCCACCCCCACGCCTCTGCCTCATCCCTTCCTTGTCACACCCACGCCCCCGCCGCCGCCATCTTCCCCGGCTCCGGCGCCGTCCCGGCGCCTCCGCCGTCCGCCCACCCACCACTCGTGCGCTAACCTCTCCGTCGTCTTCGCCCCCGCCGCCAGTCCTGCCCACCGGCCCTCCCCCGCCGCCCGCTCCGGCGGCCTCTTGGCCACCTCCGCCTCCGCCTGGCCAGCCGCCCCCCCCCCCCTGAGCTCTCTTCTAATCCGCCGGCGAACACAACCCCGGTAGCCCCGGAACCCTAAGGCGCTGCCGCGCCGGTGCCGGCAGCCGCCGTGGCGAGCTGCCTTTAACGTGTGTTGCCACACACGGTTGTGGTCTTGATTTTTCGGTTTCTCCCATGATCCCATCGATAGCAGGGCAAACAGCTAGCTCAGGAGACTACAGACGAGATCAATAGGGGTGTATAGTAGGACCGAAAACAGCGTGGCTACCTTCCAAGAACAAAGAACCGAAGCTTACAGGTTGTGCAGCCGATGTGAAGAGTAACATAACGAGCCCATGTGAAGACTGAAAACCTATCTGATCTGCTATGGTTGTATGCATGCGAGCCTGTCCCCTTCACATTATCAACACATTGAGCAATCAAATGACAGATCAAGACAAACAAAAACAACCGTCAGCTTCACCCACCGAACAACCACGCCAACTAATCCATGGTTCGCAAGAGCATCATCTTCTCTCCTACCGCAATAACCATTTGCGGTTTGCATACGACAATTCGCAATAACTCAAGCGGAGTAAAAGATTCTGAGGTACAGGCTTTGACAATCGACAGTCATTGCTCAAGGAGATGTGGAAACAGTCATACTTCAACCGCAATCAAAACGAAGAGAAAACATTCAAGAACACGGCAGGGATGGACCAGCACCGCACAGATCCGAATTCCCAACAGTCCAGTCGGCAGTGACAGGTCCAGGGAAATCAGAAACTACCAAATCGCGAAACAGGCCAGACATTGGCACTACAAATAACGAAAGAGCTTCACATGGTGGTCACGCTACCTGCACTGATGCACGTCTAGTACCTGAGGCAGGACCATCTACGGTGGACAACAGAGGAGGACCTGGTCTGCATGGCAAAGAGAAAGATAGAAAAGCTGGATTATGGAAGAAGACCGAGATCCACCAAAATGGACGCAGGGGCCAAAAAGGTATAGAAAAAGATGAACACCTGAACATGGTTCATGCACCGAAAAAGTTGATGCTATATTGGATCTATGGACCAATTATAGGCAACCTACAAAAGATCAGCTGGTCCCGTTGAGACTTTTTTGTCAGTAATAATTGATCAGCAAGTCACATCACATAACAAGAAACTGACCATCTTTTGTTTGGACTGAACAAATGGATGCAGGTAGCAAATACTAGGCAGGTTAACATCATGTATTTATCTCACATGAAAGTTCTGAAGTTGCTTGTGTACTTCGTATGGAGCAGGCTGTATTGCATGAAACAGGGTCATAGGGATATAGCCAGAGGCTACTGTTTCAAACATTCATACATTTAGCCTCCACAATAGTAGCATTACTCCAATACAAATATATTCACATTTACAGAAATATACTAACATGATTACATGAAAAATGAGATGAAATAAACGGGAGGACACACATTCTCAAGCACAGTACTGCTACTAACAATGACATTTGCAGATGCTGAAACAAGTTGACAAGTCAAAGAGATGAGATTAGGAGCTGGAAAACTGAATATGTAGTAAATTATATTGCAGTTGACTTGGGACAATATTAGATCATCCTATAAAACTTTAAACATAATAGATGGAAGAACATTGTCAAGAATTGAATGGTAAAACATAACTCAAGCCTTCTTTTACTACTTCCTAGCAGTCGAGCAGTCCATGATGTCATCTGCAAGAAAAAGGTTAGGCTCTCGGTTTCAATAAATTTTCTCATAGATGATTCAACTAGTGAGAAAATCAGAATCTCCAATTGAACAATAATATCAAGGAATGGATCACATAATCATCATGTGAACAGTAAAAGATTTAGCAAACTTCTGAGTTCAAACTCTACCTACAAGAAAAGGTCAAAGCAAACCATGAGGTCACATGCAAGAAAATTATGAGGCTCTTGGATTTAAGAACTTTTTTCAGATTGATGAGTGAAATGTAATATACATGATACATAATTAGGCCAAAGAGAGTACAAGATGCTAATCTTCCAAAACTATACCACCAACAAGAGGAACTGGAGTTTCTGAACATCCAAGCCTACAAACAAAAATTACTTCCCTGTATCGAGGACCCATCCAAAGATGCAACTTCAACAGCTTTTGCCATGTTGGGGATCAAAAAGATTTAGCAAGAGTATACATAGAAGCCACTGGATGTATATACAGTACTTGGTCAATCCAAAGAAGAACGCCTTCAAATTCTTCTTTCATGCCTTCCACAGCAGGTAATCTAATGGTAGCCTTTTGCGCCTCTGGACTGATACAGTTCCAATCTGATCTTTGCCTCTGGCAACAAGTTCTCGATGACTGGGTCTTGCATCATGTAAGCTTGCTTGGAGGCCCATTCAAGCACCGTGAGGATTTCTGCTTGTGCCAACTCCTCACTATCTGGCACATTGTGTGCAATGTAGCATACAAGGGTGAGTGCGGCAATCTGAACCACCTGCTCACTGAAATACACAAGCTGAACTAGGTGCTTCGCTCCACCTGCATTGATGATCGCTTTCGAGTGGTCAACATGTAGGTAATTGTCTGTGCAAGCAAACTTGGTCAGGGCATTTGCTGCTTCTCGGGAGACATCTGCTTCCCTCTCATCAAGAAGCTTCACCAATGGCCCAA
This sequence comes from Digitaria exilis, assembly GCA_015342445.1. Classification (NCBI taxonomy): domain Eukaryota; kingdom Viridiplantae; phylum Streptophyta; class Magnoliopsida; order Poales; family Poaceae; genus Digitaria; species Digitaria exilis. The sequence continues at coordinate 633,887 of JACEFO010001823.1, read as the reverse complement.
TAATCCGAGTCTCTGTAGCACGGAAGGTTCTGGACAAGCAACCCAGCGACATAATGCAGGGAATTAGGAGATCATCATACTCAGCCTTCTCGACAACACGTAGGAGCTGGTCAACAACAGCCCGGGCGGCAGGAGAAGTTGGCTTGAATGCCGATCGCCGCAGGTCGGAATTCTGCTCAGCAACATAGCAGATCTCCATGAGAGCCATGGCAGAGTTATACTGCACATCACCTTCGCCTTTCTCAAGAAGAACCGCAAAGCAGAGCAGAGCCCTTGACTCGGTGATGCTCTTACAGATAGCTGCATTGCCCTTGGCGAGCTGCCACAGTGCCTTTGCAGCATTGGCTTTCATGTATGCCTTCGTCTCAGGGTCCTCGTACTCCCTGCCCCTTGTACTCGTTCCAGACAATGACACATTGTGCTGCTTCGTTGCCACAACACCACCAGCGTTACTAGCTATGTTGTGCTTACCACTGCCCCCATTAGACTTGGCAGCCATGGTGGACTGCACCAAACTGTGCATCTCATTCTTGCTCTGGGAACCGTGTCCCGTCGGGTACTTCATGACGCCATGCTCCCCTGCGTCCAGCAAGTCTGCGGAACCGGTGCTGTTCTTTTTGTCCATGAGCACGGAATGTATGGACATCTTGGACGTGACGGCGTACTTGGAGTGCTCCTGCACCGTCTCGAAGGCGAGATGGCCAACGAGGAGCCGGATCACGTTGTGCTGCGCGAAGGCGTCCTGGCACTTGGGGTGGTTGGCGGCGAGCTCCGAGACGGCCCAGGCCACCATGGCCTGCACCTTCATGGGGCCCTCCTTGAGCACCTTGGCGAAGGCCAAGCACGCCCCGGCCTGCACCATCTGCTCGACGCACTCCGGGTCGCGGCCGAGGAGGCCGATGGCGAGCGCGGCGTTGTCCTGTCCCTCGAGGCGGCCCTCCTTGACGAGCTTGAGCAGCGGCGGCACGCCGTCCTCCTCTATGATGAGCTTGGAATACCTGTCATTGTCGCGCGCGAGCGAGACGAGGCTGGCGGCGGCGTCGGCGCGGGCGTCGAGGTTGCCGGTGTAGAGCACGGCGATCTGCTCCCAGATGAGGAAGAGGATGGGCTCGTTCTGCGCGATGGGCGGGAGGCCGATGTGGGCGTCGAAGTCGTCGTCGTCGTTGGCCGACGAGGAGACGCGGAGGAGCCAGGAGAGGTCGCCGATGGAGTTGTCGAGCTGGTTGGTCATCTTCTTGAAGGATCCCGCGGGGATGATGGTGAAGACGCGGCGGACGAGGCCGTGGGCGCGGCACTTGTCGACGAGCGCCAGCGCCTTGTCGAGCGCCTTCTCGGTGTCGTCGAAGATGCGGCGCGCGGGTCGCTCGTAGAGGTCGGCGCGCGCGGCTTGGCGGAGCAGGCCGGCGAGGCGCTCCACCTTGGCCTTGAGCTCCATGCACTCCTGCCGGAACGTGTAGGCCTCGTCGGACCACTTTATTACCTGCTCCGCGAGCTGGATCGGCCGCGCCAGGATCTGCTTGAGGTCGTCCATCTCGGCTCGGCCGACGGCGACGACGAAGCTCCCTCCCCCCTTCTAATGGCGCGGCGGCACCCGGAATGGCGGGCCGGCGACGGGCCCGCGGCGGTGCGGTGCGGTGGACGGGCGGGCGGACGGGGCGGCTGTGTCCGGCCTTCCTCCCTGCCTTCTCCGCAGGGTTGGAAATGGGGGGAATTGGAGGAGGAGGGGGGGAGGGAAGAGGGGAGGTGATTTGGTTTTGGTTTTTTTGGGGGGTCGGCCGGGTTGGCCGCGCGCGCGTGCGTGCTTGCCTTGCCTTGCCTGCGCGTGAGCTGGCTGCTGCCTGCAGGCTGCGGAGGCCACGGGGAGCAACGGCCGTCGCGTCTCGGCGCGCCCGGCCGCTATATTCGCGTCGGTTTTGCGGGGGGTTCCCTTCCCTAGCTCCGGTTGTGCTGTGCCGGTGCGGTGCGCGCGGGGTCAATGCGGGCGCGCACCGCGCCGAGGGACGGACGGAATCCTTCGGTTCGGGCGGCATCGGGGTGGTTGGCTCGCTGGCTGGTTGGCTGGCGACTGCCTGGCTGGCCGGCCGTGGCTGGGTCTGGCACTCTTGCTACCTAGCGGCGACGTGCCGGGCTGATTGTTATGTTAGGTGCCGCACCACGTGGATGGAGCCCCTCCCCCGTTGGGATCCATCATCCATGGGGTTATGCATTGCACATTTGCTGGGCAGGCAGATTAGGCAGACCACAAACCGAGTTGCAATGGTGGCTCAAACGTGTAGTATATAGTTGTAAGAGTTGACATGGGTTAGATTAGATGGGAACGTGCTTGCTGTTAACGAGTTGTGTGTGTTTTTCTGTGCTGATTGATTGGGTACGTCATTTAATTGCCATGATTCAGATCCAACAACATTCGTGAACTCCGATTTTTTTTTCGTGTCGATGTTTATTTTCTGATATGAATCTTAATTTGATTTATTTAATGCCGATTACAAACTTTATATATTGTAGATCACACCAGACACGACTAATCTTCTTTGGTGTTGCTTTCGAGTCCAAATGGTAGGTATTATTAAATGGTTAGAACCTAATGAGTTGTGGGTATTATATATGTCATTCGGTATTAGCAATCCTAGTATGAACAATTCCATTTGGTCATTCAATGGATCATGTGGAGGCATCCATGCCTATAATGAAAGAAAAAAAAAACTTGGAGCAAGGATTGTTTTGTCCATCAACAAAACACAAATACATTGCATCTACCAAAATGAGGAGGTGATCCATACTAGCAATAGACTATTTTTCTCAATTAGGGTGGAAACAAATAGGAAATGGCTAATAATAGCCATATTAATTTCTTCTATTCGTCGCAATGAACGCATGACAAACGTTTGGTTAAACTTAATTCGACTATAGATCCCCTAAACCAAATGAGAATTACGCCATTACTTCATTTGCCTTCAGCGACACCATGCCTAGCAATTTCCAGGTTTCCATGTCCTTAAGCAAATGGAAATTACAGAATTCTGAACCATTTTCCTCTAGTACATAGGAAGTGGAGGGGGGATGTAACGTGCAACCAAGCTAAGCCAAGTGGAAACTGAGTGATACTTCATGTGCTCATGTCGTCGCTGTACCGTTCTTTAATCCCAAAGTCCACATCAAACACAATTGGCACCACGACCCGCTCCTCGATTCAGACGAAAAAAAGCCCAGTGCCCGGACGCATGGATAGTTGGATACCACAAGATGCCGCTTTCGCGGTTTGGCACGTACCAACGGCCGCATGAAGCTCAGGAGTAGTCAGGACTCAGACGATCGGCATCGGTGGTCACCACCAGCCGCCACTACCTTTTTCATTGGGTCGAGAGAACGAAGGAAAACGATGCAAGTGTCGCCTAGTACTCGCGTTAGCGGCGTGCCAAGAGGACAGAGCACCAAGCCACCAAATGAGCGTAGAAGGACGAGGGCGACAGGAGACTGAGAAAACTGAAAAGGTCACCGGCGGATCGGACGCGGCCAAACAGAAGGAACTCCAGGTTTTTAACACAAAGAAAGAAAGAGTCTCAGTTCTCCAACTCTTTGTTACTGATGATGATGTATAATGGCTATGTTTACCCGTGAACTGGAAAATAAAAATTTGCCGCCCATGTTTCGGATCCCATACGGCATTACGGCTGCAATCCTGCCGGTGTGCTTATCATATCATGTGCAGAAAACAGTTGTTTAAATGCTGGTTTTCGTCGTGCGGACCAACGACAGCGGCGAGCAGATCTGCAGCCAGCCGCTCCCCGGCGCTGGCTGTTAAATAAACACACCCGCGTTGCGCTGTCAATCGCGTTTTTTCTTCTATTTCTTTGTTTCTTTTTCTTCCTACCTGCAAGTAAAAGGGGGGGGGGGTGAGTGGGAGTAGAGCGCGTGTCATGCAGGCCTGGTCAATGCAGAACAAGCGAAGCGATGGATTTTTCATACTAATGTTATCCGTGATGCGATGACGACAGGCCGGGTCGTAGGAGAGACCGAGCGAGAGGGAGCTGGCGCGTCGAATCCGCTATTAAGGTCGCGCTCGCGCACGGCAAGTTGCCAGCGACCGACCGAGCGGGAGCCCTCAGCGCAACGGTTGATCGGTTCTCCGGGCGAGCACGAGCACCCCGATCGACCTGCCGTGGTGGAAATGGCACGGCGAGCCGAGTCGCTGGCAGCGACAGGCGACGGTGAGAGGCGCGACCGGCGAGCGAGGCGGCGATACTGTGTAGTGTAGTGTTAGTGCGGGCTTGGAATGGACTGCACGCCCGTCGTTTTCGTCTGCACGTACATCAACAGCTCCTTGGCCGTTGCCGGTGCTCGCTAGTTCAAGCAATGGACCAGCGCTCCTGTCCAAATTTTCTGCTGGACAGGTAGCATTCAGGCTGCCCCCCCACTTCCACCGTACAACTGCAAAGGTAGCTAGCTACGTACAAGAGACAAACGAGCAACCTCGGGAGGCCATGGACCGAATGGACGACATGAGCTATGGATCCAACTAATGTGGTAGTGATGATGGGTGGTAAGCAGACTTTATACAATGCAGTATCTCCGCGTTTGGATAGTTAGATACTATAAGCTAGGTCTCGTGCTCGGTAAAGTTTTCTCTAATTAACAGTGCCAAGTCAGTTAGCTTGTTAGAGCTAGTATTTCAAACATATACTTTGTACCGTCCCGGCATGCTCGACAGGTGAGGAAAGATTTCATCAGTTTCTCGCAGCCAGGCTCGCACGATGCGCAGGAGCGTGCAAAGTGAAAAGATGAATTGACGGTACCAGGCCAGGCGCAAACCAACCAACCAATGTTTCTATCTATCTAGCATGTGCAGGTGGGATTCTCTCGAGCATGTTAGCTTAAGTGGTCATATCGATCACGCTATGAATCAACCAAACAAAAGTTTCGTAAAATTGCTATCTTAAACCAATGGAACCAAACATGAGCAACAAGTTTACTCGTAAGTACTCAGGCTGTGTTCAGATTGAAAAAATACTTTTTACTTCCTATTCATCCTACTCATATAACACGCTTCCAAAAAAATTCATTTTTCACCTTTCCTATTCATCCCCTCACATAACACGTTTTCCAGGAAAAAATACTTTTTTCCCTCTTTAGTGAACACAGCCTCAGCTCATTTGCTCCCTATAGTTAGGGTGTGCTCAGATTGGGAAAGATTCTCCGAAAAAGTACTGTAAACTAAAAAAACACTGTAGCTGAATATTGTTATGTGAGTGGGTGGAATTAGATGAATAGGGAAAAGTTATATAAATAGTGTTTTTTTGGAAATTTTTTTATCTAAACGCACCCTTAACCATGAGGATACCCGACATGCTCCCTCTGTAAAAAAAAAATTGGCTATATTTTTCTTTTGGACACATGATTTTGTACGGAGGGGGAGAGAATGTATGCAAAAAATTTGTAGCGTCGGCCTGTCGGGGGCGTTTTGTTCAACGACGTCAAGTACGAAGGGTTAAAGCGAAGTTTACCCCTCTTAGATCTTAGCCTTACGAATCTCATCGGACGGCTGCGATGAGTCGCGAGGGCTCGAGCCGCACCGGGATTTGCCTGCCGCCGCCGCGTCGTGTCGGGACCGTACACTTCACCAGACACACACAGCTCCCAATCTCCGTCGCCACTGGTGTGGCGGCACCGGCCGTCGTCCTCTTCGTCCCTCCAACGCTCGCGAGAAGAGCGAAGGGATTCCCTCTCGAGCCTCCACGTGCCGCGGGTGGCGCCTCGGTGTACCGGCGGCGGCCGGAGATGGTGAAGATAGTGACGTACAACGTGAACGGGCTGCGGCCGCGGGTGGCGCAGCACGGCTCGCTTCGCCGCCTCCTCGACGCCCTCGACGCCGACATCATCTGCTTCCAGGTATGGTCAATCGCTGATTCCCCATTCGCCAAACTGGGACCGGGATGTATCGAAACCCTAGCTCGTCAGCTCTTACCTGCCTGTGCTAATCACTCACTGTTCGATCCCACTGAAGGTCGATATTGTACTGTATAGTTAGCGGAGTGGAAATGGGCGCAGGTTGAAGGTTGTTGCGATCCCTACTTGTTTTTTTCTTTTACAAAAATGTATCTCGTTTAGTGTTGATCCAATAGTCGATCCTGTGGTGGGATTAGTTTGTTCAGTCAAATGCAGAAGAGTGAAACTGGGTGAACTGGGGCTTGGTTTGAGATGTAGCCAAACTGTATCAATGCCTTGTGTATTGTATGTAGGAGACCAAATTATCAAGGCAGGACCTGTCTGCAGATGTCATCATGGCTGAAGGATATGAGGCTTTTGTTTCATGCAATCGCTCTACTAAAGGGCGTGGAGCATACTCTGGTATGTTCTTATGGAGCCACAATTTCTATTTACAATTACCCAGTTTGGTTTGTTTTCCGCCCTGCTGATGCATAGTTTATTGCCTGGTTGGAGATGTTCTCTTGGTCGAATGTGCCTTGCATCACATCATGTCCTCAGTTAGTTAATTACCGCACTTGGCTCCTTTGTAGGTGTTGCAACATTTTGCCGAGTAACATCAGCATTTTCCAGTCAGGAGGTTGCTTTGCCAGTAGCAGCCGAAGAAGGCTTTACTGGACTTCAGGACTATTCTAAAAACAGTGAAATTATTGGGGATTTTATTATTGCAACTCCTGTAGAGGAGGGACTTGGTGAAATCACTAGAGAGGACCTGCTAAGGGTGGACAATGAGGGGCGGTGCATCATCACTGATCATGGGCATTTTGGTATGGAGTTTGTTGTCCTGAAAGGAACACAGCATAACAGCCCGCATACTTCGATGTCTTTTGTTTGTTTCATAGTTGATTTCTTGTTTGTATGTAATGAATGATGTTGCGTGATTTCTGTAGTTCTTTTCAACATATATGGTCCGGCTGTTGAAGAAAATGATAAAGAGCGGGTTCGTTTTAAACTGCTATTTTATAAAATATTGCAGGTACTTGGTGTTCACCTCTGTTAATAAGTATTGGATATTTCAATAATACTTGTTTCTCTTATGTCTGTTGCTTAGCCTATGATATGCTTCTTATACTTGCTATGTTTTTCAATGCCTTTTAGAAACGATGGGAACATCTATTGGCTCTTGGAAAGAGAGTCTTTGTTGTTGGTGATTTGAATATTGCTCCTTCTTCAATAGATAGGTGTGATGCACCACCTGGTTTTGAGAAGCAAATGTAAGCCTTTTTTAAAAAAAAATAAATAAATAATTGCAGTGATTTCTGTAGGTTCTGATTAAGATGCACTCGGGAATAACAGATATTATTTTTTATCCTTTTCCTAATTAAGGTTCCGAGAATGGCTGAGATCCATGCTGAGAGAAAATGGAGGTCCCTTTTTTGATGCTTTTAGATCAAAACACCCAGAAAGGTAATGGAGTACCCCACCCCTCTTCTCCCACTCCTCTCTTTCTTCAAGCTTCACGCGCTACTGAGCCAGTCCAACTGCTTGTGCTCTTAATTTGTCATTACTAGTTTATTCATCCCATGGGAAGTCTTCTTATTATTCACTGAAAAACTGATGCCATCACGCTGATCAGATTAGATTCCTCTTTGCAACAATGAGTTTTGAGTTTACTCTATTTCTTCTCCATGGTTGACTTATGAACCTACGATAGACCCCTCACACAGAAATGGTATCTAAGCTGTACTTTGCTGGCTTTTTGTTTATGCAGGACAGGAGCATATACTTGTTTTAATCAAACAATTGGTGCTGAAGAATATAATTATGGTTCTCGAATAGACCACATTCTCATTTCTGGTGCCTGTCTCCATCATTGCGATTTTGCGGAGGATCATAGCATTTTCTGTTGCAATGTAGAAGAATGTGAGATAATGAATCATTTCAAAAGAGGGAATTCTGAAAATTTGTCAAAGTAAAGAATAGTGGAAATCAATTATTCTATGTGAGAGAAGTGAATAATGTAAATAAGTTGCAGTGTTACATTTGAATGATTTACTCTATCAATTGTCTACAGGTGGAAAGGGGGAAGAAGTAGTAAGCTAGAAGGATCTGATCATATTCCAGTTTATATTTTACTGAAAGAGATTCCTGAGGTTCCAGTTCATAATATCCCACCATTAGCTGCAAGATATCTTCCAGAGATCCGTGGACGGCAGCAGAGTATTGGTGAGTGAATTTTAGTGTTCTGTAAGATTTTTATTGTAGCTTGCTTTTGCACCTTTCAGCGGATGTAGTAAAACCAGGTTTTAGGTAATCCCTGTTATGGTAAATTAGCTGAAGTTGTTTCTGAAACTGTACTCATGTACTGTGTCACACAACTTATCCGTGAATATTATTTTAATCTTGTTCTAGTGTGCATACATCTCAGGATATGTATATTTATTTTCATAGAGTTTTTGGTTAAAGCAACTTCCCTTCACTACTTTTGTTTAGCGGAAATCATAACTTGCCTGAGGACTTTGGCTTTCTTTGCAAATTATCTTTCACTTCCTGATGTTCAGAGTCAGAGTTGATTTCTTAACTCGGAATATATGTTGGCACTCTGCTTGTCTCAATTCAGAAAAGCAACCCTATAGCATGTTTTATTGTGCATTGCAGTTGGTGTTGTAGGACTGTTCTTTGAATATCCATTCAGTTCATCATAGTCTGTAATCGTGGCAAAGCAAGTCCTCTGGTTTTATATACTACCTAACCCCTAAGTTACTTGGGTGCACTCTGCGTGGAGTGCTAACTAAAGTATATTGTCCATAATACTGACAACTTCTGTTGTCACAATTTACAGTATCATTCTTCAATAAAGGGAAAACTTCTGAGCTGCAGGATGCTGGAAATTTGGCTCTGTACAAGGATACAGTAGATGATAGTTGCTGTAGTGATGACTTGGAAAATAAAACTACAGCTAAGGAAGGATTGGTAGCTGGTATAACTGAGTTTGCAAAAGGTGGTAACCTTTCTAGTTTAATGTGCAAGGGGACAAATCTTGATCAATGGAAAAATGAAGGTTTGGCTGGCATCTCCCGTGGCAGCCAGAAAACTTCGCCATCTGGCACCAAGTTTGTACCAAATAAGAAGATTAAACGCAACTCATCCTCTCAACCAACAATCAAGTCATTTTTTCAACAACCAGGGTCAAAGGCTGTAAATGTCAGTACCACTACATTTGTCACTCCAGTGAAAACATTACAATATATGAATGACACATGTGTTTCAAATAGTCTACAAGAAAACATGCAGGGCACAACTTCAGCTTCTGAAGATCAGGATAATGCAAATGTATCATCCTGTTCACTTTCAGAAGATAAGTGTAATGCTGCAGCATTAGAGTGGCAAAGAATACAACAAAAGATGAAGATGACACTGCCACATTGCAAAGGGCATCGTGAACCATGCATTCCAAGGTCTGTGAAGAAGGGCCCTAACATAGGCCGTTTATTCTATGTCTGTGCTCGTGCTCAGGTACATATATGTATTCACATTTTACTGCTCAGTCGACGCCATCAGATCAGTTGAACTATCAAATTGGCTGTGAACAGTATAAATTTTATTTAAAGATTAAGCATTATCATCTTAATATAAATTTTATTTAGAGATTGAGCGTTATCATCTTACTGTAACCATCACTTGTATTTTGTCAAGGGACCTGCATCAAACCCTGAAGCGAATTGTGGCCACTTTCAGTGGGCTCCTGTAAAATCTAAAGAGAAACGTTCGTAACTGTTTCTCCCCTTTTCAGGTGAAAGAATTTGTTTGCACTCAGTGTATGCTTATGTCAGACTCAGACAATTTATGTAGATATGTGCTAACAGCTAAATGTCAATTTGAACCAGGAGTCCAGGACATTCTGCTTCGTATAAGTCTGCTACACCACTCTATTGTCTTTGTCCCAACATGCTGAGGAGCTGTTCTTTTAGTGAGCTCTAATTTTTCCCCAAGGCACTTAGGCAGGTACATAGTTTAACCCTGTATTTAGTTGCTGTAAACTTGTGACACTAACAAAATGTGGCCTTCCGTTGGTTGGCTAACAATGAAATGACATCTCAGCATTCTCTTTATTTTGTGCACTCCTGTTTCGTTAGCTTATCTTCACTAATAGTTTCACAAATTTTAATAGACAAATGGCTACTAGTGGATAAATCTGACGAAATCAACTGAGGTTTATCCTGTAGCAATGTTTCGTATGGCAGCCAGTGTGGGCATTATAAAATTAAATCATGTTAGTATTTATCGTGTTATTGCCCATCTCTTTCAAGAAATGAAGTGCCAGTTGCGCAGGGAGAGCGACCGGTACGCTCTCTCTACAATATTTACTCATAAAAAGAAAACTATTTATTCATTTCCGCCAGGTGCCATGCCATGGTAGGTTATATTTTCTTTCCTTTTGGACATGATGAGATAGGGCATATATTACAACACAGAAGTGACAGCATCCTTGATGTCGTCTATTCCAACAACCATTTCGAGCGAGTTTAGCTCTACTTTTTTCAGTCGATTAGCATCTCAGGTAAATAACACATCCAAAGTAACCAGTTTGGGTTTGTGATAGGAATTTTCCTTACTTGTGTTGGCCTTCATTGATCTGGATTCAGGGTAATGTAGCCGGGACTTCTGGGGAAGAAACTGTTTCCCTTGATGATAAGGCAGTCTTATAAAATACTCCACCTGTGAATTAAGAAGCGCTATCTATATCTCCAAGCCCACATGGAAGCTGATTGCTCCAAATAGGGTAACCCCGAGTAACCAACTAGCTTTGCATGATCGAGGGATATGCTTCCACTGTGTATCTCGTTGGGAGTAGTTGGCGCGGAGCGCAGGCTGTGATTTGAGGAGCCGGATTGGGTGACTTGCGAACGGCAAGTCACCACGTGATTTGAACCCGTGCAAGTCAAATGGATGGAAGCAGGAGGCTCCGGTTGACTTGAAAGCTACTCCACCCAAATACTATGCTTTGATCCCCTTTTCGTGTTGTGTTGCTGGGCTTAGAAAACGGTTAATGGGATAAACATGATGAACCTGGTTTGGCCTACACCCCATCACCCAAAAATAAGAATGTCCAGAAAGATGGGACGCCCTCTTGCTCGCTGGAATTTCCCCAGCCTACCTGCAGAACGATCCTAGCAGGGCCAAATTTTGAGATCAAACCAAGACAAGACCAACCTTAGGGATGTGGTTAGATTAGTAGATTTTTGCCTCACAGCACAGCACGCCGTGCTGCTCTAAACCAAACACGTGCACTTGTGACTCGTGGTCCGTGCTGGATATTAGCGTGCCTGACGTGGATATTAGCGTCGCATCGTAATGTTGGCGTCTCGCATGCGTTGAAAGGTTCCCGTCGCCCGCAGGCATCGTTATTCCCATGCTAATATCTGACACCGTCAGTGTAACATATGCGGATGAAACATGACTATTTTCGTCGGAAAACATTGCCAAAACCCCCTTTGGGGCACATGCACCTCGCGATGAGGCTCTCGCGTTGCTGCCAGCCACGGTACTTGCCGCGTATCCACCCACTATTGACTATCCTATCCACTATCCAAAGCAAGTCTGCCGATTGATCACATGGCCATTGTGCCACCAGTCCACCACTGAAGCCGAAGCGAGTGATCGACGCCCTTTCCATCCGCGTCACAAAAGTTTGCAGCATTTGCCCGACAAATTATTCCAGCGATCTGGAACCCTCACCACCAAATAGCCAATCACACGGCGTGTCCGTCCATAATGAGTCTCCCTATCCTTTTCCTTGTGGCCCCGATCCGGTCGCCGTCTCGCCATAAAAAACACCGGCACTCCATGGTCCGAACGAGTAAAGCAACGAACCAAACCCTCTTTCTTGTAACCTGCAAAAAAAAAAAAAAAAAAAAACTCCCCCACACCTGCCATCCGCAGTCAGCACCATCACCTCACCTAACGCCAATTGGACCATCCAACGAAACCGAAGTCTTTGAGGAAGGGAACAGCAGCGGAGCTCGCAAGAACACACCTCGCTTCCTAGCGTTCCTCTTCCCCCCCGGTCTCCGGATCGATCAGCCAAGCCACCTCTACAAATAAGCCATCGCCACATGTTGGCAGCGCGCTGATATTTTCTTCTCTTCCGGTTTCCTGTTTCATATTTATCCCATAATACTATATCGCTGCTATCAATCGATTTTCAGCTAGTTTACAGCGACGTCGTCGTCCAGGTCAGAGCTCGAGGCTGGGATCCTATATTTATAATGGCCGCCTCCAATAGCAGCAGCTCTGGCAAGAACGGCACGAACCCGCTGGAGGCCATGGGCGCCTTCTTCTCGAAGCAGGTCGACCGCCGGAAGCTGGTCACCACCGAGAAGCAGGCCCTGTCCACCCGCCTGTCGTCGTCCGGCGACACGTTCCCGGGCTCCGACCACCGCCCGTCGGACCGGAAGCGGTGGATGTCCGAGCTCGGCGCCGACAGGGTGCGCGTCCACCAGGTGGTGTGGCCGGGCACCCACGACTCGGCCACCAACAAGATCGGCGTCCCGCTGGTGACCCGCCCCTTCGCGCAGTGCCAGTCCATGTCCGTGTACGAGCAGCTGTCCATGGGCACCCGCGTCATCGACGTGCGCGTCCAGGAGGAGCGCCGCGTCTGCCACGGCGTCCTCGCCACGTACGCCGTCGACGTCGTGCTCGGCGACGTGCGCCGCTTCCTCGCCGAGACGGACTCCGAGGTGCTCATCCTCGAGGTGCGCACCGAGTTCGGCCACGAGGACCCGCCCGAGTTCGCCAAGTTCCTGGTGGACAAGCTGGGCGAGGAGAACCTGATCCACCAGGACGAGGCGGTGTTCCACAAGACCATCGCCGAGCTGCTCCCGCGGCGGGTGATCTGCGTGTGGAAGCCGCGCAAGTCGCCGGCGCCCAAGCCAGGGGAGCCGCTGTGGAGCGCGGGGTACCTCAAGGACAACTGGATCGACACGGACCTGCCGGAGACCAAGTTCGAGAGCAACCTCAAGTTCCTGGGGCAGCAGCCGCCCGTGGCGGACCGGAGGTTCTTCTACCGGGTGGAGAACACGGTGACGCCCAAGGCCGACAACCCGGTGCTGTGCGTCTGGCCGGTCACCAAGCGCATCCACGGGTACGCGCGCCTCTTCATCGCAGAGGCCTTCGCCAAGGGCCTCGGCGACAAGCTGCAGGTGTTCTCCACCGACTTCATCGACGGCGACTTCGTCGACGCCTGCGCCGGCGTCACCAAGGCGCGCGTCGAGGGCACCGCCTGACCACCGGCCAGGACCCCGAGATCGGTGGCACGTATTCAAATCACCGGTCCATTTGGAGGCCGGCCGGGCCTACGCGTCGCTGAAGCTGTGTGCATTACAGGCAGGGCCAATCCGTTGGCCTCCTCGTCGGACTAGTGGAGCAGAGCATGGTCTTGTGTAAGAGTATTCGTAGCGTAGGCCTCGTGTATGTTCCGTGTAGTGATTCAGGCATACGGCCATTGCAGTGTATGCACAGTGTAGCGTACAGTGTGTGTTTACAGGAACATGTGATTCATGTTATGTCATCAAGTTTTTAGTGTGTACAGTATAGTGATACATGTACTTTGTGTAGTGATGAAGTGCTCTTGTGAGCGTGATAATGTACAAAGAAACTAGGCAGATGGCCCGTGCAAATAGCACGGGCAGCTAGTTTTATGCTAATATTTAAAATAACATGAATAATTATAGAACATCCAGAAAATATTATAATATTTGTTTGCCTACTTTCGGATGCTTGACCATCCGTTAATGTTGTGTGAATCTGTATGCTAAATTTTTCGATTGGGTTGTTGTTTTAGTTCGAACCAACACAAAAGGTGTTATCAATTTCATATCTTTTAGGCTGCTTTCATTTTGGCAGTCTAGCTGCTACTGCAGCTATTGGCAAGAGTACGCTCACTTGTAGGCTACATAGAAATAGCTGAAACCAACACATCATATGTCAGATCATATGATCGTGATGTCATAATTTTCAGTTGGCTTGGTAGACATACATGTAATTATGTAACGTTCCGAAGAAAATATTAAATATATATTTAAAGTTAGTTACATAGTCGTATTTTATTTTCTTACATCTAAAATTTACTTAGGGCTTCTACTAAGCTATTTAGACCATCTTATAATAATATAAACCGTGTACAATCTTCACATTTTTTCAAATTTTATATAGATAAAGGATGAAATTTATTTAGTTAATTATATTTTATGTGGAACCTATATATTGCTTACACCTGTTGATTTAAACAAATTTAGTTATATATATTTTATTTCACAATTTTATTTATACTATTCTTGCTTGAAAGTTTTTATTGTGCATAATTACATAGGTAGTTCTCAATAATAATAATAATAATAATAATAATAATAATAATAATAAGCTATATTTGTATGGATTTGATATTATTAAGAAGATATATTTATTATCCATATTGGATGAGGACCCTTTTTCAATTAATATAGCATGTTTATTAGTCGTATTGCATATGGATTTTTTAGCCTAGCATATTGAACATGAACTCTTTGGCTTACTCAGACTGTTAGATCTTTATAAAATTCAATGGTCCAAATTCTTCTTTTTTCGATTAACATGAGAATTTCTTGGCTCTCTCGGCAAACGTGATGTCTCCTTTTTTTCCTCTGAAGTAATAATGGTTGTAATTCAATACTTGCATGGTGTATTTTATTTTTAACTCTGATTGAATCTACGATAAACACTTTTTCCTATCTGAAACATGCTAATTTGAAGTCACGATGTCTTTTTCCTCTTTATCTAAGTTGTATATGTGATGTTTTTTCTTTATTAAGCTATTTTATTTCTCCATAATATTACAATTTGGTTTTGATTTTCTTGCCTATATAATTTTGATACACTCTATGTGGTGCGAGCACTCAGCATGGTTTAACTCCAACCTCCATGGCCCAAGTGCTATACGTGGTTATTGCCCCACATGCAAAGCTAGCTGAGGACTGTATGTGATCACAGAGCGCAACAGATGTGGTTTTGCATTGACTGGTCATGCTCTACATCAATAATATGTATGCTCACGATCAGGACAGGAAGATCACAACCCTTCATCGCGTAATGGATAATAACTTGATCTTGTTTTGGACTTCGAGGACCTCGTAGTAGGCGGCGTAGGGAAAGATAGATCGACGATGGGTGGGGACCTTGGTTCATGCTGACGTAGTGATGTAGGCCACAGATCAGTCACACTGAAGACCGATGTGGCGTCGGAGGGGAAAAGTTGATATGCGAATGTGAGTATGGATAATATCAACGACAAAGTTGTCATAATGTGAATTGAAGCGACATTCTCAAAATATATTGTCATATATTTGGGAAAGTTTTGTGTTAGAATTCTATCTTAAAACACATACTATATGTGTACGTGGTAATATTGTCATCTATGACAATGATTTCTTTTAACACTATAATATAATATTATTCAATTAATTTTAGACCATTAGATATTCATAGAATCTTACAGTCTAGATTATTTTTAAAATTTCAAGTTTGGCTTTATTAGTAGTAGTATTGGACATGGACTCTTCCTAATTTAGTTATATTGTCTCCTATTTTTATTGTTTTCTAATTCCGAATTTAGTTATGAAGAATTTCATTTGATACGATGTTCTCATGTTATCTCGACCATTTAGGCCATTTTAAAACCTAATGTCTATGTTTTTTTATTAACGTTGTGTTGTTTAGCCCTCTTCATTTATATATTCTTTTTTCCTATATTAGTCTATATCACATATTTATTAGTCGTATCTAACATGGAGTCTTTGATCAATTGTTATATTTGTAGCGATCTTACCCGAGAAATGGGCCCACTTAAGTATATTCCACCTTCCATTGGTGCTAATACACGAAATGTTCCCAAGTGCGGATTCGACCGTCGAGTCAAGCTCGACTAACTGCTACTGAAGATCGTCCGTCCATACGCTCACTCGAAGGTGAGTTCCAAAGATCACATCATTCCACAATTCAAATTACCACAAGGTTCAGAGTTACTACAACCAAATTGAAATGATAAATAAAATAGTTTGAGTTCATGCAGCGGAAATAAACGAGATACTAGCGACGATCCATAGTATCGTCACGATGAAGTCAGTCGTGACGCTACTCCTCACGATCCTCGGGAGAGGTCGGCTCCCACTCGATGCTGTAACCAGGAGGAAGCTGGGAGGCCCAAGCCATAGAGGCAGCTACCTCCTGAGGGGACGGTCCTGAAAATTTTAGCCACAAGCAAGGCTGAGTATACTAGTTATACTCAACAAGACTTACCTGACTGGTGATCACTACATCACCGACTCCTAAGATGAGAGGCTGTTTGGCTAGTGGGGTTCTTTTGCCAAAAGCGACTAAGCCGATTTCTAATTTCTCCATTTTTGATTTCAATTTCTTTAGCCTATTCATTCTAGGTGAGCCTAGCTAAACAATTAAGTTTTGCAATACAATTATTCCAATAAAGATTTCATCCTTCCAAGTTTCACTTCATAATATGTCATACATCGGTCAAGCAGTCTCATTAACCGCGAGAAACGGACAGTTCGAACCGAATTTACTACCTGGCCAGGGACAACCCACACATACGGAATGGTTGGAAATGCCAACACACCCCAATCCTTTCTCCTCTCTCTGCGAGTGGCTCCCGAGTCCCAATGCCTCAGGGTAAAGGTTTACCACTACTGGGACTCACGCAACTACCCTCATGTGCCCATGGGATAACGTTTCCAAGACAGAGAGCTGTCGGACCTGCTCGCATCAATCGGATACTGGGACTTACCGGTCCCATAGTCCGTGCATATATGTGGTACGTTCAAACGCTTGACACAAAAGTACCACATGTTTCCAATTAAAACATCGATAGACGGGTATC
Source organism: Digitaria exilis (assembly GCA_015342445.1). Lineage (NCBI taxonomy): Eukaryota > Viridiplantae > Streptophyta > Magnoliopsida > Poales > Poaceae > Digitaria > Digitaria exilis. The sequence continues at coordinate 617,038 of JACEFO010001823.1, read as the reverse complement.
TACAATCATCTGTCCATCATCTCTAGTGTTTCTGATATGAGTAGACATACAACTCCTACATCTCGCGAGTGTCGGAACACTCGACTTCTATCGGTCCTAAGCATAGCGACTATCGGACTTAACATACTAGTGTTCAATCAAAGGAACCTATGATCATGCAATCTAGGGTTTCATTCAACTCCTTGAAACTTAAATGCACAAACATATAATCAATTAAATTGCGTAAGTAAAGTTAGGTTATGCTCCGGGGCTTGCCTTCCGGCTCGAAGCGGTACTCCTGCTCGGGGCTCGGATCCACGTGCACCACGTTCACCTCGGACTCCTTGGCGATCTCCTCGGCAGCGGGGACTAGCTCGTAGACTCCGTCGGCGAGACCCGAATCTACACAAAATGCATGAAATGCTTAAGTATCGAGATTTAAATAGTTAGGGTTCATTTAAATCTTGGTTGATGAATTGGAAAGGATAAACATTAATTATAAGTGAATATACCCTTTTCATTTTGAACCTTTACTTTGATTTTAGAGTTTTAGGTTTTTATCTTTTCTTTTCTTTTTCTTCTCTTTTCTTTTCTTTTTCTTCTCTTTTCTTTCTCTTTTTCTTCTCTTTTCCACTATTTAAGTCCTTTCTCTATTATTCAAAAGGTGAACTTAGGAACATCATTTTTAGGTGCCATTTGACCAGAGGCTTACCCATGCCAAGGCAGGAGCTTAGCCCAAAATTTGGCTTAAGATAATTATTCTATAATTTATTAAAATTATTCTTATCTTTGTGCCTAAAATCAAACTAAAATCCTACAAAAATAATTACAAGGTTTATGTCCACACCACTTGGCACAGTGACTTAGGGTGCCAAGAGTGACCTCTCTGCAAGTTTGCATGTGATATTGATTTATGGTTATTTTTGTGGAATTTCACCATGTTTAAACTACCAAAAATTATTTAGCAATTTTCCAGTGTCCAAAAATTACCATTTAAATTTTTCTAAGGTTTCTTATGTCTTGATTTAGTTTCTGTGTGAATGAGGTGATTTTTCACTGAGTAATTTATTTTCTGTGATTTATTTGCCAAATCAGCAGGGTATATGTTTGGAAAATCATAACCCTAAATCCACTGGGAATTTTTGTGCACACTTTGCGTATTAAGCTAATGACAAACATCCTAACAACATATCCTAAGCTCAGCTCCAGTGCATGTGTAGATTTTGAAATATGATGAAAAGTGTCCAAACTGATTTGAATTTATATTTCAAAATCTACAGCTCAACTGAGTGAGGTGCAAAGGAAGAAGTTGAACTTCTTGAATCACTGGTCACTACAAAATTGGTTTGGCATTTTTCTGAGTTTTCTACGATTTTCTACGAATTTTTGAAGATCTCAGCGAATTAAACCTAAAATATAGAATCTATTTTACGCTGTGAACCCTAGGGTTTTTGAATCTCTTACAAACAAGTCCCTACATTTTGCGCTCGCCCCCCTAGAAAGAGGTTGAAGACACACAGGGGTCCCTGGGCTCGCCGGCGAGCTTACGCCGGCCAAACGGCGGCGAGGCCGGGCCGGGAAAGTGGGGGGAAACGGAGAGGGGCTCACCGCGGTTCGTTTGAGCTAGGTCTCGAGGTTGGGGATGGCCAGGAACGAGGTCAGCGACGGCGGTGGCGGCTCGGTCAACTCCGGCGAGCGGTGACCGGCGACGTCGGGGTCGGAGAGGGTCGGGGAAGAGGTCGGTGAGCACCAGCGTGGCACGGTGAAGCTGTTGGTGCCCTTGGTTCGGCCGGAGGAGGAGTGGGGCGAGCTGTGCACGTGCGCGGGCGGCGGCGGAAGGCTCGGTCAACTCCGGCGAGCTGCGCCGGCGGCGGTGGTGGTGGAAACGGGTCGGGGATTGGTCGGGGAGTGGCAGTGGGTGATGAGGAAGCTAATGCGAGCCTCGGTTTGGCCGGAGGAGCAGTGGAGAGGGTTGCCCACGAGAGCGAGCTCGGCGGCGGCTCTGCGAGCTCCGGCGAAGGTTTTTCCGGCGTGGAAGAGAGGGGAACTGTTGGGGGCTTAAGTAGGAGCGAGAGGGGAGGAAGGGGGTGCTCGGGCAGCACGGGATGGAGGCTGGGGCAGCTCGGTGAGCTGTCGCGGCGGCAGCGGCGCTGGCGCGGCCGTTGGCGCCTTTTCCCGGCATCAACGCGCGCGCAGGCGTGCTGCAGGCGGCAGGCGCGCGTGGACGAGGCGAGAAGACAGGGCGGGGAGGAAAAAGAGACGGCGTGGTCGCGAAAGTCGCTCGGGGGACCGGTGGACAACGGCGGCGATGGATTTAACCGGCGGTCCGCGGCGGCGATGCGACGGCGAGCGCGGGAGTCAGCGCTACAGTGCATCCCCGGCCACGCGACCTTGCCAGAAGCGTGCACCGAGAGCGGGGACGCACAGCCGTGCCATTGGTCGGTGCAGACGAGGACGGCAGGCGGCTGCCGGCGGCGAGCGCGGCACGCGCGAGCGCGGCGTTGGCACCCCGTGAGCGCGCCGTGAGCGGGCAAAGGTCAACTGATTGGCATGGCTCAAATTCCAAAATTTTGAATGTGGCTCGAAAATCTTTCAACATGAAAGTTGTTTAGAATTTCATGAGACACGTCCCTGCACTGGAGATTTTGAGAAAAAGTTGAAAATTTGGCCGTAATTCAAAAGGGGGTAATTCCCTGTTTTGAACTGAATTTTTGAAATTCGAGGGGCTAAATGGCAAAATTGGCCAAAGTGCCCAAAGAGGCAAAGTTCAGAAATGTGAAGATATACAACTTTGCTTTTTGGAGATTTTGATGTTCTGTGGTAAAATCTCAAGATTTGGCTAAGATCCCATTTCAGCTTTGAATTTGAATTGAAAAATTCAAATTCCAAGATTAGGGTCTGAAATTTGAGATGCTTCCAGACATTTTTAGGCTATGGTTTGAAAAGGGAAGTTTCTTGGTTTGACTTATTCTCCAACTTTCACATTTGCACTTTTTCAAGTTCTTAGGAAGTTTTTCAAGTTTCTTCATTGCTTTATTTGAATGGTTTTTGATTCAATTTGGATAGCTTTTCTTCATTTTTCTTAATTTGACTTTTGAATTATGCTTAGCTTAACTTAAGCATTGTTTTAGTGTTAATTAACACCAGGGGTGTTACAATATTCTTCTTTTGTTAATTCTTATTTGGATATTTAAGAGTTGTATTGGACATAGACTCTAAAGTCTACTCTAGACTTTTATTAATTCTTATTTTTACAGGCAGGTCAGAACAAATTCTGAGCATGCGAAGTTGCTGCTCAGCTTCGATTATTGCAAACCTACCAGATTGTTGCCACGGTGCGTGGTTTACAATATTGATTGATCAGACCGTAACTACAGGAGGGGATGCCGAGAGCTGGTGGTGATGGCACCTACCAGCGTTTTTATTTTTCTTTTCACTATTTTGTTTCATTCGAGAAGGCACAATAGCTTATCATAGAACATTTAGATTCGGAATGCAAGACAGAAATAAGGAAATAATGGTGAAAAAGAAAGTAAATTTTGTTTCGTTCTATTAGACATGGTCTTTTTAGCCTTCTATTGTTAGTCGTATTGGATATGGACTCCTTAGATTACTATGTACCGTTAGATCTTCGTAAAATCCAATGGTTCAAATCCTTCTCCTTTTTCCGATTAACGTGGGAATTTCTTGGCCCTCTCGGCGAACGTGGTGGCTCCTTTTTTTCTTCCAGTAATAATATAACTAGGCAGCTACAAATAGTGCGGTAGCTAGTTTTTTATTAGTTTGTTTCTTTCCAATACACTATATTTTCTTCATCAAGTTTGACTACATTATCATTGATTGTTCTACGACCCACATGCAATCCTTATAGTTCTCTCAGCGACCTCCACCATCAGCGGCATAACTTCCTGATGTCATCGAGATAGCGTTCACGTGACCGATGCTTGATATTTGTTAAGGCAGCTCCAATGTTACATAGATTTTGGAAAGAAAAATAAGCGAGTTCAACTATGGTTTGATAGGCATATTGCTGAGTTCGATTTATGAACACAAAGAAACGCTAAGAGAATTTTTTTTGAAGTATTTTTTCTCCCGTCAAAATACAGATGGGCACTACTTGTAGAAGATCGGAGTTTGTTGCCCTATAGTTGCCCATGAATTCTACAACTCATCGCACCTTCACAGCTCCACCCCACCACCAACTCTTTCCGTGCTCTTATCCTATCTCCTGCCTCTCTATGTGTAAATTTTCGCTCATTCCCGCATTTGCCATCTTCGTCTGCTGCTGCGCTTGATTTTTCTTTACACCCATCGACTTTCGCTCATGTGACCTTTACTTTACTTGAGCTCCAGTTGTGCGGCTTAATTTTTTGTTGTTGTTACCATAGCTAGCTTGTATGGAGAAGGGCCAAATAAAGAGTAATCTTATCCAATCTAGATGTTGGGGAACTTATTTTAGTGAGATAACTTATGATTTGATTATGCACACCTTTAGCCACCATTTTAGCTGTTTGTCTTTATATGCTAGTTTGGTTTTGCATGACTCATGATTCATGGTTCTGCTAGGTAGGGATAGGCCAAACCTCACCATGGCTTGTTCTTCTTACACTCATTTTTTTTTAACTTTTTTTAACCCAGAGTCATGGCTACTTCACCAATCTGATATCACTCCGAGCACTGAATGGTTGATGACTCCACCGTCATGTGAGCGACATTAAGAATTTTGCTCGTTTTCATCAGCATAATGGCGTAGTGAAAAATTAAAAAATGTATTTATTAGTCATATTTGATACGAACTCTTTAGCCTAGTCTATTGCTAGTCGTATTATTAAGGCATGAACTCTTTGGTCTAGTATGTCTTATTAGACATGGACTCCTTGGGCTACAATAACATGTACTATCTTTAGTTGAAAATAAATTTATTCTAAACTATTTTATTATCATGACATATATGTTATATGCGCTAAAATGAATTTATGACTACTTAAACCTATTGGTATTCTTATTCTATACAGACTCTTTGGTCCATTTCTAATTAATTGAAATTAGCTATTTATAAGTTGTAGATAAACAACCCCTCCCCTAGAAAGGTATGTAGACTACAACCGTCTAAATTCGTCTCATTTTAGCCCTGCAAAAGGAGGTGGTGATCTAAAAAAATGTTAGGGCGCTTCATGACTTGCTCGATTGACACACACATAGATTTGTCTAATTTTTTTCCTCTTTGAAAGCTAGTATATTACCTAGTTGGCTTGGTATGCATGTAAAACATTATTTCGTATTCGTGCAATATTCTAATCATGAAATCTAGTTACTTCCCAAAATAACATGTCACGTGTGCTTTGTATTGAGGCTGGAACATCTAATCAGTTAGAGCACGTAAAAGAACTTAGCTATAGCCTCTTCCTTTTTCCTTCTTACGAAACCTAGGTAAAGAGTTTTATATCTTATTTGTATTTTTTTTTAGCAAAAATCTAATATTATTCATTTTATTCAGCGTGGAGCCGTGAACTTTTCCGATTATTGTAGGCCATTACATCTTCACAAAAATCGAATAATGTATATTCTTGAGATTATTGTATTTTATAATTAAGATGGTATGTTTAATATTGTTCATATTGAATATGGACTCTTTCTTATTAACATGGTATGTTTATTAGTCATATTTGACATAGACTCTTTAGTCTAGTCCAATGGTAGTCATATTAGAGATGGACTCTTTATCCTAGTCTATTGCTAGACATATGTGGCATGAACTCTTTGGGCTAATATCACCATTGGATCCTCATAAAATCCAACGGTCCGAATACTTTTTTTGATTTAGTTGGAAATTTCTTGGTCCACGCAAATAGCACGGGTTTTTAGTTTTTTTTCTAATATTTAAAATAACATAAATAATTGTTGATCATAAAATCAATATGATAATGTTTGTTTGTCTATTTCTGGGAGTATCATGCTTAACGATATGTTAGTGTTGCGTGCACCTGCATGCTAAATTTCTTCTTTTGGCAGCCGAGCTAGTACTAATCGCATGCTCACTTTGTAGGCTATTGCAGTAGCAGCTATCAATTGCATTCTGTGTGACGACCCTTTTATTTTCTATTTTTGTCTCAATTTTCAAATTAGAAAAAACAATTTTTCTAAAATTTTTATATTTTTAATTTCGAATTATGTTGTGTATTAAGTGTATTTGAAATTAGCATTCCATTTAATTTAGACTATTAAATCATTGTAAAATCTAACGATGCATATCTTTTTCTAATTAATATGATAGTTTAATAATCCTCTTGGGAATGAGAAAGTGCTGACTTTAACTTCCCATGACGCTGGCCTCTACGGCTCTACCAGCCTAGTTTCTGGTTGGTAGCACTCCTTTCCATTCGTGTAGAGCAATGGCCGATGTGTATTCCTCTACCAGCCTAGTTTCTGGTTGGTAGCACTCCTTCCATTCGTGTAGAGCAATGGCCGATGCGTATTTTTGTTCGTTACTTGGTAGTACTTCTTTTCACTTTTTTTTACTTACCGCCGGCCCAACACGATGGCCGGAAGCGAGCACGATTAGCAGGTTAGGCCCTTGGCTGCCGAAACGGAAAAAGCTCTTAGCCGACACATCCCACACGTTAATTGAAGCTAACGTGCCATGGTTGATTTTTTTTATTTTCTTTCCACTTTTACATGAAAGTCAAAGTAGTGTTTTACTATAGTTATTTAGTAATAATTGTGTTGGACATGGACTCTTTAATTTGATATAGACCTTCCTTCCACTTTTATATGGAAGTCAAACTGATGTTTTATTATAGTTACTTATTAATAATTGTGTTATACATGGACTCTCTGGTTTAATATAGACCATTATATCATCATAAAATCCAACGATCTCTATTTTCTGATTAACGTGGGAATTTCTTGGCCCTCTCGGCGAACGTGGTGACTCCTTTTTTTTTCTTCAAGTAATAATATAATAATAGATAGATAAAGAAAAGGAAGGTTGCTATGTTCGCATGAATGCCTCATTCATTCTCTTCTCTGGTGGAACTTTCAATCTTTCAGTGGTTATAATACCAGTTCGTTACGTTACTTTGGGTTCAAAGGTTACCTGCAGTCCTGCACAAAGATTTTACTAGGCAGCAGCTTCTGGTGGAATATCGATTATTAACGCTTGTATATAATGCTTCTGCGTTACAATTTAGTAGTACAACGTTTTATGAGGGGGCAGGGTTAGCAGCTAATTTGACATGGGGCCAGTAATGTTTACGATCTGTCCGGAGAAGTCGCCATTGAAATAATTCGTGATCTTTGATCACCACCGGTTAATACTGTGCCAGTATCGCGACCCATGAATGACGGGGGACCTCCGAAGATAGTAATAATCAGAAAACAATTGGCAAAACACCATCCACGTGGCTTGCGTCTTGATTGAGGTCCCGATCAACCGACATCCATCCCATCTTCTCTTTTGTTATTTCTGTTTTGTCAAAATTGTGGCGACCTTTCTTCCCTGCCTTTTGAGCAGCAGGTGTGCTCATGAGTACGCTTGGGAAAAACACTGTAGCATAAGGGTGTGTTTAGATTGTAGGAAAAACACTATAGCATTCGCTGGAAAACGTGTTTTGTGAGTGAGGAATAGTAAAAATTTAAAATGAGTAGGGATAAGTTGAAATGAAGAGTGAATAGTTGGAATCTCCAAGGGTGAGCGCGACACGACAACTGAAACGGTATCCTACCGCGGAAATAAATTCTGTGCAGTAGTCATGCATACACTAGGCCGTGCAGCCCTACCTAGATGGTTGCCATCTGTCCGGCTTTAGGATCGAACGCCCCCATGACCTCAGCTCCCCACGCGTGTTTTAGGAAGGCCGTGATCGGCTTGCCGCTCGGCTCGCCTGCCGCAGCCGGTCCTCGCTCAGAATGCAGCCAGCTCTGGTCTACAGCTAAGGTCGCTCTGGCTCATCTTTTTCCCTATATGTCGTACACGCCCGCCGCCGCTGCCGCGTTTCGGCCATTGTCCGCCACTGCCTCAGTACATCCGTCAGACCAGCTGGTAGACGGCGAGTAAAGATTGGTATGCGCCATGCTACATGTTTTCCCGCATCGCCCCGGCATGGTTTTGACTACGAAAACGCATGCCTCACCCTCCGCATCGCCCCGGCGTCTCCGTTCACAGCGAAGTTGGTGTCGTACCAGTAGATGCCAGCCTTGCCGCCATAGACGTCGCGGATGCGCGCGCCCACGGCGGTGGGTCGCTGGAAGTCGTAGGGTGTGCCAGCGACGGGGAACCTGCAGCACGGTGTCGCCGAGGATGTCGCCGTGGTCCTGCACGGCAAGGTTCCAGTAGGCGTGGTTCACCAGGTTCACGGGCGTCGCGTTGTTCAGGGCCGTCGCGTTCATGCGCAGGCTCAGCTCGTAGGGGCTCCACAGCCGTACGTCACGTACACGTCCAAGGCTGCATTCTGAGGGACGAGTCGAGGACCAGCTGCGGCAGGGGAGCCGAGCGGCAAGCACGCGTGGGAGCTGAGACTACGGGGGCGTTCGATCCCGAAGCCGGACAGGTGGCAACCATCTAGGCAGGGCAATTTTTTTCCACCTACCGCCGCCTGATCATCTACGGACTACGGCAGCACAAGACTGTTGCGAATGCTGTTAGGGCCCATAAGGCCCAACTGTCTCATCCCCCATTTGCTGCTGCCGATGTATTGGGCCTGTTAGGGCCCATAAGGCCCAACTGTCTCATCCCCCACCCGATTTGCTGCTGCCGATATTGGGCCTGTATTCATTCAATTTTGAGCCTAGTTACACTTTGGTTCGTATACTGGAGCATTTGAGTCTCCTCTTGTTCGTTGGAACCGCACGAATCCGCCGCCGTAGCCCGTAGCCCCGCCATAGGCCGCCATACCGAGGAGGAACGGACGGAGGACGATTTCGCTCCTGGCATCTCATTCGTGATGAGGCCAAATTCAATTCCGGTTCCAGCTCAACGGCCCTAATTTCAGCCTCCCACACACTCTCGACCGCACACGCCGAATCATACGGCCGCAGGCAGATGCAATTTCCCTCGTATCTTCCCTCCACATCTCCAAGAGCCGCCTGCACGCGGATTCGCTCGCGCGCCTCGCCCTGCGCCCCCCGCCGCCCGAGCCCCGGTTGGCTCCAGCCGCCCCTCGGCGGACACACACAGCCACGGCACGCGGCCATGCAACCTATCGTTAACGGATTTGCACGCGCGCGACGCGAGCACAGGAGGGGACGTGAGACGGGACACGGGAGAGGCAGCAACGGAACGGACGTCCACATCTCACATGACGGCGGCGCCAGCGAATCGAAGCTTCCACCCGGCTTCCGCGCTCCGTGTCTCCCCCAGCCCACCTTGCCATCACGCCCCCTTAAAACCCTCCTCGATGTCTCACGCTAGCTTCGTATATGTACAGCAGCCGTGACAGAGACTACACCGTGCTAGCTAGCTAGAACAGACTGTCAGACTGAGCAGCGTACGTGATCGATCACCATGCGCGTGTGTTGCGGCGGCGGCGCGGGGGAGCACTACACATCCGGCCGGGGCCTCCTCGGCGCAGCGGTGCCAGAGCCGTCGGCACCGTCGTTCGAGGCGGAGCGGGCGCACCTGGAGCGGGCGCTCGGTGTGGCCACGACCGTGCTCTTCCTCGCCAGCGTGACCTACATCGCGCTCACCACCCTCTTCGGCTGCCTCTGCGCCCGCGGCGGCCGCTCGTCGTCCCACCGGCGCGACGCCGCCGAGGAGACCAAGCGCGCGCTCGAGGAGATCCCCGTCGTGGTGGTGGCCGTCCCGGCGCGGGACCCTGCTGATCGCGGCGGCGGCGACCGAGTTGCCGGAGGCGCCGCCGGCGAGGAGGCGCCAGAAGGGGAGTGCGCGGTGTGCCTGGGGGAGTACGCCGCCGGGGAGGAGGTGCGCGTGCTGCCCGCCTGCCGCCACGGGTTCCACCGGGAGTGCGTGGACCGGTGGCTGCTCACGCGCGCGCCCACATGCCCCGTTTGCCGGGCCACAGTCGCCGCGCGCCACGAGGGGAGGACCGACGCCAAGACCTGCGCTACCGGCGACGGCGATGCCGTGCTTCATGTTGGCCCGTAGAATGGTAGTAGAATAGGAATAGGGAATGTGGCGAAGCCGTGCTTCGTCCTTTTGCTGTTAAAAAGCACAGCAACTTTTTTGTAGGCAAAAGGGGATGATAACATTTGGTTCGATTATGTAGAATTGTAGATGAAATGCTGCTAGCTATTCTTTAAGAAAATCGTATTCAAGAAATTTATCGTATCAACTAGATCAATAATGTTTTTCATGAGATCAGTGAGACAATGAGTACTAGTCGGAAAGAGGCACCATCAGAGAGCTGCCCGCTTCTGAACCCTGTCGCCTGTTGGGATATGTGTACGTAGCCGTGGTACACTTGTACGGGTGTCTGGCGTGGCCATCCTGATCCGTGCTCCATCGTGCATATCCTGTCACAGGAGTCCCGTGTGCCTCACGAGTAACGACACGCGATCGAGACGTAGATGGCGGTGCCGACCGCCGAGGAACGGCGCAGCACGCCACCGATCGAAAGAAGTACAGGCGCGTTTTGGCCTGATCCTGAGCTGCCCGGCAGGGTCGTCACTGCCCCAGCAGACTGCCAGCGCGCAGGTGACCGGTAATGAGCTGATTGCAGATGAGGATACCGCCTGGTGCACGCCGAGGACGCTGCCGGCGAGACCTTGACGTGAAATCTTTGAATACGAATATCATCGGCGAATGGATGACAAGCTGTGTGACAGTGATGTAATTAATAATGCTGAAGGTAATCAGCTTCTATTTAGGAAATTAATCCAAGTAACCTTGCTGTACTAGATTTACAATCTACTCTGACGATACAAATGCGGTTCCCCAATTCCTTCAGAGTTAACGCGTGCAGATACGAATCCACTTTTAGTACCACCCACAGCTGTAACTTTAAATTTACGGTTTGTTGCTTAAAATTGACAGTTATACACGACAATACACGAAAGAAGCAGCATGCATACACAGGTCATACTATCCTACACAATAAATCAGGTAGCTGTTAGGAAATTAATCCAAGCGACCTTGCTGCACTAGATTTCCAACAAACTCTGACGGTAGAAATGTGATTCCCCAATTTCTTCACAGTTAACACGTCCTGGTACGAATCAACGTTTAGTACCACCACAGCCGTAGTTTAAATTCACGAATCACTGCTTAAATTTGACAGTTATACATGATAATACACGAAAGAAGCAGCAGGCATACACATATCATACTATCTATCCTACACAATAAATCAGGCAGCTGACCGTAACAAGTTTTACACATAATTTACTACAATACAATCCACAAAACGAACCCCGTATCAAACCATCCGAGGGTAACAATACAGAAATGACCATCCCATCCAATATCCTCAACACGACAAAAAGGGAAAAGAAACTAAAACCCAAAGCCCAACGCCATCAGGGAGAACAAGGCCATGCACGCGGCCACTCTGCCGCGCTCGCCTCCCGACCACCGGCCGGAGCTCTCCTCCAACGGCTGCCCCTCGCCGTTGAGCACCTGCTGCTGCTGCTGCTGCCCGTGGCCGAAGGGGTGTCCCTGTCCGGCTCCGTGCACGCTCGGCGCCAGCGCGTCCGGCAGCGGCGGCCCGTGCGGGTTTGGAATGCCGGCAGGAGATGGTCCCGAGAATGGCACGCCGCCTTGTGCGCCTGGGATCGATGAGTCACCACCCATCGGTGGGGAGGCGAACGGCACGCCGAAAGGTGGCAGGGACGTGTCAGGACCAAAGGTGGTAGCAGCTGGAGCAGGAGGCGGCGACGTGTACAGTGGCTGGTCCGGCGACACGTCAGCTGGAGGGGGTGCCGGCACCTGCAGCGGCTGGTCTGGTGTGGTGTCGGGTGACGTGAAAGCCGGCGGCGGAGGCAACAGCGGAAAGTCCGGCACGTCGGGTGACGCGTCTGCTGGCGGTGGTGCCAGTGGCTGCTCAGGCGCCGTGACAATTGGTGGCTGAGCTGGCAAGTCGGGCTCGGGCAGCGTGACATCTGGCGCCGACGCCCCGGAAGAGAAGTCGTCCGTGCTCCCTGCACCGGCAAGAGTCGTCGCTGACGACAACGGCGGCGTGACGAGTTTCTCACCGGAGGCCGACGGTGGTGGGAGCACGCCGGCGTCCATCGAAGGCGCCGACGACGAGGACGACACCGGCAAGGGTGCCCCGGCCCCACACTGCTGCCCCGTCCATGGCTCTTCGCTCGCCGTCCACACCGTCACGCCTTCCTTGGTGACAATCTTGATGTCGCCGGCGTCGTCAAGGCTCAGCGTCCCCGGATCGTCGGTGTCGGCGACGCCGGTGTCCCACAGAGAGTGTCCGCCAGCGAAAAGCTCGAGCCCCACGGCCGAGAACGCCAGGTCGCACGCGTCCGCGCGGCCCACCGGCGTGCAGTCCGACTCCCACACGCTTCCTCCGGTCGCCTGCTGGACTTGGACGTAGCACGCGTAGCCGGCGAGGTCGCCGCCGGCCAATGCACGGCGGAGGTAGGCGGCGTACGATCCGGAGGGAGAGGTGAGGAACGGCAGCGCGGTCGTCTGGCCGTCGATGTCAGGGACGAAGGCCGGCGCGACGGTGGCGATGACGACCTGCTGCTCGCCGGTCCTCGAGATGTAGGAGTTGGGAGACACGGCGATGGAGCTGGAGAAGCGCGCCAAGAGGAGGAGGACGGCGAGGGAAGCCATGGCGAGGTGTGGGCGTGTGGTGAGACTGACAATGAAAGGGGCAGGGTTTTTGAAGCCAGGTAGAGGAGGGTTCGGTGCAGCTTTGTGGAGCAACTCCAGTGTAGTGGTAGTAGGAGAGAGGTGGGCATTGCATGGAGCAGAGGGAATCTTAGTCCTAATCCTGTTTGGTCTAGGTTTCAGTCAGTTAAGATAGCTTATGCAAACTGTGGCTTTAGGGCAATTGAACTCACCTGTTCCAGCATGAAGGGCATTAGGTGATAGGCTAGTGCAGTTGATATAGAACACAGGATCCACTAAGCTGCCACGTTGTCACCTGCCAGAATGGAGAAAAGGAAGCCTCTTTCAAACAATTCCCGATTTGTACTTTGCCGCGGTTAGTTTGATATAGCCGCATAAACAAAGATGGAACTTCAATTATGCCACCAACGAAGTCGTAAAGGCGTTAGCCTATTCTGCGAATCAATGACACGCGGCAGACCCAATATCAGGAATCAAGAGTCACAACTGGTGTAGGAGCGCAGACTCAACATGGCAGTAAATGAAATGAATTTGCAACGGTACAATTTCAGCCTCAAAAATTCAGAAAACAATATGGTAAACATGGTCGAAAAAAGGGTACAGGTTGAAATGCAAATGTAGCAAAGAAGGGGACAATTTGGCCCCTCACTGTCATGTTCCAACACAGTACAATGAAATTGTGAAAATATCAGTTAAAGCGTCAAAAGGATGTAAAAATACACAACCATACAATTACAGTTTTTGCCTTACAAGTTTGCAGACAACATTAGTAACCCTTCCTATGCGGCTGACGCCAACATCGCCTCATTCCCGTATTGTGTGCTAGTAATTCCAGGCATCCCAAGTACAAATAACTTAGCTCTGTCTATGATATTCCACACTTTAATCCCCATGGATTGTGTAGCGCTCCCACTTTTTAGTTGGGTCATAGATCTGCAAGATAATTCGAGTCATTAGAACTGCTGTGAAACCAAAGCAAATCCAGGTGAATAGAAATAATGATAACAAGCATAAAAGATAAGAGTGTGAAATTGTCCAACCTCCCATCTTGAAGCTGGGAATATATGCTTGTTTTTCTCATACCAATGCCTTTCTACAACCTTCCCCGCATGAGACTGCAGTCATCAAACATAAGTTTAGAATGCAACATATGAAAAACTAGTATTGCAGACAAAGACATCGCAAAACATCCATCACCTCATCCTTTTCTTTTGTTGCATCAGCAATGGTACGGACATCCTCATGAACATCGAAATGGAAAAGCTGCCAACAGAAATCAGTATGTAAACATTTGAACTGACCATGAAGTTAATGAGGCTAGTAAGGACAACAGATACTGCTCCTTCATAATGAAATAAAAACAGTGATCAGTTGTAAGAAGGCAAGGACTGCACAAGTAGAAAATATTAACACCGATAGGAACCACACATTGGTTACATTGATAATTTTTTCAAAAAACTAGAAAAAAGCTTCACAACAGATAATGTATTTTAGCAGAAAATAATATCCACGTGCACAAAAACAATAAGAATTACCGGTCCACTCTTGCCCCTCGCTTTGTTAATAATTAATTCATAGAAGCTGTGTTGCTGTCAAATAAAAAGAGGGAACATGAGAAAAGGGTCGAATGAAAGTAAACAAAATCTTGTAACTCACGAGAGAAGAAACCAAGTATGCATACATGAGGAATGATAAGATCTTCCTTCACATAAAGTAGGTTCTCAACTGACGTTGTCCGTACTTCACGGAACTCAGGGGCAAGCTGCTGTTGAACAGCCCTTAAGAACTCACCAATAGTGTCACCTTTACGGACCTGGAATTGTAGTAGCCTATGTTTTAATCGTATAGTCCAAATTCGAAAGACACAAAGCCCAGGCAAAGATGAAGCAATTTCAGTAATGGTTGGCAACTAACCTGGATAGCTCTCCTGTGCCCAGTTCCATCCCAGTAACTGTAGGTAATTGAGAGAGGTTCATCTGAAATGTGACATAAAATGGTTAATCCTATAGGAAGAAAAAAAGTGCCCAAAAATGTAAGTTACAGTAGATTGATTAAGATGAATTGTAATATCAGAATGTGGCAGTACTTTTGATCAATTCCTGCTCACGCAACCATTGCTTCTTCAGTCGTTCTCGTTCTGCTTGTTCTTCTGCCTCCCTCTCTCTAAAGGATCATTCTTAGCAAATAGCTTGCAGGTCAAATAAAGCATGGAAATGAAGAATCAATTAACACTCCTAAGTGCTATAAACTAAAAGAAATACCTGTCTGGCAGAAAACTTGTCTCGACAGTTGGATCCTTTCCAAGTTTGACAGGGCCATTTTTCTTTTGAGTTTCTTCTGTACGGAGCAGTAAGAATTATGTTCACATTAGCTTCACACTATAACTCTTGGGAAAGTCAAGACAAAAGACACAGACACACATTGCCATAAGCCATGCACAAGACCATTTAATTCGTTTTGGTGTTTCTCTACTGGTAAACCATACACAAAATGATCTAGTTAGCATGATTATGATAATAACAAGTTACTACAACAGCTGTGTCAATTAAAATTCAACTCCTCACCAGTTCAACAATTGAAAGCAAAGTTAAATGTAAACGTCCCCCACTCTAATGTGAAGACTGTTACAGAAAGAAAAGAGAGACAAGAATCCTCATTGGTCTAAAGCGTCAAGAATCCTCATTGGCAAAAAGGTTGTAGAATTTGGAAGCCACAGCACAATGGGCAATTGTTGGAAGAAGGAAACAAGTACATGGCCAAATTATCCACATGTTCTGCATTTAGTATTTATTAACTACAACTCAGCTACACTAGCAAAAACAATATGAAATGTTAAGAAAAAAATCACTACACAAAAGTAGGGAAATAGTGAAACAAAGTAAAAGTGAACAGATATGCTCGACAAAGGTTCATAAATGAAGGAAATACTATTAACGCAGCAGACAGGTTAGAAGGGGGCATACGATTCTCAAAATCATCTTCATCACTTCCGTTTTCAATGTCGTCAAAGAAAGATAAGCGTGGATCACCCTTCACTCTCCTCTTTTTCCTTTTCTGCATTTGCAATTCTTCTTCTCTGAGACAGACAATATCACGGTTTGGTAAAGGGAATGAGCACAGCTATACTTTGTATCTTCCAGGCTAGGATTCGAAGTTCAAACTCACTCTTGTTGCAACTTCTGAAGTTTCTCTTTCTCTTCCTCCTCAATCTTGGTTCGAATGTTAACCCTCTGCTCCATCATATGGATGATAAATTAGATGCAAAATCAACAAATGGTTCTGGCAAATACTGATGTATGTAGAAATTGCCTAATTACCTTCTCGACATACTGCTCTCTTGTGACAAGACCAACAGTTTCCTTCTTAAATGCAGTCTCAAGAATCTGAATGTAACAGTTATTAACGTCAGCGCAAAACAAAATTGGTATATAAAAAAACGGTGACATCCTGCTTCCAGAAATTCAAATAATTTTCAAACGACTGGATAACACATATATTTTATAGAGCTGAAAAGATATAATTCAGCCTATCATATAGCAAACACAGAAAACACTATCTCTTCATCAAATCATCAGTCCCACAACAAATTTCATAAGTGGAAAAGCTACTCGAAATTGTATCGTAGAGACTGCTTTTGCAAACTTAAGTAAAGCTTAATACTGGATCAAATTATAGGCGATTGCAATACAAGAGATGAATAGTGAACAACGCTCGTGGATTAGTCGGAAAATTACTTGGACACCAAAATTATACTAGACAGGATTCGGTAGGGATGCCGGTGGGACTATGGTAGGGCAAGAAAGCCGCCGTGACGGCGATTACCTCGGAGGTGCTGGAGCCGAACTGGAGGAGGCCGGGCTGCCCGTCTGCAGACTTGTTCTTGAGCTCCTCGATCTTGCGGCGCTCCGCCTCGCGCTGCTTCTCCAGCCGCCGGATCTTCACCGCGTCCTGCGCCGTCCCCACGTACCCATCGCCGAACCCCGACATCTTCCTCCCCTCCCGTGAGGGAGACTGACGCCCTTCAAACTTCTCCTCCTAGGTCAGCGCAGAGCTGCGGGTCGCGGTCGGACAGAGGGGGAAGGCGGCCGCCGGGGCGGGGAGAGCGGAAGGAAGATTTGGCGTCGCCGCGTCGGTCGGGTCGAGGGACTCGCGGCTGCGGCACCGGCGAGCCGACGGGGTGCATAGCTAGGTGGGCCTAACCGACTTAACCATCATGACCCCCTAATTAAGTTGGGCCACGTCTTATCTAGGCCCGTAAAAGCCCAACAGCAAACTACCTAGTAGTCCAATAATTTAACA